>BQMI01000545.1:1200000-1922367 GCA_026005395.1 Asobara japonica | reverse complement strand
TTCCAATTTAGGAAAAAATATTTTTCGGATTTTGAAAATACGTTTCCAAAATTTTTTGAAGCTTTCAAACTTCTGGAAAGTTTTCAAAATTTCCAAAATCGTCAAAAATTTTCAAAATTTTTAAGCTTTATAAAAAATTTTAAAATTTTTGAAATTTTCAAAATTTTTCAAAATTGTCGAAGTTTTCAAAATTGTCAAATTTTTCGGCGGTTCTCCAAAGTTTTTAAAATTCTCAAAATTTTCAAAATTTTCAAAATTTTCAAAATTTTCAGAATTTTCAAAATTTTCAAAATTTTCAAAATTTTCAAAATTTTCAAAATTTTTAAAATTTTTAAAATTGTCAAATTTTTTGGCGTTTCTCCAAAGTTTTTAAAATTTTGAAAATTCTCAAAATTTTCCAAATTTTCAAATTTTTCAAAATTTTCAAAATTTTCAAAATTTTCAAAATTTTCAAAATTTTCAAAATTTTCAAAATTTTCAAAATTTTCAAAATTTTCAAAATTTTCAAAATTGTCAAAATTTCCAAAAATTTTCAAAATTCTTCAAAATTTTAAAAAATTTTCAAAATTTTTCAAAATGTTTCAAAATTTGCTAAATTTTCAAAATTCTCCATTTTTTTTTTTTGTAAATTATGAACATTAAAAAATGGATCAACAACTCTGAAACAATCAACACCAAAAAGCCGGAGCTGTTCCGATTAATCGATCCACCCCAGAAACTTGGTATATCCTGTTCTCAGCCTCCGAATCTCAGCCGGCGAATGTGGGAAAATATTTTATTGGAGACATTGCTGACTTTGCGACAGATGCGCGTCGTCAACGATTTTTGGGCGAGGTACTCGATGTGTGGGCAATTTGTCACGGAGGATCATTATACACTGTCTTGGTACCGATCTCTAGGATTCTCTTTTTTCCATTGATTCGTTTCATTTTTTACTGTTTCTCCAGGCGCATCTTGTCATGGTTAAACAGGATTTTCAAAAGTTCGCGGGGAAAGGGTACCTGCAAACGACTCTCTAAAATTTTTTTCCAAGCATTTATAAATGTCCAAAAAATTTTCTGATTTTCCTGCATTTTCTTCCCTAAAATCCTCCCAAAAATTTCAATTTTTCAATTTCCCAATTTCCAAGTACCCAACTTGCCGTTATCTTCCCCGAATCCGAACCACCACAATCATAAAAGTTGCCCCCGTAGTACTGTAACCGTACATCCCAAGCCATTTAAAACTTAACTAAACAAACTGGAACCCTTGGCGGGTCGCATGATGAACTTCTGAATGTATTACCCCCTGTGTGTAACTGTGTGTGCGCGCGTGTGTGTATGTTTGCCGAAAACCTGGAATAAATTAAACGTTACCGCCTTAACTATCAGTCTTACAAAAAAATTCCTCCCCCAAAAATTGTTCGTTTCTCCATAAGGAACAACTTTTATTAACAACTTTTCCCCCTAACTCTTACCGTTCGCGTAATAAAGCGATGTACCCAATTAAGCCGTTGACCAGTGATATCTCCTGAGTTATGGCAGTTACGAAAAAAAGTCATAAAACATTACATGTGCATTTTTGCCCAAGGAATAACATTCATTATACACTTTTTCACCTATCTCTAACCGTTCTCGGGATAGAGCGTTTTAAACAATTAAAATTGTTAATAACAATTAAAGGAATTGTTTTTCTCACTCACATAAGAACACACACACACACACACACAGGACCCTCATGCCTCCCACTGACCGACATTCACCTTCCCATCCCGGCAAAATCCCGCTATCTTCTCCGAACTCACCAACCCCAGCCCATGCCGTTTTGCCCCATCAGCAATAAGCCCGAATGGGTCGTCATTGGTAAGTTTTTTCCGAGAAGTCTGAGCAGGCCACTCATGAAATAACTCCCGAAAATTTTGCCTTCTCCGCCCACTCAGGTGCGCTCCGAATAGTCCCGGAGGCTCACACCACTCACAACGCTGCATTGTACACCGGAAATGCGGCCACTTGCCCAATAGCCTTGGCTATAAATCGTTGTCGAGTAATTTTCGAAACAATCCCTATTGATTTTCACGTAGAGAATAATCTGACGATTATCCGTCAAGGTAAATGGTCAAGAAACAATGAGAGGTTGTGGTGTTCCACAAGAACATTTTGTCACTTGTCGGAGTTGGATTTGCTGTTGGTGTGAGCTTGTATTAGGTGGATATGTGTGTTTATAGGGAGGAGAGGTATGGGGAATGGTGTAGGTAGTTGTGGAAGTGAGGAAGAAGGGTCTGTTGGTCTTGGTTGCTCGTGCAGCTCCAATTTTCGGGGTCGTAAAAGCAACTGAAGATTATCCCAAACGCAGAAGAAGCAGAGTTTATTGCTCGGAATTTGGTGTATTGAGGTGTTTAAAGACCCATTGACGTCTTTCTGAGGGTACTGAGATGACGCGGCTGTTGGGAAATAGGGATAAACGTTTATTGCGGGAATTTTGGAGGATTTGGAGTGAATTGGGGCGCTTGTGAGCGCTTGTGAGCGGTTGTGAGCGGTTGTGAGCGATTGTGAGCGCCGGCTCGCGGGAGACGCGCCGTCGAGCGCGGACCGATTTTATTCAATGCTGGTCAATTAGGAGCCGCAATGACGAATCCACGGAAGTATGAAGGTCGGTGTATATGTGTGTGTGTGTGTGTGTCGTAAATGAATCCATGGAAGTGTGAAGGTGTGTGTGCGTGTGTGTATGAAACTGACTGGACATGAGTGGGTGGGTGAAAAAGGGGAGGGTGCATTGACGTAAAGGTGTGTGTGTGTGTGTGCCTGTGGGCGGGCAGGCAGGTCATTAGATTTTAACGAAGTGTGAACCCGAAAATGACAATCCTTTTGGTTGTTACCGATAATTTTAATTGGTTTATAATGCTCTATCACAAGAACTATTACGGATAAACGGAAAAATGACATCAATTGGGAAAACGCTTGTTAAATATCAAATTATTCTGAGTTCACGTAATTATCCATAAATTTTATTTCGTTTTGAAAATTTGATAAAAATCTTCCAGAAACTCGGGGAGCTTCCGAGAATTTTCTGGAGTTCTCCCGGAAGTGGAAAATTGTAGAACAACCTGAAATGTAGGGTAATATTACTGCAGTGAGGTGTTTAAAAATGCTGAAAGGTCTATTGACGTCGTTTTGGCTCTATTGAGCCCCTTGGATTGTGTTTGAGATCGTTAAAATACGGAAACACGGTTTATTGAGGAACTTTATGATTGTGGGCTTCAATGCGAGAGGATCTTTAGTGATTTGTCTGGAGAAATTTGCCTGAATACGATGAGGAGTTCCTGGAATACCATGTGAATCTTTTTATGAGTTTTTCCAGAATTTTTTGTAGAAATTTCTTTGAATTTGTAGCATCACGAAAAAGTCTGCAGATATTTTATCAATTTTTCCAGGGTTCAGGGAAATCTCTGGAATTTTTTTAAGGTTCCTGGAATTTTTAAAAAAATTGTGGATGAATAGAAAAAACCATGGAATTTTGCTAAAATTTCACAGAAATTTTTGAAAAAAATCCGGAATATTCCCAACAAAATCTCGGCTTTGAAAAAAAATTGTGGGATTTTTCACCAAATTTTGAATAAATATTTGGAGGTAAAATTATTTGCCACGTCAGTTTTATTGCTCAGTCGTTGGAAGTATTTTGAATCGAAAAGTGCGGAACATGGTTTTATGGGGGCCCTAAGTGAGTAATTTTGGGATTAAATATTTACGGCTTGTGATGATTTTTTTTTTTTTTTTTTTTGAGTGGTGCGGTGGGAGGGGGGAGGAGGGGGGAGTGTATCGACTATAGTTACTTAATCGAAATTTGAAAGATAATTCGTTTTTTATCCCAAAATCCCACAGAAAAAAATGAAATAAAAAAATCGATTTTTTTTTAAATTTCGAAATAGAAAAAAAAACAAAGTTTTGTGATTTTGAAAATTTTTAATTTTTTTTCAATTTTGAAAAAAAAAACAATTGTTGAATTTTTTAGACTCCCAAAAACAAGGTTTAAACTCTAAAAACATGGTCTAAAAAAATTATGAAAAATTTCCAAAACTCAAATTCCAAAATAGAAATTTGAAAAAAAAATTTTTTTTGCAAAAAATATATATTTTTTTTTTCTTATTTTGATTATTTTATTTAATTAATTTTCAAGTTTTTTATTCGTCTTTTTTTTCTGTTACATAAGTTCGGATTTTCTTTTTAGAGGTGGGGTGAGGTGGGGTGGGGGTGGAAATACGAATGAGCACGTGCCATTTGTAGAGTGAGATATTTTGAATGGGGAAAGTCGAAAGGCAGGGAAGTATGGGACAGCTGGGGAGACAATTTTTGGGGGTTTGGGGAGTCATCTCCATTCATTATTCATCGATTAACATTTTTTTGGTCGAATTGAGAAATTATGACGCAATTTCAATTTACATGACGATTTTGTTGTTTCTTGTTTTCGACGAATTTTAACTTTTTTGAATTTTTTTTATTCTATGAAACTTTTTTTTCTTTTTTTAAACGGTTTTTAATGGACAAGGCATCCAAATGTTGAATAGTTTCAAACAAATTTTTATTGATTTTTCTTTTCATTTTTACAATATTCGAAATTTTCAAATTTCTTAAAATGTTGAAATCTTTCGAACTTTGCAAATTGTTTTTCAGATTTTCAATTTTTCAATTTTTCAAATTTTCAATTTTTCAAATTTTCAGATTTTCAATTTTTTTAAATTTTCAAAATTTCAAAATCTTTCAAAATTCTTAAAATTTTCAAAATTTTCAAAATTTTCAAAATTTTCAAAATTTTCAAAATTTTCAAAATTTCCGAAATTTTTAATATTTTTCAAATGGTTCAGAATTTTCAAAATTTTCAAAATTTCCAAAATTTCCGAAATGTTCAATATTTTTAGAATTGTTCAGCAATTTCAAAATGTTCAAAATTTGTGAAATTTTCTATATTTTTAAAATGGTTCAGAATTTTCAAAATTTTCAAAATTTCCAAAATTTTCAAAATTTTCAAAATTTTCAAAATTTTCAAAATTTTCAAAATTTTCAAAATTTTCAAAATTTCCGAAATTTTCAATATTTTTCAAATGGTTCAGAATTTTCAAAATTTTCAAAATTTCCAAAATTTCCAAAATGTTCAATATTTTTAAAATTGTTCAAAATTTGCGAAATTTTCAAAATTTTCAAAAAACAAGTTAGAAAAATGTCTCGGTAGAAAACCGCATGGAACAAGTACTGGAATTGCATAAAACTAGTGTTGAATCCTTTCCCATTGTGAGACATGAAAAAGTTGAATGGATTGCCAAATTGTCGTATGGCGATCGATGCCCCCTTTATTCCCGCGTGTTCGCTATCGATTACTCGAGGGTTGTGTGATGGCCCCCGGCACCATCTGCGCCCGTATGACCCGTGGCCCCTCTATTAAACAATGAAAAATAGAATAGCCATAGTCGAAACCGTGCGTGTGTACTTGGTGTACTCACTGCACTATCGTGAACCCCGTATGGGGGCGTCAGACACCCCCACCCCTTAATTCAGACCCCAATCGATATCATAACGGTCGAGAGCCCTGAAGCTTCACCAATTTTTTTTCAGTACCGCTCTCCAAAATTATCAATTCACAAAATTCAAAAATTTTTTTTCATTTTTTTTTTTTTTTGGAAAACGCCAATTTTCAATTTTTTTTTTTTTTGAAAACGTCAATTTTCAATTTTTTTTTTTGAGATTCTTTCCACATTTGGATTTTTTTCTCGATTTTTTCTGATTAAAAAAACAAAAATAATTCTCGATTTTTTCCGAATTTTGAAATTCTTTTTTTTTTCGATTTTCTGTTTTGAATTTTTTGAGATCTTAGAAATTTTTAACATTTTTTTTCGATTGAAAAAATTTTTTTTTCGATTTTTTTGGGATTTTAAACAGTTTTGAAATTTTCGATTTTATCCAAGTTTTTGTAAAGTTTTTGAAATGGTTTAAAATCTTTGGATTTGTCATTTTTTTCAATTTTCAATTTTTTTGAATTTTTGAGTTCCAAAATTTTTGGGAATTTTGGGAATTTAGAAAATTTTGCAAATTTTGGAAATTTTAAAGTTTTTGAAAATTTTGAAAATTTTGAAAATTTTGAAAATTTTGAAAATTTTGAAAATTCTGAAAATTTTGAAAATTTTGAAAATTTCAAAAATTTCAAAAATTTTGAAAATCTCAGAAGGTTTTAAAATTTTGAAAATTTTGAAAATTTTGAAAATTTTGAAAATTTTGAAAATTTTGAAAATTTTGGAAAATTTCAAAATTTTGGAAAGTTTCAAAAATTTGTAAATGTAAAAAAAAATTGAAATTCTGAAAATATCAATTTTCTGGTTTGCAAAATTTCGATATTTTTGCAAGTTCTTCATTTTTTGTTACGAATTATTTTCCTTTTTTTTGTCTGCCTTGAATTGAGATTTTAAAAAATTCGAATGGGTTGGGTCTGAGAAAAATTGAATTGGATGTTATTTGGAGAGCGCTGAAGCCTTAAATTAATTTTGTTCTCTGGTGAACATCTGCATCTCGCGGAAATCTCTTCGGCGACTGAGCGAGCGGTCAAGAATCTTAAAAAAAAATCCGAGAAACCCTTCCACTGGAGAGTTGTGTCTATTTACCCAGTGGACCTTGAAAAAAAGGAGAATGAGATTTGAAATCTTGGAGATTGTCCGCCCGTGCCACATACCAAAATCCTCACCTGTTGGGCGCCAAAGCGTGCGGAAAATTCTTTTGGAACGTGAAACCACCGAGGTGTCCACCCATTCACCCAAGAATAAAAAAAACCCGTTGAAAAAAAAATCACAAATGAATGAAAACGTGATTATTCTGTTTGCCCATCTGCTCCACAAATTCCCCAAAAATTTTCCCCAAATATTTTGAGAATTACAGAAAATTTCGACAGGTTGAAAATTTGCAAAATTTTGGAAAATTTTTAAAATTTTGGAAAACTTTTAAAATTTTGGAAAACTTTTAAAATTTTGGAAAACTTTTAAAATTTTGGAAAATTTTTTAAATTTTGGAAAATTTTTTAAATTTCGGAGAATTTATGAACATAATTTTTTTTTACTTTCAAAATTTTTCATAAATTCCCAAAAATCAAAAGTCTTTTGAAAAACGAACGAAAAAAAAAAATGAAATTTCAAAAACCAAAAGAGAAAAAAAATTGCAAATTTTAAAATTGTGAAAATTTGGAGTGTCCAATTTTTTCGAAAAAGTCAAAAAGACAAATTTAGAAAGAATTTTAAAAGAAAAGTTTTCAGCAAAAAATTTGTTCTCAGGCTCGAGAATTTGCGAGAACTTCGTTTGAATATGAAAAAAGTCGAGGGAGTGCGAGTACGTGACCCGATCCCGACTAAACATAAAGATTCCGTAAATTATTCTTTTGATGCTCGTCACGTATTCCAAAAGGAAGAAATAGATTATCGAGTCTTTGACTTTGGCCGAAAGAGCCAAGTGATTCAATGAAGCCTTCCCAAAATTGCCCCCAATTCCACCCGAAAAATCCTCGTGTGAAAATCAATGAAAATTGATGAAGAGACCTCAGATTTCGACTGTGACCCGATGGAGAAAATTTTAATGTTGGTGACTTCACTTTTGATTAAGTTGAAATTTCAAGTTGTAGCTTATATTTCAGAATACAAATTCCAAGTTCCAAGGTTCGAGTTCCAAGGTTCAAGTTCAAGTTCAAAGTTGCAAGTTCAAAGACTCAAATTGCAAGTTCAAAGATTCAAGTTCAAAGACTCAAGTTGCAAGTTCAGAGATTCAAGTTCCAAGGTTCGAGTTCCAAGGTTCAAGTTCAAAGTTCCAAGGTTCAAGTTTCAAGGTTAGAGTTCCAAGGTTCAAGTTCAAAGATTCAAGTTCAAAGACTCAAGTTGCAAGTTCAAAGATTCAAGTTCCAAGGTTCAAGTTTCAAGGTTCGAGTTCCAAGGTTCAAGTTCAAAGATTCAAGTTCCAAGTTGCAAGTTCATAGATTCAAGTTCCAAGGTTCGAGTTCGAAGGTTCGAGTTCGAAGGTTCAAGTCCCAAGGTTCAAGTTTTGAAGTTTAAGTTCTAAATTCTAGAGTTTAAAGAGTCATGTTCCGAAAAAGTCCAAGATTCAACTTTCAACGTTTTACTTTTCTCCATCTAAAATTTTCAGTTCCATCCAGTGAGGCTGGAAATATTTCAGACGGAATTTAAAAGTTCCTGCTTAAATTTAAGACTTGGAACTCTTAATTTAAGACATGGAAAAATTGAATTCAGGACTAAAGTTCTCAATCTGGAACTTGAAAGTTTTAATTTGAGGCTTAGCCGATGTTATTTGGACCTCTTACGGCTCCATTTAAGGCGATCAATCCCGATCAATTTTTCACGATCTCAACTTGAGATTGATACTATTAGGGTCATTGCAGAGTCTTTCAAGTCTTCAATGTTCAAATTAAATATTCTGATTTGAGACTTCCCAACTTTTAATTGATACCTAGAAGACTTAATTTATAGAGCACTCGTCCTAATTAGGGCCTTCCCCAATCGATTTACCACTAAAGCCCATCACTTCCGGTCTAAGTCTCAATCCAAAATTTTGAAAGCCAGTTCGACACTTGGAACTCTCAACTTCAAACTTGATATTTTCAATTCGCAACTTGACTGTTCCAACTTCGACCCTCCATTTAAGTTTTAACACCGGAAACTCTAAACCGGAAGTTAAAAAATTTCCTCACATTCGCGTCCAAATTCGAGTCCTAAAAAAGTTTTCATTGACATTTTTGTGTTTTCATCCGAGGGCAATGATGCGACTTGAAAAAAGTCGGTGTACTTTAGTCGTACTTTATTTTTTGCAATCGTGATCGCGGCACGCCAAGCCGTTCCCAGACTCGCGGTCGGTGCCACCTCTCCTCTCCAGAATTTAAATCTCAACGGTCGCTTGGCGCCCCCCACCCACCCACCCCTCCTCCGCCCCCCACCCCTACCCGCCTCTCCACTCCCCCGCCCCCTCCCCTACCCGCCTCTCCACTCCCCCCCCCCCCCGCCCCCACCCCTACCCGCCTCGCCACCCCCCCCCCCCCCCCCCCCCCCCCCCCGCCCCCCACCCCAGAACAAGTCAGCGCGAAACGGCCAAGTCGCTTGTGTTTGTAAACACAGAGAACCCAAGAGAGGTCGACGCTAAGTCCGCGAGTCATTATCCGGTGCATTGGCCCTTGGGATTCGATTCGACGCCATTTTTTTTTTTCGGCAGCTCTTTTGCTGCAAGCGAAAACAGCAACCGCGAAATTAGTTAGGCGGTATATATACCTGCAATCAGTTACAGTAATACTGCACTCCTCAAATGAGAACGATCGTAATGATTTTGGGAAGGCTCAGGTCCGGCAATTTTGCGCCGTTTCAGAACAATTTGGGGGGAGGGGGGGGGGGGATATGATTGGGACCACTTTTGCCCCCGAAAATGAAAAATCGATTTTCCATCAGATCTCCACGTTTCATGCCATTTCCGACCTTTCTAGACTATTTAAAACAAAATGTCTGTATGTGTGTGTGTGTGTGTGTGCCGATGTACGTATGTAACCAAAAATTTCCCGGAACGATTTCTCGTGAACAAATTATCCGATCAAGGTCCTGTATGACGCAATCGAAGCGTCTTGCCCTAACTTAGAGCTCATTAGTTTTTCCTCCATATGTGTCTCCTGCTTTCTATTGCTATTAACAATTTCAATTGTTTATAACGCTGTATCTCACGAAATATTATAGATACGCAAAAATGTGTCGAATAAATGTTGTTCCTTATAAAAAAATACATACTTTATGTCCTCTGACTTTTTTCGTATCTTTAACCGTTTCGGCGTTAGAGCGTTATAAACAATTGGAATCATTTAGAGAGCTCTGTGGTGAGAAAAACACACACACAGAGTCCATTTATTTGTCAGGTTTTTCACAATTTTTGGGGATCTTGGAGGAACTTTCGGAGATGCTGGAGTCGGGGAAAAAATATTGCGCCACATCTGAGAGCAATTTTCGCAGGGTCTTTTTTTTAGAGATCTGGGGCAAAACGGGTTGCGAGGAAAAGAATCAATTTCTCTGACGTTTCTGAATATTTTCGAGAAATTCGGTTCAAAACGTAACGAAAGCACCTGCCGAAGATGTTTTTTGGAGGCTAATTTGTCAGGTTCAAGCACGGGGCAAAATGGGTTTTTCAAAAAAAAATTGGAACGCAAGTTTTATCATCATTTCAGGATAGATCCAGCCTCTTCAGAAACATCGATCGCAAATTTTCCTATTTTGAGGATGTTTGTTAGCACCTGGGGCAAAACGGGTTTTTGAAAAATTGAAACAGATTTTTGGGAATTTGGAAAAAAATTTGTTTGCAAAATCTCAAGGATTTTGATAATATGTAATTGAAAAAAAATATTTTGGGTCACTTTGGAGCAGGCTTTGGTGGAATTAATTTTAATAAGGAAACGGGTTCTCTTGGAGTCAATTCACTACTACTTGTGTACTCCCTACCGATTTATCACGATGATCCAAAGAGTTGAAACATTCCGAGAGATAAGACCTGTCTCAATGTCGCTTTTATCACGGGAAAATAGAATTGTGTGGTTTCAACGGTTCGTAATCAGTCGCTGCGTGACTAGCTCTATTTAAATATGATTAAATGCCTCGGTATCACGTAACAATACCGTGTTCACGTTTCATTGAGTCATTTTTTTTCTGGACTTCTAACCGAAAACTTGAACAACGATCTCATGAAAAATTCCATACGCATTTTTCTAAATCGGTTTACGATTTTTTAATCGGTTTACGATTTTCCAATCGCTTACCGATTTCCCGGTTTTTTAACCGGTCTGCACCTCAAATTTCGCATCAATCTATTGTTTTTTAATCGATCTATGATCGTTGAATCGATCTACAATATTCGCAATTGTTTCACGATTTTGTAATCGGTTCCAGATTTTTAATGGGCTACCGATTTTGCAACCAATCACCATTTTCCAATGGACGGTTCCTTTGATTCCTTCACGATTTTTCAATCGATCCGCAATTTATGAATCAATTGACGATTTTTCGATCGATTCACAATTTTTCAATCGGTTTGAGATTTTTGAATTGACTACCGATTTTGCCATCGTTTGGCGATTTTTAAAAAAGAATTACTGAACCGATTCACGATTGTTTTTTAAGAATCAGGATTTTTGAACCGATTTTTCAACCGATCCGTTCTTTATGAATCAATCCACGATTTTTCAATCTAACCACAATTTTCAACTGAGTCACCGATTTCAAACACAGTACCGATTTTGCACCAAAAACCCGATTTTGGAATCGATGGCACGATTCTTCCATTGTGAATAGACTACCGATTTTGCCATCGTTTGGCGATTTTTAAAAAAGAATCACAATTACTGAATCGATTCACGATTTTTTTTCAAGAATCAGGATTTCTGAACCGATTTTTCAACCGATCCGTTTTTTATGCATCAATCCACGATTTTTCAATCTATCCACAATTTTCAACTGAGTCACCGATTTCAAACGCATTACCGATTTTGCACCAAAAACCCGATTTTCGAATCGATCGCACGATCCTTCGATTGTGACTAGATTGCCGATTTTTCACTCAAATTTTGATTTTGCAATCGCATCTCAATTTCCCAATCGATTCGCAATTCATAAATCGATTACCGATCTTCAATTGATTACCGATTTTTCTAATATTACCTACCGGCACTTACACACTATTAAATGCGCAGTATCACGCAACAATAGGGCATTATATGTTTCATTGGATTGGTTTTTTTCCCCCGGACTTCCAACGGAAATCGTGGAAAACGATCTCACGAGGAAATACCAACACACTTGCACACACGTGGATTAAGATTCCGCAGGCCTCCTAGGATTATACCTGGCGGCTTCCGAGGAACACCCCAACAGGTAGAATTCTGGTGAAAAAAATTTTTATGCATGCTATTTATCCAATGAAACTAATAAATTGCTCTGCAATTTTCTAATTATCATAAAATCGGCAAAAATCGATTGCCTCAAAAATCTGATATTTCCGGTTCTAATTATTTGATCCAGATTTTTTTTTGCGTCCTTTCAAATTGTAAAACACAAGATAACATTTTTAGATTCCTGCGAATGCAGCAGCGATACCGATTTCTGGGGATCGATTCTTACAATCGCTCCATTTTTATGGTAATAAATAGAGAAAAATACGACAATTGTGCGGATTTGCTAACAATTTAAAGATAAGTTTCTTGGATCCTGCATGCTGGAGAATATTGGTACAGATCACGATCTTTACCGATCTAATCTAACCGATTTTCAGAAATTGAAATATTTGAATATAATAATTGAATTCTATTTGAATTGAGTGGATGATTTCTGTGTAAAAACACAATTGCCTCAAAATTTTGGGTTACGTATACGTGAAATAAATTTACGATCGGAAAAATCGAATCGTATATTGCATTAAGAAAAATCGTATCTATTTGCTATTTCTAGCTCGTGGACCATAATGAAAAACCCGTAAATGACGATTTATAAATCGTAAATTACGATTCACAAATCGTAAATTACGATTTACAAATCGTAAATTACAATTCGCAAATCGTAAATTACGATTCATAAATCGTAAATTACGATTGACAAAACGTAAATTATGATTCATAAACCGTGAATTACGATTTACAATCCGTAAATTACGATTCACAAATCGTAAATTACGATTGACAAAAGGTAAATTATGATGCATCAATCGTAAATTACGATTCATAAATCGTGAATTACGATTCATAAACCGGGAATTACGATTCACAAATCGTAAATTACGATTTATAAATCGTAAATTACGATTTATAAATCGTAAATTACGATTCACAAATCGTAGATTACAATTCATCAATCGTAAATTACGATTCATAAATCGTAAATGACGTTTCATAAATCGCAAATTACAATTCACAAATCGTAAATTACGATTCATAAACTACGAGTCACAAAACATGAATTACGATTCATAAAGCGATAACTACGATTCGTAAAACGTAACTTACGATTCACAAATCGTAAATTATAATTGGAAAATCGTAAACTACGATTCACTAAGCGTAAATCCCGATTCATAAACCGTAAATTACGATTTTCATATTGTAATTTACAGCGTTCAAATCGTAATTTACAAATCGTAAAACAAGATTTGGATATCGTATATCTTGATTTTCATGTTTTTTACATACACATTTGAACACAGTTTGTGTTCTTTTTTTCATTTATTAGAATTCCTGTTTCGCAACAGTTTTTTCTCCCGTTCTGGTTATCAACGGCCGGAAGGGTGTGGCGGAAGGTAGTCCGAGCGAAACGCCTGAGGGAAGGATAGGCAATTTTTATGCTCGAAAATAAGAGGAGCAAGGCCAAGTAATCCGCGAGAAAACGTCTCTGGAGTTAAGCGATTTATGGGGCACTTTTTTCTCCCCCCCCCCCCCCGCAAGTACTCATCGGTTAATTTTTTTTTCGATAATTGTCCATTTCGTGTATGGGGATAATCAAAAAAATTCTCTTCCATCCTCTCCAATGTACTAAAAAAAATCTCCTCTGAAGAATATCGTGCAGAATCCCCATAAGATTCCTATGGGGTTTCGCCAAAATTTCCATAGGAACATTATAGGCGAGTTGTGACTTTTCTAATTACATCTCGTCGCTGGAAACACATCATGGAAATTCCCATAAGATACCCATAGGATTTTCTATGGGGTTACCCATAGAATTTTTTCTTTCTTTAAATGTTTGTGAAATTTTTTCTAGGAGTTCCCCGATTTTCCCATAGGATTTTCTATGGGGAACCCCCATAAGATTTTCTATAGGGTTCCCCTTGAATTTTTTTTTTCTGTTAAATGTTTGTGAAATTTCGTCTAGGAGTTCCCGGATTTCCCCATATGATTTTCTATGGGGAACCCCCATAAGATTTTCGGTGGGGTTTCCCATTGAAATTTTTTTTCTTTCAAATGTTTGTGAAATTTCTTCTAGGAGTTCTCCGATTTCCCCATAGGATTTTCTATGGGGTTCCCCATCGAAATTTTCTTTTTCTTTCAAATGTTTGTGAAATTTCTTCTAGGAGTTCCCCAATTGCCCCATAGGATTTTCTATGGGGAACCCCCATAAGATTTTCTATGGGGTTCCCCATTGAAATTTTTTTTCTTTCAAATGTTTGTGAAATTTCTTCTAGGAGTTCCCCGATTTCCCCTTAGGATTTTCTATGGGGAACCCCCATAAGTTTTCCTATGGGGTGCCCCATTGAAGTTTTCTTCTTCTTTTGAATGTTTGTGAAATATCTTCTGGGAGTTCCTCGATTTCCTATGGGGAACCCATAGAAAATCCTATGGGGTTCCCCATAGAAAAGCCTATGGGGGTTCCCCATAGAAAATCCTATGGGGAAATCGAGGAACCCCTCAAAAAAATTTTACAAACATCTAAAAAAAAAATTTTAATCGGATGAACACTCAACATTTCCACCTATGGGGCAAAACGGGTTAGACGCGAACATTTAACGCTTGACCCAATAATTGCCTTCTGATTTGGTTAATGAGGTAGCCAAAACAGAAAATATAGGGGCACCTGAAAAATGTTGGAATCTCCATCTGGAATTGGATCCAGAATTTTTTTTTGCGGCCTTTTAACATCAGGAAACTCTGGACCACGGAGGGGGGGGCGAGGGGGGCACCACCCTAACAGTTAAAGCCCACACACACGTTCTCTCCCTTTAACTCATCGTTTTTTTTTTCTTCTTCTCGGCCTTTTCTTGGTTCCCGCGGCGTCTTGGCGGCTACACCAAGGGCCCCCCTCCCCCCCCCCCCCATTCCACTGGGCCTTTAAATTCCGACGGTGTAAACAACGGCTCACCAGCAACACCAACACATTCAGAATTCTAAAGGGCGGGTCCAGGAAATTTTCAAACTGATAATCATCTACTGGCCTCCAGATTTTTCACCAATTTTCCGCAATTTCGGGCGAGAAAGGGCGGGGGGAGGAGGGGGGGGGGGGGGGAGATGGCAATTGTTGCAATTTAGCGCAAGGGACATTTCAATAAAAAAAATGTCAAAAAATCCTTTGCAGAAACTTGTTTAGAAAAGTCAAAAAAAGTAATCGTTAGGGGTCGGTCGTGTAATTGCGAGACCTGGGTTCGATTCCCAACTGAGACTATCCGGCGTTATCTCTCGCAATTTGATTTAATCTAATTTTTTCTTTTGCGGGGCATGATGCCCAACCGTCAAAATTCCGAAGCAGCTTTCGTCGAAAAAAAACCGGCCATCCATATCTCGAAGAATCCTCATTTCTGTTGGTCTTACAGATCTCTGTTATCAGCCCTCACCTCCCTAGCAACCGTCAAGCTTTCCCGTCAGAAGCGACCTCAAAAAAATTTCATCAAAGAATGTGACGTAACCGTCCAACTAATTAGGAAACAGGTTTGCCACCTCTCCCACCTGAGCACTTGTACCCCACCGCCCCCCTTACCCCCCTCGTACCCCCCCCCCCCATCACCGTTTATGCACATCATAAACATACCATAATTCGATTGAAATATTTGCCAATGGCCCAGTGGATCTCACCCGAGAAGCAGCAGTAGCGGTACATTAACCGCCAGTCCTCTTGGAATTTTTCTGTTCCATTCCCCCCCGCCCGCCCTCCTCATTCTTTTTCCCGCCTCTTTGCGAGTGATCCCCAGGATCTTGGTCTAACCGACGGCGAAACCCACCCATAGTCCCTCTCCCTCCTCCATCCTCGTTCGAATGCCTTGGCCTTTTTCTTTTACTCATTCTTCGTCTCTGAAAACGGCCCTTAGACCCCCCGCCCCCTCCCCCCTATGGGTCCCACCCAAAGGATAGCTGGAATGCAATTTGATAGATCATAACAACAGTGACGATAAAGGTCAGTGTCAAGGTCATCTAGGATGTTGCTATCGATCACAATCAAAATATTCGGGGTACAGAGCTCTGCCCCCCTTCCCCCTCTCGCCCCCTATGGGCCCCACCCGAAGGATAGCGACAATGCAATTTGATATATCATAACAACAACAGTGATAATAAAGGTCAATGTCAAGGTCATCTAGGATGTTGCTATCGATCGCAATCAAAATATTCGGGGTACAGAGCTTTTCCCCCCTGGCCCCCTATGGGCCCCACCCGAAGGATAGCTGCAATGCAATTTGATAGATCATAACAACAACAGTGACGATAAAGGTCAGTGTCAAGGTCATCTAGGATGTTGCCGTCCATCACAATCAAAATATTCGGGGTACGGAGCTCTGCCCCCCCTTTCCCCTCTCGCCCCCTATGGGCCCCACCCGAAGGATAGCTGCAATGCAATTTGATAGATCACAGTAACAACAGTGACGATAAAGGTCAATGTCAAGGGAATCTAGGACGCCGCTGTCGATCCCAATCAAAATATTCGGGGTACAGAGCTGTGCCCCCCCCCCCTCCATGGTACCGAGAATAATAGTCTCAACAAATGTCAATGTCAAGGTCATCTACGATTTGGAATTGTTTGGAATGAGTATCAGAATTGATGAGGACAATAATCTTCGTAAGAGGGCCCGGGCCCCTCCCCCCCCCCCCCCCCCACCCACTTGTGGTATAGCGTCACTATGGAGACGATAAAGGTCTCTATGAGGTGGATTGTAGTTTGAAATTACGTGAAATAATTTGATAATGGTTATGGTGGATGTCGGTGGTCCATCTTATGAACATCCGTTCTCCATTGGGATCTGGACCACAATTTGATATATAACAACAACAGCAACGGTGAAGGTCAATGCCAATACTGTCAAGGTTTGTTATGATTTAGAATTGTTTGGAATGATCAGCGTGATTGATCACAACAATAGCATTGATGGGGGGGAGGGGGGGGGGCAGAAACGCCGCCCCCCGGCTCTTATGATAGATCATAACATCAAGGGCGAATCTCAAGGTCAGCGCTTTGGAATTTTTTTGAGGAGGGAAGAGGTCAGGAAGGCGTACTTGCGATGATGATTTAAGACGGTCTTCCTGAATCATAATGATGTCGCGATTGATTGTTGAAGTTGTCATAATAGATCATAACGCAGACAGTGACCTTGAAGGTCAGGTCAAGGTCAGGTATGATTTGGGATTCTTCGGGATTTTTTTAGATTACTCAATGAAGTTTCGTTTGGGATCAAGAGAGGTCAATGTCAAGGTCAATCCTGATTTTAGATCGCTTGCCACTGGATGCTCCCTAGCAATAATATTGACAGTCAAGTTCAAGGTCAGTATTATGATTCGGAATGATGTCAAAACATTTCGCAATGTTCTTCCCCATATCTGACCTTGAAACCTCTTCCGAGAAAAATATGACAACATTGACGACCCAGGTCGAGGTCATACATGTCAAGGTCATACCTGTCAAGGTCATAGATCATACCGCCTGATCTAGAATAATATTTACCCACTCACAATGCTTTTTCTTGCTGTTTACCTTATTTTAGTTGAGCCATCAATTCAGGCCTTGTTTATAGGTCTATGACTCGATGACTCTGAACTGTCGACGGAATTGTGCTTGACGAACCAGGGGAAGGAAGTGTATATACCCTATGCGCACTTGCTGCATATGGTTATCGGCTTACAGGTGTAATTGTACGGAAGACCAGCGGAAGTCGGGGAGCGCTGATGCTTGACAGCCCATTTCGAGGCTTAAACCAACTTTTTTTATAACAGTATATGTGGCAAGTGTTGGGTGAAAAGGTCGTATGTCCCTACTTCGTGAGTAGAATAGCAAGTTTTGCTATACTTGCAAGGCAGTTTCCTCAGGTGGAGGACTTGTTGGTGTCTTCTGGAGAACCTGATTGCTGTAGGGTTCAGATATATATATAGTAATATATATAGTTATATATATATAGTTATATATATATATAGTTATATATATATAGTTATATATATAGTTATATATATAGTTATATATATAGTTATATATATAGTTATATATATAGTTATATATATAGTTATATATATAGTTATATATATAGTTATATATATAGTTATATATATAGTTATATATATAGTTATATATATAGTTATATATATAGTTATATATATAGTTAGATACATACCTATATATATATATATTTTCATGTTTGCTGTCGACCATTTGAAAAATTGGTCTGGTTGTAAAAAATTAAATAAAAAAAAAAAAAATGAAGGGATGAATGGGATTTGTCAAAATAATTTTTGATACTTCGAGGGTGTTTGCACTATTTTTCAGGACTGCATTTTTTCCTTAAAATGCAAAAGTATCCTCCCATCTCATTTTTTACACATTGACTAATGGGGTGAATCCACATTCTGTTGAATTGGTTCTGGAGATTTGTGGATGAAAGCTAGCGATGACGGATTGCCCTGGAAATAGGGGTGAGAAAGTTGGTAATTGGGGGGAGGATCGGTTGGGTGAAAAAAAAATCGGGTTTTCCGAGAACTATTTCTCCAATTTTCTTCGATATTAAAAAAAAAAATTTTTTTTGTAGATCTTGTAGGGTCCGTTTCATAAAAATTGTGATTTTTTTCTCTCTATCAGATTTTGAAAATGGTTTCGCAATTTTAGAGTTCAAAATTCGCTGGACATTTTTTTTTTATTTTACGGCGTTTTTTACTATTATTCATGGGTTGGGCTGGTAGAGGGTAGACGGCAAGTTAACTCAGCTTCAGACTCCCTTTTCGGTCCATATCTCGAGAGTGAGGAGAGATGGAGAAAACTCCATGAGAAACTTTTTGTACAGACGATTATGCTCTACAAAAAAGTTCCTATAAAGATCATCTCAATTCCCATAGGGTCCGAGATATTCAGGAAAAATCGAGCAATAAAATCACCTACTTCTTATCACTTCGCAAAATTTCAAACATTCCATGAACAATTGATCAAAATTATTTCTTAAATAATTATATCTTCCTCAATTTTGAAAATTTTGAAAATTTTGAAAACTCTAACAATTTTGAGAATTTTGAAAATTTTGACAATTTTGAAAATTTTGAGAATTTTAAGAATTTTGAGAATTTTGAAAATTTTGAAAATTTTGAGAATTCTGAGAATTTTGAGAATTTTGAAAATTTTGAAAATTTTTGTTTAATATTTTTATAAAAGTTTTAAATTCCTATTTGTTGCAATTTTTCATTAATTTTTTTTTTAATTTCAAGAAAATTTCCCGCCATTTTTTGAAACGGGGGTGGGGGGTGGGCGGTAATTTTAAATAGTTTGAAAATGTCTGGTTGTTTCCAAGGCGGTAAGCCCCGGGGATCGGTGATGTTTTCTTTTTTTTGCACTTGGAGCGGAGTATGGAGGAGAAAGGAGAGATGAGCGAGATGAGAGAGATGGGAGAGATGGGATGCTGGAGACTGAAACCCCCGCGTCGTGTAACCGTTGCTGTTGCGAGGCAAGACCAGCGCCACGACGCCGAGTTGTCACGGCTTTATATAAATATGTATGTGTGTATGTGATAGGATGCTTCGGCTCCCACCCTGGAACTCCGGCCCATCTCACACATCGCGCTTGAGAAAAAAAGAGAAAGGATGAGGGAGATGGGAAAGCGCGAAACCCACGACTCGCAGTACTCGTTGCGTAATTTTTTAACCGTCAACTATCTTTCACAAGTATACTGTAAAACGTTAAAGGTGGAGAATTTTGGGGGGGGGGGGGGGGGAAGGGGAGGGGGATTTCGAATTTGTAACAAAAATTTGAAAATTTGAAAATTTGAATAATTGAAAATTTGAAAAATTGAAAATTTGAAAAATTGAAAATTTGAAAAATTGAAAATTTGAAAAATTGAAAATTTGAAAAATTGAAAATTTGAAAAATTGAAAATTTGAAAAATTGAAAATTTGAAAAATTGAAAATTTGAAAAATTGAAAATTTGAAAAATTGAAAATTTGAAAAATTGAAAATTTGAAAAATTGAAAATTTGAAAAATTGAAAATTTGAAAAATTGAAAATTTGAAAAATTGAAAATTTGAAAAATTGAAAATTTGAAAAATTGAAAATTTGAAAAATTGAAAATTTGAAAAATTGAAAATTTGAAAAATTGAAAATTTGAAAATTTGAAAAATTGAAAATTTGAAAAATTGAAAATTTGAAAAATTGAAAAATTGAAAATTTGATAAATTGAAAATTTGAAAAATTGAAAATTTGAAAATTTGAAAAATTGAAAATTTGAAAAATTGAAAATTTGAAAAATTGAAAATTTGAAAAATTGAAAATTTGAAAATGCAAAAAATTTTAATTTTTTTTTTTGTTCAATTTTGATATTTGAAATTTTTTATAAATTTTTAAACAATTTGAAAGTCGATTGGAATTTTTGAGAATAAAAAAAATGCAGGATATTTGTGAAAAGAATTTTTGAAAAATTTTGGAAATTTGGAAAGTTTGGAAAATTGAAAAATTGAAAAATTGAAAAATTGAAAAATTGAAAAGTTGAAAAATTGAAAATTTGAAAAAATTGAAAAATTGAAAAATTGAAAAATTGAAAAATTGAAAGAATTAAAAAATTGGAAAAATTGAAAAAATCGAAAAATTTTATGAAAATTAAAATCACAAAAATTTGAAATACAAAAAAATTTATATAAACAAATTTTCCTTAGTTGCACAATTGAAAAGAATTGAGCATTTTAGGAAATTTGAAATAAAATCTAAAAAAATAAAAGCAATTTTTTTTCGAAATTTACATCTCAAAATACTTATTCAGAACCAGATTGTCAGAAAGCGCTGAGCTACCTTAAAATCTGGGACCCAAAAAAAAAGAATCGTCTGTTGACTCCCATTGACAAGTTCATAACATATCTCAAGTGGCGATAAACTGAAGTTTCAAGTCGCACTCATGAAGCCATACGAGTAAGAAAAAAAAAAAAATTTCGAAACTTCAACGACTCTAAAAATTCTCACGAAAAATGAAAAAGCAATTTTACAGAATTTCGCGGGAAATTTGAAGTTGAAACTTTTCAAAAACTCCGAGAAATCCAAAACCCGCCAAAATTTAAAAAAATCATAAAAACCATTTTCAAAAAAAAAAAAAAAAAATTACTGTCAAATTTTAATCCCCAAAATTCAAAAATCAAAATTGAGAAATTCGTGAAAAAAAAAAATTGAAAAATTTACCTCCTCATTTTCAACTTCTGTCACGTATCCGCGTCTCAAAAAAATTCACTAAACTTCCCCGAAATCGAACAATAGCCGAGACCAATTATCGGCATCAATTAGATTCCAAGAAAGGGGTCATAAGGTGCGTAATGCCGGAAGGGGACAGGTGAAAATGTGAGTTATAAAATTAATCGTAAAAGGATCCGTCGGTGCGTGCATCCGCTCAAAGAGAATTCTCGTTCTCTTTCAATTCCTCTCAAGCTCCTTTTTCGTTTGTACGTGAAACGAAATGCTTTTTTTTATCCACTGTCTCCGACAAGTGAAATCGAGATCGCATTCGCTTTTATCGAAACAACGTACCAACAATTTTTTAATTACTTTCGATGGTAAATATTTTTCCAAATGTTTACATTTTAAAACCCCACTGTCCCATTTTATCCCAAGGTCCAAGTTGCCCTGAACTATCCAGAAATTTCAAGCTAGGAAAACATGCCAGTCCAACCTGGGGCCTTGGTTGATACAACATTGGCTGACAAGGTTGGTACAGCATTGGTTGCCAAGGTTGACACAGCATTGGCTGCCAAGGTTGACACAGCATTGGCTGTCAAGGTTGGTACAGTATTGACTGCCAATGTTTGGTACATCATTGGCTGCCAAGGTTGATACAACATTGGCTGCCAAGTTATATTCCGCGCTGGTCCATGCTTGTGGCAAGCTTGGCTCAATCTTAGCGTCCCTAGCATTGGTCCACAGGCAGAATCCAATCTACGTCCAATATTGGATACATGCATACATCCAAGCTTACTAGAATCATCCAAACCCTAGCTTCAGAAACCATGTTGAGCTAAGCTTGGTCCGAGCTCAGCTTTGTTAGCTTTGAATCTCACCTAAACCCAAGCTTGGAAACGAATGCTCAACTAAGCTTGGTCCAACCTCAATGTTCCTGTCTTCCAAGTTTGAACCAAGATAAATTTTGTAGCTCGGACCAACCTTAACTTGGATGCTTCGACCGCAAGAAACTTTGGAACTTGGATGAAAATGAATTTGGAGGCTTGTACCTAGATGAAGTCCGAAGCTTGAATGAAGATAAAGTTCGAAGCTTGTATTAACCTACGTAACCAAGCTAGGACGAAACTTATTCTCTAAGCTGGAGTTGGTGTTACATTCGCATGTTCTGCAGAGATTGACCGAGGCTTCAAAACACAGCTTTGGCGAAGCTTAGTTAAGCCTCGTCCAAGCTTTGAGCAAGCTTCACAAACCCAGTCGAGCTCGTTGCCCATTTCACCGCACTTCCTTCTTCGAGGTCCAATTTGGGATTCGACAAAATAGAGATGCCAAGTTCACAGCAGTACTATCTACGTAAACTAAGCATACGTCACGAAGTTAAGAAGAACCATTCTGCCGGAAGACATCTAAGGCTCCAAGGATTGTAGGAAGAGACTTAGATGTGAACCCATGTTTGATACCTTTGATATAAAACTTCGGACGAAAGTATTAATTGTAATCTTGCCAAGGTTGCCCCAAGGTTGCATCAATGTTGCACCAATGTTGCGCCAAGGTTGCACCAAGGTTGTGGCAAGGTTGTACCAAGGTACGATTGTTTTTAACCACTTTTCTCATTGCACGACCTTGGGTGCTAATCGATACCAATTAGTTTATCGCTGAATGTCGTCGAGAAACGTGATACTTCCCTTTGTTTTTCCAACCCCCCCACCCCCGGAGTGAGACCCACCGGTGAGTTTTCCTAGGCCAGTGTCAAGTGCAGTGGGCCGTCGAGTGTATATAGGCGAGCCTTCCAAGAACCTCAGCCCCCACCGTTCACCACTGAAACATCAGGCTTTTTAAAAGAAAAATGGCCGGATGTTCGATTGTCTCTTCGTTCGCAAGTGCTCACACTTGTTGAACTAAAACCGCCAGATTTTTCTGGCCTCCAACGGACACTCCGGGGCCATGGAAAAACAGGTCTAGACGTCTCTTTGTGCGAATAGAAATGGAGGAGGAAATACGAGACGTCCAGAGATTGAGCATTTCGGTGATGTTTCTTCTTTTCTCAGATGTTTCAACGACTTTTCGGTGAAGAAAATAGCATTCACCATCTTGGGCAATTTTTTTTTTATTTGGAAAAAATGAGTTTGTTGGTCCCATTGGAAAGTCGGGACAGTCGGGAAATCCAGACTTTTTGCTGAAGAAAATAGCATGCACCATCTTGGGCAATTTTTTATTTTTTTTTATTTGGGAAAGATGAATTTGTTGGTCCCATTGGAAAGTTGGGACATTCGGAAATCCAGACTTTTTGCTGAAGAAAATAGCATCCACCATCTTGGGCAATTTTTGATTTTGTTTTTTATTTGGAAAAGATGAATTTGTTGGTCCCATTGGAAAGTTGGGACAGTTGGGACAGTTGGGAAGTTCAGATTTTTCGCTGAGGAAAATAGCATCCACCATCTTCAGCAATTTTTTAATTGTTTTTTTTTTATTTGGAAAAGATGAGTTTGTGAGTCCCATTGGAAAGTTGGGACAGTTGGGAAGTCCAGCTTTTTCGCTGAAGAAAATAGCATCCACCATCTTGGGCAATTTTTTATTTTGTTTTTTATTTGGAAAAGATGAGTTTGTTGGTCCCATTGGAAAGTTGGGACAGTTGGGAAGTTCAGATTTTTCGCTGAAGAAAATAGCATCCACCATCTTCAGCAATTTTTTATTGTTTTTTTTTATTTGGAAAAGATGAGTTTGTTGGTCCCATTGGAAAGTTGGGACAGTTGGGACAGTTGGGAAGTTCAGATTTTTCGCTGAGGAAAATAGCATCCACCATCTTCAGCAATTTTTTAATTGTTTTTTTTTATTTGGAAAAGATGAGTTTGTTGATCCCATTGGAAAGTTGGGACAGTTGGGACAGTTGGGAAGTTCAGATTTTTCGCTGAGGAAAATAGCATCCACCATCTTCAGCAATTTTTTAATTGTTTTTTTTTTATTTGGAAAAGATGAGTTTGTTAGTCCCATTGGAAAGTTGGGACAGATGGGACAGTTGGGAAATCCAGACTTTTCGCTGAAGAAAATAGCATCCACTATCTTCAGCAATTTTTTTTTTTTTATTTGGAAAAGATGGATTTGTTGGTCCCATTGGAAAGTTGGGACAGTTGGGAAACCCGGGAAAATTTTTTTTCCAAAATTTTTGAAAGCTCCAGGAAGGTTCTTTGGAAGATGCTGCGTTGGAGATTTTGGTTCTGGGGAGAATAAAATGTTTGGAATTTTTTTTGCAAAATTGGAGGGAGGGGAAGGGGGAAATTTGACATGTGTGTTGGGGGGGGGGGGGGGGGGGGGGGGAAGGTCATTGACCTGGAATTTTTTTGATTTTGGCGGGAAAAGTGGCCCAGAACGGTGGCAATAAGTTTTGGCGGGAAAGGCATGGATTCGAATGCGGATGAGAGTCCCTGCTGGACCGGTTTCACAAGCAGATAGCTCGTGGGATTTACCCACCGACAACTCTTAACACATGGACGTGGGATTCCTTCGGGGCAAGCACCAAATCACTAGCGTGTCCACCCCTTTATCAAGCTGGTTAGAAACAATGCCGACTAATTGAGAGAAATTTTTCACATAATCTTCGATATTTCTGGGCCAATTATTCACGTCGAAAAATTCAAATGAATTTTTTTTTTAAACATGCATTTTTTTAAAATGCAATTTTTCTAAATTTGAAAAATTTGACAAATTTGAAAAAAAAAAATTGAAATTTGAAATAAATTGGAAGACAATTTGAAAAAGTCGAAAATTGAAATTTTACCATTTTTGATTTTGTACTTGGAAATTAAAAAAAAGCCAAGAAGGTGAATCAAATTTTTTTGGAAAAATTTATTTGCACCTCCTAAAATATCAAAAACGCAAAATTCTGAAAATTCTGAAAATTTTGGAAAAAATAGAAAATTTGAGTTTTTAAAATTTTTAAAAATTATCAAAATTTCAAAAAGGTAAAAAAAAAATGTCAAAAAACTGTAAAAAATTTTTTTTCAAATGTGAAAAAAAATTAAAATGAAAAAAAAAAAAATAATAATTTAATGTAAAAAAAGTGTGAAAAAATGTAAAAAAAATTTCAAAATTTCTGAGAATTAAAAAAACTCCAAAAAACAAAATTAAAAAAAAAAAAAAAACTGTCACAAAATGAGACGCAAAATGAAAAATTGGACACACAAAATTAAAACCAGACAAAATACAGCTAATTATCCCAAGAACCGTTCGGTTTCGCTTGGCCATACGATATTTTCGTAGAAAGAAAAAAATGGGGAAAAATCAGCTGACAAATACTCAGCTGAGCGGTGCCGAAAACTTCTGTATAGACAACACACATATCTATATACCTATATATAGTACTGGCGGCAGAACAAGGGCCCGGCCATTTTTAAAGCCCGATTTAAAAGGCCCGGCTCCCATGCATCTCTGTTTTTCAGCGGGCCCCGAGGCTGGGTCCATTGTCGCTATCTTTCTCCGTCTAGTCGGCGACGTCGGGGGTTTAACGCGCGGCACTACCAAGAAAAGCCCCATAAAAAGTCCATCTCACACAGCGCCGCTTCCACAACATATAGAATGTCAATTGCGCTTGTGGCGACTTTCCGCGGGAAATTTAAAAAAATAAACGACAAGTGAATTGCGAATGGGCCGCAGAAAAAAGTGCGGTTTTGTAATGTTGGCGGGGCTGAATTTGCTTAATTAATGGAGATAGAGAAAAAAGGTCCAAGAACCAAATGCTCTAGATTCCATGGCGAATCATTCAGGTCTTATGACTTATAGCGCTATCTGTGATACTTCCGGAATAAACGAGGGTGGAATGTCGCCCGTCGTGCGAACTCGCTACCCGACGCATCGCTTCCCTGCATTTAAACTGTGATACTTCGTAAAGTATGGGAAATACCGGCGAAAGTCATAGGACTTGAATGATAGCGCGTTTCATGCCGAGCATTTTTTGTTATCACTATTTTTTTCTACGTCTAGTCCTTCTCGCAGGAAATGCGGGAGAGACCGCGCAGATCGGTGCAAGTGCGCACACGCCGTCTGCGCATGCCGACCCTCATTTACTGATGAAATATGAATGCTAGAGAAAAAAGTCACTCAACATAAAATGTGCAGTTCAGATCAAGGAACAAATTTTGTTTCAACTTTTTTTTTCTGTCTTCATTAGTTTTCGAGATATTTCGTTACAAACAAAAAAAATGAAGGAAAAGCACCAGACAGTTATAAGCATGCAATGAAATTCCCTAACGAAAATTTCTACCCAAAACTTGAAAATTAGAGAGTGATCGATCCTCAGGCCCAATTCATCTTCCTGGGCCCTTGGCCGTTCGTGGGTGGCTTGCCCAGGTAATACCCTGCCATTTGCGAATGCTGTGGGAGGGTAAGGAGGGCGTGTCGTGACACTAACCCATCGGCAACTACAATTTCCCTGTTTTCTCCAGTCGAAAAATAGTAGAAAACTCCCCTCATAATTGAAAAGAATTCAATGGAAATATATGCGCGATCCCATTTTTTTTTAAGAGAAGATAAACTTTTCGGAAGCATTGCTAATTTTTTTTATGCATGGAGTTTTTCGTATTTTTTTTTTTACTTTTTTTTTCTACATTTTAGGTGGTTATTCGGTTGTGTACTTTCTTATGAAATTTCCGAGTTGGGAAGCTTGTTATAATGGATGGGCAGATCGGTAAGTGGGTAAGTGGGTGGGTGGTTAAGTAAGTGGGTTGGTGGGTGGTTAAGTGGGTGGGTTGAATCAGTAAGTGGGTGGGTTGAGTTTATAAGTGGGTGGTTAAGTGGGTGGGTGGGTCTATAAGTGGGTGAGTAGCTGGTTAAGTGGGTAACTTGGTGGGTGGGTGTTTGGTAAGTGGGTGAGTGAGGGGATAAGTAAGTGGGTAGTTGAGTGGGTAAGTGGGTGACTGGTATTTCCAAAAATCTTTCGTACCCAGTTTTTTTTTCCTCAATATTTCTGCCGGAGAGATTAATCATCCCTCGGGACTGACGCCTCGATAAATCCCGAAATCACGATAAATATTGTAAGAGGATGTCAACCTGTTTGCCCATTCACGAACCCCGGTATTTGGGACCCATCCGATTTTTCCCAGGCCCAAGTGTTTATCCTCTCATCCAGTCATCCCCGTGTGTGCCTACCCACCCACACTTTTCCCAAGGGCTCGCGAAACAGAACATTCCTCATAGACACAAATCTCAATTTGGGGCAATGTAGGGCGGTTCCATTCACAATTTTCGGAAAATGCGGAGTTGGAAATCGTTTTAAATTGTTTAAATAAAATTTTAAATGAAAATGGAAATCACAGTCACCCACCTACCCACTCATCCACCCACTTACCCACGTACCCACTCATCCACCCACTTACCCACTCACCCACCCACCTACTCACTCACCCACTCACCAACCCATCTACCCACTCACCCACCCACTTACCCACTCACCCACTCACCCACCTACCCACTCATCCACCCACCTACCCACTTACCCACCCACTCACCCACCCACTTACCCACTCACCTACCCACCTACTCACTCACCCACCCACCTACCCACTCACCAACCCATCTACCCACTCACCCACCCACTCATCCACCCACTCATCCACCTACTCACCCACCCACCCACACACACCCACGCAGGAACTGTTGATTTCAATAAAAAAATGTTCAAATTGTTACAATTTTCCAACGGATTTTTTTTCAATGAATTTGAAAATTTTTCAATTTTTGGAAAACTGTAAAATATATTTTGCCTTCCTACAATTTTTCTACAGTGCGCAAAAATTTCAATATCGAGTTTTTAGATATCTCACCTTGGCCAAGGAAGTTACTCCAAAAAAAGAAAAAAAAAAGAACCATTTGTAAATTTTGGATCGTTAAGCAACTGAAAATTTCTCATCGGTCGAAAATCGTTTCTGCGATTTATGGCGTTTCATTCACAATTTTCCAACAATGCACACCTCAAAATGCCCTCAATTTCGGATCAAACTCAAGCACCGCATGACCTGACCACTGGACTAAACTAAAGAGCGCGTTATTCATGCCACTCACTGCGCCAAAAGCCGAATAAAGCAAGAAAAATGAGTGAACCGGGAGAATTTATGTCTTCGGATGTTCAAATGGACCTGATTCAGTCTCTTTTTTTTCAGAATTCCGGAAAGAGAAGCAATAAAGTTGAGAGAAGTGAAAAAAATTTCCCAAATGCATTGCTAACTAAAGAAAGAGTAGCAGATTTTTTTTGGACAATCTCCTCAATTTTTTCGAAAAAAATCTCTCAATTTTTTTTTAATTTTCTAATTTTGTTTTCAAATTCGCCAAATTTTTTTGTTAATTGTCCAATTTTTTTTTTAAATTCTCCATTTTTAAAAAAATCCACCATTTTTTTTTTAATACCCCAATTTTTTTTTGTAAATTCTCCAATTTTTATCTTAAATTCTCCAATTTTTTTTAAAATACTCCAATTTTTTTTGTAATAATCCATTTTTTTTTAAATACTCCAATTTTTTTTTACTACTCCATTTTTTTTTAAATTCTTCAATTTTTTTTGGTAAATTCTCCAAATTTTTTTCTTAGATTCTCCAAATGTTTTTTTCAATACTCCAATTTTTTTTGACTACTCCATTTTTTTAAAAATTCTTCAATTTTTTTTTGTAAATTCTCCAAATATTTTTTTTAATACTCCCATTTTTTTACTACTCCATTTTTTTTTAAATTCTTCAATTTTTTTTTTTGTAAATTCTCCAAATGTTTTTTTAAATACTCCAATTTTTTTTAACTACTCCTTTTTTTAAAAATTTTTCAATTTTTTTTTTTGTAAATTCTCCAATTTTTTTCTTAAATTCTCCAAATGTTTTTTTAAATACTCCAATTTTTTTTAACTACTCCTTTTTTTTTTAATTCCCCATTTTTTTTTGAATTCTCCAAATTTTTTTTGTCAATTCTTCAATTTTTTTTTTAATCCCCCAAATGTTTTTTTGTAAAAAAAAATTCTAAAACGCTCCCCAACTTTTGATAGTTTGAGAATTTGTTCCCCAACTTTTTATAGTTTCCCAAAATTTCTCTTCAAGATTTTGTGGTTTTTGGCTTTTGGAAAAATTTTCCTGGAAGTGGAATTGATCGGTAAGCCATGTTTTCCCATTTTCGTTTGCCTTTTTCTTTGAGGAAAAGTCAATGGAGAAAAATTCCGCGGTCAGTATGAAGAGGAAGGGGGCGTATCTCGGCTGGATGTTTCAATAAAAATGTCATAAATAGGGAGTCCTCTGTGTGCTGGCGACTTTGGGGGCTTTTGCCTAGGCGATTTCGATCTCAACGACGAGATCAACACAAAAAAAGACGCTCTTTTTAGTTGGCCCTCCAGCCAGTTGGGTGTGGGAAGAGCAACTTTGTGTGGTACCTGTACCCTATACCTGCATTCACCCTCGTACTGTGGATAACCTGCTCCATTCTACTGAAAAACCTTGTTCCTCCTACGGCCGTTGGCAAAAGACAAGGAGATACATCCACAACCACAATTCACTCCCTCTCTCTGAGAGAACAGACCTCGTTTAAAAATCCAAAAGCTTTTTTCAAATTTGGAACATTTTGCCGTTTTTGCAATTTTTGATATTTACGAAATTTTTGAAACTTGGGAATTCTTGAGATTTTCCAAATTTGGGAGATTTTGGAAAATTTTGGGGTTTTGGAAAATTTTGGAACGTTTTTGAAAGTTTTGAAATTTTTGGGAATTTTGATTTTTTTTTTATTTGAAACTTTTGAAATTTTTGAAATTTTTGGAAATTTTTGGAAATTTTTGGAAATTTTTGAAATTTTTGAATTTTTAAAAATTTTTTAAATTTCTGAAATTTTTTCAAATTTTGCAAACTTTACCAAAATTTACCAAAATTTCGGATTTTTTTTTCGAATTTTTGAAATTTCTCAGATTTTTGTGATTTTTGAAATTTTCAAAATTTTTGAAATTTTCAAAATTTTTGAAATTTTTAAAATTTTTGAAATTTTCAAAATTTTTGAATTTTTCAAAATTTTTCAAAATTTTTAAAATTTTCAAAATTTTTAAAATTTTCAAAATTTTCAAAATTTTCAAAATTTTCAAAAATTTTCAAAAATTTTGAAATGTTTAAAATGTTTAAAATTTTCAAAATTTTCAAAATTTTCAAAAATTTCAAAATTTTCAAAATTTTCAAAATTTTTGAAATTTCCACAATTTTAAACGAGTTTGCAAAATTAACCAAAATTGTAAAACCTGAGGAAATTTACTAAGCTTCAATAAATCTTCAAATGTCCAACATATGTTTCAAAATTCTTGATTTGTTTTTGAGAATTACTCCGAAAGATCTAAAATTGTTGAAGTCTCGGCACTATGATTGAAAAAAAAAATTGCGAGGGTGTGTGTGTGTGTGTGTGTGTGTGTCAGGCAAAAACCCGCATTAAGCCCATATAATGGGAATGTGAATTATCAATCGATGCGATAACGTTTCACATGATTCTCTTCCCCCTCTATGTTTGAGGAGTCTGGAGCCCAGTGAGACCGTATGATATCGAATCAGCTGATGACCAGACTTTTGGCGGGAGAAACTGGCGGTCAAGCCCCGGGACTGGTTGCCAAGGCACTAGAACGAGAAGAATGAGGCAGGGCAAGGGGGGGGGGGGTGGAGAGGGGCTCTTGTGTTAGAACACAACACCCAAAGACATGGATATAACGTCTCCTGAATTCTCAGAACGCTTTGGTCATTTGCATTCACGTGAGACGATATCCTAACGCATACCTACACGAGTAGGGAAATTGAATAATGAGAGATTCACGTAAAAGCCGCTGCTTTAAAATCGTTTGACGACTACAAAACGTGACAATATCAAAGGTCAACTGTAATTTCGTAATGAAAAATGGCAAAATGATTTTACACAATTTTTTTCAAGAGATTTCGATACTTCTGAACATTTCTAACATTTTGAGACTCTTTGTAACACGATGTGTGTGTGTGGATGGGTGTGAGTGGGTGAGTGGGTGGGTAGGTGTGAGTAAGTGGGTGGGTAGGTGTGAGTGTGTGGGTGGGTAGGTGTGAGTAAGTGGGTGGGCAGGTGTGAGTGGGTGGATAGGTAGGTGTAAGTGGGTACGTAGATGTGAGTGGGTGGGTAGGTGTGAGTAAGTGGGTGGGTAGGTGTGACTGGGTGGGCAGGTGAAAGTAAGTGGGTGGGTAGGTGTGAGTAAGTCGGTGGGTAGGTGTGAGTGGGTGGGTGGCTTGGTGTGAGTGGGTGGGTGGGTTGGTATGAGGGGCTGGGTGGGTGTGAGTGGGTGGCTGGGGTGGTGTGAGGGGGTGGGTGGGTGTGAGCATGTGCGAATTTGTCGTAAACAATTCCTCGAAAAATGGACTACGATGAAAAAATTTTCTGAAATTCAAAAAAAAAATCTGTAAAATATCAGAAGAAAATTTTGAAAATTTCCAGATTATCACCTACACAGAAAGTTCCGCTGGATTTTCCTTCTTCCAAAAATAATTCCACCCTTCTGCCACTTTTATAATTAATGCCAACACTTTCCGAAAAATTATCCTTGGATTTTTTTCTTCCAAATTAGACACCGTATCCTTAATTCGAGGAAAGCTATCCCTAGTTGTGAGAGAAATTTTGAAGTGGCATTTGACCATACAATTTTTTCAATTTCTCCCCCCCCCCCTCCCCTCCACCTACTCTAGTATTCTATTCCCATATACAGACTCCACCTTCAACTTCACGAAGCGGGTTTTTCTTGGAATTTGAGGCTATAAAAGAAAAATCTCAGACAGGAAGATGAACATCATCCCCTGACCATTATTTTCCGCCCTTTTTATCCTGCCAAGCCATTGATTTAGTCCTCTATTAATGATGCTCATCATGTGGGAAGAGAAGGTATTTTCGATTATGAAGCAGCGATGGTTATCTCAATTTAGAGGTCATCATGAATTGGGGAAACTAAGCATGAAGTATGCACAATTCATTTATGAATTTAGAATTTTGTGTCCGTATATGTATGTACATATGTGTGTGTATGTGTGTGTGTAGGTGGATGGGAGTGGGTGGGTGGGAACGCGTACGAACGTGGGAGTGGGAGTGGCTGGGCGGGTGAGAGTGGGTACGTGGGTGAGTGGGTGGTTATGTGGGTGAGTGAGTGGGCATGTGGGTAGCTGGGAATGGGTGGGTGAGTGGGTGGGAGTCGATAGATGGGTAGGTGGGTGAGTGGGAGTGGGTGAGTGGGAGTGGGTGAGTGGGAGTGGGTGAGTGGGAGTGGGTGAGTGGGAGTGGGTGAGTGGGAGTGGGAGTGGGTGAGTGGGAGTGGGAGTGGGTGAGTGGGAGTGGGTGAGTGGGAGTGGGTGAGTGGGAGTGGGAGTGGGTGAGTGGGTGAGTGGGAGTGGGTGAGTGGGAGTGGGTGAGTGGGAGTGGGTGAGTGGGAGTGGGTGAGTGGGAGTGGGTGAGTGGGAGTGGGTGAGTGGGAGTGGGTGAGTGGGAGTGGGTGAGTGGGAGTGGGTGAGTGGGAGTGGGTGAGTGGGAGTGGGTGAGTGGGAGTGGGTGAGTGGGAGTGGGTGAGTGGGAGTGGGTGAGTGGGAGTGGGTGAGTGGGAGTGGGTGAGTGGGAGTGGGTGAGTGGGAGTGGGTGAGTGGGAGTGGGTGAGTGGGAGTGGGTGAGTGGGAGTGGGTGAGTGGGAGTGGGTGAGTGGGAGTGGGTGAGTGGGAGTGGGTGAGTGGGAGTGGGTGAGTGGGAGTGGGTGAGTGGGAGTGGGTGAGTGGGAGTGGGTGAGTGGGAGTGGGTGAGTGGGAGTGGGTGAGTGGGAGTGGGTGAGTGGGAGTGGGTGAGTGGGAGTGGGTGAGTGGGAGTGGGTGAGTGGGAGTGGGTGAGTGGGAGTGGATAAGTGGGAGTGGGTGACTGGAAGTGGGTGAGTGGGAGTGGATGAGTGGGAGTGGGTCAGTGGGAGTGGGTGAGTGAGAGTGGGTCAGTGGATGGTTGTGTGTGTGTGCCAATCATTACTGAACCGCCTAACTAGCAGCTTCATTTTCCCATTACCCCCAAGTCTCAACTTCATACTTTAATTCTCCTCCACCATTTTTCCAACATCATTAACATCCTCCGTCCAAATCACCATTAGTCATCCTCGTTAACCAAAAAATCTCATCTTCCGCCTGGACCCGTATAACGCCAACTGATTGAATACACCCAATATACACCACCACCAACCCAACCTGCTAATTCATTAGCCCAACCATCATATCCAAATGAAGGACAATCAGCAACCACTTGTTCACCCACAGCTTTTAAACACCCAGCAACAAGCATGGGTGACGCAGGTCTGCAAGCCTCTCTATCTTATCATCCTCTGATAAACAATTTTCAACAATCATCTGCCTTGTGATGCGGAAGTGGAAGATCAGAAGGGCCAGCTGTACCTGAATCTGTATGCTCAACTTATCTCGCAATTCTCCGAATTTTCTCTGCCACTTCTTCTCCTTCTCCCCCTCCCCCCCCCCCCCAGGTTTACCCAAGATAACTAACACATCTAATTCATTAATTAGCTAAACAACTGTAAGAGCAAATGTCAATTTCCTCGGCCTCCACCAACTGTCTTCCATAAATTTTGGAAAAAAAGAAAATGAAGGTCAACTGTTTTCTAAGGGCCTTAGACACCCATAGAGTAGCTGTTTTCTTAAACCTCCAATGCTTCTTCTTCAAGAATCATCTATTCTTTGCTTTTGTTTCCCCCTGCCGCTTTCTGTTTGGTCTCCAGGCCCAAGTCCTGGTTATACAACTTGCCCAAATGCCCACTTCTAATCACGCATGAGCCATTTGTCGATTGGTGAGAATGTTGGACCGTGCTTTTGAAGTTGGGATGATGTTGAAGAATTTATTTGGATGTGATGGGAAGCATGGAGGGTCGAGTAGATAAAGTGGATAAACATAACGATCTTGGGCCTATATCTATATATATACTAGAATGTACGACTTGAGGGCCTGCCTCAATAACGGCGCCTCGATGAATAACGTCCTGGGTTAGGACCAGACTAGCTGAGGTTCTGCGTGTGGCCTCTTTAAATCGTCTAGAACGACTTGGGCGTTGAGAAAAGCTGATGTTTTCTTATCGAAGTTTCTCCGCTTCGAAATCCTCGAAAAGTCAAATTTAGAAACTCTGGCATCTTCTGATGTCCTCTCGTCTTCGACATGTAGAGGTGAATTGTCCTCAAATCTTGGAGATTAGATCCAGATTGGATGCTGTGCAATGCCCACGGACCTAACACTGGTGTGGAGGCGGTCTCCAAGTGATCCAACATCGAGGAATGGAACAAGGTGCTTAACGCTGTCTTGGCCTCGACATTCTCCAACAAGAACCTCGCTCAAAAATGTCAATTTAATGATGGTAGCGATCAGGATGGAGAATATTAGTGGCAAGGACCTTAGAAGGAAATCAACACTGGAAGAAATCAGCTTCACAAGGGTAGTTCTAGCGAACTGCCGAAGGTGGAGCAGGTTGGTCAACTGAAAACTAAGACCCGTCGAACATGTAAGAGCACTTGATGAACGTAGATGACAATTGTCTACATCTGAACTTCAACGACTAGAAGATCCATGGTTGGAGCTTCATTCTGTTCTGCAAATAATTCTCAATTCCTATACCAAGGCAGGCTGTGGGTGGTCTTCTAGGATCGATTAGCTTAGGACGATTTGGTCTGTAGTAGAGTGTCCTCATGAGACCTCAAGTGTTGTGAATGAAGCGGAGACGAGAAATTGTAGATGAGAGGATGAAGTTGCGCTTATGTTGCCCACATTGCAGCCCACATCCTCGCGGTGGGATTGGGTCGTATTGAATAGCCCAACCGGCAACCTGAGAGCCCAACAGATCGCTCGTGGATCAATTTCCAGTGAATATCGCCCTCCCTGTTGAGCAGCAGGAAGAGATGGTCAAGTTTTAGGGTGGGTGGGTGGGTGCTTGGCTATGTAGGCGAGTGGGTGGATGGGTGATTGAATCTGTTGGTGGGTGGGTGGGAGAAGCCAGTCCAGAACATTGGTTAGAATCCTTAAAACAGGATCAATTAATCTTCCATTCAAATGCACCCCTGATATTCCTTGCATCTTGAAAATCTTGGACGAATCCAGTGATCCTCTTGCCAAAGATGAGATAGTAAATCCCTAGGGGTAGACTTTGAAGGAACAAAAAAGAAGAAAAAAAAGGTTACAATGTCAGAAGATGAGTCGTGCCGTTAATCTTGACCGCGGTCAAACGAAGAAACGAGAAATGGAGGAGAAAATGGAGGGGGGATGGCTGAAGTAGAAGTTGAAAAATCTGAGATGGTCAAAAACCACGCCGACAGACCAAGAAGAAGCCAAGTCATTTTCATAAGTTGTTATATCATCTTTCCTTCTTTTCTCCATGTCCTTTTCCTTGGGTAAATATTTCCTTTCCGTACAAATTCACAAATCCAGAAACTGATTTGGCGCCGATGTCATGGTTCATTTAATCCCAATCATTGATCAACATTGAAAGGGACCAATGGACATTCGTGATAAAGGTGCACTTGCTTCCCAGGGATTTAAAATTCACGACTCCGTTTGAGACAACAGGGTGGGGGAAGCAGCGTTAAAACACACACACACACATATGATACCTCTGGGCTCGAGGTGGGGGTCCTCGGGTTGAGTTGCTTCATTTTTTAACGGTCACGGAACACGATTATCATGGCGAAAGGATGAAGAAAGGATGGGCTTGGCGGTATATGGACACGAAAAGATCGTTAAATTGAAGGCGGATAAGTATAATCTTGGCAAAGAAAAACGAGAACAAGTTGAGACAAATGGGCCCCGAGGCAGTTCAACTGTTAGTCCAAAACAATGTTTAATCATGCAGATGGATGACATGTCAATCGCTGCTCCAACGCCTGGACCATATTCCAGGCTTCACTCTTCCGCAAAACAAAAAAAAAAGCAGAGTGCTCCCATCGGGCCCCCAAATTCCCGTGGGTAACTCAACATCTAAACAATGTACTTTAAACTCATGGAGCACACAGGCCTGGGGCACACGCACGTATAAATGTATATGGGTAGAATGGAATAGAGAGACCGGTACTGTTTAGCACAATAGAGAATACCGGGCGGAGGTGCGTAAAAACGTTAAAGACGGTATCGGCCGGTGAGGCTTAATACTATTGGCTCTTGGGAAATATCGAAATATCTGTTTCTCTGAAACCCCTTTTTGCCAATCGTATAAACCTTTGGAATGTTTTTGTGGGTAGTGGTGCCCGAAGCATACCTCTTCTAGCCCAAGTGACAGAGCTCTAAAGAAATCGGAATCTCCATAAGGTGGATCAAGTGATAAGATGATGCGGACGGATCAGATCTGCGCGTCATCTCACAGATGCTGATCATATGATGCTTCATTTTGAATTAATGCATTTCCAAAGTATTAGAACCCAACATTCCTCTAGTATATCATGAGGTGGCAGGACTATTCAACATTTAGACAATTCAACTCAACACACGGACAATTCAAGACATATTACCATCAACTCAGACAATTCAACACATAAACAGTTCTACACTTACGTTTTCTTTCTCACTCATTATTTGTAGGTGAAAACTGAAGATAAATTCTTACGCTAATGATATTGATGGCATGGAATATTTACGTGAGCCCACAACATTAAGTTTTAAGGCTTGTGGAGGAAATTTAATATAAGAAATGGTGAGTTCAAATGTTCAAAAAGAAAAGAGTAGAATAATGCTGGAAATGAAGGAAAAATTATTTAAATTTTGTTTAAAACCTTAAAAAATCATTAGTTGTATGAGGGTTTATGAACAGTATAAATGTATTTATAGGAATGGGTTCGAGGCGGTCACCACCCTAAAGTGTGTACTACCGCACCCGAATGTGGGGGCCCAAGAACCTTTTGAAATGGAGGAAAAGTCCAGTAAATTTTGTGTAAAATTAAATAGATTGTTGGTTTTATGAGTGATTATGAACATTATAAATAGATTTTACATTATCGTGTCGACTTATTTTGGTGTTAATTATCTGCGTGTTGAATTGTCTGTGTGTTGAGTTGCCTCTGTGTTGAATTGTCCTTGTGTTTAATAGTCATGAAACTTATCATGAAGTATTAAAATCGTTAGGCAGAGGATTAAACATCCGACAGAAGTGCAATTAAAGATAGGTATAAGACCCTGCCAACGAATAATTTTTATAACTCAGGTAAAATGGACAACCCTCTTCGTTCGGAGTTCGTCACAATCAGGACTCTCCATATTAGTTAGTTGGTTTTAGCGACTTGGTCGAGACTGTAAACACTTCGAGAGTAAAACTCACTTCTCTGTTCTTTTGTTCATTCATAATAAACCGTTTTTCATTATTGATAACTATTCTTCGTTATTTAAACATACTCCTCAGCACTTCGTGAGGTGCATCACAAAGTTAACGGCTTGTCAGCCTAGCGTTATTATTACGCTTGGGAAAAATCGATATACCTCCTTCCCCGAAACCCTTTTTGCCAATCGCAGAGGCCTCCGGAATGTTTTTGTCGGAAGTGTTTTTGAAGCCGGAGCCCACTGTCAAAAGTGGAAGGGCTGTAGGATTTTTTCGGGTTTTTCCAGCTTGTGGACAGTGGTTACCATAGCAAACAATTGGGGGAACCTGATGTTGATGATGAATGGCTTTTAAGGTGATTGTCACCTTGTGGGAATTTTTCGTCAATATCAAAAAAGGCATCCGTCAAGGTAATTATGTGATGCGATAATGGTGGAAGGCTAATTTTCCGAGGTGTCATGAACCACATCAATGGTCAGCTCCGGGACCATGCTGGTAGCAATACTATTGGCTGTTGACAATAAAACGAAGTGTCTGGTTGATCTTACCGCTTCTTTTTGCCAGCGGTACCAACCGACCAAGCATCTTCCTGCGGAAGCTGAAGGGTTATCGCTTCTTCCGGCTGCTCCCCAATCGTGGCCACTGTCTTGGATGGTACAAAATCTCCCCCCTCCCAATATCGTTAATGTGTACTAGTGGATCATGTCTATTTCCCACGTAGTAGGTGGAGCTCATATTATTGTCCCGTGCCTAGTATTTCCACGCTAACAATAAAATAGTTCGACAAACCGTTCACCTACAATGTATACGTGCCACACTGGCTTTACGTGTATATCCCTTATTTCATTTACATTGAAGTACCAGAAAAGGTAGGCTTTTAAATACCCTGAAGCATTTTTCCGGGGATAAATATGAGAACGAGAGGGTGTAGAGGAGCCGCCAACGGACCGCCCTTGTCGTCGACAAGTTTTTCAACTTGGCAAGACATTCTCAGCTAGCCGCCCCCTTCCCCTCCCGCCTTTCACCCCCCCACTCCGCGCAGTAAGGCCTTCATTCATTCCCTAAACTCTTGGTTTCCATTCATAGAATTCCACTGTAGTCGTCTCACTTTTCAATCCTCTATCGTCTCACTCTTTTTCCACAGAAATTATAATCTACGGAAATGAACTGCTTATCTTCATTCGACAAAATCTCATGAATTTTATCGCTGAGGCAGAAAGGGGGATTGATTGATTAATAGTTTATTGCTGTATATTATGTTGTACAAAAAAACAGGACCACGGTCCGTAGAATACCAAATAGCAATAGAAAGAAAAAGCTCAATTGTCAGTTACACGAGCAAGACCATTAACCCTCAAGTGGCCGCACCTCTCCACCGAACGTATCTAGTCGCGTGTTAAGCCCAGCGCAGTCCGTATCTTCTTGAGTGCGATGTTGCCAGGGCGCTTCGCAGTACCCAATTCAAGGCCCGCCAAATTCAAATACACGCAAAGTTTAATGACTTGAAACTCATCATATATATAACTAATAATTGAAAGCAAAAATATGCAGTGAATGTAAAAATATGAAACAGAGTTCTATGCGAAGAGGAAAATTTATTTGAGCTATTCTTGTATTGCCATGTCGTAATTCATGATATTTTGGTGTTTGTCACGAAAATAAGAAAATTGACTGCGCTGGTGCCATGACCCGACCACTCCAGGATTAAGTGAGTATAAGCGAAATAAGAAAGAGTATAAAAGAAATGTAAGAGTATAACCGAAGTTAAAGAGTAGAAAATAGAAAAGAAATGAAATGAGATAATGTAAAAATATGATAACACAAGGTAACCCTCAAACAGGCACACAAACCGATTCTCTCAGATTGATTGATTGATTGATTGAAGTTTATTACTGTACATTATGTTGTACAAAAGAAAGTGACTAAGGTCACAGCCATACGTAGTATAAAGAAGATAGCAGAAACAGAAAGTTTGTGAGTAACAATTGATAGCACACTACAATATAAAGTGAAGTAACGGGCTCCAAAATCGCAGGTTAGTTGATGAATGCATAAAGAGAGAGAGAGAGAGAGAGATGCCGTTTATTTCTAAAATCTTTGAAAAATATTACATGTAACAGTATTTTAGGTTATATCACAAATTGGATATATCACAGTGCGATAATGAATGCTAATCAGTCTCATATGTCATAATTATAAAATGTAATAAAATCTTTAAAATAGTTCAAATTAATGGACTGCTTATGCAAATAATTTAAATAATACAGTCCACGGTACTTCTCAGTCAGAAATTAAAATCGAATAAATATACATGAAAGCACAAGTAGAATAATACAATCTGATTTGTACTGAGAGAGAGAGGTTTCCCTAATTGAGTGTTCTAAACTCTTGGAAGTGTCTTCTTCGATTATGATCACCAAGAGATCTTCCTTCCCCCAAATCTTGATTAATCACTCAGAGCAATTCTCCATAGGACAATATGCTAACGACAGAAAAGCCAAAGTGTTCGCTACCACTACTGGAACCATCACAGCTCCAATATTCAAATTGCATACCAGTTAATAGCTCACAACATTGTGACTGCTGCTAGACCTTATCAACTCAGAGCAATCGAACGTCTGGATTATCTGCCATCAGTTTGAAAATTTCACCTACCATTTGATCGTTAGGACAGTCGCTCAGTTTCTCAGGACTATCCGTTACATTTTCAAAGGGCCAAGGAGAGAAAAAACGCAGCGAGGAGAGACGGAGAGAGAGAGAAGACAACAAGAGATGGAGGAACGAGAAAAGGGAGTGAGAGATGAAAGAAAAGAAAAAGATTCCAATGTATAATCATGGTGCGAAAGGTTGGCCGCCTGGGGTTGGACACTAGTGGGATAAATTGGTTTCTACTCGAGGGTGGGCCCCAACGCAATGTCCTGGAGCCAAGGTAACTACCATGCTGACCAACAGCTATATTACCAAGTCGCTCAATGAGGACGAGGTGACTTTAAGTAGATTTCAACTTCCAGGTTTTGAATGACAACTAAGTTAATCATCATGGGCATCAATGCTAGGTCCACAACTCTACCATGCCTCAAGCATTTGGCGACCAGCCAATACCTGAGGTGGTGAAGAGCCAAGAAGAAGGGAAAGTAATCTTTGGGTACCATGCCGCAGCTTCCACTTCATCATCATCTCTTTCTGCACCAGATTTTCAAAACTAGTGGTATGAGCATGTGTGTTCCCCATTTGGGGCACAAACAAAACTTCCTGTACTAAATTTATTCTTCTCCAATATACCCCGGTTAATCGGTGTAACCCCTATTAGTGTCATAATGAAAACTTGAAGATTTGAGAATTCTAAACTGACTCATTTATGAAGCAGATAATTATGAATATTTGAGTAGACACTGAGGGAAAAATATACTTCGGCCCAACGATTTCATTTTTCAGAGTAATAGGCATTCCTAAAAAATGAAATTTCGTCGTTGCATTTAATCTCTGACAATTACAATCAAATGTAATCATGTGAATCGCTTAACTCCAAACAATTATATGACAACTGACCTGGGTTGAACATTATTTTTATTAATTTTTATTAATTTGAAAATAAAAAATTAATTAATTCGGGATTCTTAATTATTACTGTACAAATTCACCTAAGATCCTCTGTCTCATAAGTATCACGTAGAGTTATATGATTAACATCATTGGTAGTTAATTAATGTCACTTGGGTTTCACTAAAACAATAAAATTCATTTTTTTATAAATATCTATTTCTCTGAAGCATATGTCTATACATATTTCTCTGGGAACAGTATAAACAATTGCAATTGTTAATAACATTGCATATACTGCACGAATGCCATCCAAAACGTAAATCGCTGGATTCTGCACGGAAATGCTTCGATTGAGACCTTCATGACAGCGCTGGGTTCATTCGTTCACTTATTACATACATCATTGTTAAGACGGCCATACCTCCTTAATCATGCAAATTATCAAAAAAAGTCATCCTACATAAAATACGTATTTTCATATGGGGAACAACTTTTATTATACGAATTTTGCGCTAACTCCAACAGTTTATGCAGTAGAACATTATAAACAATAGAAATTTGTGTACTTGTCTTCTCATTTCACCCCGTTCACCCCTTGAGTCACGAATAAAAGTATTTAAGGATTTTTTAGCGTATAGACCGTAACGGCTTAGATTGTACAAAATGTATTCAGCCTTGCGGTCATTGGAGACTGCTGAGAAAAAATTATAAAGCGAGGCTTGATATGCAAATCGCATTTTGGAGATGATGCTGCGGATGCTCTGGATAATTCATCCGCAAATTATTGGTCCATTGCGAGAGGAGGATAGACCTAGCTCCAAATCACCGATAGCTTATCACAAATACAGGTATGGGGCAAAATGGGCCGGGTCCTGAAAATTTTGTCTCACCGAGACCTGACCACCAAAATTTGGGGGAGGGGGGGGGGGGGGGGGGGAATCCGTTGGAGAACGGTTACAAGATGCCGCCCACAAAGTCACTCTGCGGCGAATATCTGGCGGATGTAGATCCACCATTTGAATAGAATGAAAAGATGAATGAAATCCGTGCGAGAAAAGGGTTGACTCTTTCCGTCTCCTGCCGACTTCCTCTCCATGCCACAGCCACCCCACATTGACATTGCTTCTTGAAGGTGCAACCTCATAATTCGAAGAAATGTGGTGATAACCGTGTGATCGAGTGGCACTTTCAGTACTTTTAAATTGACTGTTGGCTACGGTTATCATGGGAATCCAGTTATCCGGCAAATCGGCGGTTGACGAGCGTGGCAGGGCCAGGTAACTAAACGACCTCAGACTGGGAGAAAAAAAGTGCCATAAAATTCCAGGACCAAGTACACCGCAGGTAATGGTCATCAAGATCTCCCAGCACTGCTTACTCAGTGTCCAAAAAGAAAAAGCACTAGTGGGATAGAAGTGTGTTTGCAGCCGTTGGGAGCACAAATAAAACTTCTCGATTTGTAATTTCTGTTTCCCATTCCTAGATTTTCCGACACGTCAATTAAATGTTCAAAGACTGGTTTCAGAGAAAAAAAAATAGGAATCATGAAATTTTGAATACTGCAATACAACCGGTGTCGCCACCTGCGACTATGTCACGTGACGCACTGACCAATCACACTGCGCAGCGCGCATTCAGACTCTCCTGTGCAAATGCGGGCTAACACGCATGCGCCGGCGGTAGTCGGACAACTTCGGATCTAGACCGAATATAAAAGTTTGAATAGTCATTCAAATTTCGCGCCACTCAAAATCAACCAATAACTAATAAATCACTACATGAAAGTGAGTCGAATTTTGATCGAAGCTGAGGTACGCCGAGAGACTCCAATAGCGACATTGATTAGCTTGATCACAACTTTCCTTCGTAAATAATGATTGATTAAAACTTTTGGCGATTTTCATGCTTCATGTTTAAAAAAACAACCGGAAACTAGTGCATGAATTTCTTTCAAAATCTAATCAGGTCTCAGCTGCGTGAGGACGCATCGATTAAAAAAAAATGATCGAATCGGGTGGTTCGTTTGGAAGAAAGCGTTGTCCAAAAATTGTGGGTACATACGCACGCGTAAACACACATACACATACATACACACATTTTGTTAAAAATGCTCTAGAACGATGAGAGACTTTGAAACGTGGAGATATGATGAAATTTCCACTTTTGATTTTCGAGCTCATTACAATAACTTCCCTATATCGGCATGTTAATTATGGACCTTCTTCAACAACGCAGAATCCCATTCATTGGTCAATAGACCCGAGTTTTTTCCGGCACGAGCCCATGAAAGCTGCTTGCAGCTCCTAGTATAGGTGGTCCCCAATGGTCCAAGTGCATGGAAAGCTCCGTGCCATGACGAATTATCTTCCCCGAGATTGTAAGCCATTGGACCAGACTCGAAACCATAAAAATCCAACGTGAAAATACGTAGAAATTGTTGAAAGTGTCGAGACGAATCTCAATCACCTGCACCAAGTCTTTCATTCTCCATGCAAAATGTGTTGAAAAAAAAAAATACGAAGAAGGTAGGCAGTACAAAGGGTGGTATTTGAAGGAAGCCTGGCCACAAGTGACTCCTAATGAAGGGAAAATTGAATATGAAACAATGGGATGCTGCAATGGACCAGCCGACAAGCAACAGCAAAGGCGTCCGCTGGTTCTTTCCGGGAGAAAAGATACATAACCAGGGGGACCTAATTGTCCAATAAAATACCAAGTGGTGAACGACAATAGGTAACAGCACCATGGCATTGGTCTGAATCCTTGTCCGAGTGTCCATCAAGAAAAAAAAAAAATGCCGAAAAATGTTTCTTGTCCAACTTGCCAGGCGGTCGTTTTCATTCTCCATTATATCTATACAACTTTTGGCTGGCTGTAAAACCCCCCTGCAACCCGCTGTCCAGCTATTCCACCTTATATCCCAACATTTCTAACTCTATAGTAAGAGCATACCTGTTGCCCAAGGTGGGCTAAGCGCTATGGTGTTTGTGTAAACTCACGGGCCATTTTTCTCGCTGGTCCATCGGCATTTCAATGATGAAGAAGAGGAAAAAAAACCCACTGGGTTACATTGTCCATTGGAATATTGCATTTTCCAAGTTGGAAGATTGAGTAGGGGGTTGGCAAATGCACACCCACTCCTCCAGACGAAGCAGCTTTCTCAGTGGTACTCGTTGAGATAAATTGACAAAGTGCTCTGTCAATAATATTTAAATAGGAAAGAATGGATGTTGGGTGAAAGCTGAAGCAAGGGGCTCTGATGCAAAAGACATGTTGAATACAGTTGAAAACCCACCCACCTCCACCGATGTACACCCACCCACTCAAGCCACGCCCACTCACATAGCGTCACCCACCGAGCCCGCCCACTCCCATCCACACACACCCACCCAGCCCGCCTACTCCCATCTACACACACCCACCCAGCCCGCCTACTCCCATCTACACACACCCACCCAGCCCGCCCACCCCAATCCGCATACACCCACCCACCCAGGCCACGCCCACTCCCATATATACACACCCAACCACCCCCACCCCCTAAGGCCACCTCCACCCACCCAGACCACGCCCACTCACATACACCCACCCACTGAGCTTGCCCACTCCCATCCATTCACACCCACCCCCTAAGGCCACCCCCACCCACCCAGGCCACGCCCACTCACATACACCCACCCACCGAGCCCGCCCACTCCCATCCACAAACACCCACCCAGCCCGCCTACTCCCATCTACACACACCCACCCAGCCCGCCCACCCCAATCCGCATACACCCACCCAGCCCGCCCACCCCAATCCGCATACACCCACCCACCCAGGCCACGCCCACTCCCATATATACACACCCAACCGCCCCCACCCCCTAAGGCCACCTCCACCCATCCAGACCACGCCCACTCACATACACCCACCCACTGAGCTCGCCCACTCCCATCCATTCACACCCACCCCCTAAGGCCATCCCCACCCACCCAGGCCACGCCCACTCACATACACCCACCCACCCAGGCCACGCCCACTCCCATATATACACACCCAACCACCCCCACCCCCTAAGGCCACCTCCACCCACCCAGACCACGCCCACTCACATACACCCACCCACTGAGCTCGCCCACCCCCACCCACCCAGGCCACGCCCACTCACATACACCCACCCATCGAGCCCGCCCACTCCCATCCACATACACTCACCCACCCCCACCCCCTAAGGCCACCCCCAGGTACTTCTGTGTGAAACTTTAACCTACTACTATACCCATAAGCGACTATGAAGAAAATCATCTAGTTGTTCACACGGAAACTTCAAATCGTAATTGTTACCAATGAAGTATCGAAGCCGGCCTGGGGCCGGCATCTTTCCCAAGAAATATTTCTAACGTATTTTTTCATTATTATTGATCCATAATAGAACATTCCTGAACTACTTACAGCAATAAACCGGGCTCTTTGGCCGCACGAGCCGACTCAGGGCTTCATCTTACAAGCCCCTAAGGATGGCCCTCTTTATTTTGCGCTACTACCTATTCCCAGAATCAAGGAAACGAGGGAGATGGAATAGAAAAGAATGAAGAAGAAGAAGAAGGTAAAGTAGTTGAGAGAATAGTGGAGTTCGAGGAAGCTACCTCGCAATGGCGCCAGTCAGCTGGATTCAATCTTCTTCAATTCATTGAGATTGTGGTACCCAACGATTTCACCCAAAAAATTCTGCTTTTATATATTCTTCTCTTTCCATTATTTTTTTTTTCACCTCAAACAGGGTAGGCACGAGTGCAGTGCACATGAATGGGAGCTCATGGGAAAATGTAGCTGGGACAAATCGCACGTTTAAATCCCACCTACAAATTCCTATTGCTCCTTTTTTTTTGGTCGGGGTTAGTTGTAACGAACTTCTCAATGGAGACATTCCAAACATGTAAACATCGTGAGTACCTTAACCCCGCCGCTGCACTCTGAGGAAGATACGCCTTGTTGGGCCAGAATAAATATTGGCAGAGCACAGCAAAACGGAAATTAAACGTGAAGTTGAGGTACTACGTTGAGTGGTACTCTTGTCCTGTGGCCATTTATTGCCTTGTCCTACATGATGTTCTTACGATTTTTGTCATTGTGCCCATGAAACAACTTTGTCTCATGCCATTGAAAAGTTCTCATTAAGATCAACAAATTGTCGATAATTTGCGAGGGGCTACTCGCTCCCATAGTCATGGTGTCACTCCGCGATGAAGTCAATCGAAATCAGTGAAGTCACTGAAGTCAGGTGAATGGTTTTTAGACTGCCATCTTCATTCACCAATTCTAGGTTCTGAAGATGGGGATCAAGCAGAGTTTATCTTTGGTACAGTGCTTGGAGCCAACGGCATTCAAGCAATGATAACTGCACTGTCGATGAGTTTTGATATTGATTTGTAAATGATTATTTGATTTATTGGGCATGATGTGACCCTGGTACAATGTTCATGGTTGATGTTCTTGACAAGTAGTTGCAAGGTACTTCTTCTGTGGAGGCATTACAAATTGTCACTATCGTGGTGAATGTAAATACCTGGACGGTCAGGTTATCTTGAGCTGGTACCATTGGACCAAAGCAGAGGAAATTAAACTTCAGACCTGGTACCAACCTGAGCTCAACGACTCCGGAGATCAGATGGTCCCCGAGAGGTCGGAACAGGTTTGGCACCGTTCATTCTTTGAAACCCTTTCAGATAAATCCAAATCTTAGAAACATAGCAAAATTCGGTCATCTATCTCCAGAAAACACTCAGCCCTGGCGAACGGCTGATAATGCCGAGGTCACTATCTCCCTCCTGCTCCTCCTTATGCACTATTGTCCTGCGTCTAATACTTCTTCTTTTTATTACTATTTGTATTTTCACTACCACGTCTAGTGTCACTTTGCTTTCAGCTTTGCTGTTAATGAATCATTCAATCTCTTGCTATTGCTATTATTAATATGTGGACTTTGATCGATCTCTTTTGTACAACATAATGTACAGTAATAAACCATCAATCAATCAATCAGATTTGGAGATGGTCACCATTGCACACTACCAACATAAAATACCAAGCTGAATTCCTAAATTTTTCAGGCCAGAGATAAAAAAATTGTAGAAAGAGGTGATAGTAACTTCGTAGAAATTAGCTATCGAAGCTGTTCTCCAAAGGTACCATCAACTGTACTCACCCCTGTTCACCATCTCCCGGCTTGCCCGTTGACATTTCGACTGACGAATCTGTAATAAAAAAAATCGTTCAAATATTAAAGTTTGATGTAGGCGATACAAGCGATTACACGAGCGCAAAATTTTCCAATTCCAACGGTCGTTGGTGTCTCCCCCACGGCGCGCACCCTCACCCTACCATGACAGCCATTCGGTTGCTATTTACGTGTTATAGAGCTTGTGGGGTCACGGCGACCCCCAAACGTACTGTGATAATAAAGCACGTGACGGAATGAATCATCATAGCCAGCTGCAGCTATTTCGTATCTCCCCTATCAGTATGACCCAGCATCCTTCGCAAACTTATGGCGGTGGCAATCCCATGGGATGATATCAAAACGTGTTTCAATGGAAGTATTAGGATGATTCTGAGGACTAATGAGGACATTGATGCTATTGAATGTGGGCGACCTGAACTATGCTTCGAATATATGTTGCAACTGTTGTCCTATGGTGGTTGCTAATCAGGCCTTGTTCAATCGGCTTTAAGGACTTTTTGCAATACTTGTTTGAATGGTGCATTGCCAGAAGCTGACCATCCTGAAGTTATGGTCAACGTTCTGCTTAGGTGGTGGCAATTGCAGGTCTTAACACTGTCAACTATTTTCACGGTTGTTGAAATGGGTTCTGCACCAGCTGCTTCCATTTGCCTGGAAAGTTAGGGTGGTATACCTAGAAATCGCGACAAAAATCGGATCAGATAAAACTAGACATTTTTCTGGAATTTGAAAATTTAGCAGCTTCCTAGTCAAGAAAGTGCATACACAAAAATGAACATCGTCAGAGTCGAAAGTCGTAAGACCATTCCTCATTGGTCTGTCATAATTTATTTTTCAATCGTCATTCATTTATTGCTCGATCAGATTAGTCAGATAACATCGTCAAGTTGATTGGTAATCGCCGTTGCGTCGATTAACATCGATATTTGGCATATCGATTTGGCTTTAGTTTTCAAAAGTATGACAATTGTTCAAGTTGTCATAACTTATGTAGTTATTGAAAATCATATACACAGAATATTTTTTTGAGCTTATGTTAATTTATTAAGTTTCGAGTGTTTTACATATTCTGTCCAGTGTTGACAAATTTTATATGCACGCGATAATTACGGAAAAAGTAAAAGATGCTTGCTCCAAATTGGAAAATTGAAAGCTCTCATTTTTTTCGGAATCAATGATTACCAGTGTCTTCAACATCGGAAAGGATATTGTTACTTCAAATTTCAAATCGTAACAGATATTGAACCTAGTTAAATGGTTTCCCTTTATTAGTTTCCGTTCCCAAAAATCTCCTCCTATCCATTGTCTTATCTCCCCCCCCCCCTCCAGGTACCTACCAAAATTTTTCCCAGAACCACCGCCCACAACTACCACTAACTCGCCCTAGACCCAAGAAATCCTTGCATGTGCATAACATCTGATGCTACATCATCTCCAGGGGTCTTGCGACCCTTCCAACTCCCCCACGTATGCTGACAACATTGACCAAGGCTCTCGAGGAATCTCACGCTTGCCCCCACTACTCCCAACCTAACGCGGCTCAACAAAGCCCCCAAACATCTTTTTCTTTTCCCCAACTTTTTTTGTCGAAAAAAAACCTCACCATTCTTCGCTCATGCACTTCCGAAAGAGGACACTTCACAGCGGAAATCAATTTCACCGCACATGAATACAACCTTCTTTACTAATAATCACCAACAATTGATGGGCTGAATGAAGGTGTCCACCAAGAAGGTCTTACCGTAACGAACCCAACAATTTCATTGAGAGCAGCATGAAAGATCGAGCAGTCTTCCCAAAGAAACGCTTGATAGCGACAAAGATAGTCGTCGACGATTTAACTTCTCCCTAATTGGAATTAATTAGAGGTAGCCAAGTGTTAAAGAAGAAGCTACAAGTTGAAAGAAGTCCCTCCGCAGCGAGAGGATTCCCAAGGAATTTTTATCTCCGACCTCTTCTGAGTTTCCTCCCCCCCCCCCCTCCCCCCCTGCGGCCCCCCATCCCCAGAAGCTGGATATAGACTTTATATTCCAATCTACGACATCCGACGGGGATCCTCAGAAGCCATATGCTGCCTATCACATGTGTCCCCGGCATAAACACATGACTGATTAATCAAGCCGAGCTTGGCAGTGTCTTCTGTGGCTTTGCTTCGTTTGAATTTCTAAACAATAAACGTCTATCTATCTATCTATCTATCTATCTATCTATCTGGATAAGAGTTACGAAAGACCAGATCATCCGGTCACGCAACAATGTAGTGGTCCATGAACGCTGCGATTCCCGCCAAAGCATTCCCGCTTCTCCTTCCCAACAGCTGTTGGCACTCTCAGCTGTTGGCTCTCTCAACTGACCGCTCCCTTCCGATACATACCGACCGAGCTTAACGCTAGTGGGTGCAGCATCCTTCGATAAACGTCTCAGGAGATATACGAAGATGGGCCCGAGGACTCCTCGAGGTGTTTATCGACTCATGGATGTGCAGCTGCTCGGGCAGTATCAAGCGGAGGAAATTGAAGGTCCACATGAGCAAGTACCTTTCTGTATGATTCCAGATCGAGGTTGGAAGGTGAAGCTTCGCAATAAATCAGCGCAATTCACCGTAAATTGTAGTTAAAGATGGCAGAGACAAGAGCTGAAGATCATGACAGCGTAGATTCGGTGGAAGATACCATCGGAGGTTTGCAGTAACAATCATATGATGTCAAAGTCAGGACAAGGTAGCACGCCAAATCTGCAGCCTGCAATCTTCAATTTTTCCATCCATCAGATTCATCAGAAATCATATTGGGATTCCTTGCTTGTTCTGCATCAATGGATTCCTTTTGGAACCTGTCGATGGGTTCTTCGAAATACCTTCATCCATCGTTTGCCGGTTGGAATGCCCCAAAGAATAGTCAACGGAACGACTCTGGTCATACGTTGTGATGGAGATGTGCTTCGTTGGATATGAAGCAATCGCTGCTTCAGCAAGTTCAAGAACTGAAACTGCAGGCCTGCATGGATAGGTTGGTCTTATTGCAAAGGTTAGTTAGTTAGTTGAGATTTATTAACTGTACATTATGTTGTGCATAAGAATACATGACGGTCAATTAGCAATCGGCAACGTTGGAAGATGTGCTCTGATTGACCTAACATCCTTGCTAAGTCATTAACAGTCACACCCCAGATTGACCACCTTGTCCCAGGTTGTTCATGTTAATCCACTCGTCCCTATCGTTTGACACATCTTCCTTCATGGATCCGTTGATGTCTCCATCTTCTGGATGCTCCTCCACAGTATCTCCAACAACCTACCACTGGATATCCATTCGCATAATAGAATTGCATGTCACAGGGTGACTTAGGCGACAGCACATCAATGGCCAGACTTCCTTCAGTGGTCACCATCTACAGACGTTCTTCATCCATCAGCAACCTAGCACGGAATCTTGGAATTAACTCCTGAATCCCAGTCAAAGTTTCGAACTAACAAAACAGATTCAAATTAGTTAGAAGCACAACTTCAAGGGACCACTCACTCCCCAAATTACCACAAAATTTACGTCTTGTAGATAGTGTTCCACAAGGTGTCCAACGTACTTATCAGAGTTGTCAGTACAAGTCTATTCGTATAATTAAATAACATGTCACATGGCGCCGGAGGCCACATCAGGTTAAAGTGCAGACCTCCTTCACTAGTCACCTTCTTCCATAGACGTTTTTCAGAGCGTAAGAAGGGTGTTTAGCTTGCTGACTTCCGGCAGGATGTCGAGCCCACTCGCCGTGACGATTTAACATCACCTTTTCAATTTCTTTTTGTAGCGGGTATCATCTGGCCTCACGGCGGCCCTCATGGAAATTAAGGCTTCTTAATGTCTTGAGTGAATAATTAGTGAGGACACGAGCCACTGATGGTGATGAAAAAACCACAATAAAAATCTTCGTTTACCGGTTATGCAAACGTATGAAAAACTGGTCAATGGTCTATTCGAGAGAACCGATTAAATTAGCAACCTGATTTGTATTTAAATTCGGTGGAGTCCACTTTCATGTAGCTAGTCCAAAAGGTGATCTCCAACGTGCTAACGTAGAGAAGGATTTTGAAAATCCTAGATCTGGATCGTAGATCAATCGAACCAGATTCAAGATCGACGTCCTTGTCATCATCATGTAGCTTCATGAGCCCAGAATGCTTCTTAATGTGTTGAGTGAACTAGTCAAGGCAGGAGCGACTGATGAAGCAAAATCCCAGCGAAGCATCTACATTTGCGAGTCGTGAACCCTGACCTCAACGTTTATTCTCATCCTGTTGTCGCCCTCCTTCCTTAGTTAGGGGGAAGCCCCATCCGTGATCGACTTCCGCTTGGGAATCAACGGCGAATCAGGGTTTAGTAGCCAACGTATTCATACTTCCACTGACAGAGACGTTTACTGCGACCGAATGGATTCGGTCAAGAGATACCTCTTTACACCTATATACCTCTATACACAAATTGGACGTTCTTGATAACATAGAATCCGTTTCAGATATGCTGATCCGCCGATGGCCTGGTGCAGTCGGTAAGATCATTGGACTGATTGGATTGTGCGAAAGGTTCCGAGTTCAAATCCCGGTCCACCAGAATTCTGAGATCTAACAATTTAAAGTCGTGATCATATTCGCGAATACAAGCCGAAAAGGTAGTGGAGCGATGTAAAATAACAAAAAAAAAGATATGCTGATCAGATACGTTCTCCATCTGACCAAGGTCACCCGAATAAGTTACGATTGCGATGATACGTCATCAGCATAATGTCCTACACATTGGAACAAAAGTATTCGACTAGCAGTGTCGAGATATTCTTTGACTAGCTGATCCAATATCGACAACACCTTGCAGCTCAAATTGGCAAATCCAGGTAGCACGGATGGTAATCATTGCTGTTGGATTTTCAGTAAACTCATTTATGTTCAAAATTCAACTACCTCTGGATTTAGTGCCTACCTGGCTGTTGGGAAGGTAAATTGGTTTATTACTTTTCTTATAAGCAAAAATTTTCTTCACTGAGTTTTGCCCCAAATAACGGGATCTTGTCAACCATATGAACAGAGGGTTAAGACTCAGGGGGTGGAGGCTATGTTGGCACTCAGGTATAGAGTATATGACTCTAAGGTTTTTAAGGTTTAGTTGTGGGTGAATCACTGTATCAAGCGCACGTACCTTCTGACTGAGTTGAATCAATTATTTTGGATAAATAATTAGATTCAGATTTAAATATTGTCGGTGTACTCATTTGGACCTCATCATCCAACAATCGTCAACAGCCAGAAAAAGTGGTAACGAACCTGAATGGTGGTACCTGGGAGATGATACATTACTACAAAGTTTCTTAAGCAACAGTTCGAGCAGTTAACTTGTCCGAATAACTTGAACAACAAATATCAAAGTAGGGAGAGACCTAGGGCTGATGTCTGACTTGGATTATAGGCGAGTCAGTTGGGCCGAATCAACTAGTGATTTGAATATTGGTATGGATGCAGCGTGAGACAAGATTTATACGTTGCTTGGGTGACGGATGAAGAGTCTGGACCAGTTGGGGGATCTTGCCAAGTTGGGGGACACGTGCCAACGGAAATCCTAAATATAAAACTACAGGGGGGGCCAAATCAGAGAGGGTGGCAGAGCTATTTTTGGGAATGAACGTTTATGGAAGATGTTTTCATTTAACGCAACCCATTCCTCGGCTCGAAGAGGAGGGAACTTGGATGTGACAAGATTGTAGGGAGTCAGAAATTTTTTGGGTCTCATCTGAAAGTCGGAGGAAATTGTTCAAACGATTGCGGAAAGATCCCCAATTGTGGTAATTTTCAATTTTGAAATTAACGTTGATCTTTGGGGGGGGGGGGGGGGAGAAGGGTTGTAAGACCATTCCTTGTTGGTCTGTCATAATTTATTTTTCAATCGTCATTCATTTATTGCTCGATCAGGTTAGTCAGATAACATCGTCAAGGTGGTTGGTAATCGCCTTTGCGTCGATTGACATCGATACTTGGCATATCGATTTGGCTTTAGTTTTCAAAAGTATGACAATTGTTCAAGTGGTCATAACTTATGTAGTTATTGAAAATCATATACACAGAATATTTTTTTGAGCTTATGTTAATTTATTAAGTTTCGAGTGTTTTACATATTCTGTCCAGTGTTGACAAATTTTATATGCACGCGATAATTACGGAAAAAGCAAAAGGTGCTTGCTCCAAATTGGAAAATTGAAAGCTCTCATTTTTTCGGAATCAATGATTAACACTGTCTTCAACTTCGGAAAAGATATTGTTACTTCAAATTTTAAACTGTAATTCAGCGCGAAGTGCGCATTTGGGCTCGTATGCGAGAAAAGGAGGGTCATATGGATAATTGTTAGGCGCGAGGGGAAGGTCGGGGTTCGCTGTACAGCCCCCTCTAATTTTCGAAATTCATTCTATGCAAAAAATCTCGGAATTGAAAAATTTACAAAAATTCCATAAAAAAAAATTTCGCAATTTAAAATTCCAAAAAAAATCCCCTATTTTTGGTAATTAAAGAAAAAATCTATAATTTTAAAAAAATGAAAATACAGAAATTTAAGTTCATCTAAAATATCAACAAAAATTTCAAAATTTTTCTAAAATTGATTTCAAGAATCCAAAAAAATAGTATTTCAAAAAATTTCAAAAAATTTCAAAGAATTTCAAAAAATTTCAAAAAATTCAAAAAAAAATTCAAAATTTTAAAAAATTTCAAAATTTAAAAAAATTGCAAAATTTTAAAAAATTGCAAATAATTTCAAAATTTCAAAGAATTTCAAAATTTTGAAAAGTTTCAAAATTTTTAAAAATTTCAAAATTTCAAAAAATTTCAAAAAATTTCAAAAAACTTCAAAAAATTTCAAAAAACTTCAAAATTTAAAAAAATTGCGAATTTCAAAGTAATTTCAAAGTTTAAAAAAATTTCGAAATTTGAAAAAAAAATTTAAAATTGCAACAAATAAGAGAAAATTTCTTGAAATTTCAAAAAAATCTCATCAATATTGAAAAAGGAATTTAATCAAAAGTGTTGCCCGAAATATTTGATAACTAAAAACCAGGAGGGGGGAGGGGGGCTTATGGATAATTGTTCAGTGCGAGGGGAAGGTCCGGGTTCGGTGTACGCAGCCCCCTATAATTTTTTTTCAACTCATTCTGTTTCTCCTCGAAAAGTTTCCCCACCACAATACACAGTGGCACGAGCCGATTTGAAAAAGGGGGGGGGGGGTGGGGGGTTGAGGGGTGTATGATGGCAATGGCGTTAGACTGGTGCTCGTTCCACCAGTACTCCATGTACTATATATAAATGCAGGGAGTCGAAATATGAGGGGTGCAAAAACCCGTAGGGCATGGGGTAAAATACTCGTGCCAGGTGGCGATACACGGAGAGACTACATGGCCCCATGTGTGCTCATATGTCTGTCATCCGAGTGTGTTCCCCACTAGTTATATCAATGCAATGCACAAAGTTATGTATGAATATCTATATATGTGTGTATGTGATCGTTGAACTCGGCAGACACCTCATGCTGAGGTGCTTCACTATTTTCAAAATTTTGGGATTTTGCAAAAATTTTTTGGATTTCGCCCTTCTGAAAAATTTTCAGTTTTGAAAATTTTGGAATTTCTTTCCAAAGAAATGTGAAATTTTTCATGACTTTTTGCTTCTTTTTTATGGGTTTATTTAAAGTCACCACAGAATATGTCTGATTATAAACTTTCGAGATTTTTTAATTTTTCAAAATTTGACAAATTTTCACATTTGCAATTTATGAATCTCTAGAAATTCTAAAATTTTGATTTTCAATTTTCAAATTGATGTCAATGTGTGTGTGTGTTGGATGGGTGGGTGGGTGTGTTAGTTGGGTGGGTGGGTGTGTTGGGTGGGTGTGTTCGGTAGGTAGGTGTGTGGGTGAGTGTGTTAGGCGGGTGGGCGGGTGTGTTAGGTGGGTGTGTTCGGTAGGTGGGTGGGTTAGGTGGGTGGGTGGGTGTGTTCGGTAGGTGGGTGAGTGTGTTAGGCGGGTGGGCGGGTGTGTTAGGTGGGTGGGTGGGTGTGTTAGGTGGGTGGGTGGGTGTGTTCGGTAGGTGGGTGGGTGGGTGTGTTCGGTAGGTGAGTGGGTGTGTTCGGTAGGTGGGTGGGTGGGTGGGTGTGTTCGGTAGGTGGGTGGGTGGGTGGGTGGGTGTGTTCGGTAGGTGGGTGGGTGTGTTCGGTAGGTGGGTGTGTTCGGTAGGTGGGTGGGTGGGTGGGTGTGTTCGGTAGGTGGGTGGGTGTGTTCGGTAGGTGGGTGGGTGGGTGGGTGTGTTCGGTAGGTGGGTGGGTGTGTTAGGTGGGTGGGTGGGTGTGTTCGGTAGGTGAGTGGGTGTGTTCGGTAGGTGGGTGGGTGGGTGGGTGTGTTAGGCGGGTGTGTTAGGTGGGTGGGTGTGTTCGGTAGGTGGGTGGGTGGGTGTGTTCGGTAGGTGGGTGGGTGGGTGGGTGGGTGCGTGAGTAGGTGTATGTGGGAGGGGGGGGGGTCTTCAAGAACATGTTCTAATTTCTTTTTCATTTCAGTTTTCTAATCTTAACAGTTTTCTAAAATTTCTCGCAAAATTCGGTAAGGTTAATAATTTTTCCTTAATTATTTTATGATTTTTCATTTTTCCTGTTACCCACGTTTGGACGAGTTTTCAAAAAAATTTCGTACATTTTCGAAATTGTCAAGAATGATGTTCAGGAATGATAAACGCCCTACACCATATGAAACATGAGTTTAAAAATACCTCCAGCGGTTTAGGAAGTTGTCCTTTCGGTTTCCGTGTTTTTCCAACGCATCACGATTACAGCTGATAGCACGCGCCCAATGTGGGCGTTAAATATCGATTCGTGATGTTCCAAAATTATCCCAACAGGCGCGTGCCGCCGTTACAAATATGACGCCCCCACTCTTAATTTCTCCCATTTTCAGTATTTTTAACGCTTTTGAAATTTCTCATCTTCTTGAACTTTCCAAATGGAGAAGTCATTATAATGATCGTGAAAACAAAAATCTAATGTCAATGAAAATATGACTCTCCATCACCCGGACATTATTTCTGATAAGGTACGTTTCGGCGGGTGGGTAGGTGTTGGTAGGTGGGTGGGCGTTGGTGTTGGTAGGTGGGCGAGTGGGTGGGTGTTGGTGGGTAGGTGGGTGGGGAAGGGGGGGGGGGGGTGCTGGTAGGTGGGTGGGGAAGCGGGGTGTTGGTGGGTAGGTGGGTGGGGAAGGGGGGGGGGGTGCTGGTAGGTGGGCGAGTGGGTGGGTGTTGGTGTTGGTAGGTGGGGGGGTGCTGGTAGGTGGGCGAGTGGGTGGGTGTTGGTGTTGGTAGGTGGGTGGGTGTTGGTGGGTAGGTGGGTAGGTGGGTGTTGGTGGGTAGGTGGGTAGGTGGGTGTTGGTGGGTAGGTGGGTAGGTGGGTGTTGGTGGGTAGGTGGGTAGGTGGGTGTTGGTGGGTAGGTGGGTAGGTGGGTGTTGGTGGGTGGGGGGGGGGCGTGCTGGTAGGTGGGAGGGTGGGTGGGCGGGAGGGTAGGTGGGTGGGTGGGTGGGTGGATGGGCGTTGGTAGGTGGATGCGAGACCAACACACATTTTTTTTGGGGCAAAATCGAAAAATGAGTCCGGGGATTCCCAATAGCCGCGGGGATTCCCACTACTTTCGCGAAGAGTCGCGAGCGCTCCAAGCCCTAAAAAATTGTACTTTATCAATCTTCCTTCAATTTTGTAAAAATCCCAAATTTTTGTGGGCGTTAAATATCTATTCATGATGTCTGAAAATTATTCCAACGGGCGCGTGCCACCGTTACAAATACGACTTACCCCCACTACCCAAGTTTTCCCTAGCAGGCGGCACCCTAACATGGGGGCGATCGATTTCCTGCACATGTGCACAGAGATTCAGGGTTATTGTATTCAAAATCACCGATGATAATCGCATTATCAATTCATTCGCTACTCCACTTTTTATTTTCGTTTGAATAATTATGGCGCGTGTAGTTTTCTTACAATTTTGAAATTAGGGGTGAAACATGTAAAATTTGAAGCATTGATAATTCTGTTTTATGGCAGAAGCATGCTTCTGGGAAGCATGTTCACTTCATATTTTTCGGAAATCGTCTAGCCTTCCAATATCTTCGAAATTTTGGAGCTGAAAATTTGTAAATTTTTAAAATCGCTTCACATTTATTCCCGCTCTGAAATTTGTTCTTGTTATTTCTCAAAATTTTGTACAATTCATTCAACGGTGTACAATTTTTTAAATGAAGAAACCAACATGGAAATAGGCTGATTAAGAGCGCGCCGTTATACCATGTGTTGAAGTCATTAACTCTGAAAAACAGGTGAAACTTGCCCCACCTCAACAAACCCTTGAACCAATTTCGATTAATAAAATATTCGTAATGGTCTGACTCCCACTCTCGACATCCGTGTATGACGTGAATTATGCATGGGTGGGCGTACCCACACCACCCGCCTACACACACACGCTTAACTACCCACGCCCACCCAGCCGCCTCCCCCCCTTCACCCACCCATTCACGCCCGCCCCCGCCCACATACACGCCCACCCAGCGACCTCCCCCCCACCTTCACGCCCGCCCCCCGCCCACATACACCCGCCCAACTAGCCACGCCCACAGAGTCACCTCCCCCCCCTTTACACCCGCCCCTCGCCTACACCCACCCACACTTACACGCCCAACTACCCACGCCCCCCCAGCCATCTCCCTCCCCCCTCCACCCACCCACACTTACACGCCCAACTACCCACGCCCACCCAGCCATCTCCCTCCCCCCTCCACCCACCCCTTCACGCCCGCCCCCTGCCCACATACACCCGCCCCTGCCGACACACACACACACACATGCTTTACGCTGTGGTTCCGGTGTAGTGGGTAGCATGTCAGTCTACAACGTCAAACGTCCTGCATACGCACTTAGGCTACGCAGAACATTCGTCATTGAGAGACGGGGACATGAGATTGTCACGCCGGACGGGAACCAAACCCGATGGGGGGGAGGGGGCGTGGCTTGCATCACAGACACCCGGTATCCCCGATATTGTCTAAGTGTTTTGATATGATGGCTTAAATGGTGAAGGCCAATAGTATTCACATTAGGTGGGCACTGATCTCCATAGCATCGCCCACAGACAAGCTCGCGGACTAAGCGCGGGGCTGTGGGCGACGACGACTAGAGTCAGAAAAAAAACACGTCTATCTACAAAGAGTCAAAAGATCGTGAAAAGAAATTTCTTTATTCAAGGGAAATAAATAAATAAACATCTTTACATCTATAGATATACATGCTGAAGACACCTAGACTCTGAACCCCTCCGACTCCCACGTCTAACGGTCCTTGGCACGACGGGTTTTCTGGGGGGGTCCATCCTGAGTTGAGCGAACCGGGGGAGCATCTTTGTTGGCTCACCCTCTCATCCAGATATCGTCGGGGCACAGCCATGATTCACGTTACAACGCGTGCCACACCGCATTAACGTTCGTGGCCAACGTATTTGCTCCCCGAATGCTTTAGCATTCTGGTATAAATGCATGAGTACATAGAACTTGTATGTACAAGGGGGGCTGGTCATGTATACCGGGCGCTAACGAACCATTGTTGCCCCCCCTTCTTCATTGCTGACTCGGCTAATCAATAATTGGGGGAGAAGGTGTTTGGCCAAGTTCTTGTCAAGACTTATTGATCTTAGTCCTAGATTTGGTCACTGCAATTATGTTTATTGATTGTCTTAAGGGTTCTGAGAGGCAGCATCACTGCAAGACCTATGATTCGTCCTCTGGAAGACCACCTTTAACCAGCTTCTCTGCATCCTGATACTTACCTCGACGCAGCAAGCAACGACCATCAGGGAAGATGACAAAATACATCTTGAAACGACATCTTGGTCTTCAAAAGTCGGTTCTTCATGGTAGTTGCCGAGGTCACTACATCAGTCTGAACAATCGCTGCCGTCGACGAGCAGATTCGATCGACAGTCTTGGTAGATTCAGACCCCTACCGAATTTGATGGTGACTTCCTAGTTCAGCAATAGATCTGTAAGAAAGATGGGGTACTTACGCAGAGCATCGTTGATGAAGATGGCTTTGTAGAAAGCTTAGCCAAGGTAGTCTTCTGTGCAAGGCATTTGATGATGTCTTCTGAAGTCACCGATGCTCTTGGAGTCATTGATGTAAGCAACTGCTGCTGTTGAAGAACAGTTTCGATTGACAGGCTCCGTAGAATCAGTCTTCTGAAGTCTAATTTGATGATGGTTCCATGCCCAGTAAACTCATAAGAAGGATCACTTGCTGTACAGAAATGGTTCCTGCTAATAGCTTCACTAGATCCCGCTGCCTTAAGTATACCTGGACCTCCTAATTCAATACTTACCGTTGAAGCTTCAAAGTTTAGTGCTCCACAAGTAGTAAGGTGTCTTTAAAAGCAGATCTAGACTTCCCAATGAAACATCAGCTAATGTCCCAGATCAGCACGCCAACACGGAAGCGTTCCTTCGTTTTCCGGTAGAATTGATCTCCTGAAATGGTCATTTGGTCATAGTCACCTGGTTCAGCATCAGTAGTCCAGTTTATCTCTCACCAGCCCATGTAGAACAGAATTCGTTGCTAATCTGCGGTGGCTTCTGCTGCTCCCACTACCCAACGTCGAATGGCTCCCAGCTCTTGCTGAAGTATGACGTTACCGTTTGCAACTTGATAACGCATTTCTTACGCTGGAAAGAGTACGACAGCAGTTGATATTAAAGGCGTGCATGGAATTAGTTGGCGCCACCATATGCTGCAACAAATGAGCGTTAGATCCACTTCGTACTACTGACTGCACACACCGGGTGCTTTACCTTACCTCTCACTCGCACTCGCGCTGCCTTCTGTATCAGTATGTCGTGTCCATCAGGGCGCGACTATCGGCCAAACACCGGTTCAACATACTTAACGATTATATTCACAGTTTCGGGGTATGAAAATTGGAGAACTTTCGAAGCTGCCTTCACGATTATTCAGCCGGTGAATCAGCGCCAAGGTAAGAGGTGCCGACAAGAAGAGTTGCTCTGATTGTCCAAGTAGAGGAATGGGACATTGGAGCTTCTTAGTCCTTCCACTCATTACCAGAAAATTCCAATCCTTCATGTCAAAACCTTTGATGGAGAAACATTTGCTGATCATCCTGAAAAAGTTGGTACTGAAAAATCAAATCATAAATTAATATCACTAGTGGTGGTCAGTTGTTCACACAATTAAGTGGCACTCCTGATGCCAATAGGCCATGGAAAAGGTGTATATCGTCCATGTATATGTATTTATGTATAGATCCGTTGGATGAAAAATTCGTTGGGCGCGTGCCGGCTGCGACTCACCCCTCGATTCGAGGACTCGACTACATGCACGAGTGAGAGTGCAGAGGTAGCGAGCAACCACAGTTCACCCAACTTACCCCCCTGTGTGTGTAACTCTGTCTACTATACACCGTACTTTTTGGCGACAACCCATTGCCCAAGTGATTTTGACATAAGAATACTTTTGAATTCGCATTCAAGATGTAGAGTCGAAATTCAAAAAGACTTGGTGGCATTCAATTTCTCTCTCCCACCCCCCCCCTCCCCCTCGGCCTCCCCCCCCCCCCCCCCCTCCCAGACAATTAAACCAAATTTTCAAAAATATTATTCTTAATTCTGGTTTTTGCAATCTGTGAAAATGGAAATTTTCGGCTTTCCAAAAATTTAAGAGCTTCCAAAATTTGAACGAGCGGTAAGAATTTTTCGAAGGGCAATCGACTTTGGTTGTTGCACCTTCATTGCTGAATATCTCGTAATCTATGGGAGATAGCGAAATTTGGCTAAAAGTGTGTTCTATTGCGCATTAAATTCTCTAAAAAAAGTGTTCTTATCAATATTTCGCTATCTCCTTTGGATTGCGGGATATAGCAAGATATAGCAGTGAAGTTATGTGAAGCGAAGTCGAATTGGGCACTTGACCAATTTATAAAGATCAACCCCCCCCCCCCCCCGTATCGATATATATATATAGAAAAAAAATAATAATTCGAAATGAAATAGAATGGAATTGAAATAAATGAATAAATAAACAGATAGAATTTCACAGTAAATAAATAAAATCGGCCTTACAAAAATTAGTCAAAGACTACTTTTACTTTTACTTTTACTTTTTACTAACTTTTGCACCTGTAGCCGAAACCCGCGAAGTTCTTATCAACTAATGACTTGATTAACTAATCACTTCGCGAATTTATTCGTTAAACACTTGCAACTTTACACTTTACAGTAGTAAGGAAACAGTTTCAACTAATCTACAGGCATTTGTCCACTTATATATATATATATATATATTATATATATGTATACATTATATATTACATATTATATATAATATATAATAATATAATAATATATATATAATATAATAATATATATTATAATATATAATAATTATATTATATATATATATATATATATATATACATATAATATATATATATATAATATATATATATATATATATATATATATATATATATATATTATATGTCACACATTTCATATTATATATACAATATATATGGTAATAAAATTCTGGAATTGCTTATCCTAATTTTTTTTCCTCCTTTTTTCATATTCATCATTGCGAAAATTCCAATTTTTTTTTTTGTTCTAAATGGGCGAGCTTTCGGGGCCATATTCATGAGAAATGTAAAAAATAGAATTGCGATGAATGAAAAAGAATAATGGAGTTGGCTATACGAAAGGATGAAAAGCCGGAATAAAAAGTTGATTAGCAATTCGGCATTGCGACCGTTAAGGGTTGTCCCGTACACCAAATTTCATACATATATGTTGCGGGACCTGCATTACCGGCCCTACGGGATATGCTAATAGCCCGGCAAAAAAAAGGTCCCACTATCGTTGTTGTACTCGTCTCGCGAATGGACCATTCACATTAAACATGTGTGGATTTTTACTCCATCATTTGGGCTTTACATGTCTAGAAATTTACCAAATTTGTCGAACAATTTTTAAGGATTTGGAAGATGCCTAGTCAAGAAAGCGCATACACAAAAATGAACATCGTCAGAGTTGAAAGTCGCAAGACCACTCCTCATTGGTCTGTCATAATTTATTTATCAATCGTCATTCATTTATTGCTCGATCAGATTAGTCAGATAACATCGTCAAGTTGATTGGTAATCGCCTTTGCGTCGATTAACATCGATACTTGGCATATCGATTTGGCTTTAGTTTTCAAAAGTATGACAATTGTTCAAGTTGTCATAACTTATGTAGTTATTGAAAATCATATACACAGAATATTTTTTGAGCTTATGTTAATTTATTAAGTTTCGAGTGTTTTACATATTCTGTCCAGTGTTGACAAATTTTATATGCACGCGATAATTACAGAAAAAGCAAAAGGTGCTTGCTCCAAATTGGAAAATTGAAAGCTCTCATTTCTTCGGAATCAATGATTAACAGTGTATTCAACTTCCGAAAAGATATTGTTACTTCAAATTTCAAATTGCAATTCAGCGCGCGATGCGCGCATGCGCGCTAGTATAAATTCAAAAATATCGCGGGCGCGACACCAAAAGCTCCCAGTTTTGCAATTTCAATTGGACTATATCTGATTAAATAATGGAGATAGAGGAAAAAGCTCTGAATATAAAATGTTCCGCACTTCATGGGGAATCATTTTGGTTATATGAGTCATAGCGCTATCTCCAATACTTCCGGCAATATATGAAGAGCGACAAATTTTTTTTTAAAAATCAGACACTCAGAAAATAAAATTTTTTTTCAGTCGTGGACTAATTATGTGCTCATGCGTAGAATGGGGAAAATGCGGGGGGGGGGGGGGGTGTATGGAAAACCGACGTTATTGTACTGAACAGGTGAATAAACCATACGGCATTTCCACCTTGCGTTGCATGGACTCGTGCCTACGTTTTCCGTTGGACACTAGCTCAACGAGCCGAAACGCCTGCATACGGTGGCCTCGTTATGATACGTTAGAGTTCCTCAAATTGTTGTAGATTGCATCGCATCGGCAGATCGAGAAATGACGATTGCATTTTTGGAATTAGTAAGTTCGTGCGGCCCCCGCGGATCACACCCACAACTTCGCGATTTCGCGGTTTTCCGCGAAAACGCGAATATCGCGTTAAGGAGTGACTCTACGGGAAAACATCATTCAACATTATTTGTAGGGAATTTGATTTAGGAAAGAAAAGTCCTCTACGACTTTGCCGTAATGTGAGCCGGTCTCGAGATAACTCCAAAATTAAATTGCTCCGCGTCTCCCCAGAAAACGAGACCGATGTCCTATATATACCAAAATGCAAAAAGCGGAAAATTTTTTTTTTAATATTTTTTCATTTTTTGTTATATAGTATTACATTTTCAAAAATCCGAAAAATTACCGAAATTTCAAAAAACGAAATTTGAAAAATTTAAAAAAAAATTCGAATTTTTTTTTTTTTCGCTTTTTGCAAATAGGAAACGATGTAAACGACAGTTCGCGCAATTTTTTTTTATCGGTCCCCATTGTGAAATGAAGAATGTGCTCTTTAAAGTTTAAATGTCTGTCCCTTTAAATTCGTGTATCGGGAGACAGTTGAACTGAATGGTCCCAAGGAAAAGAAAAGAGGCGAGGCAAGATCGAAGGGGAGACGAGCAGACGCATTCACCCCAATATCCACACCCTTCGTTAAATAATGTACGTAAGAATGCCACGATACGGTGTTCAAAGATCACTCGCTCTTTTTTCTCCATTCTCTTTTTTTGCTCAAAAGATCCCCTAAATTTGCGACTGTTCCTCCAGATGTTGATATCAAAAGAATGGAGGGCAACGGGAGATGCCAGATTGCAAACATTAATCCGCAGTCGTACCAACGAGAAAACTCGAAAGTACAATTTTTGGAGTGTAACGTTCTCGCCATTTTTTGGGGTTCGATTCTTTTAATTTTTCAGAATTATGTGTTCGAAGGTTTTTAATTTCCTTGAAACCCTGCAAATCCTCATTTTTTTTTTAATTACTAGGTTTTTTTTTCAATTTTTTTTACATTTTTAAAATTGTCGAAAATTTTGGGTTTTTCAATTTTTTTGGAAACTTTTGAAATTCTTGAAGTTTCTGGAATGTTTAAAATTTTTAAAATATTTTATAGATTTTTAAAATTTTTGAAATTTTTGAGATTTTAAAAAATTTTAAAATTTTTAAATTTTCAAAATTTTTGAAATTTTTAAATTTTTTGAAATTTTCAAAATTTTTGAAATTTTCAAAATTTAAACATTTTGCCGGTTTGACATTTTTGCAATTTTTGAAATCTCAAAATGCTAAAATTTTGAAATTTTGTGAATGTTAAAAGTTTCGCAATTTCGGAATTTTTTGAATCTTCAAACTTTTGAAAATTGTAATTTGCAAAATGTTGAATTTGTTTATATTTGTGTGCATGATTTCGGGATGTTCTGTGATAGAGAATATTTTTGGAACTTCTTCTTTTGAAGTTTTTGAAATTTTGAACATTTTTGACTTTTAGAAATTTTTAAAATTTTTAAAATTTTTAAATTTTTAAAATTTTCAAAATTTTTAAAATCTTCAAAATTTCAAAAATTTTGAAAATTTCAAAATTTTTGAAGTTTAGTAGGTTTGAGAATTTTGTGAAAGTCAAATCTTTTGAAATTTCGCAATTTCTAAAATTTTCAAATTTCCAAAAATTCTAATTTTTCAATTAAATGTCCAATATTTTTTAAAATCCCTGCATTTCTTAGTCTAGTCACAATCATATAATTCATCAACGAACATACCTGCAGATGTTAATTTTCCCTGGAGAAGTCCTATCCCAAGCTTTTCGTTGACGGATGATCAATCCCACAATTTTAATTATCACCACCGTAAACCAAGCTTCCAAAATATCGTTCACTAACTAATTACACAGCAGGATGATCCTATCGCGTGATCCTCAACCCACATTGGGTCTAGAAATGATACACTGATAGAAAAGGTCATGCCGGTCACGGCCTCAAAAGTCGCAGTTCTGAAGGTACAGTTCTCCAGGAACAGTTCTCCAGGAACATTTCTCCAGGAACATTTCTCCAGGAACAGTTCTCCAGGAACAGTTCTCCAGAAACAGTTCTCCAGGAACAGTTCTCCAGGAACAGTTCTCCAGGAACAATTCTCCAGGAACAATTCTCCAGGAACAGTTCTCCAGGAACAGTTCTCCAGGAACAGTTCTCCAGGAACAATTCTCCAGGAACAGTTCTCCAGGAACAGTTCTCCAGGAACAGTTCTCCAGGAACAGTTCTCCAGGAACAGTTCTCCAGGAACAGTTCTCCAGGAACAATTCTCCAGAAACATTTCCCCAGGAACACTTCTCCAGGAACATTTCTCCAGGAACAGTTCTCCAGGAACATTTCTCCAGGAACAGTTCTCCAGGAACATTTCTCCAGGAACAGTTCTCCAGGAACATTTCTCCAGGAACAGTTCTCCAGGAACAGTTCTCCAGAAACAGTTCTCCAGAAACAGTTCTCCAGGAACAGTTCTCCAGGAGCAGTTCTCCAGGCGCAGTTCTCCAGGAACCGTTCTCCAAACTCCAATTACCAAAATCCTGGTCCGGAGCATGCTATACAAATCTCACGGTCCTCCTCCGCGTGCTTTACTGGCACCAAAAAACGAATCCTATAGTCATCATCATCCTATAGTAAAAAGGAGAAACGAAAGAAACTATCGATATATATCGAAATTATCGAAAATAGTAAGCCACCGAAAGTAACGCCACGCCAGTCCGTGTGGCGGAAATAGGAAATGCGCGTGCGAAGCACGCGCCACAGGTCTTGTATAGTAAAAAGGAGCGACGAAAGAAACTATCGATATATATCGAAATTATCGAAAACCGTAAGACCGAAGTAAACGCGACACGAGCCAGTGTGGCGGAAAAAGGAAATGCGCGGGCGGAGCACGCCCCACCGATCTCGTTTCCAAAAAAAGTGTACAAGTGTAATGTGAAAGGATGTGAGTCCCGATCATATTTCGGGAATCTAATGTCGCTTTGCAGCACTGACAGTTTTGACAGATGTCTTTCAGCATAATTGTCTTCATTTTCAAATTGATTTTGTTTCCAAACTTGCACGTTCTTATGACTTTCATATACGAGTATTTAAAATTTTGCGGTCGATTGTACCTTCAGAAGTGCCATATTACAATTGCTCACAACGCCACCATAAGTATTGAAGGTAGATGTATCCTATCGCCAATACAGCGAGAATCACTGTTTGAAAATTGAATTTCAAAGTATTTACAGACTATCGCTTTTAGAGCGCTGATTTTTTTATATGCTCAGTTTAACATGGTTTCTCGAGTTTCCACAAAAGAAATCAATTATAACACTCCATTATTGTTAAACAAAATAGAGAACTTCTTCTTCGGCGCAAACTTTCTGTGGACACTCTCTTGTATTAGTATCTCACTTTTGTATGCGGTGGAATGTCCACTGATGCGCGGGAGACGTACGCGCAGCTCCGTAACCCGCGTGGATGTCCACTATAGACGTATACAAGTAAACAAACAAAAGTGGCCTCGAAATTCCACGAACGCACTCATGTTTCTACTCGAAAGAGGTAGAAAATATAACAGTTGAAAACGTAATCATTTGAATTTGAAGTTCTTTCAGTATATGCACTAAGACTTTCACAGAAGCAATGTGCCAAACGTTGGAAACTCAATCGTTTCCAGTTTCTCAATTAAACTAACCAAGACTTTCACAAAGGGTATGAAATGACGCAAAAATACAAAACTGAATTTTTGTAAAAAAAGAATTTCGACAAGTACGTATCTGTAGATTCTTCGTCTGTGCTACCAGGAACTCCCTTCTCCATCATCTTGAAATATCTCATGAAAGCCTCGTTCTATCGAAAAACATCAGAGGAGACGATTTGTAGGGAATTTGATGGCCCACAAAAAATGTAATTTGAGATTTTTTCCTAGGGCCACTCATTGGCGCGCAAATTTGAATTTGGCTAATTGACAATTCTTCATTAACCTGTCAAAATTAATTAACTCGCTGATGTCTTTGAGGTGACAATCTAACGACCCCGGGAACAGCTGATTCTAACGGTCTTTCCTCTCCCAAGTCACCTATAAGGGTAGGTCAGTGCCCCGGGAGGGAATTTCGCGTTATAGCGACACACAAATGAACAAAAAGAAGAACCTGAGAGTGTTTTCATAAATGTATGGGTGAGGGTTTCCCTGGTAAAAAAGGGGGCGCCGGGTACAGCCACCCATAGTGAGGGGCAGGTGAGCACCTGGTCTTCAACTCGGCTAGCACGAGCTACTTGCCACTCTCTTTCTCTCTCACTTTTATCGTCCTCTCGTTCTCCACCTCTGTCCTTCTCCGGCCCGTTTTTTTCCGGAGGGGTTCTCAGCTAGACCCGACATTTAATAGACGAAAATTAATCCTCAAACCCTTGTAGGAAATTATTTCGGTAATTAGCGAAATTGTCGTGAAGTTCGCGCCTTCGACAATTTCACTAATTGAGCCATTTTTCAATTTGTTAAATAAATTTTTTTTTTAATTTTATTTTGGAACTTTTTTTTAGTTTTTGAATTTTTTTTAATATGGTCTGAAAATTTTAGAATTTTTTTTTTTGGAACTTTTTCCAGATCTCATTTAGATTAAGGCTCGCGCTTTAAGGATCTTCCACAATTTCACTAATTGAACCATTTTTTAATTTTTATTTGATTTTTGAGATTTTTTTTTATTGCAATTTTTTTTCAGTTTTTGAATTTTTTTTTCAGGGTTTGGGAATTAAGATAATTTTTTTGAACTTTTTTTTGAGGTTTTTTGGTTGCTTTAGTTCAAGTTCAAAATTTTGGAACTTTTATTTTTGCAGTCTTTCGACGTTGTAATTTTCACATTAAATTTTTTTTTTTAATATATTTTAGATTATTCAAAAATTCAGTTTTCAAATTCGACAAATTTTGTAATTTCGACTTTTTTGTTTTTTTTTGGTATAAATATTTTTTGTAATAATCTTCCCAAAACTGTCCAAGTTGAACGAAAATTTTTGGAGAACGTCCGAAATTTTTTTTCAAAAAATTTGTGAAATTTGTGAATTTTTGTACACCCTCATTTTGCTGAAAAAAAATTTTTGAGAGCTAAAAAATTTTTTTTTGGTGCTAAAAAAATTCCACGAGCTCCACCAAATTGCACATTAAAATTTCCGCTTTGAAGGAATTTTCAAAAAAAATTATTTTTTCGAAAAAAAATATGAGAACCGCTGAAACAGGGTAGAAGACACGAGACGTAAGATACGCCTTTCAAGGCCGGGGAAACCCCTCGCAATTATAACGTCCCGTCCCATCTCAACTCGTTCCCCCTCGAAACTGGATCACTTCCCCATCGCCTTTGATAAACAATAAATCGCTAACCGGACCAAAAAAAAATGCGATAAACATGATCATCTGGATTTTACCACAATTGAAATTATGACTTGAAGAACTATATCTATATATTGAAGAAAAAAATATTGACGGTTGCCTTCTCCTCTGTTATCCAATGAAGTTAATTCCCCAAAGAATTTTCATTTTTTTATTCCTCGTCTTCAGATTTTTTTCTAATTTTTAGGCGCAAAGTGGAAAAGTGGGACCACCTTTCAACTTTTCCCCCATTTTCGCACCATAACTCTAAAAGGAGAGGGGATAGCCAATTCCTCTCTATAGACTTTTTTGTAGAGGAGAATGAGCTCTACAAAAAAGGTTTCTATGAAATTTTTCACACATCCACTTGTTTTCAAGTTATTCACTGAAAAGTGCGGCGAAGTCCGATTCCACCTATCCCAGTGGATCTTCAATTTTTTTATTTTTTTTCAAATTTTTTTTTTTCAACTTTTACAAAATTTGTACAGATTTGCGATTTTTTATATTTTTTCTAATAATTTATTGAACTTGCAATTTGGTTTTTTTTTTTATCAAATTTTTTTTTTGATCATTTTTTTTATTTTTTTTTTTTTCAAAATTTTCTGGGATTCCCCATTTTTTTTTTAATTCGAAAAATGATGTTTTTTTTTTATTTTCAGATTTTGCGATATTCCGAAATTTTGGCTCTTTAATTTTTTTTCCTTCATTTTTTTTTTTTTTTTTTTTTTTTTTTTTTTTTTTAAATACCTGAACCCGCCCCAAAACTGGTTCACATTCCCATCACGTTTGATGGACAATAAAACGTCGAACCGGAACGGAAAATAGTGATAAACACGATAATCTAGATTTTACTAAAAACAAGAAGTTATAACTTGAATAACTTGATCTACGTTTCTTCATACCAATCCTCCTTTTAATCGTCAATTTTTTTTTTTAAATGGTATACTTTTTTTCAACCACGGAAATAGTTTTGCTCTGTTTCCCTGAAATATTAAAAATGTAGAATTCTCCTTAATTTCCTAAATTTGCATCTTCCATTCTTTCTAAAACCGTCAATTTTTTTTTAGATTTTTTGAAAGTATTAATTTTGTCGAAATGTTTCTCAAGATATTCGTCACTCCAGTTTTAATCCTCCTGGAATTTCAAAATTTGTCATTCCTCTAAACAATTTTAATTTCAGTTCTTCAAATCTTATCACCTGTGAAAATTTGGATTCTTTCCCTAAAACGTTTAATGAAGACAATTTTTATGTGTACATAAATAAACATGTGGTTTATTTGTGGTCATTTTGTGTGGTATCTGGATATGTATGCATGTATGTGTATGTGTGTGGGTGTGTGGGTGGATGAGTGAGTGGGTGCGTGGATGGCGTAGTGGGTAAGAATGTGTCTTAGTGGGTAGGTGGGTGGGTGGGTAGGTGAGTGGGTGGGGGAGTGGGTAAGTGGGTGGGTGGATGTATTAGTGGGTCAGTGGGAGACTGAGTGCGTGAGTGAGTGGGCGGGTGGGTGGCTGGCGTACTGGGTAAGGTGTCTTAGTGGGAGGGTGGGTAGGTGGGTGAGTAGGTGGGTGGGTGGATGTCTTAGTGGGTCAATGGGTGGGTGGGAGAGTGGGCGGGTGAGTGGGTAAGCGGGTGGGTGGATGGGTGAGTGGGTGGGTGGCGTAGTGAGTAAGAAGGTGTCTTAGTGAGAGGGTGGGTAGGTGGGTGGGTAAGTAGGTGAGTAGGTGGGTGGGTGGGTGGGTAGGTGAGTGGGTGGGTCAGTGGGTGGGGGAGTGGGTGAGCGGGTCAGTGGGTAAGCGGGTGGGTGGGTGGCGTAGTGGGTAAGAAGGCGTTTTAGTAGGAGGGTGGGTAAGTAGGTGAGTAGGTGGGTGGGTGGATGTCTTAGTGGGTCAATGGGTGGGTGGGAGAGTGAGTGGGTGGGCGGGTGAGTGGGTAAGCGGGTGGGTGGATGGGTGAGTGGGTGGGTGGCGTAGTGAGTAAGGTGTCTTAGTGGGAGGGTGGGTAGGTGGGTGGGTAAGTAGGTGAGTAGGTGGGTGGGTGGATGTCTTAGTGGGTCAATGAGTGGGTGGGAGAGTGAATGGGTGGGCGGGTGAGTGGGTAAGCGGGTGGGTGGATGAGTGCGTGGGTGGGTGTGTGTGTGTGTGTGTGTGTTTTGCCAAATACATTTTGTTAAAAATCCGTAATAATTCATCTTTCGCCTAAATCATCGATACATTTTAAAATTCGACATTTATTTGGAAAAACAAATAGTCTTACCGAGACATTGGCTTCCATCAGAAGTAGGAGTGGCGGAGAGGCTCGATTTGCTAAGGTCCTGGGCAATCTGGGCCACTGGCGATATCATCATTCCTGGAGGCTTACATTTACCAATCGGCGAATTAAACATTCCCTCCTCCACAATTCTCTCCAAATGTGCAGCAACTCTCGCCTGCATTTTTTTCACCCTTCTCAAATTTCAGGGCTTGCAAAATTTTTGTCCAATTTTTTTTCTCTCCTCTTTTCTCGTAATCTTCAGAATTTTTCTCGTTTTCAAGGGACCAAGGAATCAGTTTGCTTTAGATGACGTAACTGAAAATTGGAGTAAAAAATCAGTCAATTAAAAAAATTAAATTGACAATTTTTTGTGAAAATTCGAACTCTTTTAATTCCCAAATTTCAACTTTTTTTTTTTTTTTTTTTTTTTTTTTTGAAAAAATTTAAGAGAACACGAAATTGGGAAGTTTTTCATTTTTTTTATTTTTTTTTTTTCAATGCCTGTGGACTCAAGTGGACCACATGGATCAAAGTTGACCCAACTGAAAAATAAGAATGAGAGTTACACGTGGGAATTTAATCAGCTGTTGAGAAATTGAGCGGATGTTGTCCGGGTCTTATCGAATGGGTGTAAATAAGATGGGCGTCAATAAAAGGCCTGTTCGTAACAGACATCAAACATAGACGAAAGAGTTGAATTTAATTATTTTTATGCGTAGTAGAAAAGTGCATTTTCCATTTTGAAATTTTAATAATGTGGCTTTTAAAGTGCATAAAAAATTCTGTGGGATTCCCATGGGACATGTCATAGAACATCTCATGGGATTCCCATGGGAATATTATAAATATTGGAGACGTCCCATGTGATTTAAATTTGTTAAATTTCGAATTAGAAAAGGGTTGAAATATGGCAAAATTCGATGCACTTTTCGGAATTATGAATGTTTTGAGAATTTATAATTACGGTGTGTCCCAAATTTACATTGGGACAGTGTCCCAATTTTGGAATTGGGACACTGTCGCGATTTTCAAATTTTTCCACATATTTTCAATTGCAAATGTTTCAATTCTTCAGCTGGAGATGGTGTCCCAATTTACCAATGGGACATACCTCATATTTTAAAACGCGAACTATTCCAATATCAGTAGAGTAGGTGTCCCAATTTTAATTGGACAACTGTCCCAGTCTCAATGTCAAATATGGCCCAATTTCAATTGGGCCAATTGCCTTTGGCCCAGCATGTCAATGTAAATTGGACCAACGCCCCCAGTCACATTGGGACAGCATCCGATCGGCGTCCCAATTTCGATTATGAAGATATCCTAATTTTGATTGGAAATATGTCCCAATTCGAATTGTTCCAATGGGTCGATTTCAATTGGGACAATGTCCCTATTTAAATTGGGACAATGACCTAACTGAAATCTGGCATTTTTCGATGTCCCAATTGCAGTTCACAAAGTGTCCCAATCTCAAGTGAGCAAACTGTCCCAACTCACATTAGTCCCACCATCGCAATTCAAATTGGGACAGTTCATATAGTTACATTGGGACAATTGGGATGTCCCAATTTCGAATATGAAGATGTAGTAAATCTAATTGGAGAGATGTATCAATTCCAATTGGGTCAGTGGCCCAATTCCGATTGGGACAATGCCCCTATTTAAATTGGGACAGTGTCCCAACTGAAACCTGGCATTTTCTACAATTTCGACTGGGACAGTGTCCCAATTTCAGTTCACAAAATGTCCCAATTTCAATTGGGACAACTGTCCCAAATTTCAAGTTGCCCCAGACGCCAATTCCAAATCGGACATGTGCCCCAACTTAATTAGGAAGCTGTCCCAATTTCAATAGGAAAAGGTGTCCCAATCTCAATTACAAACGTGCTCCAATTTCAATTGAGCAGATGTTTCAGCCGAATTACGAAGACGTCCCAATAGCAATTGGACAAATACACAATTTGGCATATGTCCCATTTTTCCATTGGAAGTATGTCCCAATTTCAATTGACAAGAAACGTAATTGAAAAAATATCTTTAACTGTAATTTTAGAAAAACAGTGCATGTTGTCTATTGGAACAATATTCCAATATTCACTGTGACTATGTCCCCATATTCCCCTGGGACAATGTCGAAATTCCCCATTCGAGTACAAGAACACGTAATAAAAGCAAATTGACTGGAAAGAGATAACCACATTCCGGTAGTTAAATCGAAGGAATGAAACTCTGATCCTGCAAACTTCTTTACAATTCGGTTTACAATTAATGTTCTAAAAATTTCCCAAATTTCAAAAACATTGCCAGTTGAAAAAGCTTAAGAATATTTTCTAAAATATTTAAAAAATCATATTTTTAAAAAATATTTAAGAAATTATATTTTTAAGAATATCCATAAAATTATATTTTTTAAAAATGTTTTTAAAAAAACATTTTTTGAAAATATTTTTCAAAATATTTTTCAAAATATTTTCCAAAATATTTTTCAAAATAATTTTCAAGATATTTTGAAAAATATTTTCCAAAATATTTTTCAAACCATTTTTAAAAATATTTTTCAAAATATTTTTCAAACCATTTTTCAAAATATTTTCTAAAATATTTTTCAAAATATTTTTTTAAAAATATTTTTCAAAAATATTTTTTAAAATTCATTGGTCACCCACCAATAGTCCCACTCACCGGAAGTAGATAACAACGTTCCGGGATTTAAATCCAACGGAAAAGAGCGGGGGGTGGCAGCGGCGGAGGGGGGGGGCGGGTGGATGGGTGGTGAAAAAACTCAACGTCAGTCAGCAGAAAATTAAAGAAGCGTAAATACGTACTAGAAATATGCGGCGACCGTTGAAATCGAGCGTTATATGTGACTTAACTGAATGAAAGCGTTTGCAAATGTACGTGGGAGTCAACATGTGATGAATGCGCTCACAAGGAGTCTGAGCCGAGAAATTCATCTGTAGTGGGGAGCCAATGGTGGCTTTATGACTGCAGACGAAACGACCGTTGGGATATTATTCTCTTTTTTTTTTAGCCGAGGAATTTATTATGATTTTGCTCGGAGTTGTGTTTCATGTCACTCGATAGAAGCAATTTAGGCGCTTTGCTAATTAATGTTACGCTTAAAATGACGGTTACAGCCATTGCCGCGGCTACTTTTAAACCCGCGAACTTTACAAACAAATTTATTTATTACTCAATGCGCGCTTCGCGCGCTGAATTACAATTTGAAATTTGAAGTAACAATATCTTTTCCGATGTTGAAGACACTGTTAATCATTGATTCCGAAAAAATGAGAGCTTTCAATTTTCCAATTTGGAGCAAGCACCTTTTGCTTTTTCTGTAATTATCGCGTGCATATAAAATTTGTCAACACTGGACAGAATATGTAAAACACTCGAAACTTAATAAATTAACATAAGCTCAAAAAAATATTCTGTGTATATGATTTTCAATAACTACATAAGTTATGACAACTTGAACAATTGTCATACTTTTGAAAACTAAAGCCAAATCGATATGCCAAGTATCGATGTTAATCGACGCAAAGGCGATTACCAATCAACTTGACGATGTTATCTGACTAATCTGATCGAGCAATAAATGAATGACGATTGATAAATAAATTATGACAGACCAATGAGGAGTGGTCTTGCGACTTTCCACTCTGACGATGTTCATTTTTGTGTATGCGCTTTCTTGAATAGGATGAAATTAGATAAAACTTTGGCAAAATGTTTCCAACGGTCAGAGGGGGGGGGGGGGGGGGCTTTACCCTTTTCTCGACCGTACCCTCGCCACAATTTTCTCCATGTAAGATACACTTCCTGCTGAGATTTTTTCCCCGTTCAATAGGTCATGTTACATACGTAAGATAATGAAGAACATTTTTTTTTTCTTTTTTGAGAAGGGTCTACGACGACAGTTGCTAATCGAATCGAAAATGTCGAGAAATTCGAGAAGTCGGCGGTGGCACTCACTTGAAAACAGAAAAAAAAACAGTGATGAAATTTTCGAAATTTTCAAAATTATTGATTAATAATTATTCTTCAAAATTCACAGTTTTCAAATTTTGAGGGCCCGAAATTTTTTTCAAATTTTCAAAATCATTCATTTTTATTATCCCCCCTCCCCCCCATATTTTCACAAAAACAAATAATAAATTATAGAAATATTTCCAAAATTTTCCGCAATTTGTTAGTATTTTTTCAATTTTTTTCCGTTTTTTTTCAACTTTTTCATTTTTCGAAATTATTATTATTATTATTATTATTATTATTATTGTTGTTATTGTTGTTGTTACACACCTCGAAAAAAAAATTGCAATATTTTATTCTCGAATTTCCATAGAAATTGTGGGCGCTCCAATTCAAATTTCGCGCCAAAAATGTTTCACGCAAAAATTCGAATCAACGATGATTTATTCTTATCCAATAAAGTGACTGCCTTGAATAATTTTCAAAAACTTCCTGAAACGTCAAATTTCGTAAATGTTCGGACAATTTGTTTCTATTTTTTTTTCTTTTTGCCTAATGTCCATTAATGGTTCGAGTTCATACAAATTGCAAAAGTGTAAAAAATTTAAAAACCACTGTAGTATAATTTTTGTTATTTTCGTTTTCCAGAAAGTTATTTTCTATAATCAAATTCGAATAAAAATTGTTAAGATCCGAATAATTATTTTGGAATAATTGTTGGAACGCATTTTTGATTAATTCGCATGAGTATATGTCAACAGATAATGCGCCCCCACCCCCTTCGGCGCGCGCACTAAAAAAAAAACGAAACCGAATATACGAAAAAAAGCGAACAATTTTCATTGAAAAAATTGTATTATGTAGTAATTAAAAAACATTGCACTGATAAACCCAATTAAGGACTAATTGTCCACCAAATATCCCAGGGTTTTTTCCCCGGAGAAAGAAAAACAAAACAAAAAAAAGGGGAAGGCCACAAGTTCAGGCACTGCCGCCCCCCCACGCAAAATTTCCGGGAAAAAGCCCAACGGTTTCGCTAACCAAAAATCCCGCCCAATTGCTCAGAATTTGCGAATTAAATTGCCCTTATCACTCGCGTTATCACTGCATGACATTCCCAATGACTTTCACGCAAAAAAAAAATTTACAAAGTCCGAAAAAAGAAAAAAACTCGTGTTAGTGCACAAAAACCGGCATGCGCATTTAGGGTTAGAAATTGGCGGGAAAATTCGGAAAAAATTCGAGAAAAATCCTGAAGATTTTGCGAAACCTCACAAATTTCTTGCAAACAAAAATTGGATCATTTTTGAACTTACCTTGGCACTTTTTTTCGCTGGCATCAGACGAATTTATTTAGCGGATTTTTGAGGATGATTGGGATAGGACTTCGGTGTTGTCGAGGTTTTGTCAGTGAGAGACCTTCTGAGGTAAATAGAGGTATTTTCTGATTTTTGGGAGAATTATTGAAATTGCCAGGATCCGGGCATCGACGGCTGTTGACAAATATTGAAATCTCTCGAATGTGGAAGTTCACGGTTGGGACATGTGGAGCGGTAGTGTCGCACGTGCGATTGGTTGACAGCTCGAGCACGTGGGTTTGAATTTATGGGTGTTACGTCATTTGGCGGGAAGGAGTGGAGACACGTGACTGAAGTTAAATTTTTGTAATTTTTGCAGATACCCACCCACCCAACCATTTACCTACTCACTCACTCGTCCACTCAACAAATCACCCACTTGCCCACCCACCTACTCACTCAACCACTCACCCATCCACGGACTTCCCCACTTAGCCACCCACAAACTCACTCACTCACCGACTTACCCACCCACCCACTTACCCACTTACTCATCCACCCACTTACCCACTCACCCACCTAGTTACCCACTCACTCATCCACCCACTTACCCACTCATCCACCCACTTACCCACTCATTCACCCACTTACCCACTCATCCACCCACTTACCCACTCATCCACCCACTTACCCACTCATCCACCCACTTACCCACTCACCCACCCACATGCATACACTTCGTTAAAAATGGTCGGAAAAATATTGGAAATGCCTTGAAACATGGAAATATGCTGAATAATCGAATTTTCGAAGATGGAGGAATTAGCCCATCAGGGAGTTAATAACTGTACAATATGTAAGATATAGCATATAAAATAATTTGTTTATTTATACACGTAGTATTCTCTTACTCATATTGTCACATTTTATAAATAATTATATTCATTACTAACGCTCCTGTACAACCAGGAAACATTCTTAAAATATTCTCTCGTTTCAATAATATTGTTAAATTGTATAATCACAGTGAGTGATTGCAATATACTGAAAGTCCTAAGGCACTCATAATTTCGGCAAACAATTGCGTATCAGTGAATCCTGAAAATGTGATGTTTATTAAATTTTTGACATTTTGAGATGCACATTTGCTTTTGGTTCATTGGTGGTTTTTCATATTTTTTTTTCTGAAATTCCCTGTGATTTTTCTAATGATTTTGCAGCGTTTTTGGGAATTCTGGAAAAGTTTTTACGATTCTCGAAAGGTTTTCTGGATTTATCAAAATTATATCAAAATTTTTCGATCAGTTGTATAATAAATTTTTACATGATTCTCTGGCCTTTTCGAAAAATTTCTAGCGATTTTACAGAAAAGTTGATTTTTTACTATTACAAACATTTTCTTTTTTAACTTGAATTTTCTTGGAAATTTTTGGAAATAATTTTCTACATTTTTTTGAAACTTAAATTTTCTTGGAAATTTTCGAAAATAATTTTCTACATTTTTTTAAACTTGAATTTTCTTGGAAATTTTTGAAAATAATTTTCTACATTTTTTTTGAAACTTAAATTTTCTTGGAAATTTTCGAAAATAATTTTCTATATTTTTTTAAACTTGAATTTTCTTGGAAATTTTCGAAAATAATTTTCTACATTTTTTTTTAAACTTAAATTTTCTTGGAAATTTTCGAAAATGATTTTCTACATTTTTATAAACGTAAATTTTCTTGGAAATTTTCGAAAATAATTTTCTACATTTTTTTAAACTTGAATTTTCTTGGAAATTTTCGAAAATAATTTTCTACATTTTTTTTCAACTGCATTTTTTTCGAAATTTTCGAAACGTCATTTTTCCGATTTTTATTCAACATTCTCCACCCATTTTTTTTGCTTTTAACTCTTTCTTTTCTCGGAAATTTTCTGAAATTTCTCTGAAGAAAAATTTCTGAAATTTCTTTTTGTAAAACTTTCTCAAAAATTTTCTGAACTTTTCTACCCTTACCACAGCTTTATACTTCATAAAACCTCTAAATTTCTGTTATTACAATGTTTTGAGACTTTTCTTTTTTTCCTCTTAATCTTTCAAATTTCCCAAATTTCACAATTTTCTTCCCCTAAAAAAAACCGCAAATACCATTCTCCCAAAACCGCAATTTTTCATAAAATCCTCTGCTCGTCCCCGAAATCCCTTATTCCTCAAAAATTTTGCAATTGCCTAAATTTCGAGAAAGTCAAATCTCTGCAATCTTCAAATTGTCAAAATTTTAAAAATTGAACATAGAAAAAAATTCGAAAATTTCCAAAAAGTTTTGTAACTAATTTTTCTCTTTTTTTCTAATCATTCCGTCACTTGCACAGTATAGATATATCTAGTTTGCCGAACCGCAATTTTCTACCAAAATTTTTCTAAAGTCCTCAAAATTTTTCTAAAGTCCTCAAAATTAATGACAAAAAAAAAAAATACTTTCGATGAATCAGAAAGTATTTTTATTTTCACGTGATTCTAGGGGGGCAATGGGGCTGATCTGGGAGCGGGGGGCAGTTTTCGTGGGTGATATGTATCCAGTTTTGGTTAAGAGACCTTTCGGTTTGGGCGGAAGTGGAGGGGGCTTGGACAATTTGGGAGGTGACCCCCCGAATTGACCCTCGAAAAAGGCTTCCTTCGATTGTGACGTATTTCCGTTCTCCACTATCGTTCTATCAGCATCTTCGAGGGTACCATCCAGACTGTTCGTAGAGTTGAATCTCTTTGAGGGGTCCAGGGGATTCGAGGGAGAGCCCGATGCTCCGTCTTCGCAACTCGAAAGCCGATTCTCAAACACTGGAGAAATTTCCGGCTTCTTTTCCTCACTCGAATCGTAGAATTTCGAAGTGCAATCCGAACTCGAACCCAGCAAACGTCGCCGCAACTTTTTACTGTCTGGGTGCTTTCCGTTCTCCTTGTTCTGCTGAAAATTCCAGACACATTTTTTAAAGTTGAGGAATATTTGAACATTTTGGGAACGGTGGGACTCGTAGTTTGTACGGAGTTTAGAGATGATAGAATTTTTATTTACATTTTGAAACGGATACGTATTCTGAAATTTTGAAAACTTGAAAACTTTGGAAACTTTAGAAATTTTGAGAAAGTTTGGAAAGTTTGGAAATTTTAGAAATTTTAGAAATTGTAGGAATTGTAGAAATTATAGAAATTGTAGAAATTGTAGAAATTTCGGAAATTTCAGAAAATTTTAGATATTTTTGGAAATTTTTGGAATTTTAGAAATTTTTAGAAATTCTTAGAAATTTTCAGGAATTTTGGCAATTTTAGAAATTGTAGAGATTTGTAGAAATTTTAGAAATTTTAGAAATTTTAGAATTTAGAAATTTGAGAAATTTGAGAAATTTGAGAAATTTGAGAAATTTGAGAAATTTGAGAAATTTGAGAAATTTGAGAAATTTGAGAAATTTGAGAAATTTGAGAAATTTGAGAAATTTTAGAAATTTTAGAAATTTTAGAAATTTTAAAAAATGTTTGGAATTTTTAGAATTTTAGAAATTTTAGAGATTTTTAGAAATTTTTAGAAATTCTGAGAAATTTTTAGAAATTTTAGAAATTTTTGAAATTTGTAGAAACCTGTAGAAATTCCAGAAATTTTAAAAATTCTGCAAATTCAAAAAAGTTGAGAATTAAATCAATTTCAGAATTTTGAGAACATTTTTTTTTGAGAACAAATTTTGAGAGAAAATGTTGGGAACTTTTCAGAACATTGACAGATTTGTAACCGTACGTGCTTCACGGATTTCTCTGAATTTCATTTACCTCTTGAACGGAAAGAAAACAAAATTTTGAAAAGTTTATGAAGCATCGAAATGTAGAAGAATCCGAGCTCGTCCAAAAGTGGAAAAAATTCAAAATTGGAGCAATTCTTAACAAGATCACAACAAAACTGTACAAAATCCCAGAAAATTGATGAATAAATCCGTAAAAAAATCAACACAAATGTCGCTCCATTAATTACCTTTAAGAAATCCGGAAGTTCGAAATTGATTTCCGTCCCTCTCTGGTCCTCCAGTCTCGACCTTTGGGCCCTCTTCAGTCCCTCGTACAATTCTACAAAAAACAAATAATTTAATTATTTTCTTCATCTGCAAATATTAATTTCAAAAAAAAATAAAGTGCACGAAAAATGGAAAATTTATTTGAAATTCAAAATCCAGAAAATTTCCATTTTCAATTTCAATTCTAATTTTTTTAAAACTTTCCAGAATTGCAACTTCAAAAATTTGTAAATAAAAAACACAAATTTTGAGGCCTAAAAGTTTTTAAATTTGGAAATTAAATTTCTTTAATTAAAATTGATTTTTTTGATTTCCAACGAATCGAAAATTTCTAAAAAGTTAAATTATATTTTTAAATTTTTTCATTCAATTTTGAAAAAAAAAAATGCGTATTAAAAAAAAAGTATTTTTTTTTTGTTATTATAATTAAATGTAAGGTGGAATTTAAAGCGACTTTGATTCATGGGCGGGACTCACCATCGCCTTCGAACCGTCCTGGTAATTGCAATTTGACCCCATTTCGCCATTTGGCGATTAAGGGAGCGTGCGGCCTACTCGATTGCGAACTCTCTTCACCAGTATAGTCGGTCGAATTGCTTTTCTCGCTTAAATTACTCTTGGATTTTCCCTTCTTCTTTCCCAAAACCGTTGTGTCTCTCGTGAAAAATTTGCTGGAGAGAATGGAAGAGCTCTCGGATCTCTGATCATCAGACTGTAATGGAGGAATAGTTTCATAAATGATCTACAATTTTTTAGCTTTCACTATTTCACAATTTCAAAAATCGGGGGATTCTCTTTATCCACCCAATTTCGTATTTTTTTTTTGCGGTTCAAACTTATTTGACCCTTTTTTTTTTTATTTCCCAAATCTGTGAACATAGTGATTTTTTTTAATTTTCAAATCTGGTGGGTTTTAAAATTTTTTTTTCTGGAATTTCAAAGAAAATTTATTTGTTTTTGAATTTGTGATTTTTTTTTATATTCTAAAATTTTTGAATTTTGGAGTTTTTGAAATTTTGAAAGGTTTGTTATTTTCTGAAGTTTGAAGTTTTTAAAATTTTTGAATTTTTGAAATTTTGAAATTTTTGAAATTTTGAAATTTTTGAAATTTTGAAATTTTGAAATTTTTGAAAGTTTGAAATTTTTGAAATTTTTGAAATTTTTGAAATTTTGCAATTTTTAAAATCCTTGAAATTTTTGAAATTTTGGAATTTTTGAAATTTTTGAAATGTTTGAAATTTTTGAAATTTTCGAAATTTTTGAAATTTTTGAAATATTTGAAATATTTGAAATTTTTGAAATTTTTGAAATTTTTGAAATTTTTCAAATTTTTCAAATTTTTCAAATTTTTCAAATTTTTCAAATTTTTCAAATTTTTCAAATTTTTCAAATTTTTCAAATTTTTCAAATTTTTCAAATTTTTCAAATTTTCGAAATTTTTCAAATTTGTGTTGAATGTTCACTTCCATGGTTAAAATCCAAATGATGTTCACGGGATATTGGAAAACAATTTAACAATACTATATAATTGTCAATTCACGACGTTTCGATTATTTCTTGTTTTCTTTCAGAACCTGATGAAGATGTGAAATAAATCGAAACGTCGTGAATTGACAATTATATAGTATTGTCAAGTTGGTTTCCAATATCCCGTGAACATCATTTGAATTTTTGAAATTTTTGAAATTTTTGAAATTTTTGAAATTTTTGAAGTTTTTGAAATTTTTGGAATTTTTGAAATTTTTGAAATTTTTGAAATTTTTGGAATTTTTGAAATTTTTGAAATTTTTAAAATTTTTGAAATTTTTGAAATTTTTGAAATTTTTTAAATTTTTGAAATTTTTGAAATTTTTGAAATTTTTGAAATTTTTGAAATTTTTGAAATTTTTGAAATTTCTGAAATTTTTGAAATTTTTGAAATTTTTGAAATTTTTGAAATTTTTGAAATTTTTGAAATTTTTAAAATTTTTGAAATTTTTGAAATTTTTGAAATTTTTGAAATTTTTGAAATTTTTGAAATTTTTGAAATTTTTGAAATTTTTGAAATTTTTGAAATTTTTGAAATTTTTGAAATTTTTGAAATTTTTGAAATTTTTGAAATTTTTGAAATTTTTGAAATTTTTGAAATTTTTGAAATTTTTGAAATTTTTGAAATTTTTGAAATTTTTGAAATTTTTGAAATTTTTGAAATTTTTGAAATTTTTGAAATTTTTGAAATTTTTGAAATTTTTGAAATTTTTGAAATTTTTGAAATTTTTGAAATTTTTGACATTTTTCAAATTTTTGAAATTTTTGAAATTTTTGACATTTTTCAAATTTTCCAAATTTTTGAAATTTTTCAAATTTTCCAAATTTTTGAAATTTTTCAAATTTAAAAATTTTCAAATTTTTGAAATTTTTCAAATTTAAAAATTTTGAAATTTTTGAAATTTCTGAATCTTTAAAATTTTGAAATTTTTGAAATTTTGAAATGTCTGAAATTTTGAAATTTTGAAATTTTTGAAATTTTGAAGTTTTTGAATTTTGGAAATTTTCTAATTTTTAAAATTTTTTGTCACGTGCGAAATTTACCTTGTATGAACCTTCACTGTAATGATATTTATTCGTACTTTTAACAACAAGGAGCTCCTCAAATACTTTATTTGTAATCTCATCAAGCTGCGATTGCCCCTGTTCAATGTCCTCGTGATAATGCAAGTTATCTCGTTGGAAATCTGGAAAATTCAATTAAACGATGTAGTTAAATGGTGCAATAAGTCCTGAAATTGTTGAAAAATCTCCTTTCCAAATTAAAAAAAAGAGCCAATTTGTTAATGATTTTGAATATTTTCCGAATGTTTAGCATTTTCGAAATATTTTCGAAATTGAAAAAAATTGTTTTACAAATTTTTGAAATTTGCAAAATTATGAAAAAAAATCAGGTTCATAAATTTTGGGGAATTACAAAAATTTTCAATTTCAAAATTCATTTCCAAATTTTCAAAATTGTAATAAAAATTGTGATAATTTTTGAATAATAAACGAAGTGACAATTGGTAGTACCTTCGTTGTTAGAAGTGAGCACCAATCGACTGGGGGCACTAAAAGCGGCGATATCCAGCGAAACTGGATGTCCTTCACCCCAAATGGTGATCAGCTCAAGCTTAAATCCGTATTTATTGAGCAGCGGCCTCAGAACATCTCGCAATGTCCTACCTTTGTGGGCCACAACTGTTATTATTCTTCGCGAAGGAAGATCGACCTTCAAAACTTTCGTAGGAACCACTTCCACTTCTTGACCAGCAAGCACTGATGATGAATATTTCAGGTTTATCATCTGCCAATAAAACAAATCCATAAATTAATCGAATCTTCAAGTATAACAAAACTATTCAAATTTGAAATTTTTGAAAAATTTTCAAATTTGAAATTTTTGAAAAATTTTCAAATTTGAAATTTTTGAAAAATTTTCAAATTTGAAATTTTTGAAAAATTTTCAAATTTGAAATTTTTTGAAAAATTTTCAAATTCGAAGTTTTTGAAAAATTTTCAATTTTGAAAGTTTCTGAATTTTTTTGAATGTGATTTTTTTCCAAATCAACAACAAATTTCGTATTTAAATTTTTACTTTTATTGAAAATCTAAAAAAAATTGGCAGTTTTGAAAAAGTTGAAGATTTTGAAATTGAATTTTTTTTGAAATTTGTTAGAAATTTCGGATTTAGTTTTTTAATTTTTCAAAACTGCGATATTTTTCCAAAATTTTCAATTTGTGTAAAACTTTGACATTTCAGTAGCGAAGTGAATAACTTTGGTGAATATCTCGAGATCCGAGCACGATAGCATGATTTTGATTATGACCTTCCGAGTAGAGCTGAGTGAGAGCAACCAATTTGTCATCATACAATTTTTTCTATCTCTTCTAGATTTCGAAATATTCGAAATTATCGAAAGGCGTAAGACCGGAACCGACGCGACACCAGTCAGTGCGACGAAAAAAGGAAATGCGCGTGCGAAGCACGCGCCACCGGACTCGTATACCGAAGAAGGTCACTGGGCTGAACCGACATACCGCGTCAAGACAAGAACTACTGGGATGGAAGTTACAAAACTTCCCAATTTGTAACTTCCGTTTCCCATTCCTAGATTTTCCGACACGTCAATTAAATGTTCAAAGACTGGTTTCAGAGAAAAAAAAATAGGAGTCATGAAATTTTGAATACTGGAATACAACAGGTGTCGCCACCTGCGACTATGTCACGTGACGCACTGACCAATCACACTGCGCATCGCGCATTCAGACTCTCCTGTGCAAATGCGGGCTAACACGCATGCGCCGGCGGTAGTCGGACAACTTCGGATCTAGACCGAATATAAAAGTTTGAATAGTCATTCAAATTTCGCGCCACTCAAAATCAACCAATAACTAATAAATCACTACATGAAAGTGAGTCGAATTTTGATCGAAGCTGAGGTACGCCGAGAGACTCCAATAGCGACATTGATTAGCTTGATCACAACTTTCCTTCGTAGATAATGATTGATTAAAACTTTTGGCGATTTTCATGCATCATGTTTAAAAAAACAACCGGAAACTAGTGCATGAATTTCTTTCAAAATCTAATCAGGTCTCAGCTGCGTGAGGACGCATCGATTAAAAAAAAATGATCGAATCGGGTGATTCGTTTGGAAGAAATCGTTGTGCAAAAATTGTGGGCACATACGTACGCGTAAACACACATGCACACATACATACGGACATTTTGTTACGGTCACTTTTGATTTTCGGGGCCGTTGCAATAACTTCCCTATATCCGGAAGTTGAAGTGACTTCGCTTCTGATTTGTCAATTTTTTGAAACTTTGGAAGTTCCTTCGTGCAAACTTCTCAGATTGTGCAAGTTGCATATAATAGCCATCACCAAAAAAAAAACAACATGCAAAAGCCATATAATATAGGTACAATGTCAAAACGACAAGTGCATTCAACTTATTAACTGCTTTAATAAAAATAATTGTGGATTAATTAGGGGAGAGAAATGCACTAACCTCGTCTGTGGCTAGTACGAGTACATCATAATTAGAGTAACGCAGTGCTCGTTTATCGAGAAGTCGGGTAACCACATCTTTAATACTCTCTGATTGGCTAGTTGTTACAACAGTTGTTGAACCATCGGGCAAAATCACTCGACACAATCCCGTACACTTGCTCTGTACTTCTTTTTTTTCATTATGACCGTCGTAGGAAGATAGTGACTACAATTTCATAGACAGAAAATTAGAATTGTGCGAATAGTTATTGATTAGGGAAGTTGCAATCAGTCTTGGAAAAAATTTTCCAATGATTTTTTTAAAAATTATATAGAACAAAATTTAATTTTGAAAAATTTTTTTTATGAAATTTTTCGAAATTTTTAAAGGGAAAAAAAACTTTTCCATTTAGGAGAAAAAAAATTGAAGATGGTAAAAATTTTGGACAAATAAAAAATTACTGTATATTTATTTGTGGACAATTTGGAATTTGGGAAATATGGAAAATACTTTTCGATTTATTTTTTATTTTGATTTAGAAAAAAATAAATGAGTGACAGAATGATTTTGGATTGATAATTAGTTCTTTCGAAACCATAAACGATCGCACAAGTGTAATAAAAATAGATAACAAGAGAGGAAACAATTAAATTACTTGTTAAAAAATTTTACGTAAATTATTTCAAATTTCTCTTATTTTCTCCTATATTTGAAAATGCAAAACAAAATTAACAATTTGCATATGTATAAAGTTTTCACGCGATTTTTTATTCCACATTTTCTCAAAATTTTAGAAGTATTTGAAATTCAAGGTGAAAACATAATTTCCAATGAATCAAAAAACTAAAATTAAAATTGCACGAAATTTTTGAAAAATTCAAAAATTTCGTAAAACTCTGAAATTTTTGAAAAAATCAAAAATTTCGTAAAACTCAGAAATTTAGAAAAATGAGGAGATTGAAAAAATATTCATAAAAAATTGAAATCGGAGTTTTGAGATTTTTAAAAAAAAATTTAAGTGAAAATATCGAAAATAGCAATCAACATATATATATATAGTTGATGAAGTGGTTCGAGCAAATTTGAACGTTTGAAGATAGTAAAAAAAAATGCAATATCAAAAAAAAAAAAATTTCTTTAACGGAGATCCAAAGAATGCAAAAATTTTCGAAAAATAACAACAATTCAAAACCATTCAAAAATGACAGAAAAGCCTTCAAAAGCAAATTGAACAGTTAAAAAAATTTGAACATTTTGGAAATTTTGAAAATTTTGAAAATTTTGAAAATTTTGAAAATTTTGAAAATTTTGAAAATTTTGAAAATTTTGAAAATTTTGAAAATTTTGAAACTTTTGAAAATTTTGAAAATTTTGAAAATTTTGAAAATTTTGAAAATTTTGAAAATTTTGAAAATTTTGAAAATTTTGAAAATTTTGAAAATTTTGAAAATTTGAAAACTTTGAAAATTTTGAAAAGTTTGAAAATTTTGAAAGCTTTGAAAATTTTGGAAATTTTGAAAATTTTGAAAATTATGAAAATTATGAAAATTTTGAAGATTTTGAAAATTTTGAAAATTTTAAAACTTTTGAAAATTCTGAAAATTTCGAAAATTTTGAAAATTATGAAAATTATGAAAATTTTGAAGATTTTGAAAATTTTGAAAATTTTAAAACTTTTGAAAATTCTGAAAATTTCGAAAATTTTGAAAGTTTTAAAAATTTTGAAAATTGTGAAAATTTCGAAAATTTTGAAAACTTTAAAAATTTAAAAAAATTTAAAAATTTTGAAAATTTTGGAAATTTTGAAAATGTTGGAAATTTGAAAAAAACATGAATTTTGGAATAAAAAGTTATCAACATAACATAAACATAAATTAATCAATACCACAAGCATAACTAAATGAAAATATTGGAATAGGAGAAATGTCACTAATTCGAAAAATTAATACACTATGCTCAAACTTTACACACACACACATTAACTTTTTTTTTTCAAAAGTAGCAAAAATTTATCTTCAATTTTACTTACGTGCTTGCTGAAGGACTGACGCAGTGCAAGATCCCAGGAGGCTAGAGAAGATCTGCTACTCGATATCGATATATTATCATCATTATTATTATTATTATTGTTATTATTTCCCTCAGTCTCGCGTTTGATAGTGGTGAAGCTCTTGTAGATCGGTTCTCCCCGATTCGGCGTTTTGTTGTACTCCGATTCCCCACGGTCCTTCGATTTTGACCTGTAAAATATGAGTAATTAAAAAAAAGTGAAATCATAAATTGAAGAACAACTAAATGAGCTCCGCGGGTCAAAATTATAACTTCCCGATGTCCGCGTGTGTGTGTGTACTTTCTTTCCAATCTCTCATTTTTCTCACCACAGAGCTCTCCAAATGATTTCAATTGTTCATAACGCTCTAACGCCGAAACGGTTAAAGATACGAAAAAAGTCAGAGGACACAAAATATGTATTTTTTTATAAGGAACAACATTTATTGGACACATTTTTGCGTATCTATAATATTTCGTGAGATACAGCGTTATAAACAATTGAAATTGTTAATAGCAATAGAAAGCAGGAGACATATATGGAGGAAAAACTAATGAGCTCTAAGTTAGGGCAAGACGCTTCGATTGCGTCATACAGGACCTTGATCGGATAATTTGTTCACGAGAAATCGTTCCGGGAAATTTTTGGTTACATACGTACATCGGCACACACACACACACACATACAGACATTTTGTTTTGAATAGTCTAGAAAGGTCAGAAATAGAATGGAACGTGGAGATCTGATGGAATATCGATTTTTCATTTTTATTTTTACACCTTCAAAAATGATCTCAAGGGTTCGGTTACTTACCGATTTTTTCTATGCCAGGGCAAAATGGACTTTCTACACCGATCTTCAGCGTCCGAATGACTTTTTTTGAGTTTTACACTTGGCGAGCCCGTCAGGTCTAGATCGTGATCTTCAGTTCTCACGCCACTTCCGGTTTCTTTGCAATGATGGTATAGCGCCGATTTGAGGAATCTGGAATAGAGATTAGTAAATTTTTTATTTTTGAACAAGTGCAATTTTTTTTTTTTGAAGCTCGGGTTAGTATATTTATTTTTTAACGCTTTATTAAGCTTGCAAGCTCATCGAGAGATATAAAAAATTGGAGTAAAATTCGAATACTTCAGTCCTCAAATTTTTTTTTGCAATTGTTTTGAGGTCCAAAAATTTTGAATTTTAAAATGAAAAATTTGCAGAAAAAAATGTAAAAAATTTACTATAATGTAATTTTTAAATCCAAAATTCAAATTTGGGAATAAACAAAAAAAAGTCCAAAATTTGCAAAATTAAAAAAAAAACCTAAAAAAATTAAGAAATTGCTGAACATCAAAAACGCAAAAAAATTTTAGAATTTCCATTGTTCTAAATATTCAAAAAAAAAAATAAAAATAAAAAGAATAAATAAAAAAAAATCAAAAAGAAAATTAATTTTTTTTAAATAAAAATAAATTTTTTTAAACAAAAAAAAAATAAAAAGAATACATAAAAAAAATCAAAAAGAAAATTAATTTTTTTTAATTTAAAAAAAAAAAAAAATTTTAACAAAAAAAAAATTCACAAAATTCCAAAGTTTCAGCAAAACCGGAAGTCGTTACAAATATAAAAAAAAAAATTTCAGTCGTCTAAAAATTTGAAAGTTTAAGAAAAATTGCAAATATCTCACCTGGGATAACTGTCGAACTTCATAAGATTGAAGACCTGCTTCTGTGCCTGGAGGAAGAGATCTTCCGGTGCGCGATTTAGTAATTCCTGAGTAATCTGTCCGGCCGCATGGCTGTCCACATTCACCGGTTCTTGTGCATTTGTTGAAAGATGTTTCTGGTAGATTTGCCAGGCGAGTCTTCGCCTGCAAGTCGAGTCCGGTGTGTCCTTATACCTCTCACAAGCGGCCCAAAAATATATGTTCTCATGGCTAAATTCTTTTTTCAGGAATTCCTAAAACGAAAATTGTATATTAAGAATGAATACCGAAAAAAAAAAAAAAAAAAAAAAAAAAAAAAAAGATTTTTTTTTTTAATCAAAATCAAACTCAAATTTAATTACAAAAATTAAAAATCAAAATATTTCAAATTTCATTTCAAACTTCAAATGATTTGAATAAGAAAAAAGTAATGGAACTTCCGTACGGCATCCCCTCTCCTTCGCGCGGGGAAGTAACTCCCCCCACTACCCAGCAGAGCACCGGCGCTCACTGTCTCGCCACACGCTCTGTCTCTCTCCCGCACATGCGCGTCAACACAGTGGGGGGGAGTCTCCGTAATTTATGCCCCCGCGGGAGTGAAGCCCCGCATAGGAGAGCATGACGAAAGTGTCACGTGATGAAAGCCGAAAGCGCGCGAGATTCAAAAAATTCAAAAATCTCGAACATTTTAAAAGTTTCAACAGAAAGTTTCAAAAATTGAAAAAAAAAATTAGAAGACCTCAAACATCTTAAAACGTTCGAAACAAGTTTGAAAAATTGAAAAAAAAAAACGGGAAAAATTATAATTTACGAATTCAAGAAAATTTGTTCTTGTTTAAACTTACCGCAAAAGTCTGAAGACCTCTCGGGTCCTTTAGGAGGTTCTCAAACCCCGCACCCCACAATCTTACGCCCAGTCCACCATCGTTCTTATCGCACGACTCTACACTCCCATATAACTGTAATAAAAAAATAAATATTAGGAACAAAAAAGTGATGCACTATACAAAATTGCGAGCGTAAATTTTTCTATTTTCAGAGCAATTATCTTCCACAAAATTGGGACAAGTGGCGCGACCATAGACGGGCTGAACAAAAAAAAAGGGGACGTGAGTGTGACCCTCGACGGCCCGTATCAATAACTTCCCGATAGTCTGTGTGTGTGTGACAATACACGTATGAAGTCAAGTTGTATATCACTTACGCAAATTCGACTATTGATCGATTATCATGCTTCTTTATCGATATCTCGTAAAATATGAGGGCTACCAAAAAAAGTAATGAAACATGAAATATGTAGTTTCACCAGAGGAACAACTTTTGTCTGACACCTTTTCTCGTATCTCTCACCGTTCTCGAGATACAGCGTTACAAACAATCAAAATTGCTGTTACTGAAATTAATGCAATAATAAAAAATTGCAAAAATTGTGAAAAATTGTAACAAACATTTCAACATTTTAGAAAAATTATCATTCAGGAATGGCTGTTGAATAAGTTATGAAAAAAAAATGCTCGCGATCCGTGAGAATAAGCCAATGGCCCACATTGTACACCTCAAGCAAAACAAATAATTCCCCCCTCACTCTTACCATTATTATTACCATTAACTGTGGTAATCTTGAAATGAAATTTAATTCCCATGGCATATCGATCCGCGGAAATTTTACGGAAGTCCTATAGCTACGGCTTTTTCCCCATTATATTCAAGTCACGTCCCTCCAAACTAATTCAATTACAATTCAAGTCAGCTTCTCTGGCTTCTAATTAAATTCAGCCAAATTGACCAGATGAGTCAGATTACGGAAGTGACCTTAATCTTAAGTGCAGAACGTGTTGAGTGAAATTTACTAATCGCACGATGTGAATTCAACCGGAACTCTAGATTATGCGGTCATAGAATTGAGGTAGAAAGGAATTATGGAGGGAATTTTGTGGAGTACGAGTTTCCTATTTTCGTTTCGTTTTATTTTTACCTTTTTTCAGCTTCAGAAAAGGGAATTTGGGGGTTGTCCTACACTCCACATCCTGGGGCAATGGGTGGGTATGTGGGTGAGTGAGTGACTGAGTGGGTGAGTGAGTGAGTGGGTGGGTGGGTGAGTGAGTGAGTGGGTGAGTGGGTGGGTGAGTGAGTGGGTGGCTGATTGAATGGGTGGGTGAGTGAGTGGGTAAGTGGGTAAGTGGGTAAATGAGTGGGTGGGTGGGTGAGTGAGTGAGTGGGTGGCTGATTGAATAGGTGGGTGAGTGAGTGGGTAAGTGGGTGAGTGGGTGATTGAGTGAGTGGGTGGATGGGTGGGTGAGTAGGTGTGTGGGTGGGTGATTGAGTGGGTAAGTGGGTAAGTGAGTGGGTGGGTGGGTGAGTGAGTGGGTAAGTGGGTAAGTGAGTGGGTAAGTGGGTGGGTGAGTGAGTGAGTGAGTGGGTGGCTGATTGAATGGGTGGGTGAGTGAGTGGGTAAGTGGGTGAGTGGGTAAGTGAGTGGGTGGGTGAGTGAGTGAGTGGGTGGGTGATTGAGTGGGTAAGTGGGTAAGTGAGTGGGTGGGTGGGCGAGCGGGTGGGTAGGTGAGTGAATGAGTGAGTGAGTGAGTGGGTAGGTGGGTGAGTGGGTAGGTGGGTGAGTGGGTAGGTAGGTGAGCGGGTGGGTGGATGGGTGGTTGCGTGAGTGAGTGGGTGAGTAAATGAGTGGATGGGTGATAAATTCTAAATTTTCGCTGAAGGCATATAGGATTGCCGGTTAAAATTAAAACCATGGATTGGCGTATGCTGGAGATGAGGACACGCGATTAATTCCGAGTGAGACAGACATACGGAGAATTTATTTAATGACCCAGAGCACACAATCCACTTCCTCTTCGCGTTTGTTGGAATCCCCCGGTCCTCTGTTTAGACAAGTTTTTCATTATTCCAGATGGTAATGGAGGGGAGGTCTATTTCAATAGGCTGGTTTAGAAAGTCAAGACATTTCCATTTCTAAACATTGAATACACGAAGGTTTATCAAGCAGGCCTGGTGTTGAAAAAATTGTTTTAACTGAAGCTTTAGGGAATTGAGAATTCCGGATGCACGCGCGTGTGCTCATGTGCCTGTGTGTGTGTGTGTGTGTGTGTGTGTGTGTGTGTGTCTGTATTCTACATAAAATATTTTGGATTTTTTCAGGTATCCGACACCAGCGGGGTCACCTTTTTTGCAACATATCTCGCGACCAGGTCGATTTAGGGGCAACTAACATGGAACATTTTTTGTTGGAAATTGAATTCTCTATAAAAAATATTCAATAACATTTTTATGTTAAGGCCGTTGTTAACGAGATAATCATGATTCTCCGAAATTTCTATCCGGAAATTATTGGTGCTATCTTTCACGCCAGGTTTTTCACTGCATTTAAGAATGATAAAATATAGAAAACCGGAAGAACTGATAAAGTCCCAGTTCCATAATCTCTTTATCAGCAGGTGACGCGTGGGAAATATCAACATACACCCACGTTGCCAAAAAAAAAATTCAATGAAGTAACCGTCAATTACGTAGTAATTGCGCAGACAACTGAGTCATTGAATCGGCGCCGAACCATCAAGTTCATTGCCAATTGTGACTGCCGATTCATGCGATTGTTAATTCAATTGGTTTCCTCCGAAGTATTCCAAGAAAAGTCAAGACAATTATTAACGCAAGGAGCAGCGACTAGTCGGGGGAAAAAAAAATTCCAGGAGATGATGAGTCCATTCTATGTCCCTTTTTTACACTCATTTCCCATTTTTTTTTCAACAATTTATGAGATCATTATTATTATTTTTATCAGTAATTTTTTACTCACCCACCCACTCACTCACCCACCCACTTACCGACCCACTCACCCACTCACTCACCCACCCACCCACTTACCGACCGACCCACTCACCCACCCACCCACCTACACACATTCAGCCACCCACCCACCCACTCACCCACCCACCCACTCGCTCACTCACTCAACCACCCGCCCACCCACCCACCCACCCACCCACTCAGTCACTCACTTACTCACCCACCCACTCACCCACACACCCACCCACTCAGTCACTCACTTACTCACCCACCCACTCACCCACACACCCACCCACCCACCCACTCACTCACCCACCCACCCATTCGCTCACTCACTCAACCACCCGCCCACCCACCCACTCACTCACCCACCCACCCATTCGCTCACTCACTCAACCACCCGCCCACCCACCCACTCAGTCACTCACTTACTCACCCACACACCCACCCACTCAGTCACTCACTTACTCACCCACCCACTCACCCACACACCCACCCACCTACTCACTCACTCGCTCACTCACTCAACCACCCGCCCACCCACCCACTCAGTCACTCACTTACTCACCCACACACCCACCCACTCAGTCACTCACTTACTCACCCACCCACTCACCCACACACCCACCCACCTACTCACTCACTCGCTCACTCACTCAACCACCCGCCCACCCACCCACCCACCCACCCACTCAGTCACTCACTTACTCACCCACCCACTCACCCACACACCCACCCACTCACTCACTCACTTACTCACCCACCCACCCACTCGCTCACTCACTCAACCACCCGCCCACCCACCCACCCACCCACTCAGTCACTCACTTACTCACCCACCCACTCACCCACCCACCCACTCACTCACTCACTCACCCACCCACTCACTCACCCACACACACACACACACACACACACACACACACACACATACACTCTCAAGCATACACACACACACGCCATAGAGCCCCATAAAATTGCCCATGGCATTTCCCACAGAAATTCTATGGGATTTTTTGGACGTTTTTTATTTTTATTTTTTTTTTAATGATCAACAAAATATACTTTGATATGGTATCAAGATATTTTGGACTCTCATTGAAGTCCCTTCTACCATGTCATTAATTACAAAGTCCCGGCCGATGGGGCAGTGAATTCCTTCAATTACTTCAATTCGTTTGTTTATTGAAGTTCATCCAGTCGTTTATCAAGCACTCGCTAATTTCCCTCATTTCCCTAATCAATAATTAATTAATATATTTCAATATGAAGTTCTAAGTATTATTACAAAATTTATTTTTCATAAAAGTTGTTTTTACTTCGGTTTCCAATTTTTAACAATATTTTTCCATGGATATTTCAAAATATTGCCATTACCACGATTTGCGCATGCGCGAGGAGATGCGCATGGGTCTTGCGCATATCAACAATTTCAAATGTAACTACACTTGTAAGTCACACTTTTATCGTGCGTAACAAACTAACTTTATTCTATACTCAAATAAAAATATGTAAAGATAAGAACAAAATGAGACGCGCGCATGCGCACACCCGATCTTCGAATTCACTTATAAAGTTTCACTTCTATCGCGCGTAACAAACTAACCTTATCTTCTACTCAAACAAAAACATGTAAAGACAAGAACAAAATAAGACGTGCGCGTGCGCATCAGGCTGCGCATGCGCACACCCGATCTTCGAATTCACCTATAAAGTTTCACTTCCATCGCGCGTAACAAACTAACCTTATCTTCTACTCAAACAAAAACATGTAAAGACAAGAACAAAATAAGACGTGCGCGTGCGCATCAGGCTGCGCATGCGCACACCCCATCTTCGAATTCACCTATAAAGTTTCACTAATATCGCGCGTAACAAACTAATTTATTTTCTACTCAACTAAAAATATGTAAAGATAAGAACAAAATGAGACGTCTCTGGGCGCATCGGTCTGCGCATGCGCACACCCAATGTTCGAATTCACATATAAAGTTCCACTTCTATCACGTGTAACAAACTAACCTTATCTTCTACTCAAACAAAAACATGTAAAGACAACAACAAAATAAGACGTACGCGTGCGCATCAGTCTACGCATGCGCACACCCGATCTTCGAATTCACCTATAAAGTTTCACTTCTATCACGTGTAACAAACTAACCTTATCTTCTACTCAAACAAAAACATGTAAAAACAACAACAAAATAAGACGTACGCGTGCGCATCAGTCTACGCATGCGCACACCCGATCTTCGAATTCACCTATAAAGTTTCACTTCTATCGCGTGTAACAAACTAACTTATTTTCTACTCAAACAAAAATATGTCAATTATAGACCGAATAGTCTACGTACTGACTTGGCGAGTCGCTCCATTTCTCAATCTAATCCTGATCTGGAATCCCATTTATTCGCAAATACTTCTAACAATCACCAAATGTCAAGGCACTTCTCCGTAATTTTTTTTTTTTTTTTTGGATTTCCCAACTCTTGTCACTTGAATGTTTGCACAATTTTGCGGATAATAATTTTTTTGAAATTGTTTAGAGCGAATTAGGCGCTGGGGGGAACTAGCGCTAGATTATGGGCGCCGCCCTAGCTGCGACCAGAGTCTGAACACAATTGCCACTGGTTTGACAGAACGTTGGGGCCCCCCGACGATACGTCATTTGCAGTTGTATTGGATAAAATACGTGCAGAAGAGGCTCTGGTGTTGGGTTGTATGTATGGGTGACTTGATTCTCACTCGTGGAGCTGCAAGAGCTACAAGAGCAGAGGGAAGGCCCGCAAAAGAGACAGGAAATGATGACGCGGCCTCAATACGACACGGTAGAGTGTACTCCGAGCGGAAAGGAGTTGAGAATTTTTTTTTTTTTTTTTTTTTTTACACCTGAGGAAAATGGGATTGACGGACAGCAGTACACGACTTCGTGCTTAGGGATTTTTTTGAGGGGCCATTGGAGTGGAGGTACCATTGGAGTGGGGGTGGTCCCGCCAAGGTTCCCGCCGAAATTTTGGCGAACGAATATTTATTTTGGCGAACGGAAGTTTGGCCGAATTAAAATTTTGCCGTGCTTGTTTGGATTATAGATGTTACTTGGACGAATTTTGGGACATTTGACAATGATTTTTTTTCAGGTTTTAAGAGGTTGATCATTGGAAGAGTCTAAGTCGGAGATTTCTGAAATTTGGAGGATTGGGAAATTTCGATAATTTCGAATAGGTCGAAAATCTGGAAAGCGGAAATTGTAAGGGTTTTAAAGATTTCGAAAATTTCGAAAATTTGAAGTTTTGGAAATTTTCAAATTTTCAAATTTTTAAAATTTCAAAAATTTCAAAAATTTCAAAAATTTCAAAAATTTCGAAAATTTCAAAAATTTCAAAAATTTCAAAAAATTCAAATATTTCCAAAATTTCAAAAAATCCAAAAATTTGCAAATCTTCAAAAAAATTTAAAATCTCAAACATTTCAAAAATTTCAAAAAATTCCCAAGTCTGGAAAATGTCAAAAATCTCAAAAATTCCAAAAATTTGAAAATTTTGAAAATTTCAAAAATTTCAAAATTTTGCAATTTCAAAAATTTCAAAATTTTGCAAATTTCAAAAATTTCAAAAATTACAAAAATTCAAAAGATTTCAAAAATTTCGAACATTCCAAAAATTTCTAAAATCTAAAAATTTCAAAAGTTTCTAAAATTTCTAAAATTTCAAAAGTTTCAAAAATTTCAAAAATTTCCAGTTTCAGAAATTTCCAGATTTTAAAAATTGCACCAACTTAAAAAATTTCAGGAATTTTCAATGGTTTAAAACTCTTAAAATGCGGTATCGAGTCAGTTTTTTTGTGAAAATGACTTGATGAAAATGATAACGTAAGGGTGGGGGGGGGGGGGGGGGGGGGGGGACAAGAAGAATTGGGATCTTCGAAACTTTCGACGATTTCAAAATTCTGAAAGGTTTTTAACAAACTCACACCTTTCATTAAAATTTTGAAACTTCACAAAGATATTTCCAAGGCTCTCCCCAAATTATAAAAAAAAAACTTCGAACGGTCTCCCACAATTTCTTGACGCTTTTGCCTTTTTTTTCCCTCGATATCCTAAAATTTCCCTTGATTTTTAAAAACTTTGATGACTTAACAGTCTCAACTTGTCCATTTTTAAATATTTTTTTGGTAGTTCAAGACCTGTCACCATTGATAGTAATCAATAACTTACTCCAAAACTGTAACATTAAGATCTAACTGTTTATGGCTTGAATCTGATTGAAACTCATGTACGCCTGAGCTTGCAAATTGCGTTCCTGCAATTTGCACATACAGTAATACTGACGCAATGACGTACACTTTCTACGTACAAGACCGAATGCGCGCTTCGCGCGCTGAATTACAATTTGAAATTTGAAGTAACAATATCTTTTCCGATGTTGAAGACACTGTTAATCATTGATTCCGAAAAAATGAGAGCTTTCAATTTTCCAATTTGGAGCAAGCACCTTTTGCTTTTTCTGTAATTATCGCGTGCATATAAAATTTGTCAACACTGGACAGAATATGTAAAACACTCGAAACTTAATAAATTAACATAAGCTCAAAAAATATTCTGTGTACATGATTTTCAATAACTACATAAGTTATGACAACTTGAACAATTGTCATACTTTTGAAAACTAAAGCCAAATCGATATGCCAAGTATCGATGTTTATCGACGCAAAGGCGATTACCAATCAACTTGACGATGTTATCTGACTAATCTGATCGAGCAATAAATGAATGACGATTGATAAATAAATTATGACAGACCAATGAGGAGTGGTCTTGCGACTTTCGACTCTGGCGATGTTCATTTTTGTGTATGCGCTTTCTTGATAGGAAATCTTTAAAATTGTTTTTTTTCTTTCAAACTCCTGAGCATATGGAGATCCCTGTCATCGGCTGATTTTCATATTTGAATCAGGGATGGGCATTCAGTCGATCCATACTTGAAATTGCTGAACACAAGAGAAAATGTTGGCCACAGGATTAGACTCCTTTCACTTCAGAATCGTCGATCTCACGTAGAAAGGATCTAGTTATCGCTCGAATTTTCAATCGAAGGAATATTTTACACCCAATTGCTGAAAAAAAGTCTAAAGAAAAATCAGTTTACAGAAAAAGTCCCCAAATATTTTTTGAAAAATATCGATATTATCCTCCATTACATCATCCAATATTGTATATTTGTGATATTGATAATTCTGTCGATGAGAATGAAACGAAATTTGTCAATGAACATTGCAAAACAATTTTTCATCACGAAAACGAATTTCACTACGACCTTAAGGCAATATTCCAAGAAAATTCCCGAAATTTTAAGAAACATGTTCCGACGTTTCAAAAATCGTTTTTCCAAAAAAAAAGAATTTTTGTCCAAAATTTGAAAATTTTCCGATTTTTAGAAATACCCAAAATTTTTGGAAATTTTCAAAATTTCGAAAATTTACAAAATCTCCCTACACTCGAAAATTGGTTCAAAAACGTAATTTTGGCCATAAATTTGAAAAAAAAGTATTCTTTTATACTACATATACAATAACAAATTTCTACTTGAGACCACTTGTCAGGATTTCCCTAAAACCATCAGTTAGCTCCTCACCAAGTGCTTTTAGAGAAAAACGCTATAATACATTTTTTGTAGAGAATTTCATTACCGACAAAAAACATATTGATCGAATTTCTCTCCAGCGACTTATTCTCGAGATAGATCCAGAATTTGATACCCAGAAAATGGATGTAAGCAGTCACTACCAACAGTTCAATGCCACAAGCATATCTTACTCCTATAACCCTTCCTCCTCCTAATTACCGCTCCCCCCCCCCCCCCCCCAGATAAATGGGCTGTGGGTTTGACCCTCCTCAAAATTATAACTTCCCGATGTCTGCGTGTGTGTGTGTACTTTCTTTCCATCTCTCATTTTTCTCACCACAGAGCTCTCCAAATGATTTCAATTGTTCATAACGCTCTAACGCCGAAACGGTTAAAGATACGAAAAAAGTCAAAGGACACAAAATATGTATTTTTTTATAAGGAACAACATTTATTCGACACATTTGTGCGTATCTATAATATTTCGTGAGATACAGCGTTATAAACAATTGAAATTGTTAATAGCAATAGAAAGCAGGAGACATATATGGAGGAAAAACTAATGAGCTCTAAGTTAGGGCAAGACGCTTCGATTGCGTCATACAGGACCTTGATCGGATAATTTGTTCACGAGAAATCGTTCCGGGAAATTTTTGGTTACATACGTACATCGGCACACACACACACACACACATACAGACATTTTGTTTTAAATAGTGTAGAAAAGTCAGAAATAGCATGGAACGTGGAGATCCGATGGAAAGTCGATTTTTCATTTTCGGGGGCAAAACAATAACATCCCCTATCGATAAGTTGAAAATCGTTAAAATGAAAAAAGTTAAGTGAGGAAAATGCCGATCAACTCACCGAAGAATTGGACTGGAAGCCAACGTTCCTTATCTCTTGCAAGCTTCCCCAAGGTCTCACATCAGCAGGCTTCACGAATACATCCTCATTATCCTTAAGATTTTCCATACTATGGACCAGTGTTTTAGAGCCATTAAATACCTTGGGACTAAGTTTGTTGCACACATCATTATCACAGTAATCCATATCCTCAGAATTGTCGAGCATTCCAGCAATTGTGCGTGAAAATGTTGATGAGCCAACTGACGAAGCGTCCCTGGCTGCTCCAGTGGCAGATGGTCCGGGACAGGTGATGTCCCCACCACAACTCCCCTCGACCCCCAATTTTCGTTTACTCTCTGGACTGACTCTCGATACTGGATCTCTAGTTGCACGTACAGTTAATCTTGAGGTCGATTGAGAGGACCTTGGTGTTGCCCTTGGCATTGGTGGCCTTCTCTGGAAATTTAGAAGATTATTTCAATTGTAAACAACTAATTTGGCCAATTTATTTGCAATTTACAAAACTAATTTATTCAATTTTTTTTGCAATTTTAAAACCTCATTGAAAAATTTTTTTTGGCAATTTAAAAATCTAATTTTTCCCATTTTTTTTTTTTTTGTTAATTTAAAAAATTTATCAATTTTTTTTTTGCAATTTAAAAAACTAGTTTATGCATTTTTTTGCGAATTGAAAACACTAATTTATCCAATTTTTTGCAATATAAAAAACTAATTTATCCAATTTTTTTTTTCGAATTTAGAAAAACAATTTATCCAATTTTTTTTGCGATTTAAAAACCTAATTGACAAAATTTATTTTACAATTTAAAAATCTAAATTTTTCATTTTTTTCCAATTTAAAAAACGAATTTTTCCAATTTTTTTTTCAATTTGAAAACTAATTTTTCCAATTTTTTTTTCAATGTGAAAACTAATTTATCCAATTTTTTTGCGATTTAAAAGCCTAATTCACAATTTTTTTTCGACAATTTAAAAATCTAAATTATCCAATTTTGTTCAATTTAAAAAACGAATTTATCCCTTTTTTTCAATTTAAAAAACTAATTCATTCAATTTTTTTCTCCATTAAAAAAACTTACTTATTCAATTTCAAAGCAGAACTTAGAGCCTCAAAGATCAATTAATTTCAACTATTCTGAATTTCAATAAATAATTCAAATCCTTCAACATTCCTACTTTTACATGATCTACTTGTCTTATTAAAATTTACATCCACCATTTTTGTGTTCTCCCTTGTCTCTTTTTTTCTTGTCACTTTGGTCAGTATTTTCCATACCCTAGTGCACAGTGGATACTCCCAATCAATCAATCAATCAATCAATCAATCCCTTTTTTCTTCCATATATTTTTCCCTTTTTACTTGCATTTTTTTACCATATTTTTTGTTTAATTTTCTAAACAATAAACCTCATATCTATCTATCTATCTATCTATCTGTACCATCTCAGCCCATCGTCTCAATCCCTCTTTTCCCCAATGACCTAATCAACCTGCAGAAGTCCTTCTGCCACCCAAACCATACCTCAGCCACAGAATAATGGCTGCCAAACTCGTCCTTGAACCCAATCCCCGAATCGCTATTTGAAGAATGTGCTGTTGACGTCGACATGTTAGAAGGCTGAGGTGACACATCCCTAAGTCTCCTCCTCGACTCAAAAGGATGCTCAGCATCCGTCGAGTCACTTATATACAATGTCTGAATTGCCCCAATGAGTCCATTGCAGCTATCCGGAAACTCCTGACAAACTGTGTGCTCCGAGGTCTTCGTACAGGTAAACCCAAACACGTTGCAGGTGCCCAGGTGCACAGCATGATCAATCAGCTTGTAATAAATTGTAAATACATGACAAGAGTTGGATACCATTTCCTCAGTATGACTCGCTGACTTTGTCACAATACCAAAGTACTGTTTATCATGATCAGAGAATGAGTTGCAGAATACTATTCTATGGGATGGATATTCAGCAATGATCTTGTTCTCAGAATTGCTGAGCTTTATGTTTGCCACGTGGATGGTTAGGAGGACTGTCGTTGGATTGCGCTTCTCGGCTTTCAGGCGCTTTATGCACTTGCGCAGAACCTGGAAGCAGATGAAGTGGAAGGATAGCATCAAGGAGAGAACTGATATGCTTCTATCATCAGCAAGCTGGGACATCTTGCTCCAGCTGGCAATAGACGAATTCATTTGGGTTCGAAAATAGTAATTCTGGGGGGAATCCCAGTCTTTTACCTGCATCATCGTTGAGGGGTGTAGTTGATTTGGAATGTCGATGGTACCCAAGTATCCAACAACAGTTCTGTGGACAATTTTCTCAGCATCTCGTTTATGGGGGTGTGGAGGTGGCAAAGGTGCACTCGCCATGTTCCACCTATAGCAACAGTGAAATATGAGAGTGTATGGGGGTGTACTTGAAAAGGGCCCACTTTGTCGGATTTAGCTTTGGGAACATTTCCCATCTAGACCAACATCACTTTGATGTTCAATCATTGATTAGCGGAGTCTACGACCTCCGTGCTCAATACCGACAAAGTGGGCCCTTTTCTTGTTGAGGCAAATTGTGACGCTGATGCTTTTTATTTATGGTCTAGGGTGATAAACAGATATTTATATGTCTATAGTGGTTGAGGAAAATGGATGAAAACCTGTGGTAGAGGACACTTTGGACCTTGGCCTGGGGCACTCTCTCTTCCGGATCACCCGAGAACATGGCGCCACTCTGGAGATCCCTAACTACTTTAGCAACTCGACATTGGGTGCCAGCTGCGGTAACGCCAGTTCCATTCCTCTGTTTGTGGGAGTATTTGGGTTTGGAACGTGATGCTGCTGGGCCTTCCTCATCCGATGAGTCCGAGTAGTAATTCTCGGCAATCTGGAGCCGCAGGATTCCCTTTAGAATTAAAATAGAAGTAAGTTAACTGTCATCTTCCTTTTTGGTTTATCGATAATTAGATTTCGATTATACATTGAATAATAGATTAGAGTATACGTTGAATTACAAAGTTTTTTTTATGTGCAAAGTGCACCCACCCAGTTACACTCACCCACTCACCCTGCTACAGCCCACCCACCTACCCAGCTACACCTACCCACCCACCCACTCAGCTACACCTACCCACCCACCCAGCTACATCCACCCAACCACCTAGGTATATTCACCCACTCAGTTACCTAGATATACCCACGCACCCATCCAACTCCACCCATCTACCCACCCAGCTACACCCACCCACCCACCCACCTAGCTATACCCACTACCTACCTAGCTACAGCCACCCACCTAGCTAGAGCCACCCACCCCCACACCCACCTACCCACCTAGCTATTCCTACCCACCTAGCTATACCCACCCACCTACCTAGCTACACCCACCCACCCACCTAGCTACATCCACCCACCCACCCACCCACCTAGCTACACCCACCAACCCACTCACCCACCCACCTATCTATGACCACCCACCCACTCACCCTGCTACACCCACCCACCCAACTAGCTATACCCACCCACCCACCCACCTAGCTCCACCCACCCACCTAGCTACACCCACCCACCTACCTATGACCACCCACCCACTCACCCTGCTACACCCACCCACCCACCTAGCTATACCCGCACCCACCCACCCACCTAGCTACACCCCCCGCCCACCCACCTAGCTATACCCACTACCTACCTACCTACAGCGACCCACCCACCCACCCACACACCCACCTAGCTATACCTCACCCACCTACCCACCTAGCTATACCCACCCACCCACCCACCTACCTATGACCACCCACCCACCCACCCACCTACCTATGACCACCCACCCACTCATCCTGCTACACCCACCGACCCACCTAGCTATATCCACCAACCCACCTAGCCATATCCATCCACCCACTTAGCTATACCCACCCAACCACCCGCCCAGCTACACCCACCCACCGACACCCACACCCAACACCCAAACTCCCACACTCACACACACTTGCATCCTTCTGAAAGCACTAGAAGACGATACCAAACGTCAAAATACGTTCATTACCCAATTTCAATTATCACCGTAATTACAATAAACTTCACTATTATCAACTTAATACATTAACTTAAGTTCTTAAAATACCTTTGAATGTCCTATGAGCCTCACAACGTCATCATGGGGCGCTTTCCCCACGTTGTGACCATTGACAGCTACTAGGTAATCGCCAGCGCGTAATCCAGCAATTTCTGCGGGACTACCGCCCACAATGCAGCTCAAAATGCACGGCTGCTGACCCGATATTGTGAAGCCAAAGCCTTTTGATCCGCGCATTAGTTCGACAGCACGCACTCCGTAGTTTATGCGCTTTTTCTTGCGTCTGTTGTGATGCATTTTGGCGATGCGCGCGGCGGGAGAGGGGGGGGGGGGGCTAGCTGGGGCCTTATTTAGGGGAATTCGGGTGCGAAATGGAGGGGGGCGGAGTTATAGTGGTGCAAGGGGGTTGCTGGGACATTATTGGGGGGCACAATTGGGGGTTAATCGAACATTTTTGGGGGACGATCGGGGGAAACACTTGCAACTTGGTGCAACGCAATGCACTGATGGGGAGGGGGGGGGGCGCGCACATTCCTGGGCCTGGGGTAGCGGGAGAGACATCTGGGGGGAAATATGCGGGAAAGAGAACGGCGGGGCCTCTTGCGGGGTATGGCGGGAAAAGTACACTTTTGAATTGCTTTTTGTGTTTTTAAAAAGAAGTTTCGTTTGAGTTTTGAATTTTAAAGGTTTGCGCGCCAAAACTTTTGAAATTCGCAGAGTGGAGGTAGCGGCGGGAGTTTCAAATTTATGGCTTTGCGATATTATTGTTTATATTTTTTTGGAGTTCGTTCCATTTATATAATCTAGAAATTTTAGGCAATTTGGAATTTTTTAGCTTTAGCAATTTTCAAAATTGATAAAAATAAACAAAAAATTGCAATTTTTCAATTCCTTAATTTTATATTTTTCAACGTTTTTTATAACTTTGGAAATTTGTTTCGAAGGGTTTTTCTCTCAGAATTCATGAAATTTATGAAGTTCTTTTGCAACTTCTTGACCTTGAAACTTTTTCAAATTTTCGATAGGCAAAAAAAATTTTTTAACATTTTCAAGGATCTTAAAAACATTATATATAATGTATAGAATAATTTTAGAATGTCTCAAAATTTCAATATATATATATATTGTTGTCTATATATTGTTATGTAGGTAAGAGGACATTTTGGCCTGATAGTGGGCGAGGGGGGGGGGCGGAGTAGGGAAGGAGGAGAAAGTTCGGACATTTTTGAGGGAAATTGGTGAGAGGGACGAAGGAGGTAACGACATCTTCCGGGAGGACAGGAATTTTTTTATTTGCCTGATTTTTGAAAATGCCAAAATATCAAAATTTCAAAAAAATTTTGGTTCATTTTTGACATTTTTAAAATTTTTAGATGTTTTACATTTTCCTTATTTCAAAATTTTGTAATTGATATTTTTTAATTTTTACAATTTTATGTCATTTCAAAAATTTTACGTTTTCAAAATTTCCAATATAAAAAATTTGGATAGTTTCACTTCTTCAATTTTTTTATTTGAACGAGTTTGGTGGGCCGGTGGCACGTGCTGCGCATGCGCACTTCCTTTTCCCGCCGCCGCGCCTGGTGTCGCGTCGGACTCGGTCTTACGGCTTTCGATAATTTCGAGATATATCGATAATTTCTTTCGTCTCTCCTTTTTACTATTCCAAAATTGAAATTTGAAATTCCAATGCGTTCACAATTTATAAAAATCTTCAAATTTTCTAAAATGTTATTTTCTCGTAAAGCTCGTAAAATTTTCCAAATTTCCTAATTTTTTTTAGTCAAATTTAAATACTCAATTTTTTTCTCACTTTTAAAATTATGATTCCCATAATTTGAGAGAATTTATCCATTTTTTTTTTAATTTCAATTTGTCCATTTCTTTTATTTTGCAATAATTTATTTAAATTTGACAAGAAGAGTAGAGCTACCGGAAATTTATTTTGAATTGTTATATTTGGCGACAGCCTTGGTTCCTTCGCTGAGTGCGTGTCTCGAAAGTTCTCCAGGTAGAAGCAGTCTCACAGCTGTCTGAATCTCCATCGACGTCATCGTCGATTTCTTGTTGTAGCGAACGAGTTTCGCGGCTTCGGTCGCAATTCGCTCAAAAATATCATTGACAAAGCTGTTCATGATGCTCATTGCTCTAGAAGATACTCCAATATTCGGCTGAACCTGGCGACGCAAAAAAAAAAAAAAAAAAAAAAATTATTTTCGAAAAATCCAAAAAAAAAATTAACAATTTTTCAATATTGTCAATAATTTTTTTTAAATAATTTCAAAAATTTTAGGAATTTCCCAAACTACCGAAAATTTCAGCATTGAGCCGGAGCACAAACCTGACGGAGCACCTTATAGATGTACGTGGAATACGTCTCCTTCCTCCTCCGCTTCCTCTTCTTTTTGTCCTGCGGCGCAATTCTCCGAGGCTTCTCCGCTGTCCTATCCGATTTTTTATCGGAGCGATTACTAGCTCTCGTAGACATTCCCAGGCGTTCGAGGATCCAAATTGTGATGAGATGCGTGAAGTCAAATACCTTACATGTCTCAGATGTTTCAAAAATCCCAAATGTCTCAAAAATCTCAAATGTTTCAAAAGTCTTAAATGTCTCAAATGTCTCAAAAATCTCAAATGTCTCAAAATTCTTAAATGTCTCGACAGTCTCAAATGTTTCGGAAGTCTCGACAGTCTCAAATATCTCAAAATTCTCGAATGTCTCCAAAGTCTTAAATGTCTCCAAAGTCTCAAATGTCTCCAAAGTCTCAAATGTCTCCAAAGTCTCAAATGTCTCCAAAGTCTCAAATGTCTCCAAAGTCTCAAATGTCTCCAAAGTCTCAAATGTCTCCAAAGTCTCAAATGTCTCCAAAGTCTCAAATGTCTCCAAAGTCTCAAATGTCTCCAAAGTCTCAAATGTCTTCAAAGTCTCAAATGTCTCCAAAGTCTCAAATGTCTCCAAAGTCTCAAATGTCTCCAAAGTCTCAAATGTCTCCAAAGTCTCAAATGTCTTCAAAGTCTCAAATGTCTCAAATGTCTCCAAAGTCTTAAATGTCTCCAAAGTCTCAGATGTATCAAAAGTGTCAGATGTATCAAATGTCTCAAATGTTCCAAAGGTCTCAAATGTCTCCGAAGTCTCAAATATGTATCAAATGCATATGTCTCAAATGTATCAAATATCTCAGATGTCTCAAAAGTTTCAAATGTCTCTAAAGTCTCAAAAGCCTCCAAAGTCTCAGAGTGTCTCAAAATTCACAAAAGTCTTGAATGTCTCAAATGTCTCAGTTGTCGTCACAACCCAAAATGCTGACATGGTCTCTGATGTCTCACACCTCAATGTTCCGAGTCTCCACAATGTCCGGGGTGTCTCATATGTCTCAAATATATTTTAAACATGAACAATTTTGCGGATTTCCGGTTATTCGCAAGCGACGAAGACCTCGAATTTCCCAATGTCTCATAAGTTTTAGAGACCTCCGAAATTACAAGCTTTTGAATTCAAAACTTGTGAGACCCTCAAAGATATTATGTTCTAACCAATTTCGGGGTCTCCGATGTCTACAAGTTTAGAGACCAACAATATCTCATAAATGTCAGAGGTCTCTTAAGTTCCAGGTGTCTCATAATTTTCGGAGATTCGCCGAATCTCAGGTGTCTCAGAAGCTTCGCGGATTCTCAAAAATTTTGAGACAGATGCGCTGTGAGTGTCTCGCAAGTTTTAGAGACATGTGTTGTCTCTTAAATCTCAAAGATATTTCATGTCGCAGAAGTTGTAAAGAACAGAAACATACCTTAGAGTACGAAGGACAATTTCTCTCATAAGTCTCACAAGCTTTGGAGACCTGCGGTGTCTCTTAAGCTTCAGAAGTATGCCAAAAAAATCCAAAACCTCAAATGCGGCAACTGTTGCGCAATCTATTATAGAGGTCTCACATAGGTCTCACACGTTTTCAAGTCTCACAAATGTCTCGTATGTCTTCAATGACTGATGATACATAAATACTCATAAATAAATTGTGTTTTGTTATAAACAACGTCGTTAGGGACCTTTGATTGAAGTTGTCAAAGATTCCCTTTTTTTTCGTTTTTAACAATTTGAAATTTGGCGGGAAACTCGATATGATTTTCTTTTTAATTTCTAAAATTTTAGCATCCGCATTTTTCTCAGTTTTGGTATTTTTGAGTTTTTCCAAAGTTTCAGAACTTTTTTTTCAAACAGTGTCGACTTTTTTTTCAAATTTCGGAATTTTTTTTTCAATTTTTTGACGTTTGGAAAATTTTTGAATTTTTATATATAGATGCAATATATATATATATATATATATATCTTTAAAACTTAAAGGAACATATGAAAAGAGCGCGAACTGCAGTTTGGTTTGCAACTGTCACTTGACATTTGTCAGTTGATATTTTGAAATTTGGCGGGAAACTCGATTGCCGGTACAGAAGATTCAACTTCAATATTCTCGGTTTAGTTATCAGCTGTTTGTCGGCCTGTCAACAACAATCTATTGTTGCTTCAAACTCCTAACAAATCTGAGTGAAAAAACACTGAGATATAAGTAGAAAAGTGAGTACTATATATAAATAATCGACCAATAGTGTTACAGGAAAATCCTCCATTAAAAACTGAGGCCACGTGACATTCAGGTGTTCCAACAATTTTTTATAAATTATACAAAAATTGTACACGTGGAAAAGTATTCTGTCACTTGTCAAGTAATTTCTAGTTTTATATTCAAAACAAATTTTTTTCCCGCCCACAAATTCAAAATGGTTTTGAGTGGTTTTGAAAACGAAACCAAAAGTGTCGAAAATTTCTATGCGTCCAAAAAATTATCAAAACGCTTTTCATAAAATTCCTACAAATTATCCGGTAATTTTTGGGGAACAGTTCTTGAAAAAATTTCGAAAATTTTCAAAAAAATTTCTAATTTTCAAAAGTTCAAAATTCCCCATTTTTTTTTTTTTTTTAATTTATAAATAAAGAAACACAATAAAAAAGAATACTAAAAAAATTTTTTTTAATGTTAAAAAAAAAAAACAAAATTAATCTCATCGAAAACATTTTTTTTCTCAGATGACGAAGTTGATGGAATGGATGTTTTGCCTCACAATTTTTCTGGGAGTCTGGACTGCAGCGGTTACTGGAAAAATCGAGTCCCCATGGGTCGCCAATAATTACTTAACTATAGTTTATCTTCCTGTGATTTTTCTATTCATTTTTGCGGTCTATGCAGCGACTACAGTTCTCTACAGAACTTTTACATTTAATAATTGCGAAGGGGCAGCTAAGCAGCTGAAGAGAGTGAGATTCATTCTTTCATCGATTTTTTTTGCACTTCCTCAATCACAATTTTTTTTTTTTTGAATGTCTGACATTTTCAAGTTTGTTGAAAATTTGCAAGTTTCGAAATTTGAGATTTTTTTGGGAATGGAAATTTTTTCGTTTTTGAATTTCGAAAATTTTGGGAATTTTCGTTTTTTTTTTTTTTGGTTTTTTGACAAATTTGAGGTTTTTGATTTTTCAGTAATTTAAAAAAAATGAAAATTGGGATTCTGTTATTGCAATTTGTTTTGACGTTTGGAGGTTTTTTCAATTAATTTCGTCTATTGCAATTTTTCAAATTTTTTAATTATTTATGGTATTGATGGTGTTCAAAAAATTAGAGTTTTTGAAAAACTGAATTTTGAATTTTTTGAAGTTCAAGATTTGGAATTTTCCATTTTTTCTTTGATTATTGCTCAGTTTTTCAATTTTTTTACATTTTGAAATTTTTTGCATTTGCCTTTTAAATTTTGAAAATATTGACTTTAAAATTTTTCGAAAATTGTAAGAATTCTTGATCAAACCAAAATTTGGATCCTTCAAAAGCTCAAAATTTTCGCGTTTCAAATTTGACAAGAATTTTCCATTTTTTATAAATATAACAATTTTTGAAATTCCCAAAATTTTCGAATTTTTCAACTTTTTCTTTCAAGATTTTGAAATATTTCTAGGCCATAAAACAATCGAAATATTATTTTTTTGTTTTTTTTTTCTTGAATTTTTAACCTTTTAAACCTCAAAAATTGTAAGAAAAAAAATTTCAATTTGTTCTTAATCTTAAAAATTCGAAAAATGTTTGAAATTGTCGAATTAATTTCTAATTCAACGCTAAAATTTTTCAAAATAACTTTTAATTGACTTTTTAAATTTCTCAATTAATCTTAAATTAATTCCAGGAAATTCAGGAGGCCCAGGCAGAGTTAAGAATAAAAGGAGTTCTCCAGAGAGATCCCAAGGGTCCAGAACTGATGTAAAAATCCCTTAAGTGTCCAAAATTCCCTTGGCCATTCCACATTTGGTGCTGATCTCAAAAACTTCTGCATTTTTTCTTCTGAAATTTTTTTTTCCCAAACACGTTATCTCCCCCCCCCCCCCCCAAAAAAAAAACCTCAAATTTCCTTTGAAAAATTCTTATCTCCTTAACACGTACCTTAACCCAAAAATACTTTAAAAAATATTTTTAGTAAAATATTTTTAATTTCCCATTTTTCCCTATTTCCAACGATTTTCATAATGGAACGTTATAAAGAAAAAAAAAAAAAGCTGGACAGTTATAAGTGATTGAAATTGAAATACACCATTTTCAAAAAAACACAACAAGAAGAGCTCAAATTGATTTCTTCCTTCGGTACTAAAGTTTGGGTATTTATAAAAAACTTCAATAGGTAAAACAAAAAACGCAATTGTATCAACAAATAGAAAAAGTTTATTAAAATCGTCTGCTCTAGAATTGTACACATAAATAACATAATTGACTTTTAGTCAATTCGTTGATGGGCGTTGATTAAGTTTTAGGCAGGGGTTCATTTTGGTATCCTACAGGCAGTCCTGACCGACCCTTTTCCGCCACTTTGACATCATCTTCCCCTATTCGCTGTTCAAGTCCTTTCCAAGATCTAAAAACGAAAAAGACGTTGATAATAAATTTTTGGAAATTTTCTGCTTCGATGTCATCTGGATTTTCTGTCTAAAATGAATTCTGTGAGGTTCTTTTTGGTTTGAAAATATTGTTTCGGATACAGTTCCTCGACATATCTTCTCTGACATTTCTTCTCAGACTTGTCTCCCCTGTTATTTCTTCCCCGAAATTTCTTCCTTATTATTTCTTCCAAGACGTATCTTCCCTGTTATTTCTTCCTCGACATATCTTCGCTGACCGATTTTTCGCCTGAGATTTCTTCTCCCACATTTCTTCCCTGACATGTTTTCCCTGCTATTTCTTCCCTGACATTTCTTTCCTGACATTTCTTCCCTGACATTTCTTTCCTGACATTTCTTCCCTGACATTTCTTCCCTGACATTTCTTCTCTGACCTGCCTTCCCTGACATATCTCCCCTAATATTTCTTCCTTGACATATCTCCCCTAATATTTCTTCCTTGACATTTCTTCCTTGACATTTCTTCCCTGACATTTCTTCCCTAAAATTGCTTCCCTGACATTTCTTCCCTGACCTTGCTGCTTTGACTTTTCTTCCCTGTTATGGCTTCCCTCACATGTCTTCCTCCACATGTCTTTCCTGTTATTTCTTCCCTGACTCTATGCTTGCCATGCAAACGGAAATGAGAAAGGTCAACTTTGGAATTTTCTTTCTCAAATTTCATCAAATTTTTTTTCTATACCTCACTTAGAAATTCGAAAATGTATTCTTGGTTATACCTGTTAAGAAGAAAATTGGCTCCAGATTTTCCAATTGCCACAGTTCCATCATCTTTGCAAGCTAGAGACGTCATGGAGTCCACTGAGACCTCTGGTTCATCAGTTCTAATACCATTCGATAGGAGGGAGAGATCTGGAGCATCGGATGCTGTGAATTCCACGTAATTCGAGCCATCAGGAAGAAGTTGTCGGAAATCGAGGCAGTAGTGGGTTGAAAAGTCCCTGGAGCTGTTGAACGCCAGCTCAACTTCAAAAGGAGTAACTAGTGGCTTGAAGTATTCCTTGGACTCAAATATGTCACTTTCTGGACATGCTATAACTACAAAAACGTCCACCTGCGAATGAAATATTCATTTTAGATGATTTTATTTTCTATCTACTATTTCTTCCCTAAAATTACTCCCTTGCGCTGACATTCCTTCCTGACATTGCTTCCCTGACATTTTTCCCCTGGCATTCTTTCTCTGACATGGCTTCCCTGAGATTTCTTCCCTGACATCTTTCCCTTTACATTTCTTCCCTGACATTTTGTCTCCGACATTTCTTCCTTCACATTTCTTCCCTGAGATTTCTTCTCTGACATTTCTTCCCTGAGATTTCTTCTCTGACATTTCTTCCCTGACATTTTTTCCCATGCATTTCGTCCCTGACATTTCTTCCCTGACATTTTTCCCCTGGCATTTCTTCCCTGACAATTTTACCTGACATTTCTTCCTTCACTTTTTCCCTAACCTTTCTTCCCTAACATTGCCACCCTTGAATTATTTTCAGAAAATTGATAAAAAATGTGGAATTGACAATAAGCCTAAGTGTTCACCTCAGGAAAGTTGGCCAGTTTTGCTGGATTAATTTTTCCGATACTAAATATATAAGATTTCTTCTTTTTCTTCTTAAGGATTCGCTTTATGGAGTCCAGAGCTTGGAGATAGTTTTTTATTCCCAGGGTGGCTACCACAATTCCCACAGTTTTGGCGTCCTTCAATTTTTCAACAAGATATCTTCTTCGCTTCAACCAAGGACTTGAGACCACGTCAAATGGAACAACTCCATTTCCTGAAGTGTGGTACCAGGATTTCGCTGGGACACTCATTGCTAATGAAGCTAAAGTTCTGTTGTTTGACCCAATGAAGACTGCTGTGTAGTCTTCGGAGTTGCAGACGTCATCTGGCAGGAAGAGAATAAAAATTAGTATCATACGTAATGATTAATCATAAGGAAGAAATATCAAAATTCTTGCAGAACATTATTTCCCGGATATTTCTTCCCAGAATATCTGGCTATTTCTTCCCTCTCATAATATCTCCCCCGAAACAATTTCGTCTCGACATTGTTTTTTTCCATATTTCTTCCCCACTGTTGGTCCCAATATTATTTATCTGGCATTTCTTCCCTAATGAATATTTTTTTAATATGTCTTCCTAAAGATTTCTTCGTTAATTCACCTGAATTTTTTGCCTAATATTATCTCTCTGATATTTCTTCCCTGAGATTGCCTGGTGACATTGACCCCCAAACTTTTGTTTTCTAATTTTACTCACTAAATATTTCTTCCTAATAAATTCCTCTTAAATATTTCTTCCCAAAAATTCCTCTCTAATATTTCTTCCCAAAATTTTTTTCTCAACTATTTCTTCCCAAAAAACTCCTCTCAAGTATTACTTCCCAAGAATTTCTTCTCAAATATTTCTTCTCAAAAAATTCCTCTTTAAATATTTCTTCCCAAAAAAATGTTCTCAAATATTTCTTCCCAAAAAATTCTCTCAACCATTTCTTCCAAAAAAACTCCTCTCAAGTATTTCTTCTCAAATATTTCTTCCCAAAAATTTCTTACTCAATATTTCTTCCGAGATATTTCTTCCAAAAAAATTCCCCCCCCCCCCAAATATTTCTTCCCTAATTTTCATCCCAGAGACTGTCCAAAATTTCTCTTCCCAAATATTCTTACTCAACATTTCACCCGACATATTTCTTCCCAGCACCTCCTTACCATTTCTTCCCTCACCTAGCTCCCAAGATCGTCCTGATATCACCAGCTTGGTCTCTAATTTTGCATCAACAAACTCCACATTTGATGTGCAGTTCAAGTTCGTCAGAGTGAGCTTCCTGTATTTCTTCAGTGACTTCATTAGGGTCTCGATTTGATGAGCATGGGCGACATCGTAGAACAGGAGAATCCGCTCATCTTCATCGTTGAATCTAGTTTCCAGGTCCCCGATTATGGAGGCCAGGTCTATTTCTTCTTTTGGGAGGACATGGAAGACTGGGAGCCTAGATGTTGGACTCAGACACGCATGACCAAAATGGATTATTCCATCGGCGCCTATGTGATTAGCAGCGACCTCATCGATGCAACAACTGCCGCAGGTGGTGTCCCCTAGGATGTACACCTTTTGGGACAGAAGCTCTTCCAGACGGAGGGCTACTTGGGCCGAGTCCTGGAGGGATGAGTCCGGAAATTGCAGACATACCTAGAAAATTTTTGAAATTAAAAAAAAAAAATTTCAATTTTTCAACAATTTTTTTCAATAAAAATTTTTTTTCTATTTAAAATTTTGTTTTTTATTAATTTTTTTTTTTTTATTAAAATTTTTTTTTTTTTTAATGTGACTTGGTCACTATATATATATGTCATTCATGTTCAATTAGCCGTTACAATAATTTTTTAATTAAAAAAAAAAAAAAAAAAAAAAAAAAAAAAATCCTAAAATTTCAAACAACTCAACTTTTCCAATTTGCACAAATTTTGCTAAATTTCGCTACAAAAAAAAATTTCAAAAACGTTTTCAAAAATCGTAGAAAAAATTCAAAATTCAAAGTTGAATTTTTCCCGCCAATTTTCTGCAAAGCTCTGGAAATATTCCACACGAAATATTTACATAAATTTCACTGTCAAACTTTGATATTTCCTTCGAACTCCTAATCACAGTGAGTCTACGTGCAATTCTGCACAATCCTAATGGCGTCAATTCCAATAACCTAAAAATCTATCATGGACCGCAAACTCCCAAAAACGCGCCTAAAAAAAAAGTGCAATTTTTTCAGTACAAAAAAAAAAACAAAAAAATTATAATGTCACCTTATCAAGACCACGTGTTTTGATCCACTCCGCACATTTATCCAACTCATATGTTTCCCCAAAATTCAAAATCCCGTCGTCACTTGAAACTTCGCAATGCGCCTCAGAAGTCAGCTGTGCCGATTTTTTTGATTCCGATGGTGTCATAATAATATCCTGAAATTATTAAACCCATTTTAGTATTTATTTTGCAAAAGTCACTAACTTTTTCAAGCAGAACTCCTTTTAGACCTTGACAGAAAAACATAGGAAAAAATATATACACTTAGTATTTGAAAATTGGCGGATATCGGCGCATGATTTTGTAACTGAATTTCACGGAAATAAATAGATTACCCCAATTCAGAAAACTAAATTACACTGATTCTCAATTTTTACGAGCGTTCGATGACCTTTGGAGCACTTTGTTGACACTTGGACTCTCACAAGAGAAACGAGAAAAATATGAAAGCATAGTTTCTGCGCAAGCGCCACTGCGCATGAGCTACTGCGCATCACGTGCTTATGGAATCGCTTATAAATCAATTTCTTTCAAATATTTTCTTTTTTATGTAAATAACTCATTCTAAATTTCGTAAAAAAAAGTAGAATATTAATGAACGTTCAGTGAACACTTTTTACAATTTGAAATATACTGTATTCTGCATTTCGCGCCATGTTAATTACAACCAACTTCACGGCTATCGGATTGGCCAATGAGGACTTGGACGCGCTTCGAGATATATCGACTCTAACGATGTTCATTCGTGATTATGAATTCCAAAGACAATTGAAACAATTTTTATCTGTTTTTTCTGGATTTTCAACTTCCTGATTCAATTCGACCGCCAGGAAAATGTCCACTTTGGCGCCAAAAATTCAAATTAAATTTTTTCGATTTTGCCCAAATTAACATTGTGGCCTTATGGGGAGGCAAACTAAATTTATTTCGATCGAGCCGAATGATCTGGGTCATCGAGGTCTTATTCGGACCGTCTTCATGGAACTTAGATCGGATTAGTTTTTGGTTGAAATTGACCGAGGAATTTCTTCGTAATTGACAATTAAATTGTTCACAACGCTCTACCACAAAAACGGTAAGAGATACGGCAAAAAGTATTTAGCAGAACTTGCTCTGTATGTGGAAATGCACATTTAATTTCTTATGACTTTTTTCCATAAGTGTCATAATTAAGGAGGTATGACGGGTTTAACCCTCGAGCTGTCGCACCCCTGTTGGCGTCTCACTCCCACTCCAGTAACGCGCAGTATTGTCGTCCTCACGCTGACTCAATCATCAATAACTTCCGGATAGTCTGTGTGTGTGTGTGGGTGGCGGTACACGTATGAAGTCAAGTTGTATATCAGTTACGCAAATTCGAGTATTGGTCGATTATTATGATTTTTTATCGATATCTCGTAAAATATGATGCCTAGCAAAAAAAGTGATAAGACATGAAATGTGTAGTTTCACGAGAGGAACAACTTTTGTTGGGCACTTTTTCTCGTATCTGTCACCGTTCTCGAGATACAGCGTTATGAACAATTAAATTGTTAATAACAATTGAACGGTTGGTACAATTGCAAAAACACTCCTTTCAGACCTGGAGACTTAGGAGACGCGTGGATTAAAAAAAAAAGGTGAATCGGTCCAGCAGCTTAAGCGGAACCGTTCGCCAAAAAAGGAAGTTCCTGAATACATTTTGGCAATTGAATAAAATCCGGCACAACAGTATGGAATAAATTTCTTTATTAGTTACAAATATGTATGAAAACAATGGAATTCTAGTCTATAATCTAACAGACTTAGGAACGAAGTTTTTTTTTTTGCAATTTGTGCCTCAATAAAATTGAGAAAAACTGGGAATTTAAGTCTAGGTCAATGCATTTTTTTAAAAGTAAGTTGTTTTGGGACAATTGGCAACTTCATAATGAGATAATTAGGAGGAGTCACCCTCGAGCTTAGCTAAGATGTCTGATTCGCGGAATAGGTGGAATTCCTTGTCCTCTTCGAGGTTGACTTTGGTACCGCCGTATTCGGGTAGGAGGACAGTATCACCTACCTTCACACTCAAGGGCACGTGTTGACCACTCTGGAACATTAATAGACTTTGATTTTTTGGGGAAAAATGGGACAAGCTGACACATTTAAAGATTGAAGAAGTACGAATTTTCTGTGGAATTGAGATCTTGAAAAATGTTTCAATTTCTTTCTGGGAATTTCAACAATTTTGGAAACTCAATTTTCTTGGTTGGAAATTCTAAAAATTTTGAGCATTTCAAAATTTCAAAAAACTGAACAACTTTCATTGATTTTGAAATTTTGGAAATTTCGAAGATTTATAAGCAACTAAAAAAAAATGTTGGAAAATTTATGTTAATCGAAAAAACTATAGTGAAATTTGCAAAACAAAAATTAGTAAATTGGTTAAATTCCAACACTTTAGAATATTCTGAGCTTTAAACAATTTCAAAAATTTCAAAAATTTGAAAAATTCAAAAAATTTGAAAGATTTAAAAAATTGGAAAAATTTCAAAATTTTGAAAATTTTAGAAATTTGAAAATTTTGAAACTTTCAAAAATTTCAAAAGTTGAGAAAACGAGTAAAATTTAAAAGATTTTCAATAGGACTAACAACATTGTGCAAATTTCATAAATTAAAAAAAATGACAATTTAAATCTGTCAAAATTTGAAAAGAAATCCAAATCTGAAAATTGTCAGAATTTTCAAATTTTCTCAGTTTCCAAAATTTTCTAAATTGAAAAACAAACAAACACATTTCTCAAAACAGCAAAAATTTTGGAATCTTCTAAAAGTTCAAGAAATTTATGTTTTTTCAGGAATTGTAATTTGCAGCGAAGAACCGCAGGAAGGAGATCCCTCAGTTGAAAAAATCCCAAAATATTTCAAAGACCACTTTTAATTAGTATCTTCATTTTTATCAACCTCGTTCCTGGAGCCTGGCCCAATGGCTACTACTGTTCCTCTCAGAACTTTGGTCTGAGCTTTTTCAGGAATGACGATTCCCCCCTTGGTCTTGGTAAGAGCATCAGCCCTTTGGATCAGCACTCGATCCAGAAGTGGAATAACCCTTTTGGCTACAGCAGCTGCCTGGAATGAAAAAAAAAGATTAGAATAGCTATGGACGAAACGCCATGAGGTTCGTCTAAAATTCCCATTGGACTTTTCCCCCAGAAAATCCTATATTTTCGAATTTTTGAAGTATTTGAAAATTTCGAAATTTTCAAAGTTTCGAAATTTCGAAATTTCGAAGTTTTGAAAGTTTCGAAATTTTGAAAGTTTCGAAATTTCGAAAGTTTCGAAATTTCGAAAGTTTCGAAATTTTAGAAATTTTGAAAATTTCGAAATTTCGAAATTTTCGAAATTTCGAAATTGTTTAAATTTTCAAATTTCGTAAGTTTGAAAGTTTCGAAATTTTTGAAATTTTCGAAATTTTGAAATTTCAATAGTCTCCAAACCTGATTTCAAAAACTCATAATAATCGCAAAAAAATAAAATTGAAAAGAAATTGAATACTTTCAAAAATCGAAAAAACAAAAAAAAATTTTAAAACTCCAAAATTTCAAAATTTCAAAATTTCAAAGTTTTCAAAAGTGTCAAATAATTGAAAAAAAAATCGAAAACCTAAAAAATCAACAAAAATGTCGATTTTTAAAAAATATCATTATTATTATTATTTAACTTTGCTATATTTACACTAAGTGCTACTCAACGACGGAGGTCTCCAACGTGTTTGTAAACAAAATCTCTAAATTCTAACCAACTAAAAAAAAAATTCAACAAGCCCAGACAAGAAGTTCTGATATTTTTTGCCGAAGCATAATCAATTGTGAAACCTCCGCAAAAATGTATAACCTATCCGGGCCCAGTTCCCCGGCGCCAATAAACCGCTGTAACCAATATCAATTCTACGACCAAGCGTCAAAATCACTTCAACAAATCTCGCTTAAATAATCGCCCTAAATTTTTAACAACAAAAAAAAGTATTTTAATTTTAAAAAAATTGTTTTAGTTAACAATTTTTTTTTCATTGAAAAATGAGTGAGGCCCCCGATTTTCGCAATGCAAAAAAATGGCACATAATTTTTTACCCTTGATAACAATTTTCCAACTCACCATTTTTGTTTAAATTAATTGAAAATCGTAATTTCGTTATAAATGAAGATCGGATATCGACCGGCGAGCACGTTGCGAGTAACCTCACTGAAATCTTACGCTTTTTCTCGAATATTCCGAAAGACCCTCCCCCATTCCGGCGACCGCGCAGACCACGTGACCCACCACGTGACACATGCATTGCGTAACTATCGGTTCCAAAGGCCCTAATGGCGCTCCCTCGATTCCAGATGATGAAATTTGATAAAAATTCTGCACATAACTTGCTCACAATATTTTCGCTCTTCTAAAAATATCCAAAAAATCAAATGAACTATCAAAATTTTGTATTGAACTTTTCGGCGGGAAATTTGAAAACCTGCACAAAACTTTCTTAAAAACCGCGCTAAATGAATGTCGTAGAAAATTTAAAAAATGACTTTTATTTTCGTCTTTCCGATTTCAAATATATCGTTTAATCAATTATCGATATATCGAAACTTTGCTAAAGTATTTTTTAATGACCACAGGCTCTTAATTAAGGACTTAATTAACTTGCAAATATCAATTAAAGAACTGCAGTTGAATCTCTATTTTCCTTCACCTAAAAAAAAACAATATTATTTTAGCCCGCGAAATTTGAATATGGCGGATTTTTGAAAGTGCTAAATATAGTTTCACTTTTTTATGGCATTTCCAAATTTGCAGGCTGACCAAAATTTTGGTCTGAAAGTTTTTGCGATTCGTGTAACTTTTCAAAAATCGGTATTTTTAAAAATCTCCAGATTTTGGAAATTGCCGGTTACCGATTGCGTCACCCAATCATGGTACATTCTAGAAGCGCATGGTGCGGTCTCAAAAAAAATGTAGGTCTATGCACGTAGTGCTATATAGATGATAAAAAAATGACTAAAAATCGGTAAAAATAATTGCAAAACTTGCGCAGGCAGTTGTTACGGAAAAATCGCTTGAAATTGTCGAATTTTACAAAAATTTTTTCGGAAAGTCCAAGGGTTAGGTTGGGTCAAGGCGATTTGTGGGGGAAGGAGGCCATGTGATAATGCTCCGAACTTCTCTCTATTCATTTAGCGAGGCGCAACGTGCGAGCGCAGTCTTGGAAGCGCATTTTATTTCGTAGGAAAAGCCGATTTTCTTCAAATAACTTATTCAAGGTAATCACGTGCATTTTATCATTTTTTTTTTTTTAGGCAATTTTGAATTTTGGCTTTTGACAATTCATTGGAATAGTGAAATTGAGGGGATTCTTTGGGGTGGGGTGGGGGGAGTGAAGCCGGGTTCAGTAATTTGCGGTTTTTTCTTTGGGAAAAATTGTATTTTATGATTTTGGAGCGAGGTTCAGGGACTTTGACAGTTTTTGCGGATTCTGGGTGAGAATGCGGCGCGGAAATAATTTTTGCGGTCCACGCGGTGGTTTACATAACCATGATTTGGGAGATGGCTTGGGGAGATCTAGTCAGAATTGATCGGTTTAAAATTCTCTTTTTTTGTTCAATTTTTTTTTTAATTTTGATTCTCTTTTATCTTTATATATATATATATTGTAGTTTCTGAAGTTTCGGGTGAGCATTGGAAGTTTAGTTATTGATTTCATTCTTGACATTCTTGACATTAATTTTGAATTAAAAAAACAAAATTTGTGGTTCTGAAGTTTTGATATTTTTTAAATATTTTTGGAGGTAGTGTCAATTATGGTTTTGATGGTTTTGCGATTGAGTGAACTTTGAACATTTTGACAAATTGAATATTTAATTTTTGGGTTGTTTCTCATTTAGGAAATTTCAAATTCAAATTTGAAAATTGAAATTGAAAAAAAATGACTTTTTCATTTCCGGTTCAAGTGAGGAAAAAAATAATGATAATAATTTTTTTTTTTTGATTAATAACATTTTTGAACAATTTGAAATTTTTCAAAAGTCGCTATTTTTATAATTTGTCGACTAACCCTGAATTTGGAATTATTTTCACATTTTTGCACTCTACATTTTTCTTATATTTCCCTTTTTTTATGGTCCAAATTTTGAAAACCCAAAAAAATTCATATTGCGTAAATTTGTTGTACCAAAGTATTTTATAATGTTCTGCGCATTTCGAAATCTGTCACGCGGGAACATTCAAATTGAAAGATCAAAATTAAATTACAATAAAAATATTTTCCTGATTTTTCTGTTCAGAATAAATGAAAAAAAAAATGAAAATTGAATTTGTTCTCAACCCGTGTTTTCTTATATGTTTTTTTCATAAAACTATGACTTTTTGAGCCTTTTCTTGAATTGACTATGAAATATTGATTTCTTCAAAAACCCGATAGTTTTGTAAAACCTGAATTTCGCACAAAAAGTTCCATGTCAAATTTTCAACAATCATCGACCAGTCCCACTGATAAGCCATTATCTAAATAGATCCCTAAATTTTCACTAATGTAAATGTCCCATTGACAACTGCACAGATAACCAACGCTGATGTCCTCATATTCAAAACATGAAAAATTAAATATTCCAAAATGTCGCAAAACCAATCTTTTGACTTCGTTATTCAAAATCCATCCATTTCTTCGGACAACTCTAAAAATATGAAAAACAGCCATCTACATTGACTATTCTACCCGCCATTTTGAATTTCGCGCTCCCCCGACCCAATCGCTCACGCCCCGCGCGGTTTTTTCCAAAACTAGACCCGTCACTGTTACACTCCGCCAAATCTTGGCGTCCAAAAGATAAATCCTTTTAATCCATTATTATAAACAATCTCGAATGTTGTTTCATATATTATCGTTAATAAAAGCCACGCTGTACAACTTTTTCAACGAGATTCTATAAACCGCCGAGTGGTCACGTGGTTAGCAGCGCGCGCAAGTTGGAAGACCCGATGTGTGACTAAGAGCTAGTTCTCGGTCGCGTTAACCGCGGTTAATCAGCAGTTAAAGTTAAATTAAATTCCCCCACTATCAAGTATTCGTGTGAAGGGCATTGCCTCTCCTACTACTGCCAGCCCAGGCAAAAATGGCGGGCACATTTTGAAAAAATTCCGCACAAAACGGAAGTCTTTACGAAAATTGATTAAATTGTTTACAAGAATTTCTAACCCATCGGCCTCACCGATTAACTCAGCAATTAACTTGTTCATTATATAAAATAAGTTAAAAAACATAGAATTTTCATATGCACTCGCACTTGTATGTCAACATCTACGCCGCCATTTTGATTTCGGCCGGTGCAGCTCAGTGGTGGGGGAATTTAACTAAACTTTAACTTATGATTAACCGCGGTTAACTTGACCGAGAACTGGCACTAATAAAGTAGATACAAGCTGCGAAAGTCACCGAAAGTCGACATTTCCCAACACGTATTACCTAAACCAGCAATAAGGACGGTTTACCTCAATCTTCGGCAAATGCAGTACAGTTTGGGCGGGAAAAAAGAAAGCCGCTCTCCATAGCGCGGCAAAGCCGGGGGGGGGGGGGGTTATAAATGAGAGATGGAAGAAGGAAAAGACATGTAAAGATCCGAGAGAGTATACATTAAAATCCAGAGAAATTGCAATGCACGCTCTGGAATTGTAATTATGCAATAAAGGCCTTTTATCTTTCGGTAGAAGTCAGTAGATATCACAACTTAACCTAAATATCGTTTGTACAGATGTACAAGCTACCAACGATGATGCGTGGTGTGGCGTCACGTCAGCTCCAGTACCAATCGCGCATGTACGCCAAGGATGTGCGTTTCGGCGCTGAGGTCCGTGCCCTCATGCTCCAGGGTGTTGACATTCTAGCTGATGCTGTCGCCGTTACAATGGGTCCTAAGGGTCGCAACGTGATCCTCGAGCAAAGTTGGGGTAGTCCAAAGATAACCAAGGACGGTGTCACAGTTGCCAAAGGCATCGAGCTGAAGGACAAGTTCCAGAATATCGGTGCTAAACTGGTCCAAGATGTTGCCAACAACACAAATGAAGAGGCTGGTGATGGCACCACCACAGCCACAGTTCTAGCTCGAGCAATAGCCAAAGAAGGCTTCGAGAAGATCAGCAAGGGTGCCAATCCCGTTGAAATTCGTCGTGGTGTAATGATGGCTGTTGACAAGATCAAGGAAGAGCTGAAGGCTCTTTCAAAGCCAGTAACAACACCCGAGGAGATCGCTCAAGTTGCAACAATCTCCGCTAATGGAGATACAGCAATTGGCAGTCTGATCTCTTCGGCAATGAAGAAGGTTGGCAAAGAAGGAGTTATCACGGTTAAGGATGGAAAAACTCTCAACGATGAATTGGAAGTGATTGAGGGAATGAAGTTCGACCGTGGCTACATCTCTCCGTACTTCATCAACTCGACCAAGGGTGCTAAGGTGGAATTCCAGGATGCCCTTGTGCTCTTCAGCGAAAAGAAGATCTCCTCCATCCAAAGCATCGTGCCTGCTTTGGAGCTTGCCAATTCGATGAGAAAGCCACTGGTAATCATTGCCGAGGACATTGATGGCGAAGCCTTGACCACCTTGGTCTTCAACAGACTCAAAATTGGACTGCAGATCGCAGCAGTTAAGGCACCGGGCTTCGGTGATAACCGCAAGGCCACACTTCAGGACATGGCCATTGCCACTGGTGGCATTGTCTTTGGTGATGAAGCCAATCTCGTGAAGATCGAAGATGTTACAGCTAGTGACTTGGGACAAGTTGGGGAGATTGTAATCACAAAAGAAGACACACTGTTGCTGAAAGGAAAGGGACAGAAGCAGGATATTGAGCAGCGTGCTGAACAACTGCGCGATCTGATTCAGGATACAACGTCCGAGTATGAGAAGGAGAAGCTTCAGGAGCGTCTCGCTAGGCTGTCAGCGGGTGTCGCTGTTCTCAGAGTTGGCGGTAGTAGTGAGGTCGAAGTGAATGAGAAGAAGGATCGTGTTAATGATGCTTTGAATGCCACACGCGCTGCTGTCGAGGAGGGAATTGTTCCCGGAGGTGGCACTGCCCTTCTCAGGTAAAGAATCACTAGTTCAGGCGGTGGTAGAATACATGCTATTCATTACCTGATTTTGATTATCGATTTTGATTATCGATTTTGATTATCGATTTTGATTATCGATTTTGATTATCGATTTTGATTATCGATTTCGATTATCGATTTTGATTATCGATTTCGATTATCGATTTCGATTATCGATTTTGATTATCGATTTCGATTATCGATTTCGATTATCGATTTCGATTATCGATTTCGATTATCGATTTCGATTATCGATTTCGATTATCGATTTCGATTATCGATTTCGATTATCGATTTCGATTATCGATTTCGATTATCGATTTCGATTATCGATTTCGATTATCGATTTCGATTATCGATTTCGATTATCGATTTCGATTATCGATTTCGATTATCGATTTCGATTATCGATTTCGATTATCGATTTCGATTATCGATTTCGATTATCGATTTCGATTATCGATTTCGATTATCGATTTCGATTATCGATTTCGATTATCGATTTCGATTATCGATTTCGATTATCGATTATCGATTATCGATTTCGATTATCGATTTCGATTATCGATTTCGATTATCGATTTCGATTATCGATTTCGATTATCGATTTCGATTATCGATTTCGATTATCGATTTCGATTATCGATTTCGATTATCGATTTCGATTATCGATTTCGATTATCGATTTCGATTATCGATTTCGATTATCGATTTTAACACACTTCCATCCTACTAGTTTTCTTTTTCATTTTCAGGTGTACCCCAGGTCTGAAAAGCCTCAAGCCTGAGAATTCTGATCAAGCAACTGGAATTCAAATAATTGAAAATGCTCTGCGCATGCCCTGTCAAACAATTGCGGCAAATGCTGGAGTTGATGCTAGTCTCGTTGTTGCAAGAGTTTCCGATGGAAAATTGGGATATGATGCTATGAAGAACGAGTACGTCGATATGATCGAGGCGGGAATTATCGATCCAACGAAAGTCGTTAGGACTGCCCTGACGGATGCCGCTGGTGTGGCTTCTCTGCTCACCACTGCTGAGGCTGTTGTGACGGAAATACCAAAGGAGGAGAGCCCCGCCATGGGTGGCATGGGCGGAATGGGTGGAATGGGAGGCATGGGTGGAATGGGCGGTATGGGAATGTAATGCAAGCGGCAAAAGCGCGAGATCGACTGAAAATGCGGAATAGTTTAGCCATGGCTTGAAGCGTTACACGAGATTTTGGCGATTATCTCGGAATCTAAGGGAGATATTGAAATTTGTGTGACTACCTTTTTTGAAGAGAATCTCAAGAGCTACAAAAAAGTCTTATTGAAGTTCTCGATAGCTCTCATAGTTTTTGAGATATTCACAGAAATCGCTGGAAATTCATTTTTTTCATGAACAGTGCTCCTCAGGTTTTTGGTGAGTATCTCGAAATCTATGGAAGATGGAAAAATTTTGTGAGGAAGTTTTTTGCAGAGAATTTCAAGGGCCACAAAAAAGTTATTATCATTATTTTTCTATCTCCAACAGTTTTCAAGATTTTCACAAAATTAAATTCTACGCCTCGTGTTATCTCTCGCCTAAATTCTTTCATTTTTTTCTACTGGTTTCTTTCTTAATTTTTCGAAGTTATCGGCGGCTAATTCGATAGTTAGGGACCCTGGAGATTATCTCCGGAACAGAACAAAATACATTCGACGAGTATCTTACATTAAGATTGAGTAGCTGTTCAGTTGTGATGGTGCGAAATAGGAAAATCCCTTTTTTTTACAAATGATCAGATCGTTTCTCACATAAATTTTGCATAATTTTTTTTTAACGAAAAATCGTGATCAAAATTTATTTGAAATTTTTTTTTTTTAGAATTTCGAAGTGATTTCATGATCCAAATTTTTCTTTATTGAATTGTAAGGTTGCCTCCCATTTAATTTGAAAACAAGAAAAAAAAGTTTATGTTTTCTCCTCTGCCCCCCCCCCCTCTCTTAGTCTGATAAATTTGTCAATTGTTCAAATTGCTGCATTGCGCAAATACCCAGTGCATTTAAAACTGAACGAAAAAATAGGGGAAAAAAATGTTGAATGTTCCTGTTGACGTATGCAAGTGTAAAAATGACCTTAGAGTACCGAGTTATCCATAGTGCATTTTTTAAAAAAACAGTTAATCCTTTATTTTTCACTATTAGTCTAAATAAAAAATTATTAAACAAATTATGGAGTTATTTATTGGGGCGAGGCAATTTTGAAGATATTTCAAGTCCCTTTAAAATTTTGAAATATTAAAAAAATGTGGAATTTACAAAAGAACATTTTTCTCACCACAGAGCTCTCCAAATGATTTCAATTGTTCATAACGCTCTAACGCCGAAACGGTTAAAGATACGAAAAAAGTCAGAGGACACAAAATATGTATTTTTTTATAAGGAACAACATTTATTCGACACATTTTTGCGTATCTATAATATTTCGTGAGATACAGCGTTATAAACAGTTGAAATTGTTAATAGCAATAGAAAGCAGGAGACATATATGGAGGAAAAACTAATGAGCTCTAAGTTAGGGCAAGACGCTTCGATTGCGTCATACAGGACCTTGATCGGATAATTTGTTCACGAGAAATCGTTCCGGGAAATTTTTGGTTACATACGTACATCGGCACACACACACACACACATACAGACATTTTCTTTTAAATAGTCTAGAAAGGTCAGAAATGGCATGGAACTTGGAGATCTGATGGAAAATCGATTTTTCATTTTCGGGGGCGAAACAATAACTTCCCTTAGTGGAATTTAAAAACTTGTTTAAAATAAAACAGAAAATTGTGAAGATATTGAAAAAATTAAAAATTAAAATTAGCGTAATGAGAAGCTTAAATTAAAATTTTCAAAATTTAAATTTGAAAAAATGAAATATACAAAAAAAGTTTATTTTTTATACACAAGCTCGGTGGCGCGGGCTTCGCACGCGCATTTCCTTTTTCCGCCGCTCTGACTGGTGTCGCGTCGGTCTCGCTCTTACGGTTTTCGATAATTTCGATATATGTCGATAGTTTCTTTCGTCTCTCCTTTTTACTATAGGACTATAGTGTGAGAAATAAATATCACTCCGAGATTTGTAATCAAACGTATATGTTGCCGTTGCTGGGAAATACAAAAGACTAAAGGTGTTGTCTGGTTTATGTCCACAAGTGGATTAACCCCTGGGTGACCCTTGCCCAGGTCAGTCCGCAACTGAAGTAGGAGTGGGGGTAGGACCCTGCCTACGACCTGCCATAGCTTCGCCCGGTGACGTCAAGGGTGTTACACATACAGCGCCGTTCGTCTATATGCATGTACTAAATTCTCTACAATAGGAATTGGGTATTTGCATGATTTTTATATTCATAAACATTCGATATTTTTACATTCTATATAATTTTTAAAAATTAAAAAAAATCGATTTTGTTCATAAAAATTTAAATAATTGAATAAATGAAAAAAAAGCCAATATTTAAATGAATAAGTAGCTTCATCTAGCGTATGTGACGTCACGATGTCTATTTCATTTGAAATTTTCAGCGCCAATCTCGTAAGCACGTAGCAAGTGTAAACAATTGTTGTGTTGAGTTGTGCTTGATTAAAAATACATCTGATAGTGTTCTTTATACTAAAATAAAATTATTTAATTACTCGAAATGTCGTCAAAAAACGAGTTTTGTTGGTGTGTAGTTTCAACGTGTAGAACTATTGGTAAAGCCACACCAGAAAATTTTTTTATTAATGTTCCATTGAATTCTGTGAAACGGAAAAATTGGTTAGACATTTTTATTGATTTGTTGATAATCACTGACTAAACTGTCAAACCGATGCTTCTCAAAAGTCTTAGTATAACAACAGTGACATGTTCATTACCTCCAAACACATTCACTTTAAAATTAGAAAAACATTTCACAAAAATTCATTTCAATTTTAATTATTTTCAGTAAAATCTGGCATTAAGAATATGGTGTATAAAACTTAAAATTAAAAACAAATTAATTTTCATTTTTTCAGCACTATAAAAAATTATAGATGACTTATCGTTCATTCAAATATACGCGCTACAAACAGCACAATGACGTCACGCCAATCACACCACGTTTTACATCACGTGACTTTTGTCATTTATGACCACTTTTGTTCATTAAATTATTAAAATTTTTAGGAACAAAATCGAATTTTTTTTTCCAAAAATTTTTGATAATTATATACAATGCAAAAATATCCAAAGTTTATGAATATAGAAATCATGCAAATACCCAATTGCAAAATTCTGAAAGATTATAAATGTAAGATGAAAAAGCAATTAAAGGAAGGTCTAGGTCCAGAATCGGAATTGAATGACACTTTTCAGAAATACAGTTTCCTCGTATTTTTTAATTGGTAATTGTAAATTTTTAAAAAATCACCAAGCATTGCGTGGTATAGCAGCACTTGGTGGTGCAATTGGTTTTATGTTGACAATTTCGCCTGCGGCATTTCTTGTTATAATGTCTGATAAGAAGTCGTCGAGGGGTCCAGTTGAAAAGTTTTCGGCGCCAGCATGCTGGACCAATAGTCTCAAGTAATCTTCGGAGAGGAGTTTTAGCAATTTTTTAAATTGAGTTGGATAACTCCTCATCATGGCGTCGCCAGTGACTTCCAAAAACATTCGAATTACTCTACCGCAAATTTCCACGGAATTCTTTTGCGGCTGGACATTCAAAATTCGCGCCAACCACTTCCAAGCGTTCGCCAATCCATGTGGGTGCGACGGTAACAGCGTTTTTGGTAATTGCGTTATCATTATGGCACAGTAGAACCTGCAATCAGCCAACATAAAAATTGAAAAAAATTAATAAGGAAATAAAAAAAAATTGAAAAATTGAAAACGTTTCGAAAGTTTGAAATACTCAAAATTTACAAAAAGTTTTTTTTTATTTTTGTAAAATTTCAGAAATTTGTTGATCTCAACGCTGTTGATTCTTCTGGTATTTCTTGGAAGTTATATTTTTTTATTTTTATTTTGAAATGTTAATCAAGGCACTGCGATTTTTCCAACATTTTCAACCTACAAGTTTACCAAGATTTTCATTTTTTTCGAGGTCTCTACAATTTTGACATTTTGAAAAGTTGGATTTTTGGAAAAGTGAAAATTTAGGTAAATTTTCAAGTTTTTAAATTTTTGGGATTTTTGAAATTTTTTTGAAATTTCTGAAATTTTTTAATTTTTCAAATTTTAAAATTTTTAAAAATTAATTTTTTTTTTGAATTTTGGAACTTGCCGAGGTTTTTGGGATTTTTAAAATTTTTGGACTTTAAAAATTTTTTTAAATATTTAAAATTTTCGAAATTTTGGAAATTTCCTAATTTTTTTTGAAATTTTTGTAAATTTTTGAAATTGCGAAAAGGTTCAAAAAAAAGTTGAATACAGGACTGGATTTTATTGCAGACCTCATGAATTTTTCCATTCTCGGATAGAAAATTTTTTCATCCTCCATGACGCCGTCGGAGAAGGTGTATCCCCGACTCGTGTAAAATTCTTCGTTGGATTGGCCGGGGAGGCGAGGGAGGAGTACTGGTACTGTGTAGGGGCATCTCATGTGGAGATGGGCGATTAAAAGTTCCCCAAAGTCTGGGTAAAGAGACCACAGGGCCACTGCCATACCTGCCATTGCATGAATCCGCCTTGGATTTTGATCTCCATAACCCTGGACCTCATCCTGGAAAATTTGAGAACATTCAAAAAATGTGGAAAATTGAAAAAAACAACAAATTAAAAAATGTTAAAAATTCGGCAAAATATTTTTTTAATGTCTAAAATTCGCGGGAAAAAATTTGTAAACGAAAAAATTTGAAAAAAAAAAAAAAAAAAAATTTAATGTGAAAAATTTGAGAAAAAAAAATTTTTGATGTGAAAAATTTGGCATGAAAAAGTTTTAAATGTGAAAAATTCGGGGAAAAAAAATTTCAAATCGTGTTAAAAAAAAAATTAAAAATGTGAAAAATTCGAAGAAAATTGTAATTCGCAAAAATTGAACAACTAATTTCTCAGATAATTAATTTAGTCCAACTTCCTAAGCTCACCACCAGAGTGTCCGCCACAAAATTTTTGCAGAAAGCAAGTTCCTGGTCGCCTTTTTCCCCAAACTTCCTTTGTACATTGCTAATAATATCCTGAAGAATGCCTTCAGTGGACGATATCCTCTTGATCTGAATATTAAGGACTTTTTCACAAGCTTTTCGATAAGTGCCATTAGGATCGGCATCAATGAATCCCCTGTAATTCATCTGATATTGCTCCAGAAAATTTTTTGAATTCAAATAAATGTTTATCGAGTCCTCATCAATTGCTTCATTCACCACTTCCGGAACTCCGCTTCCACCTTCCGGAAAGTCAACAACTCTGGCCAATTGTCCTTCACCTGTGATTGAAACATCAAATATAAACAACCGAATAGAGACTAAAATTTTATGTTAACAAATTTTTATAAAATTTCATTTTAATAAATTTTTATAAAATATCATTTGAATAAATTTTTGTAAAATTCTATTTGAATAATTTTTTATAACATTTTATTTTAATAAATTTTTGTAAAATTTTATTTGAATAAATTTTTGGAAAATTTTATTTGAATAAATTTTTGTAAAATTTCATTTTAATAAATTTTTATAAAATCTCATTTTAATAAATTTTTGTAAAATTTCGTTTTAATAAATTTTTATAAAATTTTATTTGAATAATTTTTTATAAAATTTTATTTTAATAAATTTTTATAAAATTTTGTTTTACTAAATTTTTGTAAAATTTTATTTTAACCAATTTTCATAAAATTTTATTTGAATAATTTTCATAAAATTTTATTTGAATAATTTTCATAAAATTTTATTTGAATAATTTTTTATAACATTTTATTTTAATAAATTTTTGTAAAATTTTATTTGAATAAATTTTTGGAAAATTTCATTTTGATAAATTTTTATAAGATCTCATTTTAATAATTTTTTGTAAAATTTCGTTTTAATAAATTTTTATAAAATTTTATTTGAATAATTTTTTATAAAATTTTATTTCAATAAATTTTTATAAAATTTTATTTCAATAATTTTTTATAAAATTTTATTTTAACCAATTTTTATAAAATTTTGTTTTACTAAATTTTTGTAAAATTTTATTTTAACCAATTTTCATAAAATTTTATTTGAATAATTTTTTAAAACATTTTATTTTATTAAATTTTCATTTTTATTATTTATTAAAATTATCAATGAAAATAAAACCAGAAAGTAATGGAAGAATGGCAAACAGAAATATATATATATATAATACCTTCAGCTGCAGCTGATGCAGTTCCATCAACCCCATCAGCAGTCCGAGTTGCCTCTGCAGCTTGAGCACAAGCGCGAGCTTCAGCTTCAGCAACAGCCCTAGCCTCAGCTTCCCTCCTGCTCATTTCATCCACCATCTCATTGATCCTCACCACTTCAGCCTTGCAGGCCACAAGTATCTCCTCAGTTTCCCCCAAAATCGCCTCAGCGCATGCAGCCTCCTTCTTACCAACTTCCCGCCCCTCAAACCCATCAATCTGCTCCTTCATCTCCTTCAATCTTCTCATGTAGGGTGCTATCACTGGTCCAATCATGCTCTTATTCTTCATCGACTCAGCCAACTGCGCCACTTCTCGACATTTCTCCGAGAAGCCCAATCTGCTCAATTAAACAGATCAACAAGGAAGTTATTGTTTTGCCCCAAAAATGAAAAATCGTTTTCCATCAGATCTCCCCGTTCCATGCTATTTCTGACCTTTCCAGACTATTTAAAACAAAATGTCTGTTTGTGTGTGTGTGTGTGTGTGTGCCGATGTACGTATGTAACCAAAAATTTCCCGGAACGATTTCTCGTGAACAAATTATCCGATCAAGGTCCTGTATGACGCAATCGAAGCGTCTTGCCCTAACTTAGAGCTCATTAGTTTTTCCTCCATATATGTCTCCTGCTTTCTATTGCTATTAACAATTTCAATTGTTTATAACGCTGTATCTCACGAAATATTATAGATACGCAAAAATGTGTCGAATAAATGTTGTTCCTTATAAAAAAAATACATATTTTGTGTCCTTTGACTTTTTTCGTATCTTTAACCGTTTCGGCGTTAGAGCGTTATGAACAATTGAAATCATTTGGAGACCTCTGTGGTGAGAAAGATGAGAGATTGGAAAGAAAGTACACACACACGCAGACATGGGGAACTTGGGTATTTGCATGATTTTTATATTCATAAACTTTGGATATTTTTGCATTCTATATCATTTTTGAAAATTAAAAAAAAAATCGATTTTGTTCCTAAAATTTTTAATAATTCAATGAACAAGAGTGGTCATAAATAACATAAAAGTCACGTGATGTAAAACGTGATGTGATTGGCGTGACGTCATTGTGCTGTTTGTAGCGCGTATATTTGAATGAACGATAAGTCATCTATAATTTTTTATAGTGCTAAAAAAATGCAAATTAATTTATTTTTAATTTTAAGTTTTATACATAATATTCTCAATGCCAGATTTTACTGAGAATAATTAAAATTGAAATGAATTTTTGTGAAATGTTTTTCTAATTTTAAAGTGAATGTGTTTGGAGGTAATGAACATGTCACTGTTGTTATACTAAAACTTTTGAGAAGCATCGGTTTGACAGTTTAGTTAGTGATTATCAACAAATCAATAAAAATGTCTAACCAATTTTTCCGTTTCACAGAATTCAATGGAACATTAATAAAAAAATTTTCTGGTGTGGCTTTACCAATATTTCTACACGTTGGAACTACACACCAACAAAATTCGTTTTTTGACGACATTTCGAGTAATTAAATAGTTTTATTTTAGTATAAAGAACGCTATCAGATGTATTTTTAATCAAGCACAACTCAACACAACAATTGTTTACACTTGCTACGTGCTTACGAGATTGGCGCTGAAAATTTCAAATGAAATAGGCATCGTGACGTCACATACGCGAGATGAAGCTACTTATTCATTTAAATATTGGCTTTTTCATTTATTCAATTATTTAAATTTTTATGAACAAAATCGATTTTTTTTTAATTTTGAAAAATTATATAGAATGTAAAAATATCCAAAGTTTATGAATATAAAAATCATGCAAATACCCAATTTCGGGCCGTGGAGGGGCCAACCCACGACCGTTGGAAGGTTGAAAAATTCTATGAACCTGCAGACGTGCACCCTCTGCAGGCACTCCTCATGCTCCATGCGCCTCCTATACTCAGCAGCCTCTCGCTCCAACTTCTCCTTTCTCTCCTGGACTCGCTGCACCTGAAGCTGTGCCTCGTGACGCCGCCTTAGCACCTCTTGCTGCGCTGCCTTCGCCTCCTGCGCCTCCACCCTCATACGCTGCTCAGCCATCTCGCGTTCCCGTCTGTTCACAAGCTCGAGGCGCCTGTTCTCCTTCTCCCTCAGCAATTTTTGCTCGAACACCTCCATCTCCTGCTTGCGACGATTCACCACCTTGCGCACCTCCTCCTGTCGATGTATCTCATTCTCGTGGAGAATCTTCTCCAGGGAAAAGGCGGGCGATGCTCGGGTACGCGAAGTGGGAGATTTTGAGGGCTAGGAATTTGGGGGATTCCCCGGAATAATTAGAAATTTAAAAAAAAGCAATGGCTTGGAATTTTTTTTCTTTTGCGTTTTTAGGTAAAAATATTTCAGATTAGGATTAAAAAATAATATTTTCGACAAAAAAAAAACAGTTTTTTTGGTAAAAAAAAAAAGTGTTTTGATAAAAAAAAAGTTTTCTGGTAAAGAAAAAGTTTTCTTGGTAAAATAAATTTTTTTTTTGATAAAAAAAATTTTTTTTTTGTAAAAGAAAAGTTTTTTTTTGGTTAAAAAAAAAGTTTTTTGCGGTAGAAAAAAAACGTTTTTTTGGTAAAAAAAAAACAGTTTTTTTTGTAAAAAAAAGGTTTTTTGGTAAAAAAAAAAGTTTTTTAGTAAAAAAAAAACAACCGTTTTTTTGGCAAAAAAAATGATTTTGTGGTGAAAAAAAATGATTTTTTGGTGAAAAAAAAATGAGTACACATATTTGTTTTATATATTTGATATTAGTTTTTAATGAGTTACTTCAGAATTTGATACCTGCTTTGGACTGCGGGGACTCTGCGATGAGACATTGGCTGTGTTTTTGTTGTTCTCCGAATTTTGAGGAGTCGCGGGAGAGTTGGGGCCCAGGGTGGCCTCACTAACCGAGCTGGATATGCTGACAGCCTTGCGCAGGACAGACAGCCTGAGTGTGTCAAAATCCACGGATATGTCCGCCATTTTTTCAGTGGAGTGACGAGCTATCGAGTTGACGACATCCTTCAGAGCTTTGAACACACAAAAAAAAATTATTTCAGACTGAGCAAAAAAAAACATCCCAGTTTGCCTCCGTAGGAATTTTTATATTTTTTAAGAAAAAAAAAAAAAAAAAAAAAAAAAAAAAAAAATGTAAAACCCAAAAATTGCATATTTTTTTTTTAACACAAATTCTGTCATTTTAGTTCATATTTTTACATTTTTTCAATTTGAATTCGTCGAGTGACATTTTATGTGATTTTTTTTGCAGTGTAAAAATGAGATGGACATTCATAGATTATACCTATATAGTCATATATTTATCTACACCAGATACACGTGACATATACTGTGCAATTGCACAATTGTGCTAATTTTTTCAGAATTTCAAATTTTCAGAATTTCAAATTTTCAGAATTTCAAATTTTCAGAATTTCAATTTTTGCTGATGGAAAAAAATTTTTGAAATCTGAAAAAATTTGAGAGTACTTTTTTTTCATGGTAGAACCTCCGAAAAAATCGCCATCGAAATCTGAAGAGGTCACGGGTTGTCCAAGTTGGTATGGGACACCCCATGCATACAAAATATATATAGCGAAATTACGGAATATATATAGCTCCAATATAGACACATTCTGGAGAACACTGTGCGCGAAAAAAACGTGTTCACTTGAAAGTTTTTAGTTTGAGCTCAAATTGAGAAAAAATTAGTTCCAAAATTCAAATTAGTTCGAATTTTTTTTAAATTGATTTTCAACAATTTAGGAGATATTTACCTGAGGGTCAAGTTGGAGAAGTTACAACTTTAACAACACTTTAATTTTTTTTCAATTTTTCCAATGTTTGATTTCCGTAGTAACTAATTTCGGAGATTTTTTATTTATAATTGCGGAGGTCATGAGGTTTTTTTTTATTAATTATTGGATTAGAGGAGATGTCAAAGTAGTTTTCATCGCAGTTCTGAGTGGGTGCCCGTCACTGGGAAATTTTGAGGTTATGGCGCGTTGTTGACTGCACTATATAGATATACGCATGTATGGCGCACACTGCACGCCACTGCGCATGTGCACTTACTCCAAACGTGTTTGCGCGGGAAAGTACACGGCGAGAAAAATGTCGTGATCTACATGGAATCTTTGTTAATCCAAAGAATTAAATTTTTGAACATTACCAATGGAATAATGAGTAAAAGAAAATTCATATATCATCGTTTGAATCACAAGGTTCCGTTATATTAATGGAATAATATTGCAAATTCAAATTTCAAACTGGTGTTTTCCATGACATTTTTCCCCACACTAAATTTGATTTTTTTAATTAAATTGTATGAGAAAATGTGGAAAAATTTATGCTCAATGAATTCAAATTATTTTCGCATATTTTGTTCTTCTTTCATAAATCCGTACTATAAATAGTTTTAAAACCACTTGTTAAAAAAAAAATATTGTTTTGGGGTCACGTGACTGGAGTGTTCCTATTTATGTCAGAACTGAATCACGAATTGATGGAGAAAACATTGAATGACATTAATTAACTTATCAACTAACTTGAATAAATAAATAAATTGCTAATTAAATGAATAAATAAATAAATGAATAAAGAAAAAATTATGAAGTTGAGTTTGAGCGGGAAAAGCAAAATTTTCAAAATTCTTAACCTATAAAATCGTTTGATAATGGAGTAATAACAACAATTGTTTGTCTTACAAAATGTTTATTCTCAAGCTTGCACCCTCTGACAACTTTAATAATTTTCAATTCCACACATTGCGTTGATTTTTGCTATATTTAGCAACAAATGAAACCGACCAGTGAACGCATTTCCAGATTACAAAAAAAATGATGTGTATGCGATATAAAAATAAATATTTTTACTTTTAAAACAGCATGGAGAGTGTTCACATTTATCGAAAGGCAGAATCACAAATTAACTGAGTGTGAAGAAAGCATTAAATAACTCGGTTGCTTATGAATTATTGAGAAGGGTTATGGTTAAACATGGAAATTGAGAGGGGTTATGAGCGCATGCGCGCCTTGAGATCGCGCGCGAAAATGTCCAAATTTTCGATTTTTTTGCCAAAGTGCTTTTCGATGTCATTGCAAATTAGCATTGCCTCGTCTGAGTCCACCAGATTTATTGCAATTCCCTTTTTGCCGAATCTGCCAGTTCTACCGATTCGGTGGAGGTAAGTCTCGTAGTCCGCTTTTCTTCGCTGGTCAATGGGCAGGTCAAAGTTGACGACTAGAGATACTTGGTCCACGTCTATTCCTGGAGACACAATTAATTCATGGATTTTTGAAGTGGGGTATTACATTTTTTTGTGAAACGTCTAATGCGGCGCATGGGATCGGAAAAATTTGCTCTTGGGATAGGCAATTTCCTTGACAAATGTATATAGATATACTCCACTGATTACCCATCGCCCCCTCTCTGCCATCGACGCAAAGGCGATGCGCACGAGTTGTATGTACATATCAAGATACGCTGAAGCGTTTCAAAAATTTTTGAAAAGAATTGGAAACTTTTTCAACAAATTAGAAAATTTTTGAAACAATTTTTGGAAAATTTAACAAAATGTGGAAAAAATTGGAAAAATCCTGAAAATTTTCGAAAAAATTTAACTCGTTTTGGAAAAATTTACAGAGAAATTTACGACACGATTGGAAAAAATTTGTAAGAATGAAGAAGGATTTTTAAAAAATTTGGAATTTTTGTTTTAAATTGAAAAATTTTGCTAAAAAATCGAAGAAATTTGGCACACTTGTCTAAAAATTTGAAAAAAATTGGAAAAATTTACAAAAGAATTGAAAAAAAATTGAACAAAATTGGAAAAAAATTCTAAAAATTTTGAAAAAGTGTGGCAAAATTTTGAAAAAATTTACAACAATTTTTTTAAAAATTCAAAAAATTTTGGAAAGGTTTGGAAAATTTGAAATTTTTTTTGTAAAATTTGGGGAAGTTTTGTAAAATTTTGAAAAAAACTTTTCAAACATTTAAAAACACTGAGTATTTGAAAATTTCCAATAATTCTCGAGAAATCTTCGACATTTTGGGTCGATTTAGATCAAAACTAATGTTTCCCTGTTTCACATCAAAATAGATGCAAACAAAAAAACAAAAATTGAAAATTCGGAATCAACTTTCATTAAAATTCTAAACTTTTTTGCTCGTTTTTAAAAAAGATAATTCCTATTTTTTTGTGTAATTTTAAATTCCCAAAAATTGGAATTTGTCATTTTTGGAATTTCTGGAAATGTGTGGGATTTTAATATTTAGGGAAAATCGTAAGTTACCTCGAGCGAGAACATTAGTCGTCACCAATACGGTGACGCATCCTTCTTTGAATTTGTCAAGTACTTCGATTCTTTCCTCCACTGACATGTCACCTGATAATACATCCACAGTAAATCCCTCGGATTTCATTTTTTCCGCCAACCAAGCTGCAGTTTTCCTCGTCTGAAATATTCAAAATTAATTTTCGTATTAATTCTTAAAAATTTTGCACACTTTTTGCCCCTAAATTTTTGAAAAATAAAAACCAATCCAGTTATTAATTTCTCAATTTTTTACCCAAAATTTCCAGAACTTTTCAGAGTTTTCAAATTTGTTAAATCTGACGATTGATCTTCTCAATAATAATAATAATAATAAAAATCCAAAAGTTGTTAATTTTTCAATTTTTTATCCAATTTGTTTCTAAAATTTCCAGAATTTTTCGAATTTGTCAAATTTGCAAAATTAGCAAAATTAGCAAAATTAGCAAATTTTGCAAAATTTGCGAAATTTGAAAAAATTTCATAATTGATCTTTCCAATAAAAAAAAAATGAAGGATTTTTTTTCACTCTCAGCTTTTCCTAATTTTTTTTTAAACGAAATTTCCCAAAATTTTCTACTTTTTAAGATTATGCATTTTTCAGAATTTAAACGGTGATACTTACATGACAGAAAATGATGGCTTGGCCCGTTAAATTAGTATAGATAGTAGATATAGCTTCATATTTAGCATCCATGGTAGAGCATTTAACATAAAACTGTTTAATATTATCCAGACACTCTTCCTCCTTCAACAATCTGATGACCACAGACTGGGGCACAATAATTTCAGCAAAATCCATAACTTCAGTATCATACGTGGCACTGAAGAACATAATTTGACAGCTTTTCGGTAGCATTCTGTAAGCCAAAAATGACATAAAATTAATAAAGTGTTTCAAAAATCCTGAAAAAATTCCTAAAAAAATCTGCAAAAAAAAATCTGAAAAATTGAAAAAAAAAAAATTGGGACTCTTCCCTGGGCCATGTTCTCAATTGTAAAAATATTTAAATAATTTTTCTATTCCTCACAATTGGAAAAAAAAAAATTGACAATTTTGGTAGCCAAAGTGGTCAACCAAGTCGATTTTCGTCTTGCCACACTTTTTAGCAAATATCTCAAAACTGAAGGAAGATAGCGTCATTTTGATAAGGACCTTTTTTGTAGAGGAAGATGAGATCTACAAATTCGTATAACAACAAATTTTGATAGCTCTCTTAGTTTCAGAGATATTTAGGGAAAGCAGACTCGACTGATAATTTTGCAACTGAATTGTGGTAGTCACTTGTGAATTCTTATGCATTGGTCCTGATGTCCTTGAGTCGCGATCATCACGTCAGCCTCGTCAAGGACAAAAGCTGAGATTTTACTCAAATCGAAGAATCGGAATTTTAGGGACCAGTCGAGGGCTTTTCCAGGGGTTCCTATGATTATGTGCTCTGTGATCCTTGAACCTCTTGCCATTTCCTCTCCTCGCACAGCATATTTTATTCTTATTTCAGGACAATGCCTGGACATCTTAGCTGCTACTTCTCCAGTCTGAATAGCTAGCTCATATGTAGGGGCCAAACAGAGAACCTAAACACAAATTTCAAAAATTTTGAATGAATTAATAAAATAGAAAAATGTACTATAAAATAATAAAGAAAAAAAAAATGAAGAAATTAGGAATTTTTCGAAATAAATTCAATACCAAAAAATGATAAATTCGGAAAATTTTAGAGTTATAAAAAAAAAATAAAAATTGAAGATTTCGAGAGATTGAAAATTTTAAAAATTGATAACTTTCAAAAAATGTTGAAAATGTAGAAACTTAAGTAGAAATTCAAAATTTTAAATCTGGCCTAGAAAAATTTTAAAAATTCGAAAAAATGATTATTCTAAAATTGACATTTTAAAAATTGAAAAAAGTAAAAGAATACTACAATCAACAATTCGAAAAATTCAAAATCTGGAAAATTGAAAAATGTGAAAAACTAAACAAAAACAAGAAAGCAGTTTTTTAAGGTAAAAAGTTAAGACAATTCGATTTGATTTCAGTGTCATTAAAAGGCCCTATTAAAGAAAGAAATTAAATATGAAAAAATTTAAAAAAATTCAAAAGTGTAAAAATTTCGAAATTGTCAAAAATTTCCAGAGATTTAAAAACTCACAAAAAGTTGGAAAAAATCGACAAAACTAGAGAACGACAAATATTAAAAGAGAAAAATGAAAAAAAAATATAATAAAAATCAAAATATTTTTTTAACAATTCTGAATTTCAAATATTGAAGAAAGAAGTAAAAAAAATTACATGGAAAATTGACTTGATACCTGTGGATATGGTTTGGTAGTGTCGACTCGGCTGAGCATAGCCAATACGAAAGCTGCAGTTTTTCCCGTACCTGATTGGGCCTGAGCAATCATGTTTTGGGGAGGGTCAGCCAACAGGGTTGGTAGAGCAAGCTCCTGAATCCTGGAAGGCTTGATAAATCCCATATCATAAACGCCCCTCAAAAGTTTCTTCTGAATTTTCAGCTCCTCGAACGATTTCACACTAAACAGAGGAGACCTAGAACCAGAAAAAAAAACAAATAAGCAAGAATGTTAAGAAAAAAAAAATCCTCAACATTTCATTTTTCTACATTTTCCGTTCGAATTTTTAACCTTTTTTCCAAATTTTATATCGTTTTTTCAAACATTTTTGAAACTGTGTTTCAGACATCAGATTTTCTAAATTTTTAAATTTGAGTTTCTTAAGTTTTCTGTAATTTTTAATTTCAAAAATATGGGACCTGGGATCCTTGCGCTGGACCTCGATGCTCTCATCAACAGACTCGACTAAGGATTTGTGTAAGAATTTTTTTAGTAGGGATTCCTCAGCTGCTGAAGGTGCAGCATCAACTTCCGGTTCGCCGGATCCATTTGTAGGCTCTTGTGTCTCTGGATTTATCGCAAGCGCAGTCACCTGAAATTAAAGAGTGAAATCATGTTAATTGAACTAAATTTCGTTTATTTCAATTGGGATCATCGACATTGTTTTCTCTTTAGTGTTTATATAGGCGTTTGTTACAATAGGTATGCATATTATATATCCTGGCTGACGGCGCACGCGCAATGGCCATTTGTAATATCCCTTGCAATAAGGACTGTTAAAAGTTGAAAAAACTTGAAATTTGAACTACTTAGAGTGTGTTTGTGCCCCCTCGCGTGTCAAACAACATTTTCTGTTTTGTAATTCTTGTTTGACACATTTTTTTCCAAGATTTTTCTAAAGGTTAAGTACCTGCGCGTAATCGGGCGGAGTGCGCATGCGCGAAATTCAAACTGCCAAGCAGCTCCCGCTAGTTCTATCTTCTACCTGCGCTTACACCTTAAATACGCAAGTTAGGGGAAGAAATCATTGAACATAAAATGTTCATGTTTACGCGAGGAACATTTTTTGTTATATACAGTTTTTTTCTATATGTAACCGTTCTTGAGATACGGCGCTATGAACTTTTCAAATTGTGAATAAGAAGAGAAATCCTGCAGCGATTTTAGCCGTAATCGAATCACTTTTAAGGTTTCGACTAGGACCTTATGGACCTCAATCGCTTCATTAGGTCGTGTGTAATTGTCTACACAAAATTAGTGCCACACACACACACACACACACCAAGTACAGATATCTCAAAGTTTCGTGGAAAAAGGTTAGAACTGGTCACGTGACCAAAGTGCGATTTTTGAATTCAGGGTCATCCCAATTAAATGATTTATGAATTTAAGAATAAAATTCCACTTTTGGTAGGAGAAATCAACGTAGAGGAGGAAAGCAGAACTTCTTTTTGATATCCCTAATTTTTTGTGGAGCTTCAAAAATTCTGGGTGAAATTTGTATCCCATTCTTTACGAGAAATTTATAGGAGGAAGGTCACGTGGTATTTATAAGGCATTATTATGATTGTGACTATAGCTCTGGTAAATTAGTAGCTATAGTGTTTTATTTATATAAAATCACATACCAATATTTTTTTTCAAGCTTTATTTAAAAATTATCTTTTTTTTTTATAATACGTCAACTTTTTGAGTCTGTCAAACTTTTTTTTAATTTTTGAAAATCTTGACACTTTGAGCGCTCTTCATAGCTTTCATTATTTTCAATATTCTATTTTCGAATCTGCAGACTTAAATAAATTAAAAAATAGAAAATTATTAATTTTTAATTTTTCAATATTTTCAGGCACAGTAGTTTATTATGATTATTATTCAACTTTTTGTATTTTGGTAAACTTCATAAAAAATGTTTGCGCTATAGTCAGAGGTTAAGTAAGCGCTTTAGGAAATTTGAGGACTTACGCTTGATGCTAGTAAGTCGCCTTCCTCGGCCAATTTTCCCCAATCGACGTTTGCCTCAGTCATTTTGCCGACTGATGCGGACTTTGATGAACTGAAAAATTTTCTTTTGAGCTTTCCAAGCTTAGGAACAGTTTTGACGACAACCCGGCAGGCAGTTTTACCAGTTTACTGTGCCAATTTTTTTCCGAACGCGACTGTACGGAAGCGCCACTTTTGAGGTGAGCTTGCTTGGTTATCTATGGCGGATAATGCGGGAATGTGGTGGTAACAATTGAATTGTTCAATCTTTAACAAATTGCCTCGTTTCTTGGGGGTTGGTGTGTTTTTTAATAATTGTTCAATTTGTTTGGAAATTGCTCCGTTTTTTAATGATTGTTCAAGTTTTTGGACACATTGTTCAATATTTTGAAGATTGTTCAAGTTTTTTAACATTGTTCAATATTTTGAAAATTCTCCAAATTTTTGAGAATTGTTCAATTTTTTTTAGAATTGTTCAATATTTTGAAAATTGTTCAACTTATTGAGAATTATTGAAGTTTTTGAAAATTGTTCGAGTTTTTGAAAATTGTTCAAGATTTCGAACATTGTTCAAGTGTTTGAAAATTGTTCCAGTTTTTTGAAATTGTTCAATTTTTTGAAGATTGTTCCATTTTTTGAGAATTTTTCAATCTTTTGAGAATTGCTCAATTTTTTTGAGAATTGTTCAATATTTTGAAACTTGTTCAGTTTATTGACAATTATTGAAGTTTTTGAAACTTGTTCAAGTTTTTGAAAATTGTTCAAGTTTTTGAAAATTGTTCAAGTTTTTCGAAACTGTTCAATTTTTTGAAGATTGTTCAAGTTATTGAACATTGTTCAATTTTTCACAGATTGTTCAAGTATTTGAGAATTGCTCAATTTTTTGGGAATTGTTCAAGACTTTGATAATTGTTCCAGTTTTGTAAAATTGTTCAATTTTTTGAGGATTGTTCAATTTTTTGAGAATTGTTCAATCTTTTGAGAATTGCTTAATTTTTTCGAGAATTGCTCAATATGTTGAAAATTGTTCAACTTATTGAGAATTATTGAAGTTTTTGTAAATTCTTCAAGTTTTTGAAAATTGTTCAAGATTTCAAACATTGTTCAAGTTTTTGATAATTGTTCAAGTGTTTGAAAATTGTTCCAGTTTCTTAAAATTGTTCAATTTTTTGAAGATTGTTCCATTTTTTGAGAATTTTTCAATCTTTTGAGAATTGCTCAATTTTTTTGAGAATTGTTCAATATTTTGAAACTTGTTCAGTTTATTGACAATTATTGAAGGTTTGCAACTTGTTCAAGTTTTTGAAAATTGTTCAAGTTTTTCGAAACTGTTCAATTTTTTGAAGATTGTTCAAGTTATTGAACATTGTTCAATTTTTCTCAAATTGTTCAAGTATTTGAGAAATGCTCAATTTTTTGAGAATTGTTCAAGACTTTGATAATTGTTCAAGTTTTTGAAAATTGTTCCAGTTTCTTAAAATTGTTCAATTTTTTGACGATTGTTCAAGTTTTTGAAAATTGTTCCAGTTTCGTAAAATTGTTCAATTTTTTGAAGGTTATTCAATTTTTTGAGAATTGTTCAATCTTTTGAGAATTGCTTAATTTTTTCGAGAATTGTTCAATATTTTGAAATTGTTCAGTTTATTGACAATTATTGAAGTTTTTGAAAATTGTTCAAATTTTTCAAAATTGTTCATTTTTTTACAAATTGTTCAACTTATTGAACATTGTTCAATTTTTCAAAAAATGTGCAAGTATTTGAGAAATGCTCAATTTTTTGAGAATTGTTCAATATTTTGAAAATTGTTCAATTTATTGACAATTATTTAAGTTTTTGAAAATTGTTCAAGTTTTTGAACATTGTTCAAGTTTTCCAAAATTCTACAATTTTTTGAAGATTGTTCACTAAAGATCTCCGCTATCTCGTCAAAAATATTTTGTGATGATAAATTGAACATTACATTTATGAATGGAAATTCAAAATTTTCATATTCATGAAAATTTCTTATGAACTTCAGCTCAGAATTTTACTGAACAAATGATCTGAAAACGACATGAATTTCGGAACGACAGGAACAGTAGAACATAAAGAATCAATCCTCGTGCACCAGTGACGTCATCGCTTCAGAGACGACTACCTCAGATCCGACGGACCACCGTTACCTTGTCAATTTTTTTTCTCTGTGTCCCAAAAGTCCCAAAATTGAGTGTTGTGAATAAAATTACACGCTCGATTTGACCATCTGGGTTGGTGCAATGAGCCTTCATCCCCAGCAAAGGTCCTCCACAATACACCTGTCTAATGTCTACTTTTGTATCCGGTCTGCAATAGCATTTCCGGTATGTGGGGGATGTGCCCTTGGACCCCCGCGAGGGGCTGCTCCCCCTCCCCCTCCCCCCAAAACACTTCACGCACCAAAGCACATTTCTCCCCATCATAACTCAACCCCCCTCGATTTGTTATCACGACACGCGATTTTTTTCCATTCTCTTTTTCTCCCCCCCCCCCCCCCATTTTTACCGCAGTAAATGTTCAATTTTTCGCTCCCGTAGTTTTCTATAGAAATTACCTGCAATTTATAAAAACATAAAGCATAGAAGAATTTTTTTTTCAATTTTGAAGATCAGCAACATTTAATAAATTTTTATTCAAAAAATTTGAGACAATTTTGGAAAATTAAAAAAAAAGGTGAGATCAATCTTGGTCCGACCTTCGATGCCGAGGCTTGGACTTGATAGCTTCAACATAGCTTCATCCCATGTATAAGCCTAGATCGCACCAAGCTTAGTTATATCAAAGATATCCAAGCATTGTTGGCCCAGCTTGTGGCAAGCTCGGCTCAACCTTGGCGTCCCTAGCGTTGGCCCACAGGCAGAATCCAATCTACGTTCAATATTGGATACATACATACATCCAAGCTAACTAGAATCATCCAAATCCAAGCTTCAGAAAGCATGTTGTGCTAAGCTTGGTCCGAGCTCAGCTTTGCTAGCTTTGAATCTTAGCTTTAACAAGCATGAATCCCGGATTGCTCATACCATCTAAACCCAAGCTTCTGAACTAAGGTTGAACTAAGCTGGATTGAAGCATACTTTTCCTAGTTTCGATTTACCGGCTTCAGCGAAACTCTGCTTAATATTGGATTCATATATAAATCCAGGATTGCTGCACCACCTAGACCCAAGCTTGGAAACGAATGTTCAACTAAGCTTGGTCCAACCTCAATGTTCCTATCTTCCAAGTTTGAACCAAGATAAATTTTGTAGCTTGGACCAAGATTAATTTCGATGCTTCGACCGCGAGAAACTTTGGAACTTGGACGAACATGAATTTCGAAGCTTGTACCAAGATAAAGTCCGTAGCTTGAGTGAAGATAAAGTTCGAAGCTTGTATTAACCTACGTAACCAAGCTAGGACGAAGCTTATTCTCTAAGCTGGGATTGGTGTTACATTCGCGCGGCCGGGGTGGCGCTAGTAGTGTAAGAACGGCCAATCCGGTTCACCAAAAATTCTTCTCGGCTGGAAGCAGTACCCCCTCCATGAGGTCACTCGTGTCTTCTAGAGTGGGGCGCGTTCGTGTCTGAACCGAAGCGCGCTCTTCGGTCGGGCGCACTATAGTTGATGCGTCGGTAGGATGATCCAGATATAGGGGGCAGATCAAATAGAAAAATATGCATTCTTCATGGTACTGCTCCCGCTTCTGTCAGTCCCATATATCCAACACCTGGTGGACGAGCTCGAGTGGAGTGTCTATTAATTTGTACTCAGCATGAGTGTGAAATCGATTTAGGACCCTTCACCAATACTTTCACAAGCCCTTGTCATCCCGACCGAATCGAAATTTGGGGTAATTTTTATCATCTCGGGAAAATATACTGCAACCCCATATGAGCTATATATGTTGAAAATAGGAAATTTATGGGTTTTCCTGATTGCACCATAAATTCAATTTTTCGTGATGCCAACGTCAATACACAAACTTGTAAACAAAATTTTTGAATTTTTGAATTTTTGAAAATTTCAAAAAAATTGAAAATTTAAAAAAATTGGAAAAAAATGAAAATAAAAAAAAATTGAAATCGAAAAAAAATAAGAAAAAAAAAATCAGAATTTATAAGATTTTGAAAGTTGAAAAAAAAGTGAAAATTGACAAAAAATTGTGAAAAAATAAAGTTGAGATTTTGGAAATTTTTTTTCGAAATTTTGCAAAATTTTGCTAAAATGTTCGGACGAAGTAGTTTTCTTTGCTTTACATTTCCACAAGCCTTTCACTCTTTCCTCTATCATACGTTACCCTATTTTTTTAAGTCCACCCTATAATCCCTCCCCCTACGGTTGGGAAGGACTGTGGCTCTCTCGTCGGGCTTATCTATTATTTTCATTCAGGATTATGTCGTGAGTATCAGGAGCCGGAATCGCCTCCGCAATTCTCCAATTGTCCACTCGTGAAATAATATCTTTGCGATTATCTTCATTTTCTTTCATCCGCGCCCCTGCATTTTCAATATTGTTTATTTTGAGATTTTTAAAGTTATTTCTGTTTTACATTTTTTTTTTGTATTTTCTCACAATTTCAAAAAATTCCAAATTTCCCAAAATTTCAAAAAAATTTCCAATTTCTCAAAATTAAAAAAAAATTTCCAATTTCTCAAAATTTTTGGAATTTTTTCAGAACTTTTGAAATTTTTCGAAACTTCTTCCAAAAACATTTTTGTTTGTCATCAAAGTTTGTGAAATGAAAAAAAATTGTTTTCCAAAATGAAAAGAACAGATAAAATAATGTTTCTGAAAATTGTAATAGTTTTGAAAAAAAAAAAAAAAAAAAAAAAAATTCCGAAAATTTCAAAATTACAAAACAAAAAAATGAGATTGTTCAATGAACTTTGTCAAAATACTGAATTTTCAATGTTTTGGAAATTGTCATAATTTTTCCAGCCTCCAAGATTTTCTCCGGATTACATTGTATCGGTAACTGAGATCGCGTGCGTTATTACCCAATTGTTCACTCGAGAAATAATGGATCCGAGATTATCTCCATTTTATTTCATTCACTGCAGCCTCCCCATTTTCACATTTTCCATCGCGTGTTGCAGCCCAGCATCCGTCATTAATCTCCGCGTAATTTCGGAGAATTCTGCTCCTGTAATTACGAACCTTTTTTTTCCCCGTTAATGGGACTTTGTTTAGCTGTACAAATGAAACATCTGGACATGATTTATCCCAGAAGGAAAATTATAGAAATTTTTCCGAGCATTCGCATTTCATAATTTCATTCAAATTTTCAAAATTTTCAAATTTTTTTAAATTTTCAAAATTTACATAATTTTCAAAATTGTCAAAATTTTCATAATTTTCAAAATTTTCAAAATTTTCAAAATTTTCAAAATTTTCAAAATTTTCATAATTTTCAAATTTTTTAAAATTTTCAGAATTTTCAAAATTTTCAAAATTTTCAAAATTTTCAAAATTTTCAAAATTTTCAAAATTTTCAAAATTTTCAAAATTTTCAAAATTTTCAAAATTTTCAAAATTTTCAAAATTTTCAAAATTTTCAAAATTTTTAAAATTCCCAAAAATTTTTTACTAATGCACAAAATTTTGCGAAATGTCAAATTTTCGAAGTCTCCAAAATCGATTGAAAAAAAAAATTTTTTTTAAATAAATTTTCAAAATTTTCAGAAATTTCCAAAATTTTCGGAAATTTCCAAAATTTTCGGAAATTTCCAAAATTTTCAGAGATTTTCAAAATTTTTAGAAATTTTGAAGCTTTTAAAATTTTCCAAATTTCCAAAATTTTCAAAATTTTTAAAATTCCCAAAAAATTTTTACTAATGCACAAAATTTTGCGAAATGTCAAATTTTCGAAGTCTCCAAAATCGATTGAAAAAAAACTTTTTTTTTAAATAAATTTTCAAAATTTTCAGAAATTTCCAAAATTTTCGGAAATTTCCAAAATTTTCAGAGATTTTCAAAATTTTCAGAAATTTTGAAGCTTTCAAATTTTTCAAAATTTCCAAAATTTTCAAATTTTTCAAAATTTTCCGAGATTTTAAAAATTTTCCGAGATTTTAAAAATTTTCAGAAATTTTGAAGCTTTTAAAATTCCCAAAAATTTTGCAAAATGTCAAATTTTCGAAATCTCGAAAATCACTGCAAAAAAAATTTCAAAAATCACAAAAATTATGGAAAACATTTCCAACATTACGAAATTCCAAAAACAAAACAAAACAAAATTTGATTCAAAACTTCATGAGTGGCACAACTAAAAGAAAAACTTGAGGCTATTCAAACAATTCGAAATTTATAATTATTCCAAAAAAAAAGATCGTTTAAACAATTAGCAGCATTCAATAGAATTACGCAATCTGCGATCACGTTATCGAAAAATCAGTAAAACCGAGTAGACAGTGGGGTGCACGTGCCGGGGGCACGTGCACGCCTCTGAGGTCAACCGCACCGGTGACATTTGGCTGCTGAAACCTGTAATTATTCGACAAAAAAAGCCCATGTAATTTTCTGATACATTGGGGCCCATATTTCGGGCAATTTGCAACTATTACGTCGCCACTGTTACTTTATTCCACAAGCGCGCGCATGCGCACTCCGCGCGCTGAATTACAATTCGAAATTTAAAATAACAATATCTTTTCCGAAGTTGAAGAACTTGTTAACCATCGATTCCGAATGACTTAACAGTCTCAATTTGTCAATTTTCAAATATTTTTTTGGTAGTTCAAGACCTGTCACCATTGATAGTAATCAATAACTTCCTCCAAAACTGTAACATTAAGATCTAACTGTTTATGGCTTGAATCTGATTGAAACTCATGTACGCCTGAGCTTGCAAATTGCGTTCCTGCAATTTGCACATACAGTAAAACTGACGCAATGACGTACACTTTCTACGTACAAGACCGAATGCGCGCTTCGCGCGCTGAATTACAATTTGAAATTTGAAGTAACAATATCTTTTCCGATGTTGAAGACACTGTTAATCATTGATTCCGAAAAAATGAGAGCTTTCAATTTTCCAATTTGGAGCAAGCACCTTTTGCTTTTTCTGTAATTATCGCGTGCATATAAAATTTGTCAACACTGGACAGAATATGTAAAACACTCGAAACTTAATAAATTAACATAAGCTCAAAAAATATTCTGTGTATATGATTTTCAATAACTACATAAGTTATGACAACTTGAACAATTGTCATACTTTTGAAAACTAAAGCCAAATCGATATGCCAAGTATCGATGTTAATCGACGCAAAGGCGATTACCAATCAACTTGACGATGTTATCTGACTAATCTGATCGAGCAATAAATGAATGACGATTGAAAAATAAATTATGACAGACCAATGAGGAGTGGTCTTGCGACTTTCGATTCTGACGATGTTCATTTTTGTGTATGCGCTTTCTTGAATAGGATACGGTCATCGTTTTTTTTTTTCAAAATTTGAATTGTCTTCGGATTGTTGAGCACTTTTTGAGAGGGAATTTCTTCCTGGGGTGTCCCTAGTTTTGCCGGATCGATGGATGGGCGTGGGCCAAGCTGACCCGCCTCCTCTTCCCTGATTGGTCACCGCCCGTTAATGTGATTGGGCGACCCCGGGGTGCCTAGGTCCCGGTTCCCGTCTTTTACCACTTCACCTCGACGACTCGGTCACCGTTGACGTATCATATAAACGTTCTTCCGTCATATAAAAAAAATTATTGTGCGTAAATGATATATCTATATTTACTATTTTGAAATGCGAATTAAAAATTTTTTTTTCTGACAGTGTAAAAAAATATTTAACGGAAAATATGTTTTCTGAATGAGAAAATTTTGTGAATGAATTATAACAAATAGATTAATTGTGGTGAAAAAAATGAGGGATACAGAAAAAAAAAATTGGCGACTGGAATAAACAATTTTGTTAAACAATTTTTTTTGGCGGTTCTCGGTGATAAATCGTTTTGATTTGTTGGAAAAAAAATGGTGGACATAGATGTGATATCGAGTTGCATGAAAAATTGTGGGTTCAATAACTGATTTTTGTGTGAAAAGTGTAATTGAAGAGATTTTTTTTGAGGGATTGAGGCTGGAGGGGAAATAAGTGGAAGCGGGGTAAGTAGTGATGTTTAAACTGAAATATCTTGTTATTTTAGGGGGATAGAGTGTTTTGGGTAAAGACCTTTTTTGTAGAGCAGAAAAAAATCTACAAAATATGTATTTACATAAATTTCGCTATTTTGCTAATTAACGATAGAAATTTGGAAAAACGAATATTACGAGCAATGTTCATTTGGGCATTGCAGGTAACAGAAAGAGGCGAATCACTATTTTGAACATAGTGTGTGATTTTTCAATATGTCAATCACAAGTCACGATTTTGCAAGCGTGAATTGGGATTTGAAAATGGAGAAATATCATTTCGAAATTAGTGATTCGCTAATCTAAAATAGTGATTTCTGTGACTGACATCGTTATCTACGATTCACTTGTGAATCACGATGGTGAATCACCATTTTGGGATTTGAAAATAGAGAAACGCCATTTTGAAATAGTGATTCGCTCATCTAAGATAGTGATTTCTGTGACTAGGATCCTTGTCTACGATTCACTTATGAATCACCACATGGTGAATCAGCATTTTGGGATTTCAAAGTGGAGAAACGCCATTTTGAAATAGTCATTCGCTAATCGAAAATAGTGATTTCTGTGACTTAGATCGCTATCTACGATTCAAGTATGAATCACCATGGTGAATCACCATTTTGGGATTTAAAAATGAAGAAACGCCTTTTTTAAATAGTGATTCGCTAATCGAAAATAGTGATTTCTGTGACTTAGATCGCTATCTACGATTCAAGTATGAATCACCATGGTGAATCACCATTTTGGGATTTAAAAATGAAGAAACGCCTTTTTTAAATAGTGATTCGCTAATCGAAAATAGTGATTTCTGTGACTAAAATCATTGTGTACGACTCAGTTGTGAATCACCAAAACTAAATTTGCTGCAAATAAAACTGCAAAACTAAATTTGTGATTCGCAATTTTGAATTCGTGATTCACGATTTAGACGTGATTTCATAGTCTTGAACGGGTAAATCACGATTTTGAGATGTGAGTACAATTTGAAAATTAGTGATTTTTCTTTCGAGAAATGTGATTCACTATGACAATATTGTGATCACGATTTGCAGAACTGAAATCACTTGGAAGTGGATCACGATTCGATCAACGACGCGGGCAATTCTACCAACTTGTGACTTGCGAATCACAGATTGTGAATTATGCTTCTAAAGTTGTGATTTCGAAAAAGGGCATTTCGTTTTCGAATCACAACTCAATATTTCCAGGCTAGTGCATGGGAATGGAAAAATCACGAATCACAATTCGGATTTCGTGATTCACAGAACGAATGAAAAAAATTGAATTAGTGATTTCGGGTTGGTAAATTGTATTTTACAATTGAGAAGCGATACCCGATTTTGGTTAATCACAGTTTTTCGAGTGGTAAATCACTAGAAGAATCGTGAATCGCGTTGAGATTTTTGACACAATTTATGAAATTTTCGGTGAAACTGTCTCACCATTTTTGATTAATGTCAAATTTTTATATTGTCCTTTATACGAGTTTCACTCATTGAGATCACTATTTATAATGTGAATCAAAAATTTTCCAAAATTGATTGAGAAATTTTAAAAATTTCAGAACCTTCAAAAATTTCAAAAATTTCAAAAATTTCAAAAATTTCAAAAATCTCAAAAATTTCAAAAATTTCAAAAATTTCAAAAATTTCAAAAATTTCAAAAATTTCAAAAATTTCAAAAATTTCAAAAATTTCAAAAATTTCAAAAATTTCAAAAATTTCAAAAATTTCAAAAATTTCAAAAATTTCAAAAATTTCAAAAATTTCAAAAATTTCAAAAATTTCAAAAATTTCAAAATTTTCAAAAATTTCAAAAATTTCAAAAATTGCAAAAATTTCAAAATTTTAAAAATTTCAAAACTCGCGAAAATCTCAAAAATCTCAAAAATCTCAAAAATCTCAAAAATTTCAAAAATTTCAAAAATTTCAAAAATTTCAAAAATTTCAAAAATTTCAAAAATTTCAAAAATTTCAAAAATTTCAAAAATTTCAAAAATTTCAAAAATTTCAAAAATTTCAAAAATTTCAAAAATTTCAAAAATTTCAAAAATTTCAAAAATTTCAAAAATTTCAAAAATTTCAAAAATTTCAAAAATTTCAAAAATTTCAAAAATTTCAAAAATTTCAAAAATTTCAAAAATTTCAAAAATTTCAAAAATTTCAAAAATTTCAAAAATTTCAAAAATTTCAAAAATTTCAAAAATTTCAAAAATTTCAAAAAATTCAAAAATTTCAAAAATTTCAAAAATTTCAAAAATTTCAAAAATTTCAAAAATTTCAAAATTGTCAAAAATTGTCAAAAATTTCAAAAATTTCAAAAATTTCAAAAATTGCAAAATTTCAAAAATTTCAAAACTCGCGAAAATCTCAAAAATCTCAAAAATCTCAAAAATCTCAAAAATTTCAAAAATTTCAAAAATTTCAAAAATTTCAAAAATTTCAAAAATTTCAAAAATTTCAAAAATTTAAAAAATTTCAAAAATTTCAAAAATTTCAAAAATTTCAAAAATTTCAAAAATTTCAAAAATTTCAAAAATTTCAAAAATCTCAAAAATCTCAAAAATCTCAAAAATCTCAAAAATCTCAAAAATCTCAAAAATCTCAAAAATTTCCAAAATCTCAAAAATTTCGAAAGAATAAAAAATCCAAAAATTTGAGAAAATCAAAAAACCCCAAGAACGTCGAAAAATAGCAAAGAAAAAAAAAAAATCACCATTTCCCAAAATTGTAAAAATTCCAAAATTCCTGTTACAGGCATGTTCAACGCCCGGCGACTCTTGCAGACCCCAATAACACCCGGCAATGCCCCCTAAAGGAACTCGTGAAAAATCCACCTCACAAATTCCTGCTCACCGTGGAACGTGTTGGCGAGGTGTCGAGCAAGTGTGCTCAACAAATCCCCGCCACGTGCCAAGCGTGACGACACGTGTCGTTGTTTAGAGGATATCAGCGGGCGCGTGTTCTGGTGCTATCATTGGCCAGGATCTCCCGAGTCGTGCTCAAGTGTCGGAAATTGGACCTTAGTTCGATAAACTAAATTAGTCCACTCCAAAAAAAAACTTCTCGTAGAGGTGATGATGAACAATCTAGTCAGTTTGCTAGTCAGAAATACAATCAGGTTAGTTAGCCGCACCTAAGACTATAAAAATCAAAACCACGAAAGAAGAACCAAAATCCCCCTCGTCAATTTCCGGTTCCAAAATGATGTACTCAATGGACAATTTAGAGCTCGATATGATGAATAGGCACTATATATACGACGCTCACAGTTTCCTGGGTAACCCGGGGATGCCAGCGCTACCTCCGCACTGCGGAGCGGCGCCGGCGGGGGCCCTAGCGCCCATAGTCTCACAAATAACCCCCTCCCACCCACCCGGAAGTACTGGCAGCTCAAACTGCAGTGAACATTACCCTTTCGACGACAACAGCAGCGATGATGAGAGTGTCTACAGTAGTGACAGAGATGTGCGATCCAGGGATGGACATTCACGAAAGTATGTGGTCATTAATTTCACTGAACCTCTTTTCAACTCGGGACAATATCAGAATTCGGATTTCCGACCGGATACTGCCAACACCGCAGTGCGCATGCGCGCCGCCATTTAAACTTGCCCGCCACTACTGTGCGACGCAAGGCGCATGCGCGCCGCCATTGAAACTTACCCGCCACTACTGTGCGACGCAATGCGCATGCGCGCCGCCATTCAAACTTGCCCGCTACTACTGTGCGACGCAATGCGCATGCGTCGTCGGTGGTCGGCAGGGTTCGGTTGGAAATCCGACGATAACTGTCATGGCGTCTCGATTATAGTCAAGAACGATAATTTCTTTTATTATTGGTCACAGAAACCAAATATATCTGTTCATTTATTACAACAGACGCGGTCATGACTGCATGATGGAGGACGACGACAGTCCGACGCTGAAGCGCCCGCGCCAGGCGGTGCAGCAGCGTCAGGCAGCGAACCTCCGTGAACGGAGACGAATGCAGAACATAAACGACGCTTTCGAGGGCCTCCGGGCTCATTTGCCGACTCTACCCTACGAGAAACGCCTGTCGAAAGTGGACACCCTGAGGCTGGCTATCGGTTACATAACGTTTCTGACGGAGCTCGTAAGGGCGGACAAGGGTAACGAGTCGCACGGCGGAAGTGGTGCTATATCTAGGTGTACGGGGCGGGAGCACTCCGAGAAAATCATCGTCCATAGTAAATATCTTGATGCATACTTCTCCTTCGTCTTCTTCGTTCTCCTCCTCTTCTTCTTCGTCTCCGTCTTCTTTATCTCCTTCTCCTTTTTCTTCTTCCTCCTCTTCTTCTTCTTCTTCCTCCTCTTCTTCTTCTTCTCCTTCCCCTTCTTCTTCTTCCTCCTCTTCTTCTTATTCTTCTTTTTCTCCTTCCGCTTCTTCTCCTCCTCCTCCTTGTTCTTTCTCTCCTTCCGCTTCTTCTCCTCCTCCTCCTCCTTCTTCTCCTCCTCCTCCTTCTTCTTCTTCTTCTTCCTCCCATTCTCCGTTTTTTCCTTATCTTTCTCCTTCTTCGTGTTTTTCTTTGTTTCTTTCTTCTCCTTCTTCTTTTTAACTTCCCGATCTAGGGACGTTATTGTAATGACCCCGAACATGAAAAGTGTCAGATCGATGAGATTTTCACGTTTCTCGACGTTTTGCATCATCCTGAAGCAATTTCATTGAAGTGTCTGTATGTGTGTGTGTGTGTGTGTGTTCGTCCGTATGTGGCAACATTTTTCGTTTACGTTTTCTCGGAAACGGATCGTGCGATTTATTTTTCTTTTCAATCGTTGCGTCTCCGTGTAACTTAGAGCTGATTAGATTTTTGATCGAATCCATCGAGCAGTTCCCTTGTTTATAATGTTCTACTGCATAAACTATTAGAGTTAGCGCAAAATTCATATAAGAAAAGTTGTTTGCCATATAAAAATACGTATTTTATGTGGAATGCCTTTTTTCGATAGTTTGCATAATTAAGGAGGTATAGCAGTCTCCACAATTATGTATGTAATAAGTGAACGAATGGACCCAGCCCTGTTATGACGGTCCCAATCGAAGCGTTTTCATGCAAAATCGAGCGGATCACATTTTGGATGGCATTTGTGCAGTATATGCAATGTTATTAGCAATTGCAATTGTTTATACTGTTCCACTGGGTAAAATATTAAAGTTTTTGTTTTGCAGCCGCATCCTTATTGGCGTCTCACTCTCACTCAAGTAACACGCATAAGTCTCATCCTCATGCTCACCATGCGTCTACTCAAGTATTCATAATTATCTGCTTCATAAATGAGTCAGTTTGGAATTCTCAAATTGGCATGTTTTCGTTATGATAATAACAGGGGTCACACTGATTAACCGTAGTATATTGGAGAAGAATAAATTTAGTAGGTTGTGCTGAAAAACCAAATCGGGAAGTTTTGTTTGTGCTCCGAGTGGGGCACACACATGCACACACCACTAGTTCTTCTCCCCCCCCCCCCTCCCATCTTGAACGGTGAAAACCACATCGGCCTTGCTCTATCCTAACAATATCTGGCCTCCCTCCAGAAGCCATCCGCCATTTTTTGTTGTGACCGCTAGCGTGCGTAAACCATCTCCACCATTTCATGGAATACAATTCAGACTTATTTTCTTATGTACGAGCCCCCAGGCCCATGAATAAATCATTAATAAGTCGTCCAAAAGATTTGTTTGACGGAAAACCCGAGATTTGTTATCGTTTTGACGGTGGGAACTCACAGGTGGCGATGTTCTACACCCCTAGGTGTCATTGCCGATTTCCGAGAGCCCAGAGACCGTTCATTAAGGTCATTTCCGGTTCTTGGGGTGCTCTGGTGTTCTCATTTATTTATTCTTTTTGAAGTGAAACTTCAAGAATTGGTCTTCGAGATGAGTTGTTAGGAGATGAATTGTCATAGGGATGAAACGTCTGGACACCGAAACTTCTTGCGGGACTATCTGAAGGTGTTACGCTGTCCGGACACTTGCGCTTAGGTCGAGGAGGTAAAACAAACAAAGGCAAATCGTGTGATGCGCTCAGATCTTACATCCAACCATCAACAAGACCGAATGCGCGCTTCGCGCGCTGAATTACAATTTGAAATTTGAAGTAACAATATCTTTTCCGATGTTGAAGACACTGTTAATCATTGACTCCGAAAAAATGAGAGCTTTCAATTTTCCAATTTGGAGCAAGCACCTTTTGCTTTTTCTGTAATTATCGCGTGCATATAAAATTTGTCAACACTGGACAGAATATGTAAAACACTCGAAACTTAATAAATTAACATAAGCTCAAAAAAATATTCTGTGTATATGATTTTCAATAACTACATAAGTTATGACAACTTGAACAATTGTCATACTTTTGAAAACTAAAGCCAAATCGATATGCCAAGTATCGATGTTAATCGACGCAAAGGCGATTACCAATCAACTTGACGATGTTATCTGACTAATCTGATCGAGCAATAAATGAATGACGATTGATAAATAAATTATGACAGAGCAATGAGGAGTGGTCTTGCGACTTTCGACTTTGACGATGTTCATTTTTATGTATTACGTCATTCTCAAATTTTGCAATTGTTCCAGGCTACGGTGGTAACCCATTCATCTCGCACTCTCTATCTTGGTCCAGAAACTCAGACATCTCACCAAACGGAATGATGTTTGCGAAGGTGTGGACTCCAGAAGATCCCAGATTAACCAGGACGCCAAGTCTGTCCAAAGATTCCCTAGAGTTGAGCAAAGTATGGTCACCAGAGGAGACTTTGGCCAAATCGGACAGCTCGGTGGACAAGTACGAGGAAGTCCCGAAGGCCTGGACACCGGAAGAGCACACAGCTTTGAAGAAAAGCTTGAATGAGAGTATGGAAATGGCGAAAACGTGGCAAGAACCGCGGGAAATTCTTAAAAACGCAATGAAATACGACTCCATGGAGAAACATTTGACCCTAGATTGTGTTTCCGTGCAATCGTAGGGCAGGGAAGTGGAGCGGACTAACGATTCCATTAATCAGTGATGAGAATTTCTTTTGTCAGCCGGTCCGCCTCCAAAACGCTAGGAAATACTAAAAAATACAAGCCAAAGACACTGAACAATCAAATAATTAGGTAAAACGGTAAAACAGAAAAGGGACCACTTTGTCGATTGACGGTTTAGTGAAGAAAATGGAAGGATATGGAGTGGGGATTCGCAAAATATCAGTGATATCTTCAGAATTTTCATAACTTCATGTCGACAAAGTGGGCCCTTATCTTAACGAACCTGTACGAACACGTGGAAGATATGTAAATTTGATATCTAATGCAGAAAGTCGTTATTGACCATTGAGCGATCACCCCGCTCCGCCGAATGGAGGGGGAATCCCCGCGCCGACAGGGAATCCCCCGTCTCCTCTATTCTTCAGTTTTCGAAAAAAAAATGGAAAAAATTGAGGTTTTTTTGTAGCTCAGGAATTTTCATTAATGAATACGGTGGGAATTTAAAAGAGCAACGATGGTTGGGTATCTCAGAAATTTTATTACAAGAAAATGTGAGGACTCAGAGCTTGAGCCGGGAGATACTGCCCAGCTCACGATTTTGAGAATTTGTAGCGACTTGTGGGTATGAATGTCAGGGCCCAAAAATTCGTAGTGTGTTCTACGCGATTGATAAGAGGAATACAAATTTTTGTGGAATTTTCATCCATTGGGTTTTTTTGTTAAAAATGAAAAACCCGGGGATTCCCCTAGTGGCCCCGAGTTATGCGCAATGAGTTCTGCGCATGACGTTCCGGAACGTGGCGGAATCCGGAGGGTTAGATCTGGCGGGAAAATTAATATGCGGTTCTGTCAATAGTGAAATATTGATTTATAGAAAAAACAATGAGAATTTTTTGGTGAATCGGGAAAAAATATTTATTTTCTTAGAATGAATTTCGAGGAATGGCCGAATTTTTTTTTTTTAGTAATGTTCAAATAAACATTCTCTTATACATTCTTGATAGATCCTCGAGTAATGAATGAATGAGTCTAGTCTGAATATAGCAATTTAAATTAATGAATTATTAATGTTAAGTATAAATGGAGATCTCGATGATTTACTGTCTGTAAATATTTACGCATAAATAATTATTTAAATATATAATAAAAATGATAATTGAATTATTGAAAAAAAAGGTGGTTTTTTATTTCATGGGAACATCAGAATTATGCGTTTCATTATTAATATTATGCGTTTTTGGAGCTAAATTTGGGGATTGTTGGACACAAAAAAGTTCATTTATTTATATTTTAATATAACGAATTTTTGCAATCTGATCAAATTAAAAAATGTGGATTTTCAAAAATTTCGAAATTTCAAAATATTAAAAAAGACAAAAAATTGAAGAACCCCAAAGTTTTCAAATTTTTATTTGAAAAAAAAATTAAATTCAAAATATTTATTCATCATAATTTTCCGAAGTTTTTGAAATTTCCAACATTTTTTACAAAATAAAAAAAAAATTAAAAAGTTTCGAAAAATTTAGCCGAAAAAATAGAAACTATTAAAAATTTTCGTCAACTTTGAGAAGCCGAAAACCAAAAAAATTGCGAAATAGAATTTTTTTGGCTTTGAAGAATTTTTCAATTTTGAGTTTTAAAAAGTTCGAATTTTTGAAATAAGGTAAAAAAAAATGAGTTTTTTAATTTTTTTTTTTATTATTATTGCTTTTTTCCAAAAAAAAAAAAAAACAAATCCCCGAAGTTTGTTAAGCGCCTGGGAAATTCAAGATGGCCCTGCACCTGCGTACCCGTGACTCCGTCGTCGTTATAACGCATCTCTCCGTCACAAATGGGCGGGCGCGTCGATATTTGCGAGCGTCGCGACGTTACACGAGTACGAAAGAGATGGAGGACTTTTGGAGGAGGGAATGAGAAAGCGTAATGGCGTACGCTACCGGCTGTTGTGCTTCCCACGCGGTGCGATCGTTTCGTATATATATAAATACCCTTAAACCCCGCTGTTATACCTCCCCATTTTTCCACCCCCGCAGTCCCGTACTTTATTCACAGGTCAAATGCACCTATCTGCTACTCCGTAGGCGCTTTTGTAATTTCCCACAATTTTATTATAAAATTCTTCGACAATCAATCATTCTTTCAATTGACACCCATCTATCGGCAGATAGTTCCGATCGACGATAACAGAAGAATGAATGTGGTCGTTGCCGAACTTGGATGAATTTCATTTGATCCTTCATCATAAAGCTGGTCGACAAACGAAGCTTGGTAAGCCAAGGTTGTACCAATGTTAGCTAAGCAACCTGGCATCAACCTCGGCCACCACACCTTGTATCAGCCTTGGCAAATCAACCTTGTACCAACCTCCTAACGACGTTGGTAAACCGACATTGTACCAGTGTTGACGAACCAAGCTGGTAGCAATGTTGGCGAAGCAAGCTTATACCGTTGTATCAATTGTCATCCTTTTCTTCGCCTTCCTATTGGTCAATCCTTCCGATCGATGACAACAGAAGAATAAATCCTTGCGCCAACTTCAGGCGGTTCATGTTAAACATCAGGGCGGAGAAAATAAGACAGATATAACGTAAATATGGGCTGCAGAAATTTTCACCAGAGGAAATGTGGAAAGGCGTTTGGAAAGAAACAGTGACTAGCTACGAATTTGATTCTAATGGGGTTATCAACGTAGTGGCAGTGAGAATTTCTTTATAAGTGAGTCAAGTCGTCACTTTTTGAGGACACTAATGTTTACGACTACCATGCGCAAATTGGGATGCGCAGTGGACCAAGTGCGCCTTTTTTGAAAATTCCATGAATTGCACATGTGCAAATACTTTACACTGCCCTTTCAGAGATCATCCAAAAGCGTTCTTCGATAATTATCGGTTACCTTCGGCGGATGCGCTCGGCGGGCGAGCGCCACCGATGATTCCCGAAGGAAATGCTTTCGTGGGCACTGCAATATAATAACACTGGAAGGTGCACTGCCTATCTCGCCACGTGAGTGGACCTTTTTGTGAAATAGCTTATGAACGTGAGTATCCGTATCCTCTTCTATCTGTTATTATATTTATTTTATATTTTATTATATTTCAGTGTTCGTCGGTCCAACGATATTCGCATTGCTTGAAACTATCAAATCAATTACTAGCATGGGTGGACCAGCGGCTCTTTGCTTCCGCAGAGCCATCCTTCTATGCTCAATACCCCAAATTACAACAATATCGAGAATGAGATCAGACCACCACGGACTTAATCAAAGTCTACACAGAAAGAGGATCATCACATCGCCACTCTGTACATGTGGCCAAACTGAAAATCTAGCATATGTCTTCTGGTTATGCCCCTTATATAATAAGGAAAGATCAACGCCGAGAAAGACCCTACATAAAATCAATATTCAACAGAGAAATGTCAATAAACTATTAAACAACCCCGACACCGAGACTGCCTATATCGTAACAAATTATCTGAAAGCAATTAAAAAAAAAATATAGAGTTAACAAACTGAAATCTACCGGCATTACAAAGTTCCAAAATACCACTAAAGAAGGACACATCATCGAATAGGAAATAAGAGCCAATAGAAATGTCTTCTATAGGAAAATAACGGCCGTAAAAACCCAATGAGCAGTTGAACGGCCATACTATAGTGAATAGTGAATTCTATGGTCAAAAATATCAGCGACCAGTAGGTCCACAAGGTAGGCCACGCCCCCGTCTACAATGTCAGTACAAGTACCCTAAGGAATTCAGAACCATACTACAGGACTTAAAGGTCTCCTAGATGGATACATAGATCGATTAGAAATTTTTTGCAGAAAAGCAAAAGCAAATGAGGATGAACGAATTTTCTGTGTGACTATAAGGTGAAGATAAGAATCGAAGAACTGAGAATCTGTTAGACATTCATGGACAGCAGGATGAGCACCAAAGGGCCTAGCAGGCTCACTCATCCTGCGACAGAAGCCAGCACCGCAACTGCTGTTTGATTGTCCTATATTGTTTGGAGGTCACCGACCTTCCATGGGAGCTCTCATTTTTTCATCACTGTTTTTTTCTTGAGGCTTACTGGAGGATTTTCGATCCGATAATCCATCGAAATCTCATAGAATTCCTCTAAGTCTTGGAGAAAATGCTGCAGAATCGAAATTCTAGAGAATCGATCCCTTGCGGAAAATCGAAAGCAAGTCTTCTTTCCACCTACTATTCAACATGCTCTCTTTTCTGTATGTCGTAATAGTGCTATACCCATCTTACTGTACATAGCAATTTCTCAATGTGAATATTTTACTTGCCCTGGACGCATTTGTCGGGTCGAAAGAATCATGACTTCACGTTCCATGGCAGCATGAATTATTTTTTTCTAACGGCTCTACCAACTTAATTATGCACATTATGGGAAAAAGTCAATACACATTAAATGTGCACCTTTGTCTGAGGAACAATTTATGTTAACAACTTTTTTCCCTAACTCCAACCGCTTACGAGATATAGCATTATGAACAATTTAAATTGTTAATAACAATATATATTCTGAACCAACTTTAAAAATATTGCCCGCCAACATAATTCGACCTCAATTAAACCTCTTCTTTTTTTTTTTGCATTGAATGTATTTTTAATGCTCTCACAAACTCCTTCCGGGGACACGGTCCCGTTACCCCCAATAGGCGTAGAATTAATACTTTATTTGTGTCACTCCAGCTGCGAGGATCAGCACAAGTGTCGGCTGTTGTTCTCTTGCGCTTCATCCCTCGTGTGGTGTCCTCATTCCCCCCGTGAGGCAGAAAAAGGGACTGGGTATTACCCCCGCACCCTTGAGAGCTATCCGCCCAGCACGAACCGCTAATTTTCACAGACATTGTAATACCACAACGTCCGAGCCGATTATTTTCAACCCCCGACACCTACCCCCTCCCCACCTTTCCACGATTTTTGTATCTATTTTTGAGTGTCTGCGAGTTGATCCAATTGCAAAATTTTTATTTTATTTTTTTATTTTTTTTACAATGATCTGTTACAAGGTTGGCGGGAGGTTGGCTGACCGAGGTGGACACAGTAGATCGTCAACGTGGTCCCAGGCTCGGTCGCCAACAATGGCACAATGTTGGCCTGCCAATGTTGGTACAATGTTGGCTCGCCAACATCGGTGCAATATTGGCTTGCCAGTGTTGGTGCAATGTTGGTTCGCCAATGTTGACGCAAAGCCGGCCTGTCAGTGCTGGGGCAAAGCTGGCTCGCCAATGTTGTGTGCCATGTTGGTGCAGAGTTGGTTCGCGAACGTTGGCACAACATTGGTTTGCCAACATTGGTACCACGTGACTTTGCCAAGGTTGGTACCACGTGACTTTGCCAAGGTTGGTACCACGTGACTTTGCCAAGGTTGGTACCACGTGACTTTGCCAAGGTTGGTACCACGTGACTTTGCCAAGGTTGGTACCACGTGACTTTGCCAAGGTTGGCACAAGGTTGCCAACTATGCACAACATTCGAACCTCTCTATCCAAAAGTGGAAAAAAAATAATAAAAAACCCGATATTTAAATGAAAGCAGTAAATGGAAAGAAGAAGCGCTTTACGAAATTAATTTACGGTTAGGCCGTGGCATTGTACGTGCCGGGACTCTATCACGTTATCTAGAAACCCACACAGGTGTTTCGTAACACCAGGTGTTATCTACCAACCCCTCATTATATTTAGCTCTTATTTATGACGATGTAAAATGTCTCATCCCCATGTTTAACTCAAAACCAATTTATTCATCGTTTTATATTTTCGCGCCAGTTCTCATAATGACATAAAAAATATGAAATTTTTTTTATTGTATTTTTGGGGCATTTTGGTACTTCAAATTGATATGAAATTACTGATATGAAATTATTTATTTTCCATAGAAATTGTCCAATCCTCGCTATACTCTTCTTGCACTTGGTCGACTGCGCATTCCAATTTGCGCATGGTAGTCGTAAACATTAGTGTCCTCAAAAAGTGACGACTTGACTCACTTATAAAGAAATCCTCGCTGCCACTACGTTGATAACCCCATTAGAATCAAATTCGTAGCTAGTCACTGTTTCTTTCCAAACGCCTTTCCACATTTCCTCTGGTGAAAATTTCTGCAGCCCATATTTACGTTATATCTGTCTTATTTTCTCCGCCCTGATGTTTAACATGAACCGCCTGAAGTTGGCGCAAGGATTTATTCTTCTGTTGTCAGCGATCGGAAGGATTGACCAATAGGAAGGCGAATAAAAGGATGACAATTGATACAACGATATAAGCTAGCTTCGCCAACATTGCTACCAGCTTGGTTCGTCAACACTGGTACAATGTCGGTTTACCAACGTCGTTAGGAGGTTGGTACAAGGTTGATTTGCCAAGGCTGATACAAGGTGTGGTGGCCGAGGTTGATACCGGGTTGCTTAGCTAACATTGGTACAAGCTTGGCTTACCAAGCTTCGTTTGTCGACCAGCTTTATGATGAAGGATCAAATGAAATTCATCCAAGTTCGACAACGACCACATTCATTCTTCTGTTATCGTCGATCGGAACTATCTGCCGATTGACGGGTGTCCATTGAAACAATGATTGATTGTCGAACAACTTTATAATAAAATTGTGGGAAATTACAAAGGCGCATTCGGAGTAGCAGATAGGTGCATTTGATCCGCGAATCACGTACAAGGCTGAGGTGATAGGAGACCTGTTCTTGGCTTATCAATCGTAGCAGAGGAACCTTGCGGCAACCTTGTGGCAACCTTGCGGCAACCTTGCGGCAACCTTGTGGCAACCTTGTGGCAACCTTGCGACAACCTTGGAACACGCCTTTTCACCAACATTGCCACAAGGTTGATTGGTCCATCATCTTCATGATGCAGCAGTTCATCAAATTTCACGGAAATTAGGAGAACATTTTGACTGGGCCCGATAGACTGAATCATTTCAACATCCATCAACTCCTGACGTCTTTGTCGATGGACTGCCCACCGTGGGCCACTATCAGCTGTGAAAACACCCTTGTTTATAGACACGGGAACACAATGAAGTGTAATTGAATCCATATACGGGGGGTTGGGGCGGCTAAAACGAATTCTCCGGGTGCTACTAGTCGAGCGTGGAGACCCGTCGGCACTCACCCCCCCCCCCCCCCCCGGGGGGGGGAGGGGCAACATAGTGCGTCGATTTGTGGACAATTAGGGATAATTTTCGAGTTCGTCAAGGGGAAAAGGAGTGTTATGACCTGATATCAATCCTACTTGGATTATTTAATACAATCTTTATTATCACTTTTCTTAAAATAATTTTTAAATTACCAAAATTTGTTCATTTAAATTCTCAAAGTTTTATCAACAAAAAATAATGGTTTTATCAACCAAAAAAAAATGGGAGAGAAATTTCGGAATTAAAAAAATTTCAAGAACATTAAAATTGAATATCAAAATTTGTTTTCAGAGATTTTTGAAACGTTTTACGAAAATAATGATCAATTAAGTTTCAAGTAGATTCAAATTGGGGATTCCCCTGAATTTAAAATTCATCTTCTATCACCCCCTCCCCCCCCCCTCCACCACCTCCGCCCACCCACCCCCCAAAAAAAATTATGTCCACCCATTTACTTACAATGACTCTCCAAACCGCTAATATTGAGCAAACACGAAGAAAAAAAAAAAAAAAAAAAAAAAAAAAAATTCTCCCACCGCAAAGAGAGCATCGCTTCAGCCCCTCGACCAAAAATTCGAGCAAATACCTGGCCAGCTGCACCACAGGGGTCCAACGCAAGATAGTGAAGCAGTTGCGATAATCTCTCCCCACACACCTCCCCCCTCCCCCCCCCCGCCCGCCGCTCTCGCGCTTATAGTGTATGATAGAAAAAAGTCCCGTGATCTTTATTATACTGCAATTATGTGCTGTAAACCTCCGCCGGAAAGTTGTAACCACCCCTTTCCGGGGGGGGGGGAGGGGGGAGGGTGACTCGCACACAGGCACATGTGCAATGGATAGCTATAGATGCGTCTATAGACAGGGAAAGACGAAGATCTTGCTAAACGCCAATGGCACCGGGGAAAGTGATATTGAACTTCGGAAAACTGAATTCAGTGGAATAAACGAATTGTGATCGATGCAAGTGTACGGTGAAGTTGTGAATCAAGTAGCTTTATAGGAAAGACGGTTGAGTTGAATTTCCTTCTATTGACGTTGATTGGTCAAGGATGCGCGATAATCCAAACTGACGTCAATCTTGGACAGCAAGGTTGGGGCAACATTGGATAGCAAGGTTGTGCCAATATTGCACAGCAAGGCTGTGGCAATATTGGACAGCAATGCTGTAACAATGCTGGACAGCAGGATTGTCGCAATGTTGGACACCAAGGTTGCTGCGAGGTTGAACCACGCTGGTCCCTGGTAGCAAACTTGGCACATTAGTTTATCTGCTACTCCAACGGCACTTTTGTAATTTCCTACAATTTTATTATAAAGTTGTTCGACAATCAATCATTGTTTCAATTGACACCCGTCAATCGGCAGATAGTTCCGATCGACGATAACAGAAGAATGAATGTGGTCGTTGCCGAACTTGGATGAATTTCATTTGATCCTTCATCATAAAGCTGGTTGACAAACGAAGCTTGGCAAGCCAAGCTTGTACCAATGTTAGCGAAGCAACCTGGCATCAACCTCGGCCACCACACCTTGTATCAGCCTTGGCAAATCAACCTTGTACCAACCTCCTAACGACGTTGGTAAACCGACATTGTACCAGTGTTGACGAACCAAGCTGGTAGCAATGTTGGCGAAGCAAGCTTATACCGCTGTATCAATTGTCATCCTTTTATTCGCCTTCCTATTGGTCAATCCTTCCGATCGATGACAACAGAAGAATAAATCCTTGCGCCAACTTCAGGCGGTTCATGTTAAACATCAGGGCGGAGAAAATAAGACAGATATAACGTAAATATGGGCTGCAGAAATTTTCACCAGAGGAAATGTGGAAAGGCGTTTGGGAAGAAACAGTGACTAGCTACGAATTTGATTCTAATGGGGTTATCAACGTAGTGGCAGCGAGAATTTCTTTATAAGTGAGTCAAGTCGTCACTTTTTGAGGACACTAATGTTTACGACTACCATGCGCAAATTGGGATGCGCAGTCGACCAAGTGCGCGGTTTTGGAAAATGCAGATAATTCAATGCATCGCACATGTGCAAATACAGAGATGCTCCAGCAGCGGCCTTCGATAGTTATCTTCCTGCAGAGGGTTTCATTGACTGTTTTGTCGATAACATCGCGCATCAAATCCCCCGTGAAATCTCGGGGCGTCGCCATTTAAATCGCATTAGCTCCATTGTCCTGACACTCGCTAGATCAATTTCAAAATCAGCGATATGTAAACAGTGGTTAATTCATTCTCCTCATTTTTCATACAATTTATAGATCGAATCTCAATTTCGCTTAAAAAAAAAATTCCTCAAATTTTCAAAATTAAATTTTTTTTTTTGTATTTTTTTGAAAATTTTAAATTTTTGATTTTTTTTTTTTTTTTAAAATTTGGAAATTTTGGCATTACCGAAATTTTCAAAAAAAAAAAAAAAAAAACAAAATATCAAAATTATTCAAAAATTTTTTGGAATTCCGAAATTTGACGTAATTTTTTTTTTCAATTTCCGATTTTTCCAAAATTTGTGGTGAACCTTTCCGCCAATTAGAAAAAATCCGCCTGGAGTATAGAATGATTAACAGCTAAGTTAGAAATTTACGGAAGACAGGTGAGTGCACATGGAGTTAGCTCAATTTTCCGGTACGTCGGTACATCTATATCGATTCGCAGGCTTAGCATGAGGTCACAGGTGATGCTTTCTCACGATCTCCTGCATTTATGGACAGACAGGGTGTACTCTCTTTATCCCGCACCCAGAGCCCTGTCATCGAGGCCTAGGCAAAAGAGAGAAGTCAAGTATAAGTGAAGAATGAAGTGAAGAAAGCATTAGGTATTCATTCCTCGTTGAATAACACGAAAGTGTCATTAGGTAAAATTATTAGGGGTGAGGGTTGATTAAAAACTTTGCGAGTGTATATATATATATAGTTAAGAAATGTGCAATTGAAATTGGACTATGAAAAAAAAAATCCATGAGAATTCCAATGGGAAATTCCATGGGGAATTCCATAAGTTTCCTATAGGGATTTCTATGGAAAATCCGATACAACACCTATAGAATTTCCCATATGAATTCTCGTGGGAAATTCAACAAGATGTCCATCGGAGTTTTATGGGGAATTCCTATGGGAAATCTCATGAAACTCGTATGGAATTTCCCATAGGAATTCCCGTGGTAAATTCTACAGGATGTCTAGAGGAGTTTTATGGGGAATTCCTATGGGAATATCCATGGGGAATTCTATAGGTTTCCTATACAAAATTCTATGGGAAATCGCATGAAACTCCTATGGAATTTCTCATATGAATTCCCGCGGGAAATTCTATAAGACGTCTATAGGAGTGTTATGGGGAATTCCTATGGGAATATCCATGGGGAACTCTATAAGTTTTCTATGAGAATGTCTTTGGGAAATCTCATGAAACTCCTATGGAATTTCCCATATGAATTTCCGCGGGAAATTCTACAAGACGTCTATAGGAATTTTATGGGGATATCCGTGGGGAATTTTATAAGATTCCTATAAGAATTTCTATGGGAAATATCATAAAACTTCTATAGATTGTCCCTTGTGCATTCTCATCAGAAATTCTGCAAGATGTCTAAAGGACTTTTATGGAAAATTCCTGTGGGAAATGCTATTAGAAAAAACTCGTATAGAATTCCCGATAAGAATTCTCACAGGAAATTCCGATGGGATTGTCCATGGGGAATTCTTACCGGAAACTTTGCTAGATTTCTATATGGATTTTTTTATGGGAAATTCTATTCAATCCTGTGAGAATTTCCATGGAGAATTCTATAATGCTCCTATAAGAATGTCTATAGAAACAAACGCCTATAGAAATTCCTATATCACTTACGTAAGGAATTCTATCAGATTTCTGTAGAAATTCTCATGGGAAATTCTACAAAATTCCTACTAGAAGTCCTTATGGGAAAATCGTTGAAAGAAATATGCGGGTGAAATCTGAGTGTGAAAAAAAATCCCACAGAATTCCTCGAGGAAATTCCATGGGAAATTTCATAAGATTCCTATGGAATTTCCCATATGAATTTGTGCAGGTAATCCTATCAGATACTCATGGGAATTTCTATGGGAAATTCTATAATATTGCTGTGGAATTTCCCATATGAATTCGCGCACATAATTCTATCAGAAAGCTATGGGAATTTCTATGAAAAATTCCATAAGATTTCTATGGAATTTCCCATATGAATTTTCGCAAGAAATCCTATCAGATAACTATGAGAATTTCTATGGGAAATTTTCGAAGAATCTTACACAAATGTATTTGTGTATGAAATCGCATCGAAAATTCTATATATTAGTCTCCCATAAAAAAGCCGGGGGGGGGGGGCTGATCAAGCGTTGGTAAAGGAGATTTGAGGGGTCTGAGCAGCAGTTGGTCAAGTAGATTTTAGGGTACCGGCCGACAGTCGGTAAAGCAGTCTTTAGGGGCTCAATCAACAGTCGGTAAAGTAGGGTTGCCCCCCCCCCGATCGCCGGTTGGTAAAGTAGATTTTCGGGACTCAAATCAAAAGTTGGTCAAGTAGATTTGAGGAGGGTAGTGACCAGCAGGTGGTCAAATAGATTTTAGGGTACCGGCCGACAGTCGGTAAAGCAGTCTTTAGGGGCTCAAGCAACAGTCGGTAAAGTAGGGTTTGGGACCCCTGATCGCCGGTTGGTAAAGTAGATTTTCGGGACTCAAATCAAAAGTTGGTAAAGTAGATGGGGGGGGGGGAGTGACCAGCAGGTGGTCAAGTAGATTTTAGGGCCGGCCGACAGTTGGTGAAGCAGATTTCACGGCTCTAGTTAATGGTCGGTAAAGTAGGTTTTAAGGTAGATTTTGGGTGTACAATCAAAAGTTGGTAAAGTAGATCTTCGGGGGCCAGAAATTCAGAAGTTTTAGTAGTGAAATTCGATTTATCAGGCGAAAAATTGGTCGAGTTTCGTTACGTTCATTTTGGAAATTTTTTTGGAAAAAGTTTCAGTTGCAGAATTGGAACTGTCCAAAGAAATTTGGACCAAAAAGAATCTGATTGTTGAGAAAAAAAGAAGTGCTTGAGATGACAGAAAATATTTAGATAAAAATGATATTTTTTCATGGTAAACGATAACACCTCGCACTGTTTTGTCGACTCATTTATTACTTAACTTTTGTTTTTTTTTTTATGCACAATTGCGTTACAAAATTGGGTCGCACAGTCCATCGACTCACGATGAATCCTCACTCCTTTGTACATATAAAATATAATGCTAGCAGCCTATCTCGACTATAACATAGTCAATTTACAGGTGTTCGAGTGGAATTGTCAGAATTGCTCGAAATGTATCGTCGTATGATTGATCAATAAGCCAATTCGTATAAATTACTAATCACGTGCAAATTTTGTCTCTCCCCAAAAAATTCATTTTTTAGGGAAAAAGTAATTGCATAAAAAAAATTTCTTGGTGTTTTAATTAATTCAAAAAAACGATGCATTTGAAAATTCCAAAATTTTACTTGTTTTTTAGTGACCTAAAAATATTATAAAAAAAAAAAAAAAATTGTAAAATTTTCACAAACTTGAAAACTTGGAAATTTCAAAAACATTTTTCCTAGAAATTTGAATTTCCCGCCAAAAACTTCTCCTTTTTTTCCCCACCAAATCAAGAAGTTTTCGAGTGAGAAAAAAATAGTGGCAGCCAAAGGATCCAAAAGACATTCACATTTTACATTAAAACTTTTTTCGTAAAAATTACACGAAGGAATGAGATGAATTGTCCACCTCCCGAGTCTCTACACGATTGCGAAATAATTTGGCACACAACATCAGTGAAAAAATATTTTGGCTTTTGTAAAAAATTTCTTCGCTCATTATTAGTCTTTTTTTTTTTTAGACAATTTTACTCTAAACGTACAAAATTCTTATCAATAGTCAGATGAAAAAATTTACGCGGAAATAATTGTCATTCACAATTATTAATATATAGTGGGTGAAGTTGTTCCCTGAGCAATGATAATATTCCTTAGTTTTCACTTGAGAATTATTTATAATATGCATTCCGCATTCTGCAAGCTCGGACACGTATGAAAAAAAATTCTATGGGGTTTCTATGGGATTTCCATGGGATTTTTATGGAATTCCTATGGGGTCTCTATGGGATTTTTATGGGGTTTCTATGAGATTTCTATGGGGTCTCTATGGGATTTTTATGGGGTTTCTATGGGATTTCTATGGGGTCTCTATGGGATTTTTATGGGATTTCTATGGGGTTTCTATGGGGTTTTATGGGGTCCCATAGAATTTTTTTCGAAGATTCCCATAGAAATGTTATGTGACCTTGGATTTCAATATGTTGCAATTTTTTTCATGGTTCCCATGGGAATTTTCCTGGAAAATCATATGGGAAATCCATGGGGTTTGGTCGTATGGTGTACTTCCCATTTTTTTTTCTTTTCCCCATGGGATTTTTCATAGGATTTTTCGGGGAAGATCCGATAGGAATCTTATGGAAATTCTGTAGGAATGGTTCACTTGTCTATGATATTTCTATGGGGTTTTTGTGGGATTTCTCAGAACAATTTCTAGACATTTTTTTTCATACGCGGAACTAGTGAGGTCCTCCATTTATTATTCTAGGCCCTTATCATACGACGAATTTTATACACAGAAAAGGCGTGAATCAAACTTTTTAATGCCTCGTTTAAGGTTGTATAGAAATTTCGAAAATTTAGGAAATTAAATGTGGAAATATTGAAAATTTTGAAAAATTGGAAAATTAGATGTAGGAAAAATTCTGGAAATTTCGAAAATTTAGAAAATTAAATGTCGAAAATTTGTAGAAATTTTAAAAAATTTCGAAAATTTAAAAAATTAAATGTCGAAAATTTCTAGAAATTTTGAAAATTTGGAAAATGAAATGGAAAAAAATTGCTGAAAATTTGGAAAATTGCGAAAAATTAAATGTAGAAATTTTGTAAAAATTTTAAAAATTTAAAATATTAAACGTAAAAAAAAATCTGAATTCGAAAACTTTTTTTTTGGAACTTTTGAAAATTTCATGTCTAAAATTTCTGCAATTTTTCAATGTTTCCAAATCTTTGAAAATAAGGGAACAAAAAAAAATTTCTAAAATTGAGGCAATTTAAGAAATCGTGTACTTTATAAAAATTTCAAATTTCAAAATTACAATTATCTCAAAATCCTCTCAGCCTTTCACCTGAGTTAAGTCTAAAAGTTTCAAATCGAGGCTATAATAAGCTACATTCAAGCACCTCAGAGTAATCATTGAGACCACCACGACGAAACAATCTTATAGGATTTTTATAGAAATTCAAATCTCTCCAATTTGTATGCGATTCCTATGAGAATCCTAGAACAGTCCTAGAGAAATTTTTACAGAAAATTCCATGGAAATCCCGGAAGAACTCCGATTGAAAATTCCATGGAAATCCTCTAGGAATTCCTATAGACAATTTCAAATTCCTGTGGAAAATTCTACAGAAATCCTGAGAAGTAGTCCATAGAAAATTCTAAGGGAATCATGGAAGAAATTTCTGCAGAGCATTCTCTAAAAATCCTGACAAAATTTCTATAGAAAAATTCTATGGAAATCCTGAGAAAAGTTCCATGGAAAAATTCTATAGAAAATTTCTATAGAAAAAATATAGAGAAAGGTTCTATAGGAAAATCTATAGAAAAATTATATAGAAAAAATCTATAGAAAAATTCTATAGAAAAATTCTATGGAAAAATTCTATAGAAAAATTCTGTAGAAAAATTCTATAGAAAAATTCTATAGAAAAATGTTATAGAAAAATTCTATAGAAAAATTCTATGGGAATCCTGAGAAAAATTTCTATAGAAAAATTCTATCGAAATCCTGAAAAAAAATTTCTATAGAGAATTCTATGGACATGTTATAAGAATCTCAACAAGCCATTGCCCAGAAATTTTCCACAAATTCTATGGGTTTTCTTTCAAACGCAATAAGTCTCAAAGCAACTCACTCATTTTCTGGACATACAAGAGATCAGTTTCATTAAAATTTAATTTCACTCATTTACTCATAACTCATGGAGAATCACGTCAATTATTTTGATTACGCCTCATCCAAGGATTCACAAATCACCTAAACCCAGAAATTTCGATATGTCAATTCTGAGTTTTGTTTTCTTTTTTTTCAGAGAAAAAAAATAAGAAAAAGTCAATCAAAAAATTCACAATTCTTCCTCTTTGGCTAATCAATCATTACAATGAACTTCTCACCAAATATGGAAAATTAACAAATGCATTTGTTAACAATATTCTGATGTTAAGAAATTGCTTTTTACAATAATCGAGTTTATTGAATTCGTCTAATTTCCTGATATCTATCACTAAAAATCAGGAGCTAAGTGGAAAAGTTGGTTCAGTTTAAAATTCATTATTATTATTATTATTATTATTATTATTATTATTTTTTTTTTGTTAGATAAATCGAACAATTTTATGGGCTTCAAATCTTTGAAAAAAAAATCCAGAAGGGCCCACAAAATTGTAAAATTTTTTTAAAAAAACGAAAACAAAATATTTTTTTTAGAAACGAAATTTTTTTTTTTACACAAAAAAAAAATTTTTTTAAAGCGAAAAAATTTTTTTTAACGAAAAAAAAATTCTAAAATTTTGAAAAATAGTCCAATCCTAATTTTCCACTTGGCCCCTAAAATGGGGTTTCGATTTGTTGACTAACGTCGATTCCTAGTTCACAGCTCTCAATCGTGGAAGGCAGTGCTCGTGTTACATTTATTTATTTTCCTCATAAATAAATAAAGTGGCTACTCTCTCTCAAAATTTTTGTCTCTCCCATTATTCTTCGTGTAAGGGCTGTGCGATTTGTGACAATTGTCCACTGAGGTAACAATCAATAATTACATTGTCAAAATTCGTAAAAAATTTCTATTTTATCTAAAGAAAAAAAAAAGATGCAATTTTTTTACCTCAATGGACAACTTCTATTATACAGGTTCTATTGTACAATGTACACCTACTTTATTATTGCTATTTTCATCAATTGGGTCTTGTTATTTTTCTTAGCCTAGGAAATTTGTACACATAGTCTAGAGTTCAACCATCGTTAATCAGCCCAGCAATTCAATCAATTTTGTTGATTATTACCTCTCTTATTTTTTTTTTATTTATTTTTTTTTTTTATGTAAGTCTTTCCTGTCTCGATATTACGAATGGAAAAAATTCTATGGGACTTCTGTGAATTTTCTGTAGGAAAAATGGATAGGATTTCCAATTTTTTATGGGAATTCCTATGGAACTTTTGGTAGAAGTTCCTGGAGGATTTCCTGCAGAATCCTTCTGAGATTTTCTCTGGAAATTCCTACTTCCTCTTTTTCGGATTCCGATAGGATTTTTTCTGTGGAATATCCCATACGACTTTTTCCATGCATAATGCTCAATGAAAACGAAAATTGAAATGTGCGATCTGGACTTTTGGAAATTTTCAGAAATTTGGGAATTTTGAAAATTTTTTCATTTTTCATATTTTTAAAATTGGCTAAAATTTTCTGGTCGATATTTTTTGGTGCATTATTCAATTATGAAAATCATGAGAGTTATTGGGTTTTAGATTTGTTCAAGTGGTTTGGAATTTTGACGTTTTTCATCTTTGGACATTTTCAGTTTTAGAAATATGGAAATTTTGAAATTTTATTTGATTTTTTTTTAATTTTTGAAAGCTTCGGAATTTTTCATATTTTTGAAATTGTCTAAAGAGAAATTGACCAAAAATAGTTGATATTTTTTTTTCTGAATTTATGAATTTTGGATTTTTGGACATTTTCATTTTCAGAAATTTGGACATTTTGAAAAATGAGTAAATTCAAATTTTTTATTTTATTTTTAAAGTCTTCGGAATTGTTCATATTTTTGAAATTGTTCAAGACTCGAAAATTTCCTATTCAATATTTTTTTGTTTCATTATTAAATTATTAAAAAAATTCTAGATTTGTTCGAACTTCTTTGAATTTTGACGTTTTGGAGAACTTTCAAAATTTCTGAATCCAAATAATAAATCATGGAAAAACTAAAACATAATTTTTTTCACGATAATTTCAACAATTCAAAATTTGTAAACGTTACAACCGTTTAAGAAATTCTGTTTTTTTAATTCCCGAATTTCCGCAATTTATAACACTTTATAATTTCCAGAATTTCCTGATTTCAAAATAAAATTATCATTTAAAAATTCCCGAAAATCCGAAAAGAAAATTGCGATGACAGAAAAATCAAAATTTCGATTTCCTAAATATTTCAAAAAGAAAAGTCCAACTTTTGAACGAAACTTTCCCAAAAAACTTGATTCAAAATTTTTCACACATTGACTTCATTTTTTCCTTTCCCCCTGTATCGTCTAATTGTTCATTTTCAACTAAAACAAAAATCTTAAACACTATACTTTCTTCCAAAAATAAAAAAGTCGTCTATTTCATCAAAAAGAGTAACATCAAATTTATTAATATTGAATTGACACGAGACAGATCGAAGTCTCTTCAAATCTATCATATATACGACTAAACTGGCCTTCAATTGCCACATTAGGGTCGCGAACACATGGGTAATTACCGTGGCAATTAATTAATTCAATTTAATAACAAACTCGAAAAAAATCACGCAACAACGAAATGAACAAAAAAGAAAAACGTTAAAAAAAACTTTTTCGTTTTTTGGAAATATTTCAAAATCTATGATAGATATCAAAAAGTTTATTAAGACTTTTTTGTAAATAAACAAATGGACTACAAAAAAGTTCCTATAAAAAATTTTCCATCTCCTATAGTTTTCGAAATAATTCCAAAAAAGCAACCACCTTACAAATAAAAAAAAAATGAATAAATTCAATGAGAAAATCTTAGCTTATAACTTGCTAATAAATCAACGTTCAGTTTTTTTGGAATATCTCAAAAGCTATGGCAGATTTTAAAATTTTTGTAAGGACCTTTTTTGTAGAGAATTTCAAGAGCTACAAAAAAGTTCCTCTAAACTTTTTTCTAGCTCCTAGAGATTTGATAATAGAGCCAAAAAACAAATTGAAAAACAAATAATTCGAAAATTATTTTAAGAAAATTGATTTAAAAAAGTGCTACGGTAATTTTGATAGGGCTGTGTATTTTTTTATAGCTGGCTGTCAATTAATTATTTATGATTTCAATCGTCTTCGGGTGAGTTGGGACTTGTTGTAGTAGGCCCATTTTATATATGACGATTACTTCATATCTAGAGTACTGGTAAGACTGGACATGTTCTAACTGCTCCAAAAATTAACAAAATTTTTTAATGAATCCAGTAGTGAAGTGGTAGGGGGGGGGGGGGTAAGCCAAAAATAGTCGAATTTGTAGAGCCCCGAAATTTTTTTAAAATTGTCCAAAAATTGCAAAACTCCCAAATTTGTGAAAACCCCATAGAAAAAAAAATTAGATATTTGAAAAAATTTGGAAAATTCAAAGAGAAGATTCCAAAAAAATTTGGAAATATCAAAAGATTTGGACAAATTTTTAATAAAAGTCAAACCCGCCCAAAATTCAAATTTTTCAAAACTTTTTTTTTTTTAATTTGCTAAAGCAAAATTCGAAAATTGAAAATTTGAGAAATGTCAAAAGCAATCGAAAATTGAATTTGAAAAAGTTTGAAGCTTTGGTGATTTTAGCAATGTTGAAAATTAAAGAAAATTTCCCGATTTTAAACCGTTTAAAAAATTGATCCACGAAGCACTCGGGTTTGAAAAAAAAATTGACTTATCCCCCATTACGACTTCACTATTAGCTTCCAATTTCTGCGCATTTTTCTCAGTTGTTCAGGGTGTGTTGATCGATTTGCAGGTCGAAGTGATGAAGCTGTGGCGATCGACGATGGGTGGCGATGATGATTTAACCTGATTGTTGGCTTAAGGTGGTGATAAGCCACTGTCTTACCTAGGCACTCCACGCAGGGGGTCAGGTGTCACTGAAGAATTTCGGACTACACCGGAAGTGGTGGCGTTAGCTGGGGAGACGATGTTACTCGATTGAGACTGATGGTAACTACTTCCGGCAGGACTGTGCCTTGAAAAAAAAATGCAGTTTTCGTAAATTTTGGGGCAACATTGTCCCAACATTGACAAGCCAATATTGCCCCAACATTGACAAGCCAATATTGCCCCAACATTGACAAGCCAATATTGCCCCAACATTGGCAAACCAGCATTGCCTCAACATTGGCAAGCCAACATTGCCCCAGTATTGGCAAGCCAACATTGGCCCAACATTGGCAAGCCAAGATTGCTCCAACATTCGTCCAAAAAAATTTCTCTTTTCAAATTCAACATTTCCATGAAAAAAAAAATACCTTATCGTCGTTGGGCTTGGCTGAGGTGGTACTAAATTTCCTCGATGAGGATATTGTGACACTGAAGCAGCAGCTGGGGGCGATGGATCAGGGGGTAGGCCATTTTCCATTGGGGTAGAGTGTCCACTAGAGCTCGAGTGTGGCATATAGGCACTATTCACACGTGAATCACGATTGACTCGTGACATTGAAGCGCCTGGTGGTAAATCCGTATGGGTGACACTCGAATGAGCGGTATTCACTGATTGGTGAATGTTGTTCGGTGGATGATTGCTAGGTTGAGTTGTCAAGGGAATGGCTAATCGGGCATTCACTGCCAAAAGGTGATCTCGTCTTTGTAATAAACTATTTACGTGCTCCTCAAGGCGAAGATTCTCAGCGCGCAATTGGTGCAAGCAGGATAATAAAGATGCGACTGTGAGGTGAAAGAAAATCGGTGAATTTTTTGAGAATAACTTTTGGGAAGTCCATTTTCTATCAGATCTCCACGTTTAATGCCATTTCTGACCTTTCTAGACTATTTAAAACAAAATGTCTGTATGTGTGTGTGTGTGTGTGTGCCGATGTACGTATGTAACCAAAAATTTCCCGGAACGATTTCTCGTGAACAAATTATCCGATCAAGGTCCTGTATGACGCAATCGAAGCGTCTTGCCCTAACTTAGAGCTCATTAGTTTTTCCTCCATATATGTCTCCTGCTTTCTATTGCTATTAACAATTTCAATTGTTTATAACGCTGTATCTCACTAAATATTATAGATACGCAAAAATGTGTCGAACAAATGTTGTTCCTTATAAAAAAATACATATTTTGTGTCCTCTGACTTTTTTCGTATCTTCAACCGTTTCGGCGTTAGGGCGTTATGAACAATTGAAATCATTTGGAGAACTCTGTGGTGAGAAAAATGAGGGATTGGAAAGAAAGTACACACACAGTTCTTTTTTCTTGGGACTGTCCCTGGTACTCACTATCAAAATGCTGAGCCTGCTCCATAAGAAACTGGCTACCCTGCTCCCATTGTCTCTCCAATAATTGGTCCAGGGTTTGGGGTATAGCACCTCCTCCAAGAGCCCCAGGTCCCAGACTCGAGTGATTACTATTTTGGGAAAAAACAGCGGAAAACGATGTAGCTGATGGCTGCTGCTGGGCTGCCTGATTCGACCTGAGGAAAATAAAATTTATGAAAAAAATTCTTTTTTTTTTTTAATTCAAAATTTGCAAAATGAAAAAAATGAAAATAAAAAAATTCCAAAATTTAAGAAATTTCATGAAATCAAATATAAAAAGTTTAAAACAGTTTGAAATTTTTAACAATCCGAAAGGTTCTAAATCCTGAAAAAAATGGCAAAATTCCAGAATTAAAAAAAAAAAGTAAGAAAAAAATTGGAATAATTTTTTTTTTTAATCCCAAAAGATAAATGAATTTTAAAAAAGTGATGATTGGAAAATTGTCCTAACAAATTTTGATATTAATTCAACGAACCTGATGGACGCAATGACCCGGCTATGCAGCTGTGGCCCGACGAGATTCGTCGACGAATTGCTGGCCTCTGTAAAAATTGAGTGCGCTTCAAGTTCCTGATTAAGTGTATCCGACATTTTCTGGGCCATCGTTGACGTCGGATTGAGCTGATTGCCCAGCATGTGGGGAGCACTGACTCCATTCTGGAAGAGCTTAACATCTTTTTCGTCTTTTGCACTGTTGAGCATAGCAGTTGGTGTGGTAGAGGCCGACGGTGTAGGCGTTGTGTTTCCCGCACTTTTGCGCTTTCTCCTTCCAGGACCCGTGCTACTCATGCTCTCAGAGCCTGCAAAAATTATCAAAATGCAATTTTTGACCTTTCTCAAATTGTCGATTTTTTTTCTTCTATCATTAATTATAATTTTTAATTTTTTAACTTCCCGATCTAGTCTTCCCTTCATTCACACAAAAATGTTGTAATCCAGGTACGCAATGTCACAGTTGAAAAATATACGCATATTTTATAACTGATTAAATTTTGAGTAAAAGTGGTCCAGTGCTTATATTGTTATTAACAATGTCAATTGTTTATAATGTTCTACTGCATAAACTATTAGAGTTAGCGCAAAATTCATATAAGAAAAGTTGTTGGCCATATAAAAATACGTATTTTATGTAGAATGCCTTTTTTCGAGAATTTGCATAATTAAGGAGGTATAGCAGTCTCCACAATTATGTATGTAATAAGTGAACGAATGGACCCAGCCCTGTCATGACGGTCCCAATCGAAGCGTTTTCATGCAAAATCGAGCGGATCACATTTTGGATGGCATTTGTGCAGTATATGCAATGTTATTAGCAATTGCAATTGTTTATACTGTTCCACTGGGTAAAATATTAAAGTTTTTGTTTTGCAGCCGCATCCTTATTGGCGTCTCACTCTCACTCAAGTAACACGCATAAGTCTCATCCTCATGCTCACCATGCGTCTACTCAAGTATTCATAATTATCTGCTTCATAAATGAGTCAGTTTGGAATTCTCAAATTGGCATGTTTTCGTTATGATAATAACAGGGGTCACACTGATTAACCGTAGTATATTGGAGAAGAATAAATTTAGTAGGTTGTGCTGAAAAACCAAATCGGCAAGTTTTGTTTGTGCTCCGAGTGGGGCACACACATGCACACACCACTAGTTTTTTTTATTGAATCGATGTGTGTGTTATGTACATATATATGACGAAAAAATAGAAAGGGAGCCAGGTGTGTAATAATTCAATTCCATTTGTGTTACAATTTTGAAAATTCTCAAATTTTGGAAAATTAGAAAAATATAGACCTGGAGAACTTGGTGGTGAGTCTTTGACAACTGGCCCCATGGTGCCAGAGCCCACACTGCTGAAGTGGCCTGCGCCCAGGGTGGGGCCCTGAATGATAGTGGGCACAGGTGCCACTGTTGCTGAAGGTGGAGGTGCCAGCGACTGTTGCTGCTGACTCCCTCTAACTGGTCGTTTAGACGTCGTCACGGTGTTGTTCGATACTGTCGATGATAACGACACAGGCGGCGCCAAAGACTGACTCGTCGAGGAATTCCGCTTCGCCTTCCGCGGCTTTTCCGACTTTTCCGTTGATTGGGTTCTGCAATTAATCCAAACCAATTTACTCCTGATTTTTTTTTTTTTTTTTTTTTGCAAACTTAAATTTCCGAATTTTGCTCTTCCGCAAATATCTCAAAATTGGAGTAAGATAACAAGATTTTCATGAAATCCTTTTTTGTAGAGCAAAATGAGATCTACAAATTTGTATCAGACCTAAATGTCGCTATCTCTGTTAGTTTTTGAGATAGTTAGGAAAAACTCACTTCACTTTCAAATTTCGTATTAATTTCTTCACACTATAGCAACTATATAGCAACCATTGAAAAATTGAAATAATAAAAATGAGAAGTTTCCTCATAATATTTTCACTCCTAAAAATCTGAATATTGCAAAAAAAAATTTTTTCGAATTTCGAAAAAAATCGGAAAATCGAAAAACACAAAAATTTGACAAATTTGATGTTATAAATTTGTTGTGAAATTTGAGTGTGCAATGACTGAAAAAAACAGTAAAATTGTTGCAATTGTTTACAAGTGACATTAAATGGATTTTTTCAATTGAGATTACAATTTTCGGACGAATTGTTTGCACCAAATTTGAGTAGTTAAGCGGTTGGAAAAAGAATAACAAACATAACCTAAATGGCAATACTACCTTTTCATAGACACAGGTGATTTAACGCCAATAACTTGAGCGCAATGATTGGTCGCTTACTCTAAATTAATACTTAGTATAAATGGTGATGATAAAAAATTTATCGTGATAATAATAAAATCAACAAATCACAGATAAATGACCTCGATTGACCGATGTAGCCGATATACACATTAGAAGGCCTTTCCCAACTACTGTTATAAACACTGTGGGTACGTATTTGATTCTTTTTTTTTTCTGCGCAGAGCGATTTCTTCAAACGCACTATACATTCAATTGCAATTGCTTAAATGTCAGTTGTGAGCACTTATATGTTGACGTAAATCATAATTATTGTTAAGACACATGATTGGGATTATTTAGCATTATTTAAACTGTGAAATTGTGATATTGGCAGGTCATAATCGCTAGTGTAGAGGTTAAGACTGGGACACTGCTTGTTTACCCCCCACGTCAGCCATTTTAAAACTCAGAGCACTGCACTCTCGAATAATGCCGACTTCGAGTATTATCGAAGCGAGGTGAGGGAGTTTTGGCGGGAAACGTAGTGCGCTTCAAACACGGGTGAATATTGACAGAGTTTTAAGGTTAGTGTTCAACGTTTTTTAATGTTTCTATATTTTGCAAGTCTATATTTTCGAATTATGTATATGACCAATATCGGCTGGTTCTGCGCATGCGCGCTTCGCGCGCTGAGTTACAATTTGAAATTTGAAGTAACGATATCTTTTCCGATATTGAAGATACTGTTAATCATTGATTCCGAATGACTTAGCAGTCTCAATTTGTTCATTTTCAAATATTTTTTTGGTAGTTCAAGACCTGTCACCATTGATAGTAATCAATAACTTCCTCCAAAACTGTAACATTAAGATCTAACTGTTTATGGCTTGAATCTGATTGAAACTCATGTACGCCTGAGCTTGCAAATTGCGTTCCTGCAATTTGCACATACAGTAATACTGACGCAATGACGCACACTTTCTACGTACAAGACCGAATGCGCGCTTCGCGCGCTGAATTACAATTTGAAATTTGAAGTAACAATATCTTTTCCGATGTTGAAGACACTGTTAATCATTGATTCCGAAAAAATGAGAGCTTTCAATTTTCCAATTTGGAGCAAGCAACTTTTGCTTTTTCTGTAATTATCGCGTGCATATAAAATTTGTCAACACTGGACAGAATATGTAAAACACTCGAAACTTAATAAATTAACATAAGCTCAAAAAATATTCTGTGTATATGATTTTCAATAACTACATAAGTTATGACAACTTGAACAATTGTCATACTTTTGAAAACTAAAGTCAAATCGATATGCCAAGTATCGATGTTTATCGACGCAAAGGCGATTACCAATCAACTTGACGATTTTAGCTGACTAATCTGATCAGCCAATGAATGAATGACGATTGAAAAATCGATTATGACGGACCAATGAGGAGTGGTCTTGCGACTTTCGACTCTGACGATGTTCACTCTTGTGTATGCGCTTTCTTGAATAAGAAAATTTTACGGGGAGTTCCGCAAAGCGGCATCCTGCAACTGTGCTTCCTGCATCGATATCTCAAATGACTATCTAACTGGTTTTCCGTCAGTATCTCAAAATCTAAGCAAGCTAGAAACATTTTCATTAAGAACCTTTATGTGCATTGTAGTGAGAACTACAATTTTCGTCAGACACAAATTTCGGTATCTACTGTAGAATTTGAGGTATTCACCGAAAACTGAGGGCCAGTCTTTGGTTAGTGAGCGCCATATTTAACTTCGACGTTAAGACTTTTGATTGGTCGAAAATTTAACTCCGGCCAATCACAAGATCACAACACTTTAACTTCAACTTCTGATTAACCCGCGGTTAACTTGACCCAGAACTGGCCCTGGGACTAGGCCGAAACAAATTTGATGCAGTTGAACAATTCTGTAGTTCCCCCAGAATTTTTTTCGAACAATTGAGGGGCAAAAAATTGGCCTTAATTGGGGAAAATAAATTGACCTCTGCGCCCCAATAATTAGATAAAATATTTTCTGTTCTTTTTAAGACATTTTTTCCCCGTGAAACTTTCTTTCCCCAGAATTATGATGTTATCGAAAAAAATATTTTCAAAAATTGGGATAGTCGAGCAACCGGAAGTTATGGACCTTTCACAGGTTAATCATCAATTTTTGTCATCGTCACAATATACTTGTAGAGATACCTACGAAAGACTTTTCTTGCCTGAGACAGACTGCTACCTCGAAAACATTGAAGAAATTTTTATCTTTAGAATCATTCGTTACCATTAACAAAAAAAAAAAAAAAAAAAAAAAAAAAAAAAATCAAATTAACTAAAGAAGTGTACAAAAAAAAATTTCTTGAATGAAATTTACACTGAGAAAAATTTTTGTCTGGACCCAAAAATTCATTCAGGATCAATACATGTGTATAGATAAATGGGGGTAGCTTTTTCCAATTTCTCGATAATTGCTGGACGGAAACTTACCTCGATTGATCATTTCGCTACTGTAATTATCTGTTACTATGTGTTTTTCAGAATAATAATATAACGACTCGGAGATTCTTTTAACCCGGTGTGGTCACACCTCCCAATAATAATGTGTTAATTACATCATCTTGAAATTTTTAGGGAACATTGTTCGAGGCCTCCTGTCCCACATCCAATCGTTTTGTCCCTCCTCAAATATTTTCTCAATTCTTTCTTAATGAAAATATACAACGAAATTTTTTTCCCAAAATTCTGACTTCTTTCACTTAAAAATTGATTAAGAAATCAATTTTTAAAATAAGGCACAAATATTTTGTGTAGTCTCAAGAGAGTATACTTTTAAGAAAAAAATTATTTATATGATCTGCCGAAAAAAATATATTTATTTTGAAGATTTAAGTGAGCAATTTTGGTAAAATTTGTAAACATTTTTTTCAAAAATTTTCACTTTCACTTAAAGATTCATAAAAAAATCAATTTTCGAAATAATGAAAAAATATTTTGTGTACTCTCAAGAGAGTATACTTTCAAGAAAAAAATTATTTATATGATCTGCCGGAAAAAATATATTTATTTTGAAGATTTAAGTGAGCAATTTTGGTAAAATTTGTAAAAAAAAAAATCCAAAATTTTGACTTCTTTCAGTTAAAAATTTATTGAGAAATCAATTTTTAAAATAAGGCAAAATTATTTTGTGTACTCTCAAGCTAAGTATACTTTCAAGAAAAAAAATTATTTATATCATCTGCCGAAAAAAGTATATTAATTTTAAAATGAGCAATTTTGATAAAATTTGTAAAAAATTGTTTCAAAAATTTTGACTTTCACTTGAAAATTTATAAAAAATTCAATTTTTAAAATAAGGCAAAAATATTTTGTGTACTCTCAAGACAGTATACTTTCAAGAAAAAAAATTATTTATATGATCTGCCGAAAAAAATATACTAATTTTAAAATGAGCAATTTTGATAAAATTTGTAAAAAATTGTTTCAAAAATTTTGACTTTCACTTGAAAATTTATAAAAAATTCAATTTGTAAAAAAAGGCAAAAATATTTTGTGTACTCTCAAGCTAGTATACTTTCAAGAAAAACCATTATTTATATGATCTGCCGAAAAAAGTATACCAATTTTGAACTGAGCAATTTTGGTAAAATGTGTCGAATTATAAAAATATAAAATGTATAAAATATAAAACTAATTTTTTTTTCCACAATTAAGATATTTGATCTGAAACTTTGACCACACCGGATTAATACCGAAGTTGTCATGTGGGGTTGGCCACCCTAATTCATCAAGTTTACCTTGATCTTTTGGCTGGAGCATCCCCCTCATGATTCGCCTTATCACTAGCAGTGGCTCCTGCACTGTGCGTTGGCTGTGTCATAGCCGCTGTTGTAATCATACTCTGTTGCAATTGTTGATAGAGTGTTGGAGCACTCGTCACAATGCTCGGTATAGACCCCGCCAGTGATGTTGCTGTTAATGGTACAGATACAACAATGCTATTGGCCATTGTCGTGGGCGATTGTGCAACGGTAGATGGCTGGGAAGATGTCACAGACATTATCACTGGGGTGGTTGTTGCCTCAGTCGTCACTGGGGTCGTCGAGGTACTTTGCACTGGAGGACTTTCCACTTTCAGCTGAAAGCAAGAGTTATATTCTTAACTTCCCCAATAGAGCAAGTTATTGCAATCACCCCGAAAATAACGCTGTATCTCGAGAACGGTGACAGATACGAGAAAAAGTGTCAAACAAAAGTTGTTCCTCTCGTCAAACTGCACATTTCATGTTTCATCACTTTTTTTGCTAGGCATCATATTTTACGAGATATCGATAAAAAATCGTAATAATCGATCAATAGTCGAATTTGCGAAAAATGGTACTTTGTGAAATGGGGGGAGGGGGGGGGGGGGGGGGGGGGGGGGGTTGTCATGAAATTGAGAATTTGGCAAATTTGGAAGAAAAAAAAATTATAGAAACCTTTTTGGACTTTTCTGGCTCTGCATTGGTGCTGAGGCTCGTAGCTTCTGTGACAGTGGGCAATGTAGCATTTGGTGTTTGCCCAATGGATCCAATAGCCATAACAACAGAGCCACTGGCCTCAGAGCTCACGGAATGATTAGAATTTTCGTTGCCCATAACTGTGGGTGTTCTTGCCCCAGTTTTTCTCTTCTTGCTTGTATGACTGGATTTCCCTGATGTGCCCTTGGATTGGCCCTTGTGAACCACCGTACTTGACTTAACATTACCAGACACCAAATCAACACCAAATACACTCTCCGATTGCGTCACGATAGTCTCCACGAAATTTGAACTGGTAAATTTACTGCCAGTTGTTTGCAATTGAGGTGGATCCTTTGGGGTGTTACGACCACTGCTACTTTTATCATCTGTGAGGTGAAAATCATTGAAAAGTTCTCATGAATCGGTTTTATAATTTACGTGATACATTTCCAGGTGGTTTAGACGTCTGCATGAAAAGGGCCCACTTTGTCGGCAGTGAGGGAATAGCGTTAGAAAAATTATTTAAACTGCCAACTGCTGTGAAATTGACAGTGACATCAAATTTTGACAGCTCATGAGCTAAATTTCATTTATAAAAAAAAAAAGAAAAATTTATGGGAGAAATTTTTTTTTTCGAATTTTCATGAAGGCGTCGATATATTGGTATGTGTCATGTATGTGAGCTTTTCAGTTATGTATTAATACATATACTTCTATCGTCGGCTAGGCCGATCAACTCGAGACTTGGGCTCGAGTTTGATTTACTTTTTGCACCAGAACCAGCTGACTTGGTACTCGAACCTTTTCTTTTGCTTGTTGCTGATGGTGTTTTCAGGGGTGCGTCTGTCTCTTTCTCTGGGGATGAGTCGGATGAGCCGTTGTCCGCGGGTATCGGTTTGTAGGGCGGTATCGTCTTCACGTTGCCACCCTTTTTCTGGAATAGGTGAAATGAAGTTCGATTTTATAATTTATTAATGATAAAATTGATTGATATTTTCTAAGAATTTCTTAAATCTTAAATCTTGTAAAAAAATTATTCATGCAAAAACGAGATGTGACTGCAATTTATATACGATTTTGGTGGGTGGGGGGGGGGGGGCTGCAAAGTTTTTTAAAATTTCAAATTTTAAAATTTAGGAAGATAAAAAAAATATTTTTTTTTTCTAAATTAAAAAAAAAGTAAAAAAAAAATTTTTAATTAGAAAAAAAGAAGTCTGTTTTGAAAATGTAGTGCAATTTGCGCTGCACTTTATTTTCCAGAGTCATTGAAAATAAAAAATAAATAAGAAGAAAAAAAAATTGGGTTCAAAATGTAGTACAGAATTACTTTTCAAAATTCCAATTTTACATTCATCGAAAACTAAATTTGAGATAAAAAAAATTGAATCTTCCTAATTTTTTTTTTTTTTTTTTTTTTTTTTTTTTTTTTAATGGAAAATCTGAGGCGGGGATTCTCTGAGGCGCGTCCAGACGCTGCCAAATATTAATGGGTTTATCGCAGGACCCACCAGTTTCGAATAATGGTGTTGGCAGTATCCGCAGTACTTGACGTTGTCGAGGTAATTTCCAGCCTCCTCGCAGAGCAGACCCAGTGCTTGGGCACATGTAACATGAAATTGTTGTTTGCATCCCGTTTTATTGCACTGCATGCAAGCTCCGACGTTAGCTCTACTACCTCTCCCCTGCTCCTCACATATGTAACACGTCTGAAAAAAATTGAATTTATTTTTAAAATGTAAGATTATATTTTTTTTAAATCCTTGAAAGCAATTTCTTAATTTTTTTGTGAAATTTCTAAGTCGTTGACAGTTTTGGTATATCGAATTTATTTTCAGTGAGATTTTTAAAATATTTTTTTTTCTCAAATTTTTTTTTTTCATTCTTGTAATTCTTTAGAAATTTGTTAGAGTCTTCAAAATTTTGGAAGTTTTGGAAATTTTTCAAGTGTGGGAGTTTAATTACAAAAAAAAAGAAGAAATTATAACAAAAATAATTCTCATATTTTTTTCATTTTGAAAATTGATTTTTTTTTCACTTCATGAGTTTAAAGTCTCGGAAATTTTCGAATTTTGTCAGATGCGGAAGTTTTAGAATTACAAAGAAAAAAAATGAGAAATTATAACAAAAAATAATTCTCACATTTTTTTCATTTTGAAAATTTTTGAATTTTTTTTTGAAACAGATAAATGCGAAAAAAAATTAATTATTGATAGAGAATAGGTAAAAGAAATTTTGGAAAAATCCCCCTTTTACCACCTCACCACTAGGCTGAAATAATAGGTCACCGATAGTCACCTTGTTGAACCTTTCTCCCGGAATTAATTGCAGGATTATTGGCTCCATTGTCGTGACATTGCCGAATCTCACCTCTGGGATATACAGTGCACAAACCACGTGGGCCCAGCCCGCCTGATCTGTCCTCTTGAGTGCCCCATCTCGGCTTGGACACAGTTCACAGCGCTAGAAGAAAAATAATAATTAAAAATAAAAAATAAAATAAAAATTAAAAATAAAATAAAAATTAAAAAAAAAATTCAAAATTTTGGATTGGACAATTATAACCCGTCCTCAAAATTTGTGAAATGCTCAAAAAGGCAATCTCTGTCATCCATAAAAAAAGGAAAAAAAAATGGAAAAATTAATATTTGTTGGTAACAATTTTGAATGAATTTGCAAATTTGGAGATAAGTGCAATTTTTACAGGATAACTCGTTATCAAAGGGAGATAGCAATATTTTTATGACAACCTTTCTTATAGAGTGTGGCAAGACCTACAATTTTCGTATCAGACAAATTTTTCTATCTTTATTAGATTTTGAGATATTCAAGAAAAACTGTTATGGTATGAGAGCTGTTCTTGCGGAGGATGTGATTCGCTAAAAAGTTAGTTGTGCAATATTCGGAATATTCATCGTTTTCGAGCTATTCTCCAAAGGTTGCAGTGAAGCACAAATGTTTTCTTAAATTTTGGTATTTGCAAATGTTGTACTCGTATGAAATTAGAGAAAATTACAGAATTTGCAATTGCATAATTTTTCTATGATGTTGTAAAATTATAGTTTTATTTATAGGAAATGCGTTCATAGTCGGTTTGATTATTTTTAATTGAAAAACAAAAGAAATATTGAGGGATACCCACCACTCTCGCGCTCCTCTCTTGTGACTCGCATTTTCGGCAGTACCACGGGCCCGTAGGCACTGTAACGATCCCATAGCAGGCTGAAAATATACAAAAAAACTGTATAAATTTGGCTTTTCCTATATTTTTGTGTTTTTATATTTTGTATTTTGTACTTTTGTATTTTTGTATTTTTGTATTTTTGTATTTTTGTATTTTTGTATTTTTGTATTTTTGTATGTTTGTATTTTTATTTTTTTGAACATTCTAAAAGACTAAAATTTTGTTAAAAAAATTTCAAAATGAAAAAAAAATTCCCAATAGATTTCCTTTTTAGTTAAAGGTTTTTGAATTGCAAAATTTCAGAGATTTCTCCTAAAAAAAAGATTTTTTTTTTCAACTTCCTCAACAATAATTGTAGTCATTTTAGATTTAGATTCGACAATTCTGACTTTACAATTTACATAAAATTGGCAGAGGAATTTACGAGGAAGATCGTGAAATAAATTTCACTGAATAACAATCGATGGCAAATTAATTTTTTTTCATTATTATTATTATTGGTTAATTTAATTTAACATAAAAAAGAATTGTTAACTCAACATCAAAATTTATCGTTCAACCCCCAACCCCCAAAAACATCAGAACTCGGCAAATTTTGCCCTCAACCAATTCCAAAATTCAAAAAAAAAATCTCTCCAATTTTCTCAATTTCAAAAATTCCCGCTCACCCGAAATGACCTAAAACTGTCCAAACCAAGTGTACCAAAAAACAGTAAAAATAACATTGTTATTAACAGACCTAACCTAACCCCAATAAAAAAATTACTCCCAAAAAAATATTTTTAAATCCCAACCAAAGTTTTGTACATTTCAAGATCTCCTGAATCTCTTCCAAAAAAAAAAAATCCTGAAGCCCCCATGAAACTTTTAAATCTCACTCCAAAACTATAAAAAACACTTTGAAAAAAGTTTGAAAAAAAAAAATTTTTTTTTTAAATCTTAAAAATTTTCAAAAAAATTTGAAAAATCTTCTCAAAATTTTTACAAAATTTCCTCTGGAAGGATTCTCAATTTTCAAATTCCCACTAGCCTAAAGCCCAATGTGCCAGAAAAATGTCACTCAATGATAAACTGAACCCGCCTCCAACAAATATTGTTATTGACATACCTAACCTAATCCCACTATAAAAAAAAAAAAAAAAAAAAAAAAAAAAATCTCAAAAAAACTTTTCAACCCTAAACAAAGTTCCGGGAGTGTCCAAGCTGCCCTGAACCTCCTGGCAAGAAAGTCCCGCTGGCCCAAACTTTGCAAGCCTTGGAGTAAAAAACAATCCATCAAAATCGTCGGTAAATGTTACCCTGGTGGACGGCAACGGTGCAGCCCTGTCCATCGCAGTAAACAAGTGGATTTTCCGTCCATCCCCTCTCATCAGAACACACGCAGCACCCTCCAAGCATCTCCTTCATGCTGTGGTCCAGGCGATTCGGGAGATTCTACTCACGGCCAAAGCTAGGCCGTTCACCGGCAATAGTATAGCGCGCATCCCGCCTCAAGCGGCTTCATAACTCATTGTTAATTATTTAATACTAAATTGATAAACTCCTGGGGCGCCAGTTAATGAGCAGCAAACGCGTGACACTCAGGGTCAATTGCTTCTGCAACACGCGATATTCCGACTTTTTTTTTCCGAGTTTTTTTGTTTTTTGAATTTTTCACTTTTTGGCGGGAAAGTGACTTTTGCCAATTTTGACACGTGGTCGCGTATGGGGGCCTAGGGGAATACGGGAAAATTGGGAGATATTAATTATTTGGGTTTGTTATTCACGTAGGCGGCTCTTATTTATTTCGCGAGGTCGGCCATTTTATTTTGTTGTGAAGGCGTGCGCATGCGCGCGAGATCCGCGCGGTTTTGCGGCGCGCGGAGTGGGGGGTGTCGGGAGTTTCTGGGTTAACGGGCAAAGGTAAGGTGAGTTTCTGTTGTATTGAGGGTGTTATAGAGGTTTTAATTGTTATGGAAATGTTAATTGTTAACTTTGTTAGTTAATTTTGTTGTTAGGAAGAGAGAAGAGGTTTTTGCGGCGGCGGAAATATATTGCGGGCATTTTAATCGGCGAAAATTTGGGGGGCCCCGGCTTCTTGAACATGCGGTTAGAGTGCGCGGGAAATTCAAATTTGTCGATCCTTCATGTTTGGGATTTTCAGTTTTTTTTTTTATTTTTTTATTTCGCTTGTTCGGAAGCCTTGGAAAAATTGAGTCTCGGAAATTTGGGAGATAGCAAATTTGGAGACATTCAAATTTCCAGAGTTTTAACGAAATTTGATGAGTTCACATTTTGTAAATTTTCGAAAAATCAAATCTGGATTTTTGGAAGAAACATTTAACGACAAACTGGAGTCGAATATGGGAAAAATGCGAACGGAAAATTGGCGGGAATCGTCTGTGAACGGGGGAAATTAACGCGGGAAATTCAAATATGGCGATTAGTGTGAGCATCAAAAAAATGCAAAAAAAAATTCAAAAATGTGGATTACTTAAACGATATTTAAAAAATATCACAAGCGCAATTCCTAAAACTCATTTTTTCAAATTAATACGCAATCAATGTTTGCCTTCCAGAGGTTATACGTTTCACCATTGGACCCTTCCAATTTCGTGGATTCAAGAATGTCGATCAGCGATTATTCGATAAGGATTGCTTCGCCCGAAGATTTGCCCCAGGTAATTAACCCCACATGAAAGAATTTTCGATGGAATCAGATAATTTTTTTTTTCTTTTCTCTTCAATTCGATTTCGAAAAAATGAAAAAAAAAAAAAAAAATTCTCATAAATTTGACCGTTTCACACATTCCAAGAATATTGTGAATTCCGAAAATTTCAAAAAACATTCAACTTCCTAATTTCTCAAAACTCAAAATTAAACTGCCAAATGTCGGAAAACTCAGAAATTTTAGAAACTTCAAAACTGTCAAAAAATTATAAAACAGAAAAAAAGCGAGAAAAAAAATCAATACTTTACCACTTTTCCTACAGCAAAAAGGAGAGCCGAAAGAAACTATCCATATATATCGAAATTATCGAAGAGCGTAAGATCGAAACCGATGCGACACCAGCTACCGCGGCGGAAAAGGGAAGTGCGCGTGCGCAGCACGCGCCACCGGACTCTTACAAACCGAATCGAAGGAATGAAATAATCGTAAATTTTCGATTTGCCTCAGGTAGTGGAGCTCATGCGGGCCAATTTCCATTTCGAGGAGACGATATTCGCAGCTCTTTGTGCGAAGGCTGACATAACGGAAGTGGAGAAGAAAATCATCACAGACATTGCGGACGCATCGATCCGAGTGATTTTCCAAGGCTCGGTGTGTCTGTTAGCAATTCATAAGGACACCAAAAGCATCGTCGGGGCAAATTTGACACTATTGAGTAAAAATCCCAAGTTTGGCGATGGTTTGGATCCCTTAGCCGACATTTTTCCTGAACCAAAACCTGCAATACTCGAGGAATACCACAGGTATCGTGTGCAGCCAAAAATTTCTCGAACCGATTTCTCGTGAACAAATTATCCGATCAACGTCCTGTATGACGCAATCGAAGTGTCTTGCCCTAACTTAGAGCTCATTAGTTTTTCCTCCGTATATGTCTCCTGCTTCCTATTGCTCTTAACAATTTCAATTGTTCATAACGCTGTATCTCACGAAATATTATAGATACGCAAAAATGTGTCGAATAAATGTTGTTCCTTATAAAAAAATACATATTTTGTGTCCTCTGACTTTTTTCGTATCTTCAACCGTTTCGGCGTTAGAGCGTTACGAACAATGGAAATCATTTGGAGAGCTCTGTGGTGAGAAAAATGAGAGATTGGAAAGAAAGTACACACACACACGCAGACATGGGGAAGTTATAATTTTGGCCCGTGGAGGGTCAAACTCACAGTCCATTTATTTTGTTTCAATTCATTAATATTGTTGTGAATTACTCAGAATGAATAACTGTCTCCGTGTCCGATGTAAAGAGAGGGACAAATCAAGAGTTATGAGCTCGAAGGAGTTAGTCTTATGTTTGAGATATTATGGTGATGACAGAACTGATTCCTGTAAAGAAAAATAAAACTGCTTTTCTTCAAATTAAAGAAACTGATTCGTTACAATATGAAAGAGGCGTTTAAAGTTTGTTCATTTATCAAAATGGCATATGGGGAGTATATAGAGTGCTATCTTCCAGGTATCTAATGGACATCAATAACAAGGCTGACATGTTTGGAAGATACCCCAAGGCTCGGATGGTCATGGAATTCTATGCCGTTGCTGTAGCCAAGGTCCATGGCAGGAGGGGAATCGCTAGGGCACTTCTCCAAGCCGGAATATCGTGGGCCCGAGACCGGGGAATCCCCATCGTATTTGGTGTCTTCACGTCTCCATGGTCCACTAAGAGCGCGCAACGCGCGGGAATGGCGAGCCTTCTCGTCGTGGATCTCCTAGATTATGAAGATGGAGGCGAGAAGGTCTTCCGAAACATCGGGGATAGTATTGTTAATGTTATGGTTTGGCAAAATCAGTCTTGTTCAGAAGGAACCATTGCAATGAGGAACAATAATTAAAAGCAATGAAGTCGGGATTTAAGGAACAGCAAAAATACTCGTCAAAATGTATATTTTTTTTCAGAATTATTCTTACTCTGTTGTATTTTTTCAACGTTCTGTCACGCAGAAAGTGACCGAAAAATACAGACTCTTAACTTAAGAAAGTTAATTTATTACGAACAAATAGGGAGAGCTTCTGAGGGATTTTGATGCAGAAGCACGATTGATAATAGAGACAGAAACATATCTTGGAGGTTAATTTTCTTTGCGTTTCTTTTTTATGTTATGCCTGCCACCGACCAGCAGCACTCGCTTCGCCCGTGCTGCAAATGTCGGGGCAGGCATCAGTATCTATAACCCAAATTATCAATTTTCGTACTTTCGACCGGCTATAAAGAAAAATAGTATACACCACACGGGCAGAAGTTGGGAAGCCCTGAACTGCGCGCCATGATGCCCGAGGCGAAGCCGAGTGCTCCGAACAGATTCATATAATCAATTATAATAATCACTTATTATAATTCTTCAATCTCGATAATCATCTGAAAAGTCTACACGCAATTGTCCCTCTATTTCTGCGAAGTCAGCGCTGCTCGTATCTGCGAAGAAAAAAAATGCAAAATTATAAACAAAAAGCTCTGGCATTAACCTAAAAAAATTCCCATTTTGCATTCAAAATCATGAAATTAGAATCTCTTTTTTTTCATAAATAATTTACCGCAAAAGGGAGTTGCGAATGATGTTATTACGAGGAAACTTCCGCGCATTGGAGAAGTTTCAGCTCTCAATCCCATTTCTACACAATTGTGTGAGCTGATAGTTTCATTAATTATTATTTGGGCATGTCTGTATGTGCGATCCCAAATTCGTCCGCAAAATGTACAATTATTTTGTACCGCCGAAATAATGGACTCGGTGAAGTACACGTAAGACATTCCATGACTGCAAATTGCTTGGTTGATTGCTGAAAACAAAAATTAAGATTACTGTAGTAAAGAGGAGAAACGGAAGAAACTATCGATATATATCGAAATGATCGAAAACCGTGAGACGGTAACCGACGCGACACCAGTCAGTGCGGCGGGAGAAGGAAGTGCGCGTGCGAAGCGCGCCACCGAACTCGCTCATGATAGGAACAAATTCAAATAATGAGGAATAAAAAATTATTGTCAATCGATAGTCGAGTCGCAAACTATAGTCGGCCCCAATATCAGGGTTGTCTTCGGGTTTTCAACCGACCAGTCCCCACAGGTGCCGGCGCATGCGCACTGGTCTCTTTGTCAGGAGTGGAGGATTTGAATGGCGACGCGCATGCGCATTTGAATGCGACGGTGGAGGGGGCAGTTTGGCGGGAAACCCGAAGATATACTCATCCGTAAGCATGATATACTGCCTGATAATCTGAAAATATCTGTGCAATCTTTATTTAAAAACCTTTAGTTCTTGATTTCCCGCGTTCAGGCACTACAGTTCCAAAACTTGGATAATATATTTTTAGTACCAGCTATAATATTCGGTTTTCCGGTAGTGCTGAAAGGGTAGTATTGATTGCATCACTTACAGGTTTTGGGAATACCCAGATAATCCAAGCCGTTTGATTGAATTCTGGTGCAAATCGGTTGACGTTTTCCGCCGTTTGGATAAAAATCCATGTGGCCTGTAGAATGATTAAAAGCATGAATGAAATTTTTTGAGACATCTCGGGGTAAAATAGAACATTAAGGGCCAGTTCTCGCGGTTAAATTGACCGAAAACTGGCCCCAATTCCGTAAGATTTTCTGGTAATGGCAACATACCAATTGGTTCCGGCAGACCCAAGCCCAGATCAGTGAAGATTTTTCCATTTGTGTGTATTATATCAACAAAATCTGCAGCACTTTTATGGAGTGACAATCTGCTGTACTGGAAGCAGGGTTGAGCTGGATCCAATCCGGTAATCCTAGCGATTCTCCATGGGGTAGAAATTTTCTTGAAATTCCTCGCAGCAATTCCACATATGTGAGCCCCCAAACTGTGTCCCACGAGATGAATTTTGCCCCAGGCTGGGATGCTTGGAGATGTGTTTGTTGCATTGACAATGTGATGTAGAAGCCTGATAAAAAATTGATGGTGAATTGAGTAGTAGTAAATGCCAAAAGAATGTGCAGTGAACTCCCCCACCAGTGCACGTCCCACAAGTTGATGGATCCCTATAGTCACTATCGTCACGACCCCACCACTCACTATCTCCTCAAGCGCCGCCTCCGTTTGCATTGCATGCGGTGTATAGGAAAAGTGTTGAAGTTATGGCGCCTTTCGCCAGTCTCCTCCTTCGGATGGAGCTGTATTTACCGGCCGAGCCGTCCTCAGCGAGTACAGCGCCCTTGCGCTTCGCTTAACCGTTTTACGGAAACTGTATAACCATTACTATTATTCTGACGGTTGAACCGTACAGACGTGAGAGTGAAATAAAGCGTTCACTATTTTCTTACTATAAGCAGAAAGTCTAATTACTTAAACCCTACCAATCCATCAAAAAGTTTACAATTTTTTTTGCGTTTCGTATTGATTGATATTATCAATACGCGGTCAAAACTGGATGGATAGATAGATAGATAGATATGACGTTTATTGTTTAGAAAATTAAACAAAAAATATGGTAAAAAAAAATACGAGTAAAAGGAGAAAACTATACAGCAGAAGAAATGCTTGACCACAGAAATTTTGCAGGTGTTTAATCTTAGTATTTCCGGAGTGGGGGAAGTAGGGAAAGGTCACTTGTGGGACAAGGCGGTGGAGTGTCTGGTCCCGCGCAGTGCACTAGTGGGAGAGTCGACTGTAAATCAATCCGTGGGTAAAATTCGTCTCTGTTTTACCGACAAGTTTCGGAAGAAAGCGAAATAGATGGTTTTTAGATAGTGAGATAATCTATAGATGATGCCTGTAATTCAAGTTAGTTCAGTTATAAGGGCGCTTGCTGCGGTCCCACTGGAAAATTGAAAAAGTAGCCCTAAAGGCGTACACCAAGACTCCGAATAGTACCTTCTGCTCAATACTTGTTGATACAGAGTGGGAGGGACTAAGCGGACACCCATCCAAGTACTAGTCAGCGCAAAGCCTGCGCAATCCGATGATCGACAGAGCGGCGTGTAACTCGCACATGTCGATCGCTTTTGGTGATAACTATCTGAAGAAAAATATCTGGACGTGTATCTAGATGATTAACTAGATCATTATCTCAAGTAATTGTGTCCATTGAGATCTATTGGTATCTGTGATCGTACCTGTAATAAAAATCTGAAAATTTCTAGGCCAATCTGAATAATCTGAGCTATCTAGATGAATCTTATTAATTATCTAGGTAGTCAATGACTACTTGTGAGAATTGTCAGGATCTTTTTATAGATGACACTCTAGACACATCATTTATATAATTCAGCGGGAAAGTATCTTAATAATTATCTAAAAGAGTACCGACATCACTATCTGGAGAAGTCTTTGATATTACACGAACTCTAGATGGCGAGATAAGCATCTATATATTTAGATAATTATCTGAGACGCTAGATAATTGCTCAGTTTTACACGATGATCTATAATTGATCATCCAAGTTGTTTTTCTGGGAAATGTTAAAATCTTAAGCTCTTAAAATTTTGAAATTTTGAAATTTTGAAATTTTGAAATTCTGAAATTTTGAAATTTTGAAATTTTGGAATTTTGAAATTTTGAAATTTTGGAATTTTGAAATTTTGAAATTTTGAAATTTTGGAATTTTGAAATTTTGAAATTTTGAAATCTTAAAAACTTGACATTCGATAATTCCCGGGGTAAGTCTAAAAAAATCAATTTTCGTATGAATCACAATCTAGAAAATTAAAATTAAATGCAAGCCTGGGAGAACCAAGAATCGAGCAAATAAAAATTCTGTACTTTGATATTTGCCGTCCCACGATTTGAGCATTTACAGCTGCCTTGTAATAATTCCATGTGTTCCCATGGGCACTCCAGTCTACGACGATCACATTGACGTCCCCCTATTGAGAAATTTGAAAAATGTGCAGTTTATTAGTCCATTGGTGTGAAAAAAATTTTCTACAAAAAAAAATCAGACATTTAAAAAAAAAACAGAGAAATCATAGAATTAAAAAAAAGACCATTTTTTTTTTAATTTCAGATTTTTTTTTTTTTTTTTTTTTTTTAATTTGGACAAATTTTGGAAAAAACTGAAAAGTGTATGTGGACTTGTTTTTTTTATTTTTGGCTCACCCATAAGTGAAATGCTTCCTCCATTTTACGGATCCAGTGCTCACCCCCGTGGGCCAAAAATCCATGGACGATGACGATTGTTCTCCTTTCGCTTGAAAAGTCGACCCATTCCAGTCCGAATTGTCTCCCCACTAGGACTTCTACTCGTCTTGGATTCGCCCTAGATGACATGAAGAATCTGACGTCCACGGAGTTTTCATTTTTTTTGAAAAACCATTCGAGCCCTCCTGCAACGACTCGCCCCATTCCAAAGCAGTCCACGGGTTCTCCATGTTCTCCAGTCAAATTTTCGCCTTTTGGGTACCACGTTCAATTTTACAAAATCCCCAAAAAATGGAAAAGAAAACAAATTGAGAAAGTGCCAAAGTTTTTGCAACGAAAAAAATTTCGGAGATTAAAAATTATAGAATTTCGAAAAATTTCAATTTTTTTTTTTTTTCGAAAAATTTTGAAGTTAAAAAAAAATTGTAAACTTTTTTGCATTTTACAAATATTATGAATTTTTTACCAAACGAACAAAAAAATTACGGAATTTGTAAACCATTTTGAAAAATTGGACAACTTTAGGAATTTAAAAATGGAAAATCCTTCGGAAATTTCGAAAATTTGTGGAATTTGATAGAATATTAAACACAAATTTCGAATTTTATCCTAATTTTCAAAATTGAAAAAAAAAACAAAATTGAAATTCTAAATTTTGAAAAATATTAAGAATGACAATAATCCTAAAAATCTCCAACAATACCCATAGAATGCCCATTAAATGTCCCCAGTTCCTCACCTTTTGGATACCAAATTATGCTGGACCCGTTTGGCCATCTAAACGTGTAATTTCCAAATTTTTCGTGGTTGCTAAAATTCCGAGATAACGTCAACGTATCTGCATCTGCGCTAAAAATTAAAAAAAATCTCCAATCTCTAAACATTTTCCAAATTTTACCAATAATAATATTTTACCCCAACATATGCAAAATGGAAATTTTTTTATAAAAGTTCAAAATTCAAAATTCAAAATCAAAAATTAAAAATCAGAAATTAAAAATCAAAAATTAAAAATCAAAAATTAAAGATCAAAAATTAAAAATCAAAAATTCAAAAAATTAAAAATTAAAAATCAAAAATTAAAAATCAAAAATTAGAAATCAAAAATTAAAAATCAAAAATTAAAAATCAGAAATTAAAAATTAAAAATTAAAAATTAACAATCAAAAACTAAAAATGAAAAATTAAAAATCAGAAATTAAAAATCAAAAATTAAAAATCAAAAATTAAAAATCAAAAATTAAAAATCAAAAATTAAAAATTAAAAATCAAAAATTAAAAATTAGAAATCAAAAATTAAAAATCAAAAATTAAAAATTAAAAATTAAAAATTAAAACTCAAACTTAAAACCAAAAATTAAAAGTTAAAAATTGAAAATTAAAAATCAAAAATTAAAAATCAAAAACTAAAAATCAAAAACTAAAAATCAAAAATTAAAAATCAAAAATTAAAAATCAAAAATTAAAAATCAAAAATTAAAAATCATAAATTAAAAATCAAAAATTAAAAATCAAAAGTTCAAAATCAAAAAATAAAAATCAAAAACGAAAATCAAAAATTAGAAATTACAAATTACAAATAAAAAATAAAAAATTGGAAGAACTATCAACATATGGTATCCTCTAAATTTTTCCGATATATACAGTTGACATAATAGAAATCGAAATCCGCATCGATCCGGCCCATATACATGGTCCGGATATATATACCTTGTAGAATAATTTCCCGCGATTCCACAAAAAAACAGACCCAAAAAACTCAGAAGTACGAAACACCCGTGAGAAGACATATCTGAAGAGGTCGCCTTCATTTTCCCAACTGCAGCGTAGGACGTACTAGATTCTACCACCGACAAAAATCACATCGATAAGAAATGACTCCTCGACCCATCAGTGTCCCTGAAAACATTTTCCACGAATTTAGAAGGAGATAAGACCATGAATAAGAGAATGCTACTGAATTCAATAAATGGAGTGTGCTTGATGAAGTGAACATGTGCTCCAAAAAAATATCAGGTGTCACAATTTCTCTCCACAGTCTGTCTATGTGTGTGTGTGTGTGTGTGTGTGCCGATACACGTATGAAGTCAAGTTGTATATCAGTTACGCAAATTCGACCATTGATCGATCATCACGATTTTTTATCGATATCGATATCTCGTAAAATATGATGCCTATCAAAAAAAGTAATGAAACATGAAATGTGTAGTTTCACCAGAGGAACAACTTTTGTTTGACACTTTTTCTCGTATCTCTCACCGTTCTCGAGATACAGCGTTATAAACAATTAAAATTGCACTTGTGTGGACTCTGAGGGTTGATTCGAAATTTCTACGAATTTCGTTTGGGGCAGGAGAAGAGATACTGAGCTACGTTGGTAATGCTATTGACCAGTCTCTTGGCACTTTATTTTTGTAGAAGATCAAGTGAAATTTATAAGCGCAAATTAATGCAGTGCTCTGGGTTAGGCTTGCTGTTTATTCCTGAGTCTGCTGGCATGTCCTTGTGATGGGTCGACCTGGTGATTTCTTCCTGGAATGGCTCGATCCTTAAAAATAATGTGCAAATGTTCCACAGAATTCTGAATGGCCTCAACAATCATCATCATCATCAATATTTTCGTCAATTGGAGAACCATCACTGTCATAAGACTTCTCATCGTTGTAGGAGGCAGCATCATCGTCTTCTAGGATCTCAGATAGGAATTCGCGTTTTTGGTTGAATACCATGGTCACCAGTGGAGACAATTCTTCGGCATTTTCTATCTCCTCCTCGTCGAAGTGTGTGAAAATTGTCAGAGCAATTTTATCAGAGCGTTTCTCCACGATTGCATTGGCCAGTGAGAAAAATTCAGGAGTGACTGAACTAAATGACAAGTTCAAGGAATTCAAGTTGGGAGATCTCTCGAGCAATCTGGCCATTACTGCGTCTGTTATGTTTGGACAGTGACGACAGTTCAGGGTTGTCAATGAGGGCATGTCCAGGGAATCGAGAGCTACAGAGAGCTTTGATAGGTTCAGATCTCGAAGGTTGGGGAGTGTTGATACAAGACTGATTGAAGTATCTGTTAGGGCAGGGGCCTCTGAAAAAAAAATATTTAATTGAGCTCGTCAAGTATTGTGTATAAAAAAAAAAAAAAAAAAAAAAAAAAAAAATTGAGCTAATTTTGAAAAAAAAAAAAAAAAAAAATTGAGCTAATTTTGAAAAAAAAAAAATACGCGTTTTTTTCAGGAGTGCTATCAATGCTTACCACTGACATCCAGAACTTCCAGTCCCCCATTATTCCTGATAATATTGGAGAGAATGTCATCAGTGATTCCCGACTTTGGTATTACCAGTGTTTTCAAATTGGTGAGATTCTGGAATTGTCTTGTCAGTTGACGATACGTATCTGAGGTATTGAAATCTACATACATCAAATTCTTCATGTGTTCAATTCCAGGTACATTTTCACCATACAGGCTGTATGATTTCAGGGAGAGCTTTTGTAAGTTTTGAACTTGGGAGAGATCCTGTTGAATACGATATTAATGACAGAAAATGTATGGAGAAAAGGTTTAGATGGTTTTTTTTCGAATGTCGTGAATGTTTTGATGGTTGGGATCGTTCTGAGTTTCAGAAGTATTTAGGTGTGGGTGGATGGGTGGGTGAGTGGGTGGGTGGGTAGGCAAATGGGTGAGTGTAAGTGGGAGAGTGGGTGGTTGTAGGTAGGTGGGTATGTGTAAATGGGTCAGTGGGTGGTTGTAAGTGGGTGGGTCGGTAGGTGTGGGTGAGTGGGTCGGTAAGTGGGTGGTTGTAAGTGGGTGGGTCGGTAGGTGTGGGTGAGTGGGTCGGTAAGTGGGTGGTTGTAAGTGGGTGGTTGTAAGTGGGTGGGTCGGTAGGTGTGGGTGAGTGGGTCGGTAAGTGGGTGGGTCGGTAGGTGTGGGTGAGTGGGTCGGTAAGTGGGTGGGTCGGTAGGTGTGGGTGAGTGGGTCGGTAAGTGGGTGGTTGTAAGTGGGTGGGTCGGTAGGTGTGGGTGAGTGGGTAGGTAAGTGGGTGAGTGTAAGAGGGTAGGTAAGTGGGTGAGTGTAAGTGGGTGGGTAGGTGTAAGTGGGAGAGTGGGTGGTTGTAAGTAGGTGGGTAGGTGTAAATGGGTCGGTGGGTAGGTGTAAGTGGGTGAGAAGGTGTAAGTGGGTGGGTGGGTGGTTTTTAAAAGAAAGAGCACGAAAAAAAAAGAGACAGGTTTTCGTGTGTGTGTGTGTGTGTGTATGGGTAACTGAGTTATCTAAAAAATTCCAAAAAATGATATACACTTACGAAAATATGAGGGGGCTTGCATGAAGCATTTTGTGGCCCACAGTGAAAATTAATCTCCTCCATTGATTCTGGCAAATGCCGAAGAAAATTAAATTCATAATTGCAATCCTCATGACGTATATCCAATTTTTTCAAGTTTTTAAGACCCATAAGAAATTCGGTTAGCACATCCTCCTCAGGATCTTCTAGTTCTAAATCCACTGATAATATTTCAATTTGCGGTGTGTACTTGAGAATTAAGTTGTAGTCAAATGGACACTCCACGAGCAAGTCGATCTTTTTGAGATTACTACCACAACGTTTGAGGAACGTCTCGTCATCCTGTATATCACAACAGTGCAGCGCAAGTGTTTTCACATTGGACCAACTTTTTGGACCAAGTTCCCTCCATCGACGACACACTAAAAGATGAAAATTTGTGTGCTAATTATATTGTGTACAAATTAAAAAAACTATTAAAAAAATAAAAAACTTTAAAAAAAATTATGTTGTGTGGAAATATTGAAAGCTCAATAATTGCATTAGGATTTATTAAGTCAATAGCGAATTGGTCCATCGAGTTAATCTCAAATATCTCAAAAACTAAGAAAGCTATAAAAATTTTGCTCTATACAAATTTGTAGGGCTCAACTGGATCTACAAAAAAGTATCACATGAAAATCTGACTATCTCATTTCAATAACGAGATATTTGCTAAAAACTGACGTACCTCGATTGACCACTGGACTAAAATGAGTCAAGAAAAATTTGCCCATAACGCTGTATCTCACGAAATATTATAGATACGCAAAAATGTGTCGAATAAATGTTGTTCCTTATAAAAAAATACACATTTTGTGTCCTCTGACTTTTTCTGTATCTTCAACCGTTTCGGCGTTAGAGCGTTATAAACAACGTTTGCCAACATTGGACAAATATACCTTGAAGGAATGTTATGAAAATTACCTCCTTCGACTTTTAATCTCGATTCCACATCGAGCCATGAAAATATTCTAACCAGAGATTTATCGTCAAGTTTATCAATTGGCATCGATGATTTTGGTACTAGGGTCAACGTCAACACCCGATTATTAAATGTGATCTCTCGATTGGCAGCATCTTCACACGCTCTGAAAAAAAAAGACACTAATGAATAACAAAAATAAGAATAAAAAAACTTTCCAGTTTTTTGGATATATCTCAAAATCTGAGACAGATACAAAAATTTGTTGTAATACAAATATGTGCGTCTTATCATACTCCACAAAAAAGGTCCTTATCAAAATGCCCCTATCTCCCAAAATTTCCCTAAAAATGGCAGATTCCCAAAAAAATGATGGATTAAACCCACAGCAATACTACATTCAACCCGCGATATCTCCTTAACGGTGGGTCCTAGCGAAAAAAGTCATGTGACCCAAAAGGTGCGTTGTTCAATAAGGAACAATTTTTGTTACAAACATTATTTTTTATTGTCAGTAGTTTTCACGGTGGAACGTGATATGTGATTTGAGCAATTCTACCTCTGGAAATTGATCGTTAGAATGTGAAGGAAAATGACAACTCACCTGTCGGCATCGCTCGCACTCTTGAACAAAATATGTGCAAAATTAGAATATATATTTTCATCTTTCTCAAATTTTCTTCTCTTAGCGGAAGTCGGTGACCATTTATAATCAGAAGCTTGACTCATCCATAAATACATACATCTTACAATTCCATATCTACTAAATAATTTTACCAATTTAGGCTCAAGGAATCTGGAACACCTAGCGAATTCATCACCATGATCATCAGGAATATACTGAACAATGACTAAAGCCGGTGGCATGTTCGGCGACGAGTTTCTGACAGTGCCGGCTTCTTAACCTCTAAACTCTTCGACTGAATTGATTTTCCAATGCGACTCGATCTTGCAATTCGTATTATGGCGGTCAACTTCCACGTGCTCTGATAATTTTAATTAGTTATTCCAAGAATTTAAGCGAATCTTCTTGCCCATGTGGTGCTCACCTTTCATTTGAAAAACGTATTTTTTTTTTGAATGTAGAATCGATATTTTCGATATCGATATTTCAGTCGTGAGACTTCGGATTTCCCGCCAAAATTCGACAATTGTTTCTGACGGTTTATTGCGGTATTTCACTTCAGGAATTCGGGAAAAATAGTGACGTAATAGTTGTTGATATTTATGTGATATAGTTACATAGTTTAATGTAATTAAGTTTTCGAAATCAGCGGATAAGTTTTGGCGGGGATATTGCGCGCGCATCTCAACAGTAGAAAGTTTAAGTGGGGTTAGTTCACAAGTGACTGTTGTTTTTAAAAAAGTGACTACTATGGTGTAATTATTTTGATTATTTAAAGAGTTTTTATTTCGCGTTAATTAAAATTGTTCATTTGACTGTTTATTATTGTAAATTTAATACAATTTTTTTAAATAAAAAATGTTCAAAGTCTGAATTCAAAATGGCGGCGATGTGCGCATGCGCGTGCAGCAGTAGATGAATAAAACGTTACGTACCATTGTATAAGTTTTTAGTTTCCCATTTTTTCGTCCAATTGATTCACTCAAATTCCCTGGATATAAGTAATAAATGTGACAGAAATTATTGCATGGTTTTTGAAATAATTTTAGATGAATATTGTAATAGTGCGCGAAAAAAACTGAATTTGAATCCGGGAAAAAATTGGAGGTTTGATATGCCACTAAAAAGACTGAATATTTAAAAAAACGGGGGAGATAAATTCAGGAGATCCGAAGAACATTAATCAATACTCAAATCAATCAATTGCGCTAATTTGTAATTGGTAATTACTGAACTTTCGAACGAATTTGGGTCCGTAGAAGTTGCGGCATCAATATATCTATATATACTGTCAATTAATGTGAGATGGCGCATGCTTCACTTCCGGTGAAATTAGACTCACATTTCAATAATTCATAACAAAGTTTTAATTTCAATTTTTTCCCTCCTTTTAGGATCATGGATATTATAAATGAAGCCGCGAGAAAAACGAATGAAAAGATGTAAAAACGCCGCAGTTGGAGCTCCAATACCGGATATCCGGTCACCAAATAAATTCATCGTAAGTATGGAATACTTGAGTCAAGTATTGACCGTTTAATCAGGAATCAAATTCGTTCTCCCTTAAATGGAGGTTAAAACAATTCAATTTCTTTTTTTACTCTATAATAAATCGAAATCGAAATCGAAATAAGAAAAACGAGTAATCAGTAGTATATAATAAAGAAAAATATTTATTACAGTTTTTTTTTACAAAAAGTTGTTGATTTTTGTGGAGACATCTTTCATCATTTTAGATTTTTTATACGATATAGAATTTATTCTATAGACTTTGCTAGAATCAAATACCGATTTTCTGCTTTTTCTTCTTTTTTCCTTTTGCAATTCTGTCCTTGAACTGAAAAAAAAAAAAATTAACTATCAACAAAATCAATGAATATTGAAGTTCTGAAGATTAAGTATCTTGGTACATTGGGGGGGGGGGGGGGGGGGGGCAGTTTGAAAGGTTAATTTAAAATTCAGTGTTTACATTTTTTCAACTTTTTCAATCTCTCACATTTTGTTTTTGGCTCATAAGTCCAAGGGTTAAGGAGCTAGCACAATTTTCATAAAAAAGTTTTTTGTAGTGCACATCGAAAGGTACAATAAATCTTTATATGAACTTTCGTTAAAATTTTTAGTTTTCGAGATATCTGTACCTGCTGCTGTTGAAACATTGTCGTCTTCGTTGCATCTGTTTGACTTCCACCTTGGAAACTACTGAAGTCAACTGCCTGATAATTGAAATTAGGATTGGGCAGCATTCCCTTGTCGGCCAAGTCTTGTCTATTGTTGCGCTTTTGGTACTTTGCTTTCAGCCTAGTGTCAGATAAAATACAATTTTATTTCATGTATATATTCAGAAGATACTAAATATTCAAATTTCCTTGTCGAGGCACAATTACTTCTAAAAAAAGCAAACCAAAAAAAAAATGTTTGTCCCTTACATATTTCGTGACATTTTAAAAATGTTCATTTCAGAATTATCAAAAAAATCCAAAATGTTCTCAAAATGTAGAAAATCCAACATTAATTTATGTTAATAATTGAAAATAAAGATTTCAAAATGTGAACATGTAGTGACAAATTTGCGTTAGCTATCAACGATATTGGCAAGAAAATTAGAGAGTTGAAAACTATTCGGATGTAACAAAAACAAAAACAAAAACAAAAACAAAAACAAAAACAAAAACAAAAACAAAAACAAAAACAAAAACAAAAACAAAAACAAAAACAAAAACAAAAACAAAAACAAAAACAAAAAACAAAAACAAAAAACAAAAAACAAAAAACAAAACAAAACGAAAAACAAAAACGAAAGCAGGAAAAGATCCTATAGTTAAAAGGAGACACGAAAGAAACTATCGATATATATCGAAATTATCGAAAACAGTAAGATCGAAACTGACGCGCCACCAGTCCGTGCGGCGGCAAAAGGAAATGCGCATGCGCGCCACTGGACTCGTATTTATAAACTTCATAGTCGAAATTTATCAAAACAGTTAGCAGAATAAGAAGAGAATAATTAAGTAACATACTGGGAGCCGGCAAACACTCGCAAAACGCTTTTAGTAACTCTAGGCGGTCTCTGCTCTTCCTCATAGGGCCGCTTTCTTTTGAAGCCACCAGCGCGTGTTGCGTCTGTCTCGGGTCTCGGAGTAGAGACGTCCACTTTTCGTCCATCGACCTCTTCGTCCCTCTCTCGTTTTCGTTTATTGCCGGCCGGCATCTCCGACAACCTCTCGTTCATTTGCTCCTCTGTAATATATTCGAAAATATTCATTATTTTCTGAAAATTTTTAAAAATATTTTAACGGTTCAAACCGACTTAGATGTGAAGCTCATTAAGAGTTTTTCGAAATGGCTTTCTCCATTTCCGCAATTTCCCCAGAACTTGCAAGCTACAAAATTTTGTTTATAAAAATTGTATTTCTTAAAACTCTCGTTTATAGAAATTTTGTTTATCAGAATTTTGTTCATAAATATTTTGTTTGTAAAAATTTTCGTTTATGAAAATTTTGTTTATAAAAATTAAGTGTTTCCAAAAAATATGAAATTGCCGGTACTACCTGGTACATTTGCCGCTACATTGATGAAGTGCTCCCGCACCCTCTCTATGCTCTCCTGAGTTTCCTGCATTTGCTCTCGCCTCGCTTGTTCCTCTTTCGCCTCTTGCGCGGCCACCATAGGTAGAACTCGTTTGTATCTTTCAAAAGGACTCACGAACAAGGTTTTCGTTTTCCTCAGTCGATCCCTCACGATGAGGTCATCGGCGACTGCTTCGTGATCATCGAAAATTGTTACTCGTGCCTTCCTATTTTCCCTTGCTGACGCTGCATCTGTACATAACAATTTCGTAAAGACAGTCGTCCCCAGGTATGAAACAGTACAAACCCGAATGCGCACTTCGCGCGCCCCACTCGGGGCACAAACAAAACTTGCCGATTTGGTTTTTCAGCACAACCTACTAAATCTATTCTTCTCCAATATACTACGGTTAATCAGTGTGACCCCTGTTATTATCATAACGAAAACATGCCAATTTGAGAATTCCAAACTGACTCATTTATGAAGCAGATAATTATAAATACTTGAGGAGACGCATGGTGAGCATGAGGATGAGACTTATGCGTGTTACTTGAGTGAGAGTGAGACGCCAATAAGGATGTGGCTGCAAAACAAAAACTTTAATATTTTACCCAGTGGAACAGTATAAACAATTGCAATTGCTAATAACATTGCATATACTGCACAAATGCCATCCAAAATGTGATCCGCTCGATTTTGCATGAAAACGCTTCGATTGGGACCGTCGTGACAGCGCTGGGTCCATTCGTTCACTTATTACATACATAATTGTGGAGACTGCTATACCTCCTTAATTATGCAAATTATTGGAAAAAGGCATTCTACATAAAATACGTATTTTTATATGGCCAACAACTTTTCTTATATGAATTTTGCGCTAACTCTAATAGTTTATACAGTAGAATATTGTAAACAATTGACATTGTTAATAACAATATAAGTACTGGCCCACTTTTACTCAAAATTTAATCAGTTTTAAAATATACTCATGTCTTTCAACTGTGACATTGAGTACCTGGATTACAACATTTTTGTGTGAATGAACGTTCATTATCAGTATTTTCGATTTTTCCTCAACATGAATTTCTCAAAAACAGGGGAACTACTCGATGGATTCGATCAAAAATCTAATCAGCTCTAATTTACATGGAGACGCAACGATTGAAAAAAAATTTCCGAGAAAACGTAAACGAAAAATTTTGCCACATACGGACGAACACACACACACATACAGACACTTCTCTGAAAGGACTTCAGGATGATGCAAAACGTTGAGAAAGGTGAAAATTTCATCGATCTGGCACTTTTCATTTTCGGGGTCATTACAATAATTTCCCTAGATCGGGAAGTTAAAAATTTGAAGTAACAATATCTTTTCCGAAGTTGAAGATACTGTTAATCATTGATTCCGAATGACTTAGCCGTCTCAATTTGTCCATTTTTAAATTTTTTTTTTGGTAGTTCAAGACCTGTCACCATTGATAGTAATCAATAACTTCCTCCAAAACTGTAACATTAAGATCTAACTGTTTATGGCTTGAATCTGATTGAAACTCATGTACGCCTGAGCTTGCAAATTGCGTTCCTGCAATTTGCACATACAGTAAAACTGACGCAATGACGTACACTTTCTACGTACAAGACCGAATGCGCGCTTCGCGTGCTGAATTACAATTTGAAATTTGAAGTAACAATATCTTTTCCGATGTTGAAGACACTGTTAATCATTGATTCCGAAAAAATGAGAGCTTTCAATTTTCCAATTTGGAGCAAGCACCTTTTGCTTTTTCTGTAATTATCGCGTGCATATAAAATTTGTCAACACTGGACAGAATATGTAAAACACTCGAAACTTAATAAATTAACATAAGCTCAAAAAATATTCTGTGTACATGATTTTCAATAACTACATAAGTTATGACAACTTGAACAATTGTCATACTTTTGAAAACTAAAGTCAAATCGATATGCCAAGTATCGATGTTTATCGACGCAAAGGCGATTACCAATCAACTTGACGATGTTATCTGACTAATCTGATGGAGCAATAAATGAATGACGATTGATAAATAAATTATGACAGACCAATGAGGAGTGGTCTTGCGACTTTCGATTCTGACGATGTTCATTTTTGTGTATGCGCTTTCTTGAGTCAGTTTGCCTCATACCTGGAGTTCCATCATTTGCAAGCCCTGTGTCCATTGGCTCGCATATTTCTGGAGTGAGGAGACAGGGGAGGTTAGCCTGGACCTCGACTGAGCTCAGGTCATGTGGCGACCAAATCCAAGCCTCGGTCCCCACCCCCTGGTTCCTCTGCGTAAGCCTCTGTCTTATGTCCTGCTCCAGAACCGGCTTGATCAGCGACTGCTCTCTGGCCCTCAGTATGAACTTGTGCAGCTTCAGAAGATTTTGACGCACTAGCGGAGGAATCGGATTGCAACACGCGAGAATTCCTTGCATCTCTCTCGGCAACGTCTCTGCTATGTTCATCAGCATGTGATTCGGCAGCACGTACCTACAAATTTATGAAATACTGAGTCTGGTGGAGCGTGGATTGTCAATTTTTTGAACTTTTAGGGAAATTACTAACCATGTTCAATTTATGAAAATTGGAAATTTTTCAAAAATTTGAGCTCAAATCTTTGGATTTTTTAAAAATTTTAGTTCGAATTTCCAAATTTTTGAAAAAATTTTAGTTCATATTTCTCGGAATTTTGAAAAATTTCTAATGTTGTCAATATGTAGTTATATCCGAACACTTATTTTTATTTTCAATTTTTAGTTCTCAAATGTTTTGACAATTTTTCAGTTTTCAAAAATAGTTAAAAAATATATCTTTCAGTATTTTCGAATTTTGGATTTTTGTTTCAAATTTGCATATTTTGCGAAATTGAAATTGTTGATATTTTGGAAATGTTAAGTTTGTTTCTAGACCTCAATAATGTTTGCATTTTTTTTCAATTTTTAAATTTCGAGAATTTACTAAAAATGTCTGCAATTTTTCTAATTTTTCAAACTTCTCACAGGATTTGAAAAATGTATTTTCCTTTGGCTCCCCAAGTTTTGAGGCAATATCAAAATTACTACATCAGTTGCAACAAAGTGTGTGTTTGTGTGTGTGAGCAAAAATTCTTCCCCCAAAAATTTCTCACGACCTATGTAAAACCACATGATCACGATCGATGTGTCTTCACGACCTACATCCGGATTTATCTCGATAATGAGTGAGTTTGCAGAAAAATGATATTAGACTTTTTTGTTCCTAACAAAATTTCCCACAAAAAAGGTTGAATAACATTTGTCGTTACAATTACTCGTTCTCGAGATATTTGAGTTTTTGAAAAAGAAAACAAGTTTTTACCCGTAACTGTCGTCCTCCTGTCGAGCAACTTCGTCTCTCCACATGTAGAGCTCTTTAAGAGCGTACAACTGACGATTGTTGAACATCTTCTGACTCTTCCTGTAGATGCTCATGTAGCTATCCTCGTCGCAGATTGGTTTTTCGTACAGCTGTTTGCAGATGTCGGTCGATCTATCATAAACCGCTCTTAGAACATTTATCTGACCATTGGCGAAGTTGATTAATTGGTTCGTCAAGACGTCCTGAAAGTGTCCAATCAGAAAGTTGTGAATATGAATGACCTCCGCCAACATTATAACTTCCCAATGTCTGCGTGTGTGTGCGTACTTTCTTTCCATCTCTCATTTTTCTCACCACAGAGCTCTCCAAATGATTTCAATTGTTCATAACGCTCTAACGCCGAAACGGTTAAAGATACGAAAAAAGTCAGAGGACACAAAATATGTATTTTTTTTATAAGGAACAACATTTATTCGACACATTTTTGCGTATCTATAATATTTCGTGAGATACAGCGTTATAAACAATTGAAATTGTTAATAGCAATAGAAAGCAGGAGACATATATGGAGGAAAAACTAATGAGCTCTAAGTTAGGGCAAGACGCTTCGATTGCGTCATACAGGACCTTGATCGGATAATTTGTTCACGAGAAATCGTTCCGGGAAATTTTTGGTTACATACGTACATCGGCACACACACACACACACATACAGACATTTTGCTTTAAATAGTCTAGAAAGGTCAGAAATAGTATGGAACGTGGAGATCTGATGGAAAATCGATTTTTCATTTTCGGGGGCAAAACAATGACTTCCCCTATCGCCAAGTCAAAAATTGAAAATTCAATTATATTGTTATTGCAAAATGAGAAAAAAAATGCGAATTGCCTTTTCAACATTTTCACGAATTTTGAATGTTAAAAAATTCGAAAGGTTAAATTATGAGGGTTGAGAGAGGAAACATATTTTCAGCGACAGATTTTAATTCGTTATATTTATCGCCAATAATTTTCAATTAATATTTCAATGCGTTAATTAGTTGAAGTGATAGCCATAGAAAATTATTATATTGTATTTGATTTTGCGAATCAATATTATATTGTTTAAACAAATTAATGAAAAAAAATTTTAGTCAATCGTCATGAAATTTTTACCATCGTTTTAGATCTGCTTCAATAGTAAATTTTCAAAATTTCAACAAATTTTTGTATTTTGAACTGTATTTACAGAAAGTTTTATTTTTCCCATAAGAGGCCGTGTTAATTGAGAACTTTGATAATTAATAAACACTAAACGGTGTTGTGAATCAATCTCAAATTTCATACAGGCATCTGTTACCGCTTCAAAAACATTGTGTCAAAATTTCAAGCAATTCTTATATCTTCGCCAATATAGGTGGAATATGCTTAACATTATTGGAAAAAATAATACCTTGATGTGGAGAAGATAGTGGGTATCTTCTCGTGCGTATTTCATGAGTTCCTCGGGGAGGGGACGAATCCGCCAGTCGGCGAGTTGAAAGTGCTTGTTGGGATCAATCTTACAATGGGTCTTTAGGAGATAGGCGAGACTCAGGAATGGCAAATTCAGGTGCTTAGCTGCCTGATGGGTGTCGAACATGTTTACGATGTAGAGGGACAAATCACGTTGTATCCATTTTATGTCACTGTCGGCGCCGTGGAATACCTGAAAAAAATTTACGGGTGAAAAAAGAGCGGACGAGATCTTCACTTCTCATTCGCTGAGGAAAAATCAATTTATGGAGAAACGTGAGCCGTTTTTTTTTTTACACAAATCTGAAATTCACGTCCACAAAGTTCTCCACAAAATTGTTTTTTTTGTTTGTTTATTTTTTCTCCTGCAAAATTTTTTTGAAAAATTTTCTTTGAATTTTTAAGAGTTTTTGCAAGGTGAGATTTTTTGCAATTACTGGTACTCTTAACATTATTGGTATGGCTCGAGTTTTCCAAGTTTTACAATTTTTTCCAATTTCTAAAATTTTTTTTTTTATTGGAAGAGAAAACATGAATTTCTATGATTTTCCAAATTCTGATATTTCTTCCGGTACAAAGTTATTTTAGTATAGGAAAATTTTGGAGAAGAAATCTTGAAGAAGAAATTTTAGAGAAATTTTGGAGAAGAAATTTTGGAGAAGAAATTTTGGAGAAGAAATTTTGGAGAAGAAATTTTGGAGAAGAAATTTTGGAGAAGAAATTTTGGAGAAGAAATTTTGGAGAAGAAATTTTGGAGAAGAAATTTTGGAGAAGAAATTTTAGAGAAGAAATTTTGGAGAAGAAATTTTGGAGAAGAAATTTTGGAGAAGAAATTTTAGAGAAGAAATTTTGGAGAAGAAATTTTAGAGAAGAAATTTTGGAGGAGAAATTTTAGAGAAGAAATTTTGAGGAAAAAATAGTAAAGAAGAAATGTTGAAGAGGAAATTTTGAAGAAATTGTGGACAAACAAATTTTGGGGAAAAAATTTTGAAGAAGAAATTCTGGATAAGGAATTTCAGAGAAGAAATTTTGAAGACGAAATTTTGGAGAAGAAATTTTGGACAAAAACTTTGAAGAAGAAATTTTGCAGAAGAAATTTTTGGAGAAAAAAATTTTAGAGAAGAGATTTTAGAGAATAACTTTTGCAGGAGAAATTTTGGAGAAGAAATTTTGGACAAAAACTTTGAAGAAGAAATTTTGCAGAAGAAATTTTGCAGAAGAAATTTTTGGAGAAGAGATTTTAGAGAAGAACTTTTGCAGGAGAAATTTTGGAGAAGAAATTCAGTTCCAGAACTCTGAGCGTGGGATTTCTATAGAAATCCTATGGAGAATATAGATCCCCTTTCTGCAGGATTCAAGCTTGACGGATGTTCACATGTCTCCCATAGGACTCTCAGAAGAATCCTATCTAATTGTCCATTCATCCCCCCCCCCCCCAAATGAGTATACCTTGAGCACTGTAGGCTTCGTGAAAATCTCATTTAGAACGTGTAATTCAGCTCTGAGGGCCAGAGTATCAATCAAATAATCCGTATCTCTAGTCGAGATCTGCATGAGACAGGTGATTCCTTGGAAAGTCCTGTAAGAGTGGTGCTCCAAATCTACAGCAATTTCCTGGTACCTGTGAAATTACAATCAATTCTGAACAACACCATAAATGTTTTTGAATAGCATTTTTTTGCCTCATTTTCAGACTTTTTTCACAATTTTTTGTTTCGACAATTATTTATTTATTTATTTATTACTTATTAATATATAAGATATTTTATTTGGTGATATATAATATATTAATCAACTATATTAATATATTTATAAATAAATAAATACATAAATAAATTATTGTTTTTGAAATATGTAAATTTTTTTTTTCATGAAAAAAAAAATCGAAATTTTCAGTTTTTTGAGAGTTTTGAAATTTCCAAAATTTGGGGTTTTTTTTTTTTAATTTCTGGAGTTCTCAATCTGTTCAATTTTTCTTCATTTTATAGCAATACCTTCGTAGGTCTTCTAAGAGCATTTCCAAGTCCTGAGGCTTCTCGACGACAATCAGAGGTGTCTCCTCCAGCGATTTGAAGCCAACTTCTTTTATTTTCGTTAACTGATTGCTCGGGGGTGTGAATTGCTGCAATTCCCAGTCGTAGGGGTGACAGAAGACCGATCCCTTTTCCGTTTCGATCAAATATATTCCCAGGGGCTTCAGAGCATTTGGCTTGTCCTTTATCCTGGGCACCCAGGGCTTCCGACTGTTGTCAATCTTATCTTTGAAGGACAGTTGAGGCCTGTGGAATTTTACATTATAATTCAATTTGTCATTTTTGTTCGTTTCCAAAAATTTTCACATTTTTTTTTCTCAATGTTTTGGAATTTCTAAATATTTCCAAGTTTCTCAAATTTTTGAAGTTAGATATTCAGAAAATATCAACAATTTTTGTGCAGAATTTTGACATTTTTTTTTCGTTTTCTTTTTTTTTTATATTTTTCTCAAAATTATTGGAAGTACAAAACAATTTTGGAAAATTATCTGAAACATTTAAAAAGTTGTTTTGAAGATTTAAAATTTTTGGATCAGAATTTTGAAGAAATATTCAAAAAATTTACATTTTTTGAAAATTAAAATTTTTATGAATATCTCGTTTTTTTAAAAAAGATTTTTTTGTTTTTTTTTGTTTTCCTTATTTTTTGATATTTCGAATTTTGAGAAAATTTAATTTATTTTCTTATGACCTGTGAATATTTTTTGCAGCTAAAAGTCGAATTGCTTGATTGCTTGTTTGCCCATTTTCCTTGGAATTTGATTGAACGACAGATGTATTCCAAGATCCGTAGTTGTTCTGCTTAGTTTGGGTGGTGATTAGCTGTACACTTGGCTCTCGAGGGACTCCAGCTTCTCGGTCCATGGAAGCTGTGGCTCGGTCCAGGAGGATGTCATTGGCCTCGGTCAACAGTTCAAATTTTTCTTCAGTGTCACCGCGTTTTATGCTACCCGAAGCACCTGTGCACTCCACTATACTCTGCATTGTTGCCATCAGCTTCCTCATCTCCATTTCACGAATCTCGTGGAATATCGGGAAGCATGAGTAGTATTTAAAGTTCTCACCACAGGGAAGACTATTGGCCGCTTTTATACCAAATTTGAGAGCGGCGAATCCAGCCTAAATAAAAAAAAATTAATGGTTAAATTGGGTATGTAAATTTGCAATTTGGGAGCTTTCGAAAATTTTATTAAAAAAAAAAATTTGACTACAATTTTAATTTTTAAAATTTTGATAATTTTAATTTTTCAAATTCTGAAATTTGAAGATTTTGCGAATTTTTTTTTTTTGTTCTAAAATTGAATTTTTTTTAGAAAATTTGAAAAATTTGAAAAATTTAAAAAATTTAAAAATTTTGAAAAATTTGAAAAATTTGAAAAATTTGAAAAATTTGAAAAATTTGAAAAATTTCAAAAAATTGGAAAATTTGGAAAATTTCGAAAATTCTAGCAATTTAAAAATTGTTACAACCTTCACAATGATTGATTTTTTTAATTTCAAAACTTGAATATAAAAAAAAGGATTGTGACATGTCAAAAATTTTACTTCACAATTTTCCATTAAATTCAAAGATTTCGGTCGGAACCTGTGCACAACATCGGTTAATCCCTCGACTTTTTTGACAGAACTTATTTATTAGCTTGACCGAAAAGAAATTTCGATTTCCAAATGACCAAAAATTGTGTTACTGAAATACTGAGATGCTATAATTGTTTAAAAAACATCATTCAAATAATGGGGTAAACGAGTGATGTCGCGCGCACGTTGCACTATCAAACAACTCGGAGCGTAATTTTTTACCTTGGAAAAGTCGTCGAAAGTTTTGTATCCCGGAAGAATTTCCTTCTCCTCATTTTCCCGGGCACCTTCGCCACCATCCTCTTCATCAGAATCATTCTCCTTAGTTTTTTCTTCCGTATTTACTTCGTCACTCATGATGGATTACTAGGTTAGGACTTTCCAGTGTACGCTCATGCGGGCACTAACCTTATCTGACGTAATCTCGGAAAAAATCTCAAGTGTCTACAAAACGGCTAAATAAAATGGAAAAATCGTCTAAACTATTTGCGCCCGCGTTTTAAAAATTTGCCTGTACCAGAAATCCGAAAATATCACTTTTTTGAATTAAAAAAAAATTCACAATTTTAAAAGTGTCCGAATTTAAAAAATTGCTAAAGATATTCCAAGCCCGCGCAAACATTCAAACCACAATAAACTCTTTTAAAAATTCTGAAAATTTTCACGTCTGAAATTTGTTTTTCGATTTTTAAAAATTCAATTAATAATTCAAAAAACTGGAAAAAATCAATTCATAATTTTACAATTTTTTTTTCAAAATTTAATCTTATTTCATTGTGATTTATATTGCCCTAAAATTTGGCGCGACAAGTTCATATATATATATATATATAGATTGCGCAAAAGTTTCAGTGCAAAAAGAAATTTTCAAAATTAAAAAAAAAATGATCAAGGTTTTTAGCGGAAACACTCCGGAATATATGATAGAATTTTCCAATAATTAAAAATGCAGAAAAACCAAATTTTACTTTAAGAAAATGTCATAAATGCGGGGGGAGACCACGTGGCCTCGCAGCGGCCAATAGCAGCGCAGCGGCTTTCCCCATCGTATATATACATATATACACAGTACTAGAAACATTTGTAAATTGCAATTGAAAAAACGCGTGAATTTCAAAATGCTTTCGAGAAATTCGATGAAGATTCTGCAGAAATGCAGATTCGTTGGATGTGCAAGATCATCTCGCATGACTTCAACAGCCACAAATCCAGGTAATTGTTTATTGTGAATACTTTCATACGAAAAATCCGCTTAATTATAGGTTATGATTATTCTTCTTTAACACCTAAAAACATTCTTTTTTTTATTTCTATTTTGAATGACATCTTCTCAGTCATTCCATTTTGGATTGGTCAAATTTTGGCGGGAAATTATGTAAACATAGTTTTCAACAAAAATCGGACAATTTTAGGTATTGCGTGTCTATATCGCTGTCACTCCAAAATTATAACTTTTTAGTTAATTGATGAATTTTTGCCACAATTAATATTAGCTATATATATTATTTGGCTGAAAATTTGAGCCTGATTTTTTCATTATTTTTTGAGAAAGATTAATTTTTTTTCTGAAGTTTATTATCATTATTATTGTCATTGTTATTATTATTATTATTATTATTATTATTATTATTATTATTATTATTGTTGTTATTATTAATTTTTTCGAGTAAAAAAAAATTTGAAATAAAAATTCGGAAATTTTGTTTTTTGTGAAATTGATTTTGTTAAATTTTTTTTATGTTAAATTTTATGTTCAAGCAATGAAAAATTGAATTTCTGAAATTTATTGGAATAAAAAAAAAAAAAATTGGAATTCAAAATTTGGAGTTGTCAGAAAATAAAATTTTGGTAATTAAAAAATGAAATGGATAAGTTGGGTATAGGAAGTTTTGATAATGCTATTAATGATTTTGGTTAATTGTCAATTTTTATTTTTCCATAGAGCAAGACCCAGCCCCTCTATTCTTCGACGAACAAATCCAGAATCTCCTGAAAATCCTGACAAGACCAGACCCCAAGAAGGTCTTCAGGTCACGAAAAGATGGGCACAAGATGAGAGATCCTCGGTATGCATTTATGACTAATGAGCAGCTTGATGAAGCACTACGAAAGGCACAAATTCGACTTGAGGAGAGGCTCATGATGCCTCCAGTTGTTAAAGCACGAGAGCCTATCACGGAGGTCTGAAATGCTCATCCTCTTTTCGATATTCTCATTTTTTCAATTTTACAAAATTTCCAAATATATAAAAATTTTGGAAAATATTTTTTTTTTCAATTTTCAAAATTGTGAAATTTGTGTGTTTTTCAAGTTTTTAAAATTTCAAAAATTCCCACATTTTTCAAAATTTCTGGAAATGAGTTTACAGTTAAATTTTTTAATTTCTCTTTTCAATTTTCAAAAGTTTGGGGAATTGAAAAATTTTCTTAATAAAATTCTGGATTAAAAAAAAAAATATTTACAATTTTGATTAAGATGAAAAATCTCGGAATTCTGATTTTTTTCAAAATATGGATTTTTTAAAATTTTTCAGCTTTTATCAATTTGTGTAATTATGGTACTTTTTTTGAAAAAAAATTATTAGGTTGTATCCAAGGATCCAGCACTCCAGGGCCACGAAGACTGCAAATACGTGTTCACCGATATTTCTTACGGAGTCAGTGATGTTAATCGTTTGATCGTCGTTAGAGATCCCGATGGAGTATTGAGGAAGGCCAATTGGGACGAGCGTTTCAGAATGAACCAGATTTACTTCCCAATTGAGGGGAGAGAGATGTTCACTCCTAAAATGTTCCAAGAAGAAAATCTGACGGTACCTTTCCCCTCAAAATTCTAAAAATTTTGGGAAGCATTTCCACAATGCCCACCAACTTTTTTCCCCTATTTTATTTATGTTTTTTATTTTACAATTTTAGACATGTAAAATTTGGGAAATTTTAATAATTTCAAAACATTGAAATTTTCAAAATTTTCAACCTTCATTTCCCACAATTCTAAAAATGTTCTCCAAAATTAGCCAATTTTTAAGCTTCTGAATTTCAAAAATTTCTGAATTCTAAAACTTTTAAACATTTAAATTCCCCAAATTTTCGACATTTTCCTTTTCCACAAATTTAAAAATATTCTCCAAAATTGAATAATTTTGAAGTTTCTGAATTTTCAAAATTTCTGAATTCTAAAACTTTGAAACATTTAAATTCCACAAATTTTCGACATTTTCATTGTCCACAAATTTAAAAATATTCTCCAAAATTGAATAATTTTGAAGTTTCTGAATTTTCAAAATTTCTGAATTCTAAAACTTTTAAACATTTAAATTTCCCAAATTTTCGACATTTTCATTTTCCACAAATTTAAAAATATTCTCCAAAATTGAATAATTTTGAAGTTTCTGAATTTTCAAAATTTCTGAATTCTAAAACTTTCAAACATTTAAAGTCCCCAAATTTTCGACATTTTCATTGTCCACAAATTTAAAAATATTCTCCAAAATTGAATAATTTTGAAGTTTCTGAATTTTCAAAATTTCTGAATTCTAAAACTTTTAAACATTTAAATTCCCCAAATTTTCGACATTTTCATTGTCCACAAATTTAAAAATATTCTCCAAAATTGCATAATTTTGAAGTTTCTGAATTTTCAAAATTTCTGAATTCCAAAACTTTTAAACATTTAAATTCCACAAATTTTCGACATTTTCATTTTCCACAAATTTAAAAATATTCTCCAAAATTGCATAATTCTGAAGTTTCTGATTTAAAACAATCCAATTCTATCAATACACAAAAGATTTTCTCTGTCTCCATCTCACGATCTGCTACAAATGAAATTATCGGTTTATGATAACTGAAGTAAGAACCGAAAACTTTTGATTACCACACACACCAAATAATTCCGGACATAAATTACGATATAGAAAATAACGCTCGGCACATATATAACGTATACATTAACCCACCAAACTGGAAAACAGCTGGCTTTTTACCGTGGATAGAAGATGCGCATAACGCCATCTTACGCCCTGCGTTAAATTACGACGAACGCGTCATTATCGACGTTCCCATGCAGCACGTTGTAAATGGATCTAGATGTGCGTGAATGCTCTATTCTTCTCTCTCTCGTGCTCCCCTCCCCGTACCTCGCCTACCGTCTCTACATCCTAGCGAGTAAAGTACGTACTCACTCCATATATGGCGCTTCCCCCTCCCCAATGCTGTCGGTTTTTGTAACATAGGGACTCGCGTGTATTCGATTCACACCCAAAGGCGCCTATAGAAGTTTCACTTCGATAAAAAAACCTTCTGAATTCTACGAGTTAGTTGCGATAAATAACGACTAACCTAGATAATTTTGTCCAGGAAATCCTCAAGCGCAAGGACTACGAGTTCATCCTGGACCGAGCTTGCGTCCAATTCGAGCCAGATGATCCTGAGTATATCAGGGTGACGAAGCACGTGTACGAAGCTATCGATGCTGACAACGAATACGACAAACTCAGATCCACCAGGCACTATGGACCATTCGTCTTCCATTTGGTCATCACAAAAAATCTTGACAATCTCATGTACGAAAATATTACCAGGGAGTTCATTGAGGATGCTGCTCTTCTTGCTAAGCTCTTCTACAGAATTCACAAGCCTGAAAGTATTCCCCAAATCGATGATCACTTTGAATTTATAAGACATTATGTGGAGAAGGATTCGGCGGGAAGAGGGAGATTAATTTCTGCTGTGAATGCTTACAAGGAGCTTAAGGACACGAGAAAAGCTGTTGCTGAGGGGGTGAAGAAAGCTCATGGGTTAGATTGATTTGGTATGTACAAGAACATTGAATAAAAATATTTGTTGGAATAATTGTGATTTTTTTTTAAGTCTCGACATGACCTGGAAACATTTTAAATTTTTAGAAAAAAAATTTTGTCTCAAAAATTTGCAAAAAAAATGAAATAATTATTCTCTAATGATATTGATATCTGTGCTTTATTCGTTGTCCTCAAGATTCATTCACTCCTCACTCCATAAATTAATACTCGATTATTTTATTATAACTATATTACTTACAAACATTTACAAATGTAACAATTCAATTCAATTTGGCATACATTACCATTCAGAAAAAATAAATATTATACTAATTCCCAAGATCTCCATTCATTAAATTCGAAATGTTAACCGAAAAAAAAAAACAGAAAACATTTTTTTTTTCTAGAGTTAGAAGCCATCCCATCGTTATTAATTAATTTGATTATTACTGGGATATCCGCACAATATTGACAATTATTAAAGAAAACTGAGTCACATGTATGAAAGAAAAAAATTGTTTAGGATTGCTATGGGGTTCCCCGTTAAAATTCCCATGGGATACACCATGGAATTTATATAGAAAGTGGGATGGAGAATGAGGCCGTTTTTTTCTGAGATTGTGTCTTGCAAATTTCCCATAGCGACCTGATACGATTTTTATAGGATTTCTCATGGGAAATCCCATAGGAATTCTATGGGGGAACAATGGAAGGATTGGAGGAATACACGAAATTATGGAAATTTGGCTGAGCACAATTTTTCTTCGTGACAAGTAGACACAAGTTCTATGGGATTTTTATGGGATTTCCCATAGGAACCCCATAGGTTTTTTATAGGGTTGTATGGAGAAATTATGAGAATTGGAGTCCCAGTTCCCCATAAACGTTCTGTAGACAAGGTTTATGGGGTTTTCATGGGATTTCCCATAGGAAAACCCATATGATTTTTATGGGGTTTGTGGGGAGGATTTGAAGATTTCCAGTTTCCCATAACATTTCTGTAGACACAAATTTGATGAGATTCTTATGGGATTTCCCATAGAAACCCCATAGGTTTTTTATAGGGGTGTATGGAGAGGCTAGGAGAATTGAACGAGTCCCAGTTCCCCATAAACTTTCTGTAGACGAGGTTTATGGGATTTCCCATAGGATTTTTTACGGGGTTTGTGGGGAGAATCGGAAGATTTCTAGTTTTCCATAACATTTCTGTAGGCACAAATTCTATGGGATTCTTATGGGATTTCCCATAGGAAACCCCATAGGATTTATATGGGTTTGTATGGTGAAGCTATGAGAGTTGAACGAGCCCCAGTTCCCCATAACATTTCTGTAGACACAACTCCTATGGGATTTTTATGGGATTTCCCATAGGAAACCCCACAGAATTTTTATAGGGTTTGTATGGACAAATTATGAGAATTGAATAAGTTCCGGTTGTCCACAACATTTCTCTAGACACAAAGTCTATGGGAGTTTTATGGGATTTTCCATAGACAATCCCATAGGATCTTTATGGGGTTTGTATGGAAAAACTATGAAAATTGGACAAGTCCTAGTTCCCCATAACATTTCTGTAGACACAACTTCTATGGGGTTTTTATGGGATTTCCCATAGACAATCCCATAGTATTTTTATGGGATTTGTATGGAAAAAACTATGAAAATTGGACAAGTCCTAGTTCCCCATAACATTTCTGTAGACACAAATTCTATGGGGTTTTTATGGGATTTCCCATGGGAAACCCCATAGGATTTTTATGGGGAAGCTATGAGAATTTGATAGGTCCCAGCTCGCCATTTTTATAGAATTTGCATGGGAGTCCCGTGAGATTTCTTATGGGATATCCCATAGCAATGCTGTAGGATTTTCCCATACGTACAATCATGCAAAAGAGAAAATTTGTACAAATTTACCATGTACTATATACTTTAATTAGTACGTTTAGAATGCGTGCGGTAATAATGAATTTCTGCATTAACTGTTTATTTATGTCTTCCCATGATTCGGTGATTACAATTAATATAATTTGTGCAATTGCAACATAAGGGATGAAGTGTATTAAAATTTAAGTTGTTAGGCCTTTTAAGAATATTCGAAATTTGCAATAAACTCAAAATGAATGGAAATTCCAAATTTTTTGCATACGCTGTTTTTTTCAGCTTTCCGAGTTTTGGAGGTTTGTTTTTTTTTAATCATTGAAAATTTTTCGAAATTTCTGAAAATTGAAAATTTTCGAAATTTGACAATTTTCGAAAATTGAACATTTTCGAAATTTGAAAATTTTCGAAATGTGAAAATTTTAGAAATTTGAAAATTTTCGAAAACTGAAAATTTTCGAAAATTGAAAATTTTCGAAATTTGAAAATTTTCGAAATTTGAAAATGTTCAAAATTTGACAATTTTTGAAATTTCACAATTTACAAAATTTTGAAAATTCCAAAAATTCAAATTTCTGCAATTTTCGAATTGTTTAAACGTATCAAAAAAAAAATTTGGAGTTTCCCGCTGCATTTTATGAGTCCCCTTCAAAGTTCCGGAAACACCCTTAAGATAACACAATTGTGCGGTACAGTGATCCGTTTAGTCTAGTATGAATTTATCGAAGTTGTAAAAATCCGGGTTATCAAATTCTAGGTTATGTGATTCATTGATAGTAAATTAATGGGAGTTTATGGGTTTTTATTGGAATATCTACAATTGGGGAATGGCGAGATGCTGATGACCTTCTGACATTTCTTAGTGAACCTTCTAATGCGCGTCACGTGGGCAAAGGTTGAAATTTGCGCGGGAATTCTGTGCGCATGCGCACAAACACGTACATAAAAAATCCAACAATTTTTGTGAGATTTCTCATAGGAATTCTACAGAATTTTCAAGGGTGTCCCATACAAATTCTTGTAAATTTTTTTATAGGAATTCCTATGTCAATTTCCATAGAATTTTCCCATCTGTGTCTGCGCATGCGCATGTTACAAACATTGAGAAAAATCAAGAAATATTCTAAGATGTATGATATTAACTCAAGTTTTAGGACGTTGACATGCGGTTTATCAATGTCTTAACTGGATTAATTAACATTAAGACATTCCAGATCTTAACTCAAGTTTGATTATAATTGGCGGGTAAAATTTGAACTTGCATAATGGAGTGTCACTTCCACGCGCATAAGACACGCCCACATTTCATTTTGATCCCAAAATCAAAGAGATCGGTATCTTAAGTATTTTTCATAATACTGCTGGCGAAGGCTGAATTTACGCATTTTTTCATTAAACCTGTTGAGCAATTTCATCGAATTCTACTGAAGTCGGAGCATTTAGAATGGTCGCCATATTGAATTGCGGTAGCACGTCTAATTTCGGTTTTTAGGTTGGAATCACAAAAGTGCGATTATCTCGGGAACAAGTGGGTTTACAAGGAAAAGTTATAGAGCTTTTTTTGTCAGAAATTGAATTCCCCACAAATTATGTTCTATAACATTTTTCGGTGGGATCACTTATTACCGAGATAATCGACTTTTCATGAAAATCGAAATCAGGGGAATCCCCTATATGTCTGAAAATGATGAAAAGTTTATATAAAATTGATGAGAGATATGCACGTGATTGATGAATTGATTGTTTATTGCATCATTGTTCCCTCAACGAAAGAGTCTTTTGGTCGGAAAAGTAATTAGCAAAAATTATGGAAAATTGTAAAATTGGCACATTTTAATTGAAAGTTTTTTGGGGTTAAGTTCTAGGTGGCGCTAGTTTGCGATTTAAGGTTAATCGAATTTTTGGGGTGTGATACGTTAATTCGCCTTTCTTTTTTATCATAAGTGCACGTTATATTATCGTATATTTATATATATGTAGATAGATTTGGGAGATTACGGTCTTTTGAAAATTTTTTCACAATCGTCTAATCTTATGAGAATTTTTTTTTTTTTTTTTTTCTTATGAGAAATTGAATGGAAAATTAATGGGGGAAGGGAAAATATCTATGGGGGTTGAAACACCGTTTAATGAATATTCATAAATACTAAATACTTTTTTTTCTTTTATCTTTTTCGAGTAGAGACTTGAGCCTGGGAAGTCTCACATATAAGTCGATACAATTTATTGGGTTCTTCATTATTCAGACTTTGTCACTCGCATTAATTCGTTACTCATTAATATTTATTCCCCTACGCAGATCTCACAATTTATTGATCTCTTGCAATGATCGTTATGGGAATTTTTTTCATTTTATTTATTACTATTATTATTATTATTTTTTTTTTATTTAATTTGCGAATTTTTAATACACTTTCTCTTGTCCAGTCAGTCATGCACTCTGTAGACGATTTAAACGCTCTTTTTGCAGTACAACTACTAATTACGAATAATATCAGACTAAGTCGTAATGTGGGCCAGTTATTACACAGTAGTTTGCGTAATTTTTTTTTTTTTTTTTTTTTATTACTGAATTTGTTCATTAGTTCGGGGTGACAGCTCTCGGAATTTGGATCTAAATATTGAGAGGGAATTGATAGTGAAATGGCGAATGTGACGCAAGTTTGTTGGCGTGGGAAAGAGTTTAGGCGAAAAGAGGATTTTTTTTTTCATTTTGGGAAGTTTTGAAAGTTGTACCAAATTCTGCGAATTTGGAGATTTTTGGATTTTACGGAATTTTAAATATTTCAAAAATTGAAAAATTCAAATTTATGATTCTCAATTAGTTTACATTTTTTAATTTCTCGATTTTTTTAATTGTGAACATTTTTTCAAAATTTCAAATTTTGAAAATTTGAAATTTTCAAAGTTTCAAATTTTCAAAATTTCAAATTTTCAAAATTTCAAATTTTCAAAATTTCAAATTTTCAAAATTTCAAATTTTCAAAATTTCAAATTTTCAAAATTTCAAATTTTCAAAATTTCAAATTTTCAAAATTTCAAATTTTCAAAATTTCAAATTTTCAAAATTTCAAATTTTCAAAATTTCAAATTTTCAAAATTTCAAATTTTCAAAATTTCAAATTTTTTTAATTTTCAAATTTTCAAATTTTTCAATTTTTTCAAATTTTTCAAATTTTTGAATTTCTAAATTTTCGAATTTTTCAAATCCTGAAATGAGGAAATTTGAAAAATTTTAAAATTTCTGAATTTGAAAAATTTTAAAATTTCTGAATTTTAAAAATTTTCAAATTTCTGAATTTTAAAAATTTTCAAATTTCTGAATTTTAAAAATTCCAAAATCTATCAAATATCCAAATTCGTGAATTTTTGAATTTTCAAAATTTTCTACTTTCTCTAATTACCGCCACAGTTAATTTTTCCCACGCCAATAAAAATCCGTAATACCTCCACCTAGCATTTTGTGATTGTAATACTTTGTAATAGTGCATTAATCACAATACCTAGACCCATTCCCGCTTCCAAAACTGACACACGCGCCCCCACGATGACACATATCTAACAATGTAACAGCCAAAACCGAGCAATTATTAAATATTCCTTACCTGATTAAATTCGTTATTTAAAAGTTATAGATAATTGATGTATGCATTGTGTTCCTCATTCCTAACTTAAGTTAAATCTTGAGGTTTTTAATTTTGGTATCATATAAATATGCACGTTAATAATTTTCTTCCTACAATAATAACACGGTAAATTTTTTTTTAACGAAACTGAGTATTTACATTTTGGTATACTCATCGTAAATGCAAATTTCGACCATTTTTATTTTTTTTCCATTCAAATAAATTTTTTATAGTGGAGATTATCAACGACAATAACGCTCATTAATAAATGTTGATAGGATTCGTACAAAACAAATTTTGCTAAATTATCTAGTAATGATGAAAAATTCATAACGATTCAAAAATGTTGTGATTTTGTGGAGCGTTGCAGGTATAAAAAAAAATCCCCAGAAATTTTCCTAGAATTATTTCATACATGTCCGAGGAATCGATGGGTGCAGAAGGGTATCCAATTTTTTTCTAACACAGTAAAGTTCCCTCAATATGTCGCTCCTGTAGTCGGGCCACTACTGCCCGGTTCGGTTCCCCCTCCACCTAGTCCCGTCAACATATCGCGCATCCTTGTCTTAACGCGCAGTTGTAGGCTCTGTGCTGTTGCCCCCACTCCTTCGGCTTCCCCCACGCGCGACCGAGCTACTCCCTCCACTGCGCTCCCCAGCGAAGGAGTGGGGGCGTCGCTCGATCCAGTCTCCCAGCGAAGCTCGCTCACGGACAACCTCCGCGCCTGGCGAATTAAGGGAACTCCACGGTTGAGAGTACTTACAAGCTTCCTCCGATACCCCCTGCAAGCCCCATCGAGCTCTCACCCGCTTCCACACCACCCGAACTTATCCTTCAATCCCCGGTCCAATCCAAAACCCTCCTCCCACTTCCACCTCCCCAAACTTTACACCGTTTTACACGTCTACTAAAGCCTGTAATGTTCTCCATCATAACAGAAAGTACCTTCCAACCTTATCAAGCCTCCTCACCCTCACCTCCCGCGCTAAAAGTCCCAAAAGCCCTCCTATCGGTCACAGAATATCAGTTTCATAAATCTTACTAGTAGTGCTACCTCCAGTTGCCTGAACCTCAGCCTCGCCTTCAGCTTTTGTCGTCAAACTGGTCAAGGATCCTGAATTAGCAGCACTCATATTCAGTCCCATTTTCGCCAAAATATTGCTCTCGGATCCAGTCTTCTTCAGCAGATCCGGTGGTGTGGGTGGTACAGTAGCCAATCCCGAAGTATTTCTTTGGAGCTGCTGAAGCCTAGCATACTGCTCCTGAAGAGCTTTCTGCTTACGCAACAATTCCTGATGACGCTGCTCCAACTGCTCTTGCCTGCCTTTCTTGTTCTGCATACCTTCCTGAGAATTTATGCTCTCACAGGAGCTAGAATTAGACGTGGACAGTATGTTATTGGAGTTCTGGACAGTTGGCTCTTCAGCACCAGGTGGCAGTGCCATAGGCGGCTTGCCGCTCTCCTTGGCATTTGGTCGAGCTCGCCTCAACGTTCCAGTTGGATTTCTCGGAGGCAGCTGTGGACTAGTTGGACTTGCTAAAGGCGATCTAGAACTGGTCCTCGGAGGTGGTGGTGGAGGTACTCTTCTAGCTGTAGCTAGCTGAAGCAATTCGGCATTGCGCTCGGGAACTGGTGGCTTCTGCGGTGCTGCTGCTCCATCCGTCACCTGGAGTCTAGCAATTGGTGGTGATGTGTCTGTATCAGAACTGGATGGATACGAGTGGAGTCTTCTAAGTGTAGAGTTTGCTGGTGCTAAGCCTAATCCACCTGATGAATCTATACTCCCTTTTCGTCCAATTTCCGAAATGTTTGGTGGACGAACACTTGGCTGGACTATTTGGGATGCGGATCTACCTAGCTCTAGGAGATTTGGTATGTGATTGGTGATGCTGGTTGTGTGACTTGTTGTGGATACTTGGGATAGCTGTGATGATGGTCTTGAGAATGTTTGTAGCTCGTCTAGCAGAGCGTCGAGTGCGTTCTCCGGACGCTGCTGATGGGAGGTGGATGATTCACCAGGGTGGGACCCTCCCCCGATGACGCTCGCTGACCCCAGGACAGTGCGTTCCGCTGGCACAGGGGCAGTTGTCTGCAGAAGATTTTGGGATTAGTGGATTTGGGGGAACGAGCATGCCTAGAAGATGGTTTTGTGCATTGTTTGGTTGGTTCGGAGCCTCCTAGGGGGAGTTCTTTTGAGAAGGCTCCAGGTTTGAGGAATGTACAAAATGGCCGCTCTCATAGAGCGACCTTGAAACTTTATTTACAGGGCTTTAAACGTTTGTAGCTTATCATGCTGAGAACTTTGTGCTTGAAAATAACATGCATTATTGAAATGTTGGAGGGGTTTTGGAGTAAAATAATGATTTTGTTAGGTGAGACAGCTGATTCACCGTAAACAAATGTTGAAACCCATTTTGCCCCATATAGTGTGTAATATTATTTTTTAAGATGTGGTCTATTTTTTTTTGTCAAAATAACAACAATGATTGATGGGCAAATAAGAAACACTGCTAATTTTATAATAACTCTTCAATATATCTCACTCAACAAAAACATGTGAATAATAAAAAAAACTATAACAACAAAATAAAATAAAATTGTTAGATAGTTACCTGTGTTCATTATGCAAATATACAATGTTTTTTTTTATTGTTTTTGTTTTATGCTGTGCGTGTTACAAGTCAGTACTCATGTGAGGCTCTTTAACAATTGGCACCGTATGCTGTCCAGTATTAGTCAACTTAAAAGCAAGAAAAAACAAAAACAAACAAGAAATAAAAAATAGTAAAATTAGGTAAATGTCGGATTGTTGTATTTTCGATAAATATAATATTTTTTTGATGATTTTTGTTAATGTATATAGGTCTGCAGTTGATCCACCCACTTATGCTGAGACTATTTACAGAAAATTAATTTTATGAATAATATATATATGACAAAATAATGTTGATTTACTATATATTCCGAGTGCATACGGTTCAGTGATTGCCCATTTAAATGAAACACATCGGTAATCGTGCATCATGCTGCTCTCACCCATGCGTAACATCTAATCACGATAATGGGAGTGTGATTTTTTTTTTTTACAAAGAAAAGAAACGTAAAATAAAGTAGAAAAAAATAATTATGCAGACAAAACCTTCAGTCCAATCCTTATAGTAAGGCAGTAGTAATGGGATTTAGATAGAAAATAGGAAGTGTATTTTGCATGTGTTAAAATGATAATTGTAACCACAAAATTAATGAATAAACGGAAACAAATGATGGTAAAGGATACATGTTAATTACTGGTGTGGAGAAGTTAACAAATGTACATACTAAATGGAAAAAACACGGTTTAATGTGAAATTAAGGAATAAATAGCTAAACATAATAAATCATATGAATTTGTTAAACACAAGGGAAATTATTGGAAACAATTCCAAGTATTTGATTGATTATTAGTACTATCGGTCTACGGTTTATTAATCATGTCAATGTTTAGAGGGTGTAGCAAAAAGAAATGTCACCGTTTTCACCGTTTTAAATTTTGGCGGGAAATGGCTTTTGGAATAATTGGTTTAGGCAACGATAAGACTTCTTTCAGTCACCCACATGTTTTTTTTTTTGTTTTAGTTTAGATGCATTGAGCCAATTTTAATTGCAAATTCCAGATTACAGTAGATGCGATACGGGTGAGAAGAGAAGGAAGTACATAGTTTTGGTTTTTTTCTTTATAGACAGCGCATTTGAGTCGCAATTATTTTTGCAAATGTTGCTTCAGGGATTTCCTGTTCTTTTTTTTTTTTTTTTTTTTTTTTTTTTTTATTTTTAAAAGGAAATCCAATGTAAACCTTGAACATCGGGACACCTTACTATAAGAAGTGGATTGGAGGGTGTGTCTTGTGAGGACAATATTTTGCCGAAAATATTTTTTAGGTTGGCTCGTTTTGAAAAGCTCCTTTGGCAGGTGGTGAACAATAATTGGGCCAATTTTTTTAAAGTGAAACGATTTTTTGGCGAGGTGTTTTGACATTTTTGGATTTCTTGGAATTTTTTGGATTTTTTTTTTCAATTTTTTTACTTTTTTGAATTTTTTGATTTTTTTGGAATTTTTGAAAAGTTTTGAAAAGTTTGAGAATTTTAAAAAGCTGAAAGAAAAATTCGAAAAATGAGGATTTTGTAAATGGAAAAGCCCAAAATTAGTTTTTCGGAATTTTTAATTTTTTGAGGCGACTTTTTCTTTTTTGGAATTTTGGTGATATTTTAAATTTTTGGAAGTTTCGAAATTATTTAAACTTTCGGAAAAATTTCTATTTGTCTTCGAATTTTGAAGAAAATGGAGAATATTCGTAAATTTATATGTCTGAAAATTTTTTTAAATTGAAGAAAAAACAATTTCAGAAAATTTCGGCTATTTTGTGAAATAGTCACAAGTTTTGAAAATTTCGAAATGTGAACTTCTTACAATATTGAAAATTACAAAACTGTTTTCAAAAATCCCATAAAAAGGAAGAATTCCAAAAATTCGAAATTTTTTTTTCAAAAGTTTGAAAACGTTCCGAAACTCCAATAATTCAAAAAAAACTCAACAATGTCGAAAATTCTCATAATCTCAAAAACTAAACACACTAAAAAACTTCCCAAAAAGTAAAAAAAATCTAATAAATTTGAAAATTTGAAAAAAATGAAATTTCAAAAATTTCAAAAATTTCAAAAATTTCAAAAATTTCAAAAATTTCAAAAATTTCAAAAATTTTAAAAATTTCAAAAATTTCAAAAATGACAAAAATTTTAAAAATTTCAAAAATTTCAAAAATTTCAAAAATTTCAAAAATTTCAGAAATTTCAAAAATTTCAAAAATTTCAAAAATTTCAAAAATTTCAAAAATTTCAAAAATTTCAAAAATTTCAAAAATTTCAAAAATTTCAAAAATTTCAAAAATTTCAAAAATTCCAAAAATTTCAAAAATTTCAAAAATTTCAAAAATTTCAAGAATTTCAAAAATTTCAAAAATTTCAAAAATTTCAAAAATTTCAAAAATTTCAAAAATTTCAAAAATTTCCAAAAATTCAAAAATTTCAAAAATCCCAAAGAATCCTGGGGCCCCCATCCAAAAAACGTGACGTTTCACTCCACTCGCAAACCCCCTCCGCCCGTAATTTTCCTACCCCCTCCCCCTCTACCAGCGCACCCATAAGAGCTAAGAAAAACTATAGAATAGGAGGCGCTAGCGACAGAATGTTTCCCCCTCCTGAAGAAGAGCCTTTGCCCCTGGCAAAGTTTGGAAGGAAAAAAAAAAATTTTGCTCTCGAGCTTCACAGCATAATCATCAAAAATCATACTAACAATACCCAATAATAATAATAATAATAATTGAAATAGAATTTTTTGTGATAATAAAAAACAATTAGAATGCAAAATTTCGGCATTCACGTAATTCCCAAATTTGCAAAAAACACCTAACAAAATTGTGGCATTAAATTTCACCAAAAAAGAGAATTAAATAAATCAAATTAATGAGTTTATGTACACAAGGAATAATTATAATAATTATTTTCCAACAGCAGTGCGTGAATAATATAAATTTCGCAATTAAAAAAGAGAAAAAGAATATTAACCGAACAGTGAACATTTTTCATTAAATTATCATAAATAAAATGTACTTTAACAAGCACAAAATGTTAATATAATAAAATGACTGTACCACGTGATTAAAATAATTCGATAATGAATAATGTCAAACTATTCTGCTTATAAAAATAAATAAAAAATTCAACATTCAATTTATTTATTGAATGATTATTTAATGTATTTTGAGGGTTAAAAAGCAGAATAATATGATTCCTATGAATGAATGATGATTTCGTACATGACTCAATGAATTTCTTATATCGAACGATGAAAAATATATAAATAGATATTTAAAAAACAGTATAGAGTAATAATTATTAATGAATTAATATGAGAAAAAAATTACTCGTGACTGGTCTGTATGGCCTCCTTGAAGTTAGCACTACACCTCCAGCCATACTATAAACATTTAATATTAATCTTCAATTTCGTAATTTGTTTGTTTTTTTCATCGACGCATGTGTCTTCTAATTTTATCCGACTGTCGTGTAGAATTTTTTCTTTAGTCTAAATGACTGAATTAAATTTTTTTTCATTGCTGTTCAATCGTTAATAACAATTAGCAGCAACGCTGATTTTTTTTTGGTTGAAAGATATCACCAATTTTGGGTCATGTGGGTGGTTCTTTGCACATTGTGATTTTCTTGCTCGTTCAATTTTTTTTTTCATCTCAAAATTCTGAGGGAGAGACTATTTGGGAGATGTGGTCACAAACGTGGCAGGCGTCGAGCGTGGAATTTTCAGTGGCAAAGTCAAGCTCAATATGCAAAAGCAATAATTTTTTTTTCTGTTCCATATCGTAGGCTGACTGTGTATATGATACTTGATATGTGATTGTGTGGATTGATAAGAGGCGGTTGTATTGATAAGGCTATCGATTAAAAGTTGATGATGTGTCACTAACGTGGCAGTGTATGACTTCAGACCTGCCCAAAGTGACATAATTTAAAATTCCCGATGTCTGCGTGTGTGTGTGTACTTTCTTTCCAATCTCTCATTTTTCTCACCACAGACCCCTCTAAATGATTTCAATTGTTTATAACGCTCTAACGCCGAAACGGTGAAAGATACGAAAAAAGTCAGAGGACATAAAATATGTATTTTTTTATAAGGAACAACATTTATTCGACACATTTTTGCGTATCTATAATATTTCGTGAGATAAAGCGTTATAAAAGATACATCGGCACACACACACATACAGACAGTTTGATCTGATGGAAAATCGATTTTTCATTTTCGGGGGCAATTCTAAAAATTGTTTAGACTTCCATTAAAAATCACAATCTGCAAAAAATCACCCATATATATAAACACAGATTTTCCTTGTGGATAGATTAACAACTAAACACATAATGATTCGACCAAACATTTGGATCCTGGGATGCTAAAAACAGGGAATTACAATCAGATGACACGAAGTATTGGGTAAAGAAAAAATTATTAAAAAAAACTTTTTTAATATTGTTGACATTGTCGACTAAATCGTATCAATTTCTAATCTATCAGGGACACAACAAACATTTAATTAGTTTCCGGGGTGGGCGTTATTTTTAGGAATTAATTGTTTAATAAATAACATAATTAAGTAACTAGGGTTTTGCCCCTTCTGTGCTGGGCTCTATGATTAATGATTAAATTAAGAAAAGTAATGCAAAGGGTACGGCAATGAAGCGATTCAGTTTATTCGTTCTTATTAAGCCAAGGGTGATGGAGAAAAAATAATATCTATGAGTGAATTTTATTTTCTCTATTGGATGGTGCAATAGGAAATTATTATTATTATTTTTTGACAAATTCACGTAATGACTAATCGTCAATCGTTGGATTTTATTAAAATACGAGCAAAGCAATTGACTAATTAATTTATCTACCAAGAAAAATATATGTGAATAATCTATATTGATGAATTTTCCTAATTAATCATCGTGTTATGTGGCTTGACAACACGATATATAGTTTATTTAATGGCTTTTGTTATCAAACAGATTAAAATTACAAGTAATAAGTTGCTAGGAAGGTTTACATTAGATTTCATTATTCATGGTTAATTTACATATATATATATATATATCTATATGTATTTTTTTTATCATTAAAAATCAAACTGTGCTAACAAATATAAAACAGTCTGCAAAACTGGTTTATAATTCGTTTACTTTTTATTTTCTAAACTCACTTTGGTCCGAATGGCATTTAGAGAAAATCTCGATTGAGGTTAGTTAGGTTTTTTCGGTTTAAATATGTTAAACATTGAGGTAATCTCAGGTTTTGTTTTATCAAATATGAATGACAACTGTCTTTATTAATGGTTATTGACAATTTTGTCTTGCTAGGACTTTGCATTTAGCCAATTTATATTATTCATATTTGGGAATTTTCTCAACCAAAAATTTCAAAATTTTTTCAAGGTTAATTACGCAATTGGCAAGACAAAATTTTCGACATCTTTTCTGCATGGAATTGTAATGATGAATGCGTGAAAACGTTGCATTTTTTTTATAACACTGGGATTTGTGCGGACAAAAATTGTGGATCGAATTTGGCAGGTTAGAAAAAATTCAAATTTGATTTTTGCAATTTTGCCAAATTCGATTGGTTAACAAAAATTAATAAAAAAAAATAGAAAAAAAAACACAAGAATGAAGGACTGCCGCACATGCTAATTATTCAATGTCCGATAATTAAGCGATATTATAGATTTGTTAATTTAAAATGATTTATATATAAATATAATAAAATACTTTTAGTGGATATAATTACTAGACCTTGTCAAAAAAAAAACAATATTTTTTTTTTCTACCTCGCACCCTTGAAAGATGTATATTATGGGGTTAATAGTCATATCTACCAGTCTGGGTGAGGTACGATTTTTTTTAACGCTCCTCATCGAAAAAATCGTTTTTCCATTTGATTAACATTTATGAATAAACAAATTTTACGCCGATGTCAGTAAATTTTGACCATGGAGTAGTAGATGGCTAAAAAATGGATATATTGTACATGTCTAGTGCCAAAAATTTTCAAATAATTTTGTTTTTTTTTCAATAGTTCACATGGCTATTCCGTGCTTCAAATTAGGGATATCCTGAAATTATCCTGACTAATGCGCAAGATTGGATATGTAACAATTTTCAGATGCTCATTGTATAAAAATTTTTATAAAATGTTTTATGAGTGAACGAATGAAGTTACCAAACGATAGAAGTGTCAAAAGTTACGGCCATCGGCGGAAAATTCGGTTATTCATAAATGTTAATCAAATGGAGAAACGATTTTCTCGATGAGTAGCGGTAAAAAAAATCGTACCTCACCCAGACTGGTAGATATGACTATTAACCCCATAATATACATCTTTCAAGGGTGCGAGGTAGAAAAAAAAATGGTTTTTTTTTTTTGACAAGGTCTAATAATTACACACATAAGTGTCTTATACTGACAAATATTTATGTAAAAATATCCTGAATAATCGCATAATTTTTACAAGTTCCTAGAACACTCGTTAGCATGCGCTGTTGTTCACTAGGGAGTCTAAGGGGGTGGGGGAAAAAGCGGTCTTGCAGTGGACTTGACAAATTATTTTTTCCAATTTTTATTATTTTTGTTCATAAAAAAAAAAAAAAAAAAAAAACTGAAAATTTTTTTATTGACAAATTTAGATAGTAACTAATTATGTAGATACTTGGTAAAAATTTCATGTACAAATAGAGTTTTTAAAATCTTATTGTCAATCAATTTTGATCAATTTGTTAAGTTCGCTGATCTCAAGAACTTCCTTCCTTGCGCGAACGTAAATTCAATGATTGGTGAAATTTTGGGGGATTGTCACATGAAAATAAAAATAAAAAAAGCAGTTTTTGACACACAAAAATAATTTACACAGGAAAAAAAATAATTTTGCTCCTGATTTTGAGGTTGAATACCAGATCTGCCAATGACAATTCTAAGCGAGATTTTCAATGTTGAATTTCGTTTCGTGCAATTGAAAGACCATTAAAGCTCTTGGTGGGTGATTCGTGAGGAATTTGGGAGAATTTATAAACAATTCAACTAGCTAGGGCTCGCTTTTACCTTAGCGTGTTGGGCTGATGTTGGGGTTATTGGAGGTGTCTCTTCAGCGTCTAAGCTCACGGCATTTGGTAATCGTTGCTCTTGCACCGATGCCAAGCTGAAAATATAAATTCACCATGTAGCTCATTAAATTTTATTTATGCCAATTTGAAATTTGAAGTAACAATATCTTTTCCGAAGTTGAAGACACTGTTAATCATTGATTCCGAAAAAATGAGAGCTTTCAATTTTCCAATTTGGCGCAAGCACCTTTTGCTTTTTCTGTAATTATCGCGTGCATATAAAATTTGTCAACACTGGACAGAATATGTAAAACACTCGAAACTTAATAAATTAACATAAGCTCAAAAAATATTCTGTGTACATGATTTTCAATAACTACATAAGTTATGACAACTTGAACAATTGTCATACTTTTGAAAACTAAAGCCAAATCGATATGCCAAGTATCGATGTTAATCGACGCAAAGGCGATTACCAATCAACTTGACGATGTTATCTGACTAATCTGATCGAGCAATAAATGAATGACGATTGAAAAATAAATTATGACAGACCAATAAGGAGTGGTTTTGCGGATATCGTTGTCATCGAGTAGTGAATATTAAATACCGGTGCATAGTCAAGGCTTTCAAGCACGAATCTACTTAAATCTGACTAGTACTGGTGTACCTTGAATGAAAAAAGCTACCACTTCATCTTTCAACAACTCAACGTCTCAATTTTTAATAATCATTGCCCGATTCCTCTTGTGCCAAACGTCTAATTCATCAAAAGTTTTGTGACTGCCGAAGAATCAAGGTACATTCAGACACCGAAGACACTTTGATATGCAGAAATAAAAGCGTTGAAAAGAATTCTATATCAAAGAGAATGGATTAAATTTATTCACCGTTTGAGTGTGACGAGAGTGCCGGTGAGTTTTTTGCATCGCCTTAGGGCCGACTCCAGTCGCTCTGGTTCTTCTTTCAGGAACTTTTCTTCACGTACTACTTTTTCCATTTCGCCACTGAGGAGGCCCTTCATGCCCTCCTGCAGACCGGGAAAACGCACCTTGAGGTCCGCTACTGTTTTACTGTGGAAATCATCAAATGTTAGAGTTTGGAAGCATTGAAAATTCCGTGGGGTGGATGGACCTTGATTGCGAGTCAGATATTTCCTAATGGGATGGAGATACGGCTGTTTTGATAAGGACCTTTCTTGTAGAGCAGAAGCACCTCTACAATTTTTGTAGGAAGCAAATGTCGCTCAGATCCCTTGATTTCGAGATATTCTCGATTTTAACCGTTTTTGGTTGCAAAAGGTTCGTGCCATTCGAAAAATAAGACTTGAGAGTACTGGATTGAATTATTGGAGAATTTTCGGACAAAGTTTCACCGATAAACGAGACGCTTCAAGATACACGCAAGAAATTGTACCGAGAAAGGTTATTAGACAATAAAAACACTAAAAATATTTTTTAACTAGTGGTGTGTGCATGTGTGTGCCCCAGTCGGGGCACAAGCAAAACTTCCCGATTTGGTTTTTCAGTACAACCTACTAAATTCATTCTTCTCCAATATACTACGGTTAATCAGTGTGACCCCTGTTATTATCATAACGAAAACATGCCTATTTGAGAATTCCAAACTGACTCATTTATGAAGCAGATAATTATGAATACTTGAGGAGACGCATGGTGAGCATGAGGATGAGACTTATGCGTGTTACTTGAGTGAGAGTGAGACGCCAATAAGGATGCGGCTGCAAAACAAAAATTTTACTATTTTACCCAGTGGAACAGTATAAACAATTGCAATTGCTAATAACATTGCATATACTGCACAAATGCCATCCAAAATGTGATCCGCTCGATTTTGCATGAAAACGCTTCGATTGGGACCGTCATGACAGCGCTGGGTCCATTCGTTCACTTATTACATACATAATCGTGGAGACTGCTATACCTCCTTAATTATGCAAATTATCGAAAAAAGGAATTCTACATAAAATACGTATTTTTATATGGCAAACAACTTTTCTTATATGAATTTTACGCTAACTCTAACAGTTTATGCAGTAGAACACTATAAACAATTGGCATTCTTAATAACAATATAAGTACTGGACCACCTTTACTCAAAATTTAATCAGTTATAAAATATACTTATATCTTTCAACTGTGACATTGAGTACTGGTCGATCTGGTACATCGATTGAGTACTGGTACATCGATCTGGCACTTTTCATTTTCGGGGTCATTACAATAACTTCCCTAGATCGGGAAGTTAAAAAATATTAGAAAATTGGGGAAACAAGCTTCACCTTGCAGCTTTCCAAATATATTCCCAAATTTGATCTAGCTTTGATAGGTTTCGAGAAAATTGCTGATGAACAGACCGCCAGGGTCTGCCGTACCGACTCCCCGTCGGCCATACCGACTGCCGCCCACTGAGATGGGGAATCCCCTCGTTATACGTACTCGTACAAGGACGCCCTCCGAAAGGAATTGGGACAGGTCAAGTCGACAAAATATCGCGGAAATTCGATTATTCTCAATTTATAAACCTTCACCAATGCCCGTAACATGTCTGCCGGATTTGTTCGACAAAAGCAGTGAATACTCGAAAGTGAAGACTCCGATTCTATTCTCAATCTCAATTGGAATTTTGATGCGCTCTACTGCGACCATTTCGCAATGAATAACAGTTTCCGTTAATGTATTTGCCTGACCGGTGGTATCAGTTTCAATGTATTGTTTGATGGGGCTCTGCGGTCACTAGGTTGTATACATAGATTACCCTATGAAAGATATATCTATATGTAGAAAGATACATCTTCCTATTAGAAATTAATCAATGAAGAAAAATCAATAAGCACAATCCGAAGAAAAAAAGAAAATGAATAACAGTGTAATTAAATTTGCCGGTGGGTTACGTTTGCACCGACTATTACCTGGATTTACTCAGAACTAACGCCATGTTCTCCACGTCCGACATGTTGACACGGGTCTTCCGGTTTATCACATTGCCTCGCAGCTCCTCCACGGTACTCTCTAGCTCGCTATGTACAAGAAGGAAATCCAATACAGTTAGCATCGATCTTTCTTGCTCAAAAAAGCTGCTTAAATTGGACAACGTCGAATGGATCAAAAATATTTAGTTGAGTTAGCTGGTTATCCATCAAATTTTGAATCATCTTTGATTTCCACTTACGTAAGATCTTTTTCCAGCCTAATCATCTCTTGTTTGTAGAGGTCTTCTTCGCGGCTCAATCGCATCTTCTCAGAATCGCCAGCTGCCCAGGCAGCATCGCCCCCGGATAGCAGCATCGCTCTAGAAAGAAGAGAATTGAGGTCTTTCCATGAAGGGAAAACTGTGCCGAGCAATGAAGGATGGTCAAGAAGCTTCTATGAGTGGATTTGGTTCTCCTGCCTTGTCCCTGCAAGATGCTTCCTGACCTAATGACTATTCGTTATTCGTTGGGTCTGTCAGCAGGATGGAAGCAGTCTACAATTGCTCGACACTAAACGATCGTGTAGGATCTTCAGGTTCAAGCCTTGGCTTCAACTATCAGACCCAGATCACCTCGACCACCCAGAGGAACAACCAAAGGACTCAATCCTTACCGAATCGTGATGAAGGTGTCCCTAATAGTCTCCCTAACGGTGTGAGCCTGCGCCTGGGACATTCGCCTCAAATTGCGCACCTCCTGACGAAGGTCCTTCGCCTTCTTCTGCAAACCTCTCAGCTGATTATACATTTCCGGAGTAAGTGCCAAATCACGGTAGACGTAACCACCAGCAGTCAAAGCTACTGGCTTTGGCGGCAGATTTGGTTTGTGACGATCGCGTTCTGAAAGACAAATTGCCATCTCTTCAATCATTCTGTTTCAATATGCAACATTAGGTGGCTATTAGGATGTTGTTGAGCAAGAAGGTTATAGGTTTACGTAGGTTTTGTTTACCTTGCGAAGACATCCTTGGTAATGTGGATGACTTGATAGCTGGTTTCGTTGGTTTTGTGTCCGCTAGTGTGCAAAGCATCAGTTACAGGATTGTTAGATTAAGAATGCAGGAGTTGCTTATGTTAGTTGACGCCATTCGAGTGTCGAAGTGTCCAAATGGAGATTGAAGGCAGGTCGGATTGGGAGGAGGCTTGATGACAAGGTAGATCGTTTGGATTTGGATGAGAATTGGGGCAGGAGGGATGTTCGTCTGCTGCCGGAGCTAGACCTGACCCAAAATCTCCGGTTTGGTTATCACCACCTCATCAATTTCAATCAGCCTTTGAGCTTGAAGCTTGGGTTGACAAAGCTGATTGAAGTCAAATAAGGTTGCAGGCACTTCGCTGATTAGTGCTTTAGATGAAAGTCGCTTGAAACATCAGCATTATGGTGAGAGCTCAGCGGATTAATGATATTGATGGATCAATTTGCTTACCTGCATGCTGGGGTGAATGCTGCTTAGGTGAATTCATGTCCGGCGGCTCATCGCTGAAGGATACGGACTTTTCGAAGGACACCGACTTGTCTGTAACGTATAGAAAGCAAATGCTCAAAAGTTCTTGGCTTATTTGTCAACAATAATGTAAAGCATCATTCCGCAAATCACATCTTTTGATACATAGAGATGGTAGAAAAAGTCATGCGAGTGAAAGAATGTACATCTTAAGTTTTCATATTCGCACCTTTGCCTAATTTCGGTGGCTTAACGTCAGTCCTCAAGTACGAGTCATCTGTAACGTTAGGTGAAGAAGAAGAACACTTAATGATAGCGTGATTTGGGTGAGTTAGGTAAGCAATTTGACCAATGTTTTTTTTTTTCAATTTTTGGTTATGCGGAATGTTAGCGGAAATTAATTGTAATCATGGTGAAAATGGGCTGACCATCGGAAGAAGAATTTGCTGAAGTGAAACTTCTTGTGGGATTATCTGAAGGTGTTACGCTGTACGTGGAATGGAGTACAGTAGAGCTCACTTTGTTTTCCGAGCTCGGGGGGTGACCTTGAAGCAATTTCGTGGAGAAGAACATTAAGGAAGCCCCCCACTCTGCCCACTGGTTGGTTGGCGTGGTGGGGGTTGTCGGGAGCGGAGGGGGAAATAAGAGTGGAAGGAAACGGACTATGTATCAAAAGTAAATAGGTTATGTTTCATGAATGCTCGGTCCCACTAGTGAGACGCTGCGCAGTCTGGAGCGCATTACGTCGAAAACAAGGATAGACAAAGTATGGGGAGTGGGGGAAGGTTTTTGAGGGGGGACAAGTCGTGAGGGGAGTACAGCGACAATAAAGGAAGCGGAAAATTAAGGGAGCTCTACTGTAGTGAATGTAGGTAAAATAAATAGCTATGAATGCTCTCATCACCTCCTGTCCTACTAATGTTTTACCCTTCTACACTTTCATCGTTTTACCCAAAGTATTATTTCAAATGCATAAGAAAAAATTTCTATTCCTCTTCTGAAGTTTCACTTCTCTGGCGCGTCTATTATGGTTTTTTTTTTTATTAATGTAGAATGTTAGAAGTGGGAGACACACCTGGCAGGGAGGCAGAGCTGGAGCTAGAGTGTTTGTCGAACTCATCCCCGGCGCCTGGTGTGCATTAGTCGGAATAACGAAGCAGTTGTACAGCAGGGTTTCCAGGATTGTTTTTTTTTTTTCGGTGAACAGATGTTAAGCAATGCGTTTAATACAGCGAGGGAGGTTCGTGGGGAAATTAGCGTTGCGGTCAGGGGAGACTACCATCAGTTTGCAATACCAGTTTTGCGGAATTTTGAAAATTTTGAGAGTTTTTTTTTTAACTGTATTTTCAACTTATTAAATTTTTTTTTTCTGAAATTTTTTTTGAAATTTTTTTTGAAATTTTTTTTTTTTTTTTTTTTTTTTTTTTGAAATTTTTTTTAAAATTTTTTTTTGAAATTTTTTTGAAATTTTTTTTGAAATTTTTTTTGAAATTTTTTTTGAATTTTTTTTTGAAATTTGTTTTGAAATTTTTTTTGAATTTTTTTTTTGAAATTTTTTTTGAAATTTTTTTTGAAATTTTTTTTGAAATTTTTTTTGAATTTTTTTTTGAAATTTGTTTTGAAATTTTTTTTGAATTTTTTTTTTGAAATTTTTTTTGAAATTTTTTTTGAAATTTTTTTTGAAATTTTTTTTGAAATTTTTTTTGGAATTTTTTTTTGAAATTTTTTTTGAATTTTTTTTTAAATTTTTTTTGGAAATTTTTTTGGAAATTTTTTTGGAAATTTTTTTTGAAATTTTTTTTTGAAATTTTTTTTGAAATTTTTTTTTAAATTTTTTTTTGAAATTTTTTTTGAAATTTTTGGGATATGTGAAATTTTTTTAAATTGGAATTTTTTAATAAATTTCAATCGAATTTTTCCAAAATTTTGGTTATCAAATTAAAGAACATAGTTCACCCGTTTTACCCCTCAATTAAAATTTGCTGTATGAAAAATTTGCTTAACCCCTGATCAACAATGTCATAATTAACGTTTCTTATGCGTTAATAGCCTCGCATAGTATTCGTGAACACATATCTAATAAAATGATTAAATAATATTAATTGAAATAAATCAACTGAAAATAATTCTAATTCCTCACTGTATTGGCAGTTAGCGTGCACTACGATGATCGCCTCATTAATGTAATGTGTCCCTCCAATTATTGTTAATTATAGGTTTTTCTTTTACAATACTCATTATCTTTTTTATTCCTTAGGACACATTGAATGTGGGTGATTTTCCAAAAAAAAAAAAAAATTTTTTTTTTTTTTTTTCGGTCTTCCAGAACTCGAAAGGTCACTAACGTGACTGTCACTATCGTGGCATATCATAAATTAACTGGAAAAAAATTTCTTCTCTCAAATTAGTTCAAAGTATCTGAAGATACATAAAAACAACTATTTCTGCTGACTGAAAAAACCGGAAATAAAATGTCACTAGCGTGGCAAGATGTAGGTAAACGTAGAAAATAATTGATTTTGTCATTGAAATTTGGCAGAAAATCACCCAAATATGTGATAAAAGTGAAAATTTGTAATCCCAATGTTTAGCAGTAGTTAATAATGACTTAATCTGAGTTATACCTGCACTTCTTGCATAGGGATCACGTCCAGCCGGGACTTGTAGATAGTCCCTTGGTGATGGACTCGGGTGTGGGGCATGGGTTAGGGCCTTTTTAACAAGACCAGTTAAGTTAGCAAGCTGCCGCTCCATGTGTTCCACCCTTATCCTATTGCAAATAATTCATGGATTAATCATTTGGATTAGGTGTGGAAAATCCGTACGGTGAAAAATATATATGCAGCATATATGGGGGTTATGAACATCTGGAGGTTAGCTAGAAATGTTGGGCAGCAGACACTTACATTCATACTGGCATCTAGACCGATACACTAACACCTAGCCATATTCACCACCCACTCATACGTACTCACATCCACCCACCTACCCACTCACACTCACCCACCTACCAACCCACTCACACCCAACCACCCACCCACTCACACCCACTCCTACTCACTCACCCACTCCTACCCACCCACCCACTCACACCCATCCACCCACCCACTCACACCCAGCTACCCACCCACTCATATTCACCCACCCACCCACTCATATTCACCCACCCACCCCCACACACACACCCACCCACCCACTCACATACACACACCCACTCCCACCCACTCACATACACCCACCCACCCACTCCCATACACACACACACACACATACACCCACCCACCCACTCACACCCAGCTACCCACCCAGCCACCCACCCACTCATATTCACCCACCCACCCACTCATATTCACCCACCCACCCCCACACACACACCCACCCACCCACTCACATACACACACCCACTCCCACCCACTCACACACACCCACCCACTCACATACACACACCCAGTCCCACACACTCACACCCAGCTACCCACCCACTCACACTCACCGACCTACCAACCCACTCACACCCAACCACCCACCCACTCCTACTCACTCACCCACTCCTACCCACCCACCCACCCCCACCCACACACACCCACCCACTCACATACACACACACCCACCGCCACCCACACACACACCCACCCACTCACACTCACCCACCTACCCACCCACTCACACCCAACCACCCACCCACTCCCATACACACACACACACACACACACACAAACACACACACGCTCACACCCACCCACTCGCACACACGCAGACATACCCACACTCACACATTTAGCGACATGTATATGTTGTATATATTTTTTTCATTAGGGAGTAGTCTATGCAGTTAATTATCTACTTAATTGGTTATGCAAATGAATGATTATCGCCGAATTAATTTTCGTGGTGGCTAAACGATTCTCATTCGAGTCTAAATTGTTATCGTGCATCTAATCGTGCGGCTCACATCACGTTAGGGTCTGGGTACATGCTGCATTCAATTTATGGGCCATTGCGCCGTTTGGGGCTCAAATGGTATTTAAGATCATCCAAGTATTTTTTAGTCAATTCAAGAAATTTGGAGAGGTTTTTAGACTCAATTGCATAACTTCGAGAAAATCGAAGAAATTAGGAAATTTCGAAATTTCGAAAAAACAAAAATTTCTAAAAATTTGAAATTCAGAAATCCCAAAATTTTGGGAAGTTCATAATTTCTAAAATTTGAAAGATTCGACGAATTACAAAATTATTTAGGAATTTTAATTTTTTTTTTTTTTATATTTTTTTCAATATTTTCATTTTTCAGATTTCGAAAATTTAAATTTAGAAATTTTCGAAAAAAATTTTATATGGGATTCCAAAAAAAAAAATTTCTGAAGAAATAGAAAAATAGTTTATATATCACAAGAGCGAATATTTATTCAAAAAATTTATACTTGGATCCCTTGAAAATTTGCTAATAAATTTTCTTAATTTGTTTGGGTCAGTTCATGCGATGGCAAAATTTAATTACGACTGTCGGTCACACAATAGCTCTCATTTTCTTTCGCGAGTTTCTTGTCTTTCTCCTCTTCAAGACTTTCCTAAACTCTCTAATCTCATTCATAAGCACCAAGCAGGAGTAAAAAAAAATGGCATGCACTGAGAGCAAATTTATTTGAAATAAAAACAAAATAATTTGAATTTGTCGAAAAAAAAAAAAAAAAAAATTTTGTAATTTTTTTAGAAATTTTCAAAAATTCCAAAAATTTCATAATTTTTTTTTTTTCAAAATTTACAAATTTCAATTTTTTTGGAAATGGCAATAATAAAAAAAAAAAATGAGAATTTGGATTTCGAAGAAAAAAATCGCAATTAAAATTTTGAAATTAAAGTAGAATAAAAAATTGAAATTTTATGATTTTTAAAATTTTTTTAGGGAAATAAAAAAAATTGGTCTCAGTGTGGAGCACATTGCTCTATACATTCCGATATATCTATATATCTCTACAATGCTTGTTTGAATAATTTGATACCGAGTGACGTCATAAGTCTGCCCGGGTAGTGCGGGGGCCCCTGGAGGAAACGGGGATCGTGGGGGCCCTGATGGGGGACGACCCGCCGGTTTAACCCCATAAAGACTGTACGACTCCTCCAACAGTTCTGTATCGCTACGTTACCATCCCAACAGTTCATTTTATTTTCAATTAAAATTCATTTAGCATGTGGGAGAACATTCAGGGACGCATCAGTCCCCAATATTATAATGGTTCCGAAAAATGTGAAAGTTGAGAAATTGAAATATAGTTTGAATACTTGGGAAATTTTCGTAAATTTGCAAAATTTACAAAATTCTGGAAATTTGGAAAATTTGGAAAAATTCGGAAAATTTTGGAAATTTGAAAAAGTTTTTGAAGACATTTTTGAAAATTTGAAGATTCGGAGAATTCGTAAAAGAGGTCAAATGTTTGAAAAATTTGAAAAAATTGGAAGTTCTTAAAATTTTGAATTTTGACAATTAAAGAAAAATTTAATAACTTCGAAAATTTGGAAATTTTGGAAATCTTGGAAATCTTGGAAATCTTAGAATTTCTGGAAATTTCAAAGATTTTAAAAATTTTGAATTTTGAAAATTTTGTATTTTGAAAATTTTGAATTTTGAAAATTTTGAATTTTGAAAATTTTGAATTTTTTGAATTTTGAAAATTTTGAATTTTGAAAATTTTGAATTTTGAAAATTTCGAATTTTGAAAATTTCGAATTTTGAAAATTTTGAATTTGAAAAATTTTGAATTTGGAAAATTTTGAATTGGAAAATTTTGAATTCTGAAAATATTGAATTTTGAAACTTTTGTATTTTGAAAATTTTGAATTTTGAAAATTTTGAATTTCAAAAATTTTGAATTTTGAAAATTTTGAATTTTGAAAATTTTGAATTTTGAAAATTTTGAATTTTGAAAATTTTGAATTTTGAAAATTTTGAATTTTGAAAATTTTGAATTTTGAAAATTTTGAATTTTAAAATTTTTGAATTTTGAAAATTTTGAATTTTGAAAATTTTGAATTTTGAAAATTTCGAATTTTGAAAATTTTGAATTTTCAAAATTTCGAATTTTGAAAATTTTGAATTTGGAAAATTTTGAATTCTGAAAATTTAAAGTTTGAAAATTTTTAATTTTCAAAATTTCGGTAAATTTTGAAAATATTGATAGTCTCTAAAATGTCAAGAATGCAGACTTCCTTTTTCCACACAATTTCCAAAGGAACCTGATAGGTAAACCTCTAGAAAAAACTTCAAAAAATGCTATAGGGATCTTATGGGAGTTCCATGGGGAATTTCCGGAGAAAAAATTTCACAGTAAAGATCCCACTTCCCCAAAGAATTTCCGTAAGAATCCTCCATGATCCCCCATATGAATTGCCAGAAAAAAACCTATGGGGATTTTATGGGGATCCTATGGGATTTTCCAAAAAATCAGTTTTCCATAGATTCTCCTCTACAAAATCCCATAGGACCGTACCAATTGAAATTGCTTTAAGAAATCCTATGGGGATTGCCACAAAAATCCTATGGGGTTATAGAATTTCTATGGGGAATTTCCCAAAGAAAAAAAAATTCTCCATTAAACCCCATTTCACCATGGAATTTCCATAAAAAATCCACCAGAACCCCATACAAACCCCAACAAGAATTCCTATGGGATTCCTATGGGGTTGCTAAAACCGGTAAGAATTCAAGTATTTACAGAAACCAGAAGCAGATTCAAAAAATACGGGAAGTCGAATTTTACTGAATGACAACAGGTTTCATCTTTTACAAATATTTGTGGAAAATGAAGAAAAGGGTTAATTCAGAATTTTTTATGGGGTAATTGAAGAATGTTACCTGGCTTCTTCATCAATGACGGGAGTGACAGTTCCAGAATATTGCGAGTAGTAGGGCTCCTCATAGCTGCTTTGAGTACTGTAAGGTCCGGGATATCTCGAAATTCCACCTCCTACCCCACCGCTGCGCTCTGGACTGCTCATGTAACCGCTTTCCCCATGCAAACGATCTGCCAACAATATTCATTGATGAATAAATTGTAGTAAAATTGTGTAGTAAAACGTAGTAAAGTCAATTCGTTGAAGCGAGATATATGTAACGCAGAGCGAGATTGAATGACAATAAAAAAAAAGCGTATTGCAAAATTTCGATCGAAAAATGAAGAAAACCCCATAGGACCCCCATAGAATCCCCATAGGATTTCTCATAGGAATTCGTGTAAGATTCCTGTAAAAGTACTATGGAAAATTGAGTTTTTCCTACAGAATTTTCCGGAAATTTTTTAGGAACCCCATAGGAACCCCATAAGATCCTCATAGGATTTCTTATAAGAATGCGTGTAAGATTTCTGTGGAAGTAACGTGGAAAATTGAGATCTTATCTATAGAATTTTCCGGAAATTTTCTAGGAACCCCATAGGAACCCCATAACATCCCCATAGACTTTTTTATAGGCTTCTTGTAAGATTCCTGTAGAAGTACTATGGGAAATTGAGATTTTACCCATAGAATCTTTCGGAAATTTTTTAGGAACCCCATAAGATCCCCATAGGATTTCTTATAGAAATGTAAGATTCCTGTGGAAGTAATATGGAAAATTGAGATCTTATCTATATAATTTTCCGGAAATTTTCTGGGAACCCCATAAGATCCCCATAGGATTTTTTATAGGAATGCGCGTAAGATTCCTGTGGAAGTAACATGGAAAATTGAGATCTTATCTATAGAATTTTCCGGAAATTTTCTAGGAACCCCATAAGAACCCCATAAGATCCCCATAGGATTTCTTATAGGAATGCGTGTAAGATTCCTGTGGAAGTAACATGGAAAATTGAGATTTTACCAATAGAATTTTTCGGAAATTTTCTAGGAACCCCATAGGAACCCCATAACATCCCCATAGACTTTTTTATAGGAATTCTTGTAAGATTCCTGTAGAAGTACTATGGGACATTCAGATTTTACCGATAGAATGTTTCGGAAATTTTCTAGGAACCCCATAGGAACCCCATAAGATCCCAATAAGATTGTTTATAGGAATTTCTGCATGATTCCTGTGGAAGTCTTATGGAAAATTCAGATCTTATCTATAGAATTGTGCGGAAATTTTCTAGAGAGACACCATAAGGTTCCTATGGGAACCATTGCTGGAAAATGCCAATAGGAATTCTATGGGAAAAAATTCGAAAGATCAGCTTAGGCTAAATTACAAAAAATTTTATCATGTATTCCGCAAAATGACCAATAAATAAACGAAAAAAAAAATATAAACAGATTAACTCGTAAAACGAGCTCTCACTTTTCTCACACGTAAGTTAATTATTTAAGCAAATTTAGAGAAATAAATTACGAATAAAATAACAGATCAATTACTCAACCTGTCATGGTGAATGCTTTTAGTAGGTTACAGATAATTGGCGGGAAAAATTTGAAAAGACATGTTAATGAACATAGTTTCAAGTGCGCAGACGTATTCAAATGTTCCCATATTTTGGCGGGAAAAATTTGAAACTAGCTTTGGCTGAGGCGGATTTCGGCGGAAAGATTATTACTTGAAAAAAAGTGTAAAGAGTCATTTGAAAATTGTAGTATAAATATTTGGCGGGAAAAAACAGATTTTTTTGCAAATTCAAATTTGTGCGGCAGAATTTTGAAAATCATTTTGGCATGCGCAGATTTAGGCGGGAAAATTTAAAAATTGTTTTTGTGAATGTAGATTTAGGCGGGAGAATTTTGAAATTTGAAATTTGAAATTTAGGCGGGAAAGCTAACTTACTTCAAATCGTTATGTCTCGATGTTAATTCACCCAAAAAAAAAATGTAAATAAACTTCATGCAAACAGATTGCACAACAATTAACAAATAATTTATTCAATAATCAATTATCCTCCTTCCCCAATTTCGGGATAGTGACAGGTAAATTAAAACAATTAACCTGTCGTGATAAATGGAGGTTATAGCCTACAGAGAATTGGCGGGAAGAAAATTGAAAATCATTTTGCACATGCGCATTTAGCCGGAAAAAAAATTAAGACATTTTTGCGAGTGCAGATTTAGGCGGGAAAGCTCTCCCATTTCAAATCTTTATGAATGTGTTTAGGTTAATTAATTCGAAGTAATTGGAAGCGATTTGCAGAGTATTTAAGGTATAAATTCCTTAGTAATCAATTACCCCCCCCCCCCCCCCCCAATTTTGACAAGCGAATTAAAATAATTAACTTGTGATGGACGATCACGTGACCCAATATACAATTGGCGGGAAAACGTTCAGAGTCGTCGCTGGAAATGCGCCTTCAGGCGGGAAAATTTAAAAATCGATTGCGCAAAGGCAGACTTACGCGGGAAAATTTAAAAATCGATTGCGCAACTGCAAACTTAGGCGGGACAATTTAAAAATGGCTTGCGCAACGGCAGATTTAGGCGGGAAAAATTTGAAAGTCGATTACGCAACTGCAGATTTAGGCGGGAATAATTTGAAAGTCGATTGCGCAACTGCAAATTTAGCCGGGAAAATTTAAAAATCAATTGCGCAACTACAAATTTAGGCGGGAATAATTTGAAAGTCGATTGCGCAAGTGCAGACTTAGGCGGGAAAAATTTGAAAGTTGTTTTGGCCAATGGAGATTCAGGCGGGTAAGCAATCCTGTTTCAAATCTTTACGAACGTTTTCAGGTCAATCTACCCAAAGCTATTGTAAGTAAATTGCGAAACAATTATCAAATAAATTACTCAATAATCAATTCCGCCCCCTCCCCCCTCCTGCCCAATTTCGAGATGTTGACAAGGGAATTAAGACAATTAACTTGTCGTGATGAATGATATCGCTAGCCTACAGACAATTGGCGGGAAAAATTTGAAAATCGTTTTTGCGAATGCGAATTTAGGCGGGAAAAAAATATTTTTTAAAAATGGTTTAAGGCTAGAGCGCGTAATTGTTAACCTGAATTGGTTGATAGCGCTTGCGGGCTTGGTTTTTAGGTTTTTGCGTAATTTAGGGCCGCCGCGGGGCAGAGCGAGAAGTATGGGCCGCAGGCGGAAGCTGGAGGATTCCACTGACCTGGTATACTATAGAGGGATACGGAGCTGTCCCGAGAGAAGCGCGCCGAATCCCCCAGGCTGCCGAGGGGTGTCTTACCACACTGGTATCCACGTAGTGACTTGGCTGGTACACCTATCCAAGTATCTTTCATCAGGTTTCCGAGAATTTTATCGGAATAACGATCTTCATTTTTTGTTTTAATTTTTCAAAGTTTTTTCATTTTGCATATTTTTGGAATTTTTGCATTTTTTGGAATTTATTAAACTGTTGAGTTAAGGCTCAAGCCTGGAAAATTATTTTAAAAATTTCGAATTTGTGAATCATATTTTCACTTCACAATTGATCTTTGAAAGGGGTTAAAAGGTTCCTCACTAAATTCTGGAATGATGTCTGTGTATCCTAGTGTGAGTGTCCCTATAGTTGGGAAGTGTGGGTGCGCGTGTGTGTGTGTGTGTGTAGGTGGGTAGGTGGGTGGGGGTGTGTGGGTGGGGGTTGGTGGATGAGTGGGGGTTTGTGGGTGGATGAGTGGGAGTGGGTGGGTGGGTGAGTGGGTGAGTGGGTGGGTGGGTGGGTGAGTGGGTGGGTGAGTGGGTCAGTGGGTGAGTGGGGGTGGTGGTGTGTGTGTGTGAGGGTGGGTGGTTGGGTGAGTGGGTGGGGGTGGGTGGGTCAGTGAGTGGGGGTGGGTGGGTGGGTGGTGGTGGGTGAGTGGGGGTTTGTGGGTGGGTGGGGGTGGGTGGGTGGTTGGGTGGGTGAGTGAGTGGGGATGGGTGGGTGAGTGATGGTGTGTGGGTGGTGGTGGGTGGGTGAGTGGGCGAGGGTGGGTGGGTGAGTGAGGAAGGTGGGTGGGGGTGGGTGGGTGAGTGAGTTCCCGAAGCACTTCGCCGGATTATGCGCAGCTAGTTGAAGTTTTGAAAAAATTTTGGGAGGAAAACTTTCAGACAGCAAGTTTCAATTTTTCAAATTGTCATTTTTGAATTTTATGAATTTTACAAACTTGCAAACATTTGAAGAGCACTTTTTTAGTATTAAAAAAAATAATCCGGGCTATTAAATGGGATAAGAAAATGATTTCGCGCCGAAAAAATATTTCCATGCTTTCTCCACTCCATAACCAATTTTTGTTTTTGTCATCCTTTTGCATTTATGAATTATTCCATGCTTTTATTACCACTCGTTCAACAAAAATCTTTAGAAATTTAATTTAACGATCCTTCGCTTTCAATAGAGATTGGAAAAAAAAAATGAAAAAAATGTCATTCATTCGCGAATTGATTGTTGTTAAAGGAGAAAAAAATCCGGGTTCAATAAAGGACTTCGTCACGTCAAGTCATATGCGGTCTATGTCAAACAATAGGGATGATTTATGAATCGTATCTCTATGGGTCCAGATAAATTCTCAGGATGCTGTGGTGCTCATGATCTTTCAACGTATGTCATTCCATTTCCAAATATACAAAAAAAAAAGCGGAATCTGGTCCAGAACTTACTCCAAATTTCGAAGTTTAACATGATTTTTATTTTCTTTCAAAAATGTAAAATCTTTCAGATTTTGCAAGTTTTGGAATTTTCCAAAATTCGAAATTTTTGGAAAAATTTCTAAATTTTGGGAATTTTTAATTTTTGAAAGGACTAAAATGTTTTATTTCGGAAATTTTGTATTAAAATGTTTGAAAAGTTTTGGGAAAATTTTGAGATTTTGAGTTCTTATATTTGAAAAAACTTCAGAATTCCGACAAATTTTTAGATATTTTTACGACAAAATTTGTGAATGCACATTTGGTTTTATTAACACGTATAATGCAAGTTCCAAATTTTCTATAATCTTCAAAAACTCTATTTTTTTTTATTTTGAAAAAATTTAAATGAAGCACATCATTTCAGGGTTGGTATCCTTCCGGTAGAAGGCGTGTAAAAAAAAGTCTCAGTTTTCAAAGGTGTTTTGAAATTCTTCAACTTTGGAAACTTATAATATATTCAATGAAAAATGCGTTTGCGTTATCCTTTTTAATGTTGCGTTACGCGTCACGCGTCACGTTATATGTAAGCATAACAAAATTTGAAATTGCAGTATGAAGTTCTACTTTTAGGTGTAGAAAAATGGGGTTACCTGGTGTGCCTAGGCTTTTCGGCTGGGCTGGAGTGGCATTTGGTCCAGCGAGGACCGCTGGGGCGGCTGGACTGTAGGCGCGCATTATTGGACCTCCTCTCGGCAATGTACTGCTTCCACCCATGTAGTAACTTCCCGAAGTGGAATTTTTAGCTGTCTAAAATCATAAAATATGAAAATCTCATTAGATAACATAGATTTTAATTCTTTTTATATTATTGTTCGTTGTTAGTATGGGAAGAATTTCAAAAATTTTAAAATTTTCAAAAATTTCAAAAATTTCAAAAATTTCAAAAATTTCAAAAATTTCAAAAATTTCAAAAATTTCAAAAATTTCAAAAATTCCAAAAATTTTAAAAATTTTAAAAATTTCAAAAATTGTTAAAATTTCAAAAGGTTCACAAATTTAAAAAATTTCCAAATTTTGAAAAATTGGACAAATTTTGAAAAATTGGACAAATTTTGGAAATCACAAAAATAAAAAATTTCGAAAATTCTCAAAAATTGTAGTTTTTGAAATGGAAAATTTTGGAAATTTTTTCAGAATGCGAAATTTGAAGTGATATTTTCTTATAAAATTTCACTGTTCCTTATCACTTAGTAAACAAACCGCGTTTTTTTTTCTTTAGTTTCTTCTCAAGTAGTGAATGTAAATTAATTATAGGACTGGAAATGTTTCTCTACGTTCAATTTTTCACCGATTTATTCTTCCATACGAAGCGTAAATGGGCCAAAAAGTGGTATTTGAAGTTCTAAAATGGAATAACGAGTGGCAGGATTCAATAAAAAATGAAAAACGAGTGTTAGGAGGAAGTTAGTGGTCCAATAATGGGAATTCCTGGTTGAGGGAGAGCGAGATCTGGTTCTTACGAAATTACAGAGACGGCCAAGTACGAATGCATTCTTTAACGCGCCTAACTATCGCCAAATGTGTTATTGTGGTCGGAAAATTTGCAATTTATGTTTTCACAATTGATATTTCGCGAGTAATACTGGAAAAATTTTGCGCTGATAACAATATGGGGCAACATTTGTCTTATGTTTCACTCATTTAGAAAATGTGAAGATAAAAATTCAACAATTCGGAAATTTGGAAATTTTGAAAAATTGTGTGGAAATTGCAGTTTTTTAAAAATTACAAGAATTTCAAAAACTACAAAATCTCGAGCATGTTTTCAAAAATTTTCAACAACTTCCAAAATTTTCAAAATTTTCAAAATTTCTAAAATTTCAGAAAAATTTCAAAATTTAAAAAAATTGCCAAATATTCAACATTTTCAAAACTTGAAAAATTTAGAAATTTCCCAATTTCAGAAATTTCCAAAATTCGAAAAATTTGACGTATTTGAAAAGTAGGCAAAATTCTCGGAATTGCAAGAAAAATTGTACTTAAAGATTAACTTTCAAATTTTCGAAAATACAAAAAATTTCAAAAATTGCAAAAAATTTTGAAGAATCCGAAATTTTTCCAAATTTTCAAACTTTTCAAAATTTTCCAAAATTTCAGAAATTTATAAAATTTCCAAAATTCGAAAAATGTGACGGATTCGAAAAATTGGCAAAATTTTCGAAATTTCGGGAAAAATTGTACTAAAAAATTAACGTCCAAAATTTTACTCAGAAATTTCCGCAATTTTCAAAATTCAACAATTTTCAAACTTCAAAAATTTCAAAAATTCAACAATTTCAATTTTTTTGAAATATGTTGAAATTTGAAAAATTTCAAAAATTTCAAAAATTTCAAAAATTTCAAAAATTTTTGGAATTTCAAAAATTTTTGGAATTTCAAAAATTTTCAAATTTTCAAAAAAATTCAAAATTTCAAAAATTGTCAAAATTTCATAAATTTCAAAAATTTTCAAAATTTTCAAAATTTTCAAAATTTTCGAAATTTTCAAAATTTTCAAAATTTCCAAAATTTTCAAAATTCCCAAAATTTTCAAAATTTTCAAAATTTTCAAAATTTTCAAAATTTTCAAAATTTTCAAAATTTTCAAAATTTTCAAAATTTTCAAAATTTTCAAAATTTTCAAAATTTTCAAAATTTCAAAAATTTTCAAAATTTCAAAAATTTTCAAAATTTCAAAAATTCAAGAGAATAACTTTGTAGAATATAACATTTTTCTCGTTTTTCAAAAAAACATCCACGGTCTTAAGAAAATAAAAAAAGCCTAAAATACACTTTAGAAAAAAAAAAAAATTACAAATACGAGACAGTATACTGGCGAATATGCGCGGGAGACCCTAAAATCCACTTGAATGGTTAAAAGGTGTGTCAACAAAATGTGTCGATGATTTATTATAAGCACATGACTATGTATTATACCTAGGGCCCTTGAGGGACACACATGAGTCCACGATGAAATTATAAACAACCGCAACTTCACCAAGTCACTCAACACTTTTAATTAATGCAATTGTGCCCTTTAGACTAGCTCAATGAATTTATAAAATTATCTCATCACATGTCCGGCCCTTCTCAACGTCCCACCTATTCCATATTAAACATTTTCTCGAGTTTGTCCGCCAACGCAATTTTCCCGATTTTGAAAATTAAAATATTCTCCAAAATTCTTCAAAATGGAAAAAAATTCAAAAATAACCAAAATAATTTTTCTTGAATTTCATTTAAAAAAATTGTACAAAAAATCAGAAATTGTTGAAAAAAAAAAATTGAAAAACTTGAAAATTTTCCAAAAATGCCCAAAAATTTTTTAGAATTTTTTGAGAAATTTGAATTACCCAATTTTCAAAGTTAAAAAAATGATACAATACCAAAACCAAAAAAAAAACGGAGATTTTGACAATTACAAAAGTCTTCAAAAAAAATTTTACCAATTCCGAAAAAATTCTGTTAAATTTAAAAACTTTAATTAAAAAAAAAAAAAATACCAAAAATATGATTAATTAAAAAATTCCCGAAAAAAATGGTCAAAATTTCTCAAATTCCAAATTGCAAAAATTTTGAAAATCACAAAAAAAAATTTTTTTTCTAATTTCCAAAATTTAAAAAAAATTCAAAAATTCGAAAAAAAAACATTTTAGAAACCCGAAAAAAATTCCAAAAATTTCTTTCGACCGCCGGTAGCTACAACTGGCCTCACACCGCGAAAAACTCCGTTCAAGTAGTTCTGATAAATTTATCTGAGACCGTCCGAGTAGCTAGAGTGAAAATGTGGCATGCGTGCTGTGTAAGTAGGCGGTGTTTAGTGCGATCGATGGACCAGCAGATGATGCTCCAGTTTATTAAAAAAAAAAAAAAAAAAAAAAAAAAAAAAAAAAAAAAAAAAAGGGGGTGTAAAAAAAGACTTTCATAATGTAAACGGGAGGCTGGATGGATCGATTGAGTAGCCCATGCCTCATCATGTGATATTTCAGTGGTTAAAGGGACAGGAATAGAACGCCCAAGGATGCAAACCTTGATATTTCTACTTTAACGAATTTCTGGGGCGAAGTCCCTTCCCGTCGGTTTCCACCGAAATTTTTGTGGCTGCTCTAGGACGGTATGCCCCTCTATCTCTAAAAATTTGGGAATTTTCTGACGATCGGAAAGGGAGAAAAAAAATCCCCAAGTTGACCTCGTTCATCCCTCTCGCTCCATCCGCGCATTTGTCATCTTCCAGGAGCGAAGTTTATTGGTGAATATATCATGATCTAAGGGAGATAACGCAATGGTGATAAGAACCTTTTCTGTTGAACATTAAATTCTCTACAAAAAATGTTATTATCAATATTTCACTATCTCTGTAATATTACGAGATATTGACCAGTAAAGTCACGAAGAGCAAAACCGAGTTGGTGGGATTCACCACTGCTTCACTGATTCCAAGATAATGCGAGGACAGCGTGACTTGTTGATAGTTTTGGATGAAATTTTTGTGGCTGAAAGAGAAGTGTATTATCGAATAGCTCTAATAATTTGAGAATTTTCTGACGTTTAGAAACGGAGAAAAAAAATGCCAAAGTTGACCCAGTTCATCCTCCTTGCATGGCACTCCGATTTGGACCTATTCTTCTTCAAGATTCTCTGTAAAATGCGACTACCGCCTTACTGAGTGGTTTTACACAAAAATGTTAAAACACATGTTTTGTAGAGAATTTAATTTTCGACAAAAAACATATACAGTGAATTCCTCTCCGTTGACTCTCTCTCCAGATATATCCGAAATTCCAAGGACTGATATATGGCTGATCGCGCACGGCCGAACCAATGACTTTGAACTCGCCATATCTCCTTAATTATGCGACTTAGGGAAAAAGGTGATATCACATAAAATATGTATTTTTAAGAGAGGAACAATATTTGTATAACACTTTTCTCCCTATCTCCAACCGTTTTCACACTAAAGCTTTATATATGATAGAAAGGGTTGGTTGAAAAAAACGTTGTAGCCATTGCAACCGGAAGTTGATCAAGAGTCCGTTGGTGAAGGACCTCGAAGCTGATTTCATTGGGTCCTAGCTTGGGCGCTAGATTTTTACATTTTTTTAATATGGCCGATTTTGAATTTTGGAGCGGCCGGCGTCCTCCGGACGTCCTGGGGACGCCCTCCGGACGTCCGCGCGACCTCTGACCTTTTCCTAAGAGCTCAGTTGCCCGAAGCTAGACTGACTCAATCTTCAGCACGCGACTCAATTAGACCCGTTAAGTGCCGTGGGATCGTCCCCCCCCCCCACCCACCCACTCCACCCCCCCCCCCCCCCCCCCCACCCCTTTTTGCTAAAAACCGTGCTCGATTCGTTTATTTAATCTACTCCCGGCTTGAGCCGGCAAAGTCTTCGCATCGATTTGCGTTTCACACTGGTACGTGCTACAGACACTGGACAACAACCGTGAAAGCCAGTCTGCCTCAGTGAAACTAAAAAAAAAAATTCCACAATAGTCAAATTCAATTGATAGTCATAGCTGTGTAAATCATAAGATTTGGTGCTTTAATAAAAAAAAAAAAAAAAAAAAAAAAAATTGATAGTCATTTCCGGAATTCAAATTTCCCGCGCTTTTTCAAAACGTGAAAAATCAGTCTCAGTCCAGAAATTGCGGGTCAATTTGATTAATTTTCGAATTTTGTCGAGATTTACGGGGGAAAAAAATAGAAAAAATTTTAGGTCAAATTTTTTGGGACTTTTTCGCGGTTTTTTTTTGGGATTTAAAAATCGGAATTTTTTCCTTTTTTTTTTCACGTAAGAAAAAACGGAGTCAAAGTTTTGTTTTTTTTTTGGTATTTTGAAATTTTTTTTTCCCGCTTTTTTTTCAAACTTCGAAAATCGGTTTCAAAAAAAATTTTTTGGTTGGAAATTTTTATATCGAAGTGTCAATTTTTGGATTTTTTTTTATCAATTTTGGAGATTAGTTAAAAATTTTTTTTTTTGGAGGATTTGATTTTTTGAGTATTTCGGATTTATTTGTGGGATCTTATGAAATTTATGGAGATCATGAGAATTCTCGAGAGTACGGGCATCGTTTTGTTGTTTATGACTCTCATAATTTGCATTGAAAGTTACGACATTAAGGAAAGTAGTAATGGGGGAGATAACGTCACTAAAAGACGCGAATTTGAGGGAAAAGTGACGAGTACCCCGATGCACAAGGCGGTGCTAACTCAACGTCGATATATACAGGTATTTTTATGAACAAATATTTATAAACTAAATAGCAGAATGGTTATTGGTTAAGGATGTGAGCCACAGGTAAGCACTGTTAAAGTTTCCAAAACTTCCAAAAAATACAAAAAATCATTGCAATAAAAATCCAAAAAATTGTGAATTGCAAAAATTTTGCAAATCTGAACAATTTCGCAAATTGAAACAAATTTGCAATTTTTGACAATTTCGGAGAATTTGAAAAGTTTTGGAAAAATTTTCAAGATTTTAAAAGTTCTTGAATTCTTTGAGAATGTTTAAAATTTTATAATTATCAATTTTTATGATTTTTTATGATTCTTATGATGGTGATGTTCTCTTATGATTTTTATGATTTTTATGATTGTTATGTTCTCTTATGATTTTTATGATTTTTATGATTTTTATGATTTTTATGATTTTTATGATTTTTATGATTTTTATGATTTTCATGATTTTTATGATTTTTATGATTTTTATGATTTTCATGATTTTCATGATTTTTATGATTTTTATGATTTTTATGATTTTTATGATTTTTATGATTTTTATGATTTTTATGATTTTTATGATTTTTATGATTTTTATGATTTTTATGATTTTTATGATTTTTATGATTTTTATGATTTTTATGATTTTTATGATTTTTATGATTTTTATGATTTTTATGATTTTTATGATTTTTATGATTTTTATGATTTTTATGATGTTTATGATTTTTATGATTTTTATGATTTTTATGATTTTTATGATTTTTATGATTTTTATGATTTTTATGATTTTTATGATTTTTACGATTTTTATGAGTTTTATGAACTCATTTCTGTATTGTAATAATTCCAGTTTCTACGGTGGAAATTACCCGTACCGGAAATAACGCAATTCACGTTTTGCGAGTGGGTCAAGTCCACGAACCTGACGTATCAACACTCGATATTCTCATACTCGAGTAAGTGCTATTAATGTACAGTATATTTTGCATTTCGATAAGAAAAAATTGAGAAATTGAAAAAGTTTCGAATATTTAGAAATAGAAAAATTCAATTGCAAAAATTTTGAGATAAATTTAATTCCAAAAATGTGGAAAAATTGGAATACTTCAGATGTTCTACCTTCAATGGAGAAATTATGTAGTCACTAAAAAAAAAATTAAAAACAGCCCGAAAAATTTTAAAACTAATTTTTTTTGTGAGCATCTTAAATTTTTCAAATTTTCGAAATGGCGGGAAAATTCCAAAAAATTCAAATCTTCGAAAATCGCAAAATTTTATGGTCATTAGAGCTCATTAGATTGGTGTATGATGCTCCCATAAATATTGTTAATGATACAATTACATCCGATAAACATCAATTATGAAAATTCACGCAATTTGTACACGCGTGCGGAAAATTGGGCCGACTGAGAACGTGCGTGCGCTCATGGAAAGTGACATGGCAATTGGGGAAGTTACGGTTGCGGTATTACGAGATGTCAGATTCTTTTTGTCTGGTTACGGGCACACGTGGGATATGAATGGAACTGGACGATATGTGAAATGACTAAATGCGACGGCTTGAGAGGTGAAAGTAGATGTAATTGGGGAATTCAATTGAGAGAATGGTCAAGGGTAACGTCCGATATATGAGATGATAATTCGAAAATTGAGAGTTTTTTTTCATCTTGAAATTTCATGATTAAAAAACAAAAATTCAAATATTTGAAATTTTCAAAAGTTTTCCAATATTTTTGAGATTTCCAAAATTGTGGTTCTTTAAAATGCATAAATCTCTGAGACATTTAAAGTCCTATGCTTCAAATTCCGATTTTTATGATTTTTTATGATTTCATGATTTTTATGATTTTTATGATTTTTATGATTTCATGATTTTGATGATTTCATGATTTTTATGATTTTATGATTTCATAATTTTTATGATTTCATGATTTTGATGATTTTCATGATTTTTATGATTTTTATGATTTTTATGATTTTTATGATGTTTATGATTTTTATGATTTCATGATTTTGATGATTTCATGATTTTTATGATTTTATGATTTCATAATTTTTATGATTTCATGATTTTGATGATTTCATGATTTTCATGATTTTTATGATTTTTATGATTTTTATGATTTTTATGATTTTTATGATTTTTATGATTTTTATGATTTTTATGATTTTTATGATTTTTATGATTTTATGATTTTTATGATTTTTATGATTTTTATGATTTTATGATTTTTATGATTTTTATGATTTTTATGATTTTTATGATTTTTATGATTTTTATGATTTTATGATTTTATGATTTTTATGATTTTTATGATTTTCAGAAAATGAAAAGGATCGTGTGGTGCGCGCATGGATATCCCCATATGGCCGCAGTATCCATTTAGAAATTAATAACATTGAATTATTCGCGGAGCCGGTGCTCATCCTAGAGAACCAATGGTATCACATTTGCCAGAGCTGGGATAATCGCGAGGGCCGCTATGGGCTATGGTTGGATGGGAGGCTCCAGGTGGATGGTACTTTCCCGGATGTGCGTATCAATGATAACTTCAACAAAAAAATAAAAAAAAAACAAAAAATTTTGAGATTAAAAAAAAAACAAAATTCCAGTCCCCCAAGATTTCCCACATTTTCAAAATTCTCAAAATTCCTACCTTATCAGTGTCTGGAGCACTCGTCAAAATCTTAACTTATAAACTTTCGTTCTAGATGGCGGACTATGTGATAGAGAGTGGCGGCGATATAGTTGTGGGACAGGAGTTAACTGACTTCGATAAGGGATTGGAGGAGGGAGTGGAGGGGGCAGTGCTGGGCTTCAATCTTCTTCTGGCGTCGGCATTTGAGCCAATGGGGTTTGTCGATGGAAATGCGCTGGATGATGGCCCATTAACGGCCCCCATCAACTTTCCCGAATTTTCCAGTTCCGGAAGACTGACTTCTGCACATTCCAATTACCCGCCTTGGGCGATCCATGCTAGGCGGGGGCGCAAGAGGGGAAGTAGACAGGCGGAACGGAGCGTTTCGGGAATCGGCCTCATCGAGGCCACCTATTACAGGTGCGCTGAGGCACGGGGAAGCCCCTTTATCGGCGGGGGAGATTTACTAATTTCCTGGACCAGAACGCCCGTTAAAGTGTTTGGGGGAGCGCTGTTGAAAAATGTGGATGGAGAGTGTGGGATCTTCAATGAATTATAGGTGGCGCGTCATTAATTTTGTGGTAATTTAGGTCTTTCAAGTATTTTGAAAATTGGGGGATTCCCCGTTTTCTTTGATCGCGAAATTTGGGGAATTTTTTATGTCTCATTGTTGGTTAGTGGGCCAAAATTTGAGTAGCGAGGAAATTGATGAATTCCGCCGGATGTGGGGAGTTCGACGGGCGGAACGGAACGGATTTGGAATCGGACTAATTTAGATACAGTTGGGGGAATCCCCGTTTTCGTGGGATGAGATTGGAGACGTTGTGAGGGACCAAAATACGTGTTTTTGTTTAATGATTTTTTTTTGAGGTTTTTGGAGAAAGTATTTTGCAATTGATATGAATTTTGATTTTGAATTTGAATTTAGGAAAAATAATTTTATATATTATTATCTATATTAATTTTGCGTTTTGTGGAAATTATGAATTGTTAATTTGATAAATGTGGAAAAATTTCTGCCTTTATTACATGCAAATGTTTCTCATTTTTTTTAATGACGAAAAAAAAAAATTTAATATTGTTTATACAAATTTTGAAATTCTTGAAATTTTTAAGATGTGTTTTTTGAAATTCTGGATTTTTAAATTTTTTAAATTTTTGTGTAATGTGTTTATATGCCATATAGTGTTCTTTATACATGATTGATTCTCAATTTGTGTATTTTTTTTTTAGTTATAGTTGGACGAGGGAACATTACAATCCCATGAATTAAATGAAAAATGTGGATAGGAATTTTGGGCATGAGTCAAATATTTAAAAAAAAATTTTAAATAGTTGCCATAGTTGTTATGTTACGATTAATATTTCATGTTCAAAACTGACGTAATAAAATTTTATAAATTTTCTACAACAAAATAATTTTATTTTCCTTATATATTACTCATTATCAAGATATAATATAATTCTATAGCTTAAATATAGACATAAGTAGAGCAAGCATGATAAGAACGCGAGAATAAAATTATGACAATAATCACAATTTTGGAGTTGACCACAAATTATTTTTTAAACAGTCACTTTTTTGTATTTCTGGATGAAATTTTTTTGGCTGATAGAAGAGTGTAAACCCGAACCGCTCTAAAAATTTGGGAATTTTCTGACGATCGGAAAGGGAGCAAAAAAATCCCCAAGTGGACCTCGTTCATCCCTCTCACTCCATCCGCGCATTTGTCATCTTCCAGGAGCGAAGTTTATTGGTGAATATGTCATGATCTAAGGGAGATAACGCAATGGTGATAAGAACCTTTTTTGTTGAACATTAAATTCTCTACAAAAAATGGTATTATCAATATTTCACTATCTCTGTAATATTACGAGATATTGACCAGTAAAGTCACGAAGAGCAAAACCGAGTTGGTGGGATTCACCACTGCTTCACTGATTCCAAGATAATGCGAGGACAGCGTGACTTTTTGATAGTTTTGGATGAAATTTTTGTGGATGAAAGAGAACTGTATGGTCGAATAGCTCTAATAATTTCAGAATTTTCTGACGTTTAGAAACGGAGAAAAAAAATCCCAAAGTTGACCCAGTTCATCCTCTTTACATGGTGCGCATAGGGTTATGGCACTCCGATTGGGAGCAAAAAATTCATTTTGATAAAACTGTCTCATATTTTTTCATAAAAAAACAGTATGGGCCGAAGGAATGTTTGTCGAATACTTGAAAAATAATTGAACTTTCATCTGACGTCTGGTTCATCTAAAAACAATCTATAAAGACGCAAACTTTTGATTTTCCGGAAGCGCGTTGTCACGTGACGTGGGCACTTTTAAGGCTAAAAATTGGCTTTCCTCAGTGAATTACATCAAATCAGTGGGCTGTGAGTTCGACCCTCCGGGGTCCTAAATTATAACTTCCCGATGTCTGCGTGTCTGTGTGTACTTTCTCTCCAATCTCTCATATTTCTCACCACAGAGCTCTCCAAATGATTTCAATTGCTCATAACGCTCTAACGCCGAAACGGTTAAAGATACAAAAAAAGTCAAAGGACCCAAAATATATATTTTTTTATAAGGAACAACATTTATTCGACACATTTTTGCGTATCTATAATATTTCGTGAGATACAGCGTTATAAACAATTGAAATTGTTAATAGCAATAGAAAGCAGGAGACATATATGGAGGAAAAACTAATGAGCTCTAAGTTAGGGCAAGACGCTTCGATTGCGTCATACAGGACCTTGATCGGATAATTTGTTCACGAGAAATCGTTCCGGGAAATTTTTGGTTACATACGTACATCGGCACACACACACACACACACACACACAGACATTTTGTTTTAAATAGTTTAGAAAGGTCGGAAATAGCATGGAACGTGGAGATCTGATGGAAAATCGATTTTTCATTCTCGGGGGCAAAACAATAACTTCCCTATCGGCATATTATTTCCGGGCGGATTTTTGTTTTTTTTTTTTAATTACAATTTCCGGTGGATTAATCGTGATAATAATTATGGGGAAGTGCTTAATTATGCATAACGAAGGCTACACAGTCAAGTCCAAGGCGCTCGGTGTGAATGTACCTTTGGCAGATTGAGATAGGAGTGAAAAACAAGTTTAATTTTAATACCCACACCCTCTCGCAGTTCCACGTCTTTTTCACCTTAAACCTCAACTCGTTATTTGAATATTATTAACTCGCCGACTGCATGTAATGACCTTTCACAAACAAAAACAAAATTGGCCAATTACCAAAATTGGTATTTAAGAAAGCGCATACACAAAAATGAACAGCGTCAGAGTGGAAAGTCGTAAGAGGACTCCTTATTGGTCTGTCATAATTTATTTTTCAATCGTCATTCATTTATTGCTCGATCAGATTAGTCAGATAACATCGTCAAGTTGATTGGTAATCGCCTTTGCGTCGATTAACATCGATACTTGGCATATCGATTTGGCTTTAGTTTTCAAAAGTATGACAATTGTTCAAGTTTTCATAACTTATGTAGTTATTGAAAATCATATACACAGAATATTTTTTTGAGCTTATGTTAATTTATTAAGTTTCGAGTGTTTTACATATTCTGTCCAGTGTTGACAAATTTTATGTGCACGCGATAATTACAGAAAAAGCAAAAGGTGCTTGCGCCAAATTGGAAAATTGAAAGCTCTCATTTTTTCGGAATCAATGATTGACAGTGGGTTCAACTTCGGAAAAGATATTGTCAGAATATGTAGCGAATATTTTTTTCGTCAATTTGAATTTACCGCCAAATTTTTTTAAGCGGAGTTAATCGAGCGTGAATGCATCGATACAGATCCGGAGCTTCTAGGCAATCGGAAAAAAGGAGAAATGCCGAGAGAAGTTGTACGCACTTACAACTTTCCCCGAGATGCTGATATGTATGGGGAAATGGAGTTTACGCAGGTACTTTCCTTGAGTGGATTTCGAGGCGATAGGTAGGAGTCGAGACACATAATTGAGAAGTGATTGGGTATAGTCGATACGAGATAGTGTTACTCACCTCAAAATGTGAAGTCGTTTTAGGCTTCCATCCGAGAATTTTTCTCCATTGAAATATCAAAAGTTTCGAAAATTCAAAAAAATTGAAAACTTTCAAAAATTTGAAAAGTTCAAAAAATTTCAAACATTCCAAAAACTTTCAAAAATGTCAAAAATTTCCAAAATTTCCAAAATTTCCAAAATTTTTAAAATTTTCAAAATTTTCAAAATTTCCAAAATTTCCAAAATCTCAAAAATTTCAAAAATTTAAAAAAATTCAAAAATTTCAAAAAATTCAAAAATTTCAAAAATTTCAAAACATTCAAAAATTTTAAAACTTTCAAAAATTTCAAAAATTTCAAAAATTTCAAAAATTTCAAAAATTTCAAAAATTTCAAAAATTTCAAAAATTTCAAAAATTTCAAAAATTTCAAAAATTTCAAAAATTTTAAAAATTTCAAAAATTTCAAAAATTTCAAAAATTTCAAAAATTTCAAAAATTTCAAAAATTTCAAAAATTTCAAAAATTTCAAAAATTTCAAAAGTTTCAAAAATTTCAAAAGTTTCAAAAATTTCAAAAATTTCAAAAATTCCAAAAATTTCAAAAATTTCAAAAATTTCAAAACTTTCAAAAATTTCAAAAATTTCAAAAATTTCAAAAATTTCAAAAATTTCAAAAATTTCAAAAGTTTCCAAATTTTCCAAAACTTCAAAAATTTCCAAAAGTTTCAATTTTTTTTCTAAAAAAAGTCTCAATTTCCGAAATTATGAAAAAAAAAAATTAAAAATCAAAAGAGCTAGAAATTGTAAAAAAAATATTTTTTTTGATGGAAAATTGAACAATAAAATTTTCAAAATCAAACATGTCGAAAAAAATCGAAAATCGAAAAAACTTTTCTTGAAAATGGATAAAAGTATAGCAAAAAATTATGAACGTAAAACAATGTTTTTCGCCGTTACTACTTCCTTTTTTAGTGAGACCGAAACGAAAGATTGTATGATCTTAAAGTTTTAATCAGCTTCTACATCAAACCGCACCAATTACATAATTTTGTCTACCTAGATCTTGAAATGCTGAATGGGACAATTTTAATCGACTTTTAGCGAATAAATAATTGCGCATATTGTGGGGCTTTCACTAAAAAAATTTATGATACTAAACTGTCATACATGGGAAAATAAACGTAACTGTCCACAGAATGGGACGTGCTGGCTATAAATTTCACTTGCGAAATTATTTCCGAAACAAATTCACATTTTTAAGATACGTAATTACGAATGAGATTTCAAGACTGAATTTCCGCATGTCAAATTATTTTATGTACAATTTCACATTCTATCCAATTTATTAGCGTTTCCTTTTTTCCTTATTCTCATCTTTCGTTAAACATTCAATGAAATTAAAAAAAAAATTGTAAATGAAATTAAAAAAAAAAAGTGAAATTTAAGATTTCGAAAAATTTGAGATTTACAATTTTGGATTCAAATTTTTTTTTCCGAATATGGAATTTTGAGTTCAGAATTTTGAAATGGAATTTTTTTTTTTTCAAAAATGGATTTTTTTTTTTAAAAGTGGAATTTTTTTTTTCAAAAATGGAATTTTTTTTTTTTTCAAAAATGGAATTTTGAATTTTCACGTGATCGGAAATTTGGACTTTTGAATTTATCATTCCATTAATTTTCTCTTATGAACGTCTATATATATATATATATATATATATATGGAATTTTTTGCCCGCGGTCGCGAGTCGGCCGCGGGCAATCGTGAGTGGCCCTAGGGTATTTTAATATTTTAATGTTTCCGAAGGGAATGAGCTAATCGACGCAGCCAATCGATTTACAAACGGACGTGTGACACGCCAATTCCAGTAATACCAACGATCATTACGGCAATTACATCATTTCAGACGTCACGTACTACTTTCGTGAAATTAATATTTGGGGGGTAAAAAAAAAGTTGACGGGGTGCCCCGCGGGACCTACTAGGATTTTTCACCGACAATTATATTCTGGTATTATCCTGTCTCCAACGGGAAATTGTACAATTTACGGCGAGCCCCATGAAATTGCTTTCCGAGTAAAAGAAATTTTAATTGTGAAATTTCCTAAATTTCGGGGAACCCAAAAAATTGCATTGACCTATTTGCATTTTTTTTCCATTCTAAGGCTCAAGTACTTTAAATATCGACAAAATTTGTGGATTTTCTGGATCCCTATGAAAATCGTTAAGAATTTTATTTTCAATTTGGGGACTCCTTTTGAGTTACAAAAAATGATGGCATTTTTGAAAAACGCAATGAATGCAAAAATTTCAAAATGATTATTACACCGTTAGTAGGTGAAACTCGACGACCTTGAGGGAAGTATAAATGTAGTTGGCGCATATTACTGTTAGGACACGACCAGAAGGCGAGCAAACGGTTCTTTCTCTCCCTTGCAATAAAAAAGTTCAAATATTGAAGACCACCCACCTGCCCAGCCACTCATCCACAATCACTCACCCACACCCACCCTCACCCACCCATCCCCACTCACCCACCCACCCACCCCCACTCACCCACCCACCCCCACTCACCCACTCACACCCACATACCCATCCACACCCACTCACCCATACCCACACACCCACACCCACACCTACCCACTCACCCACCCATCCACACCCACTCACCTGCACCCACACACCCATACCCACACACTCACCCACCCACACCTACACACTCACCCACCCACCCACACCCACCCACACACCCACACACCCATCCACACCCACTCACCCACACACCCATCCACACCCACTCACCTACACCCACATACCCATACCCACACACTCAGTCACCCACACCTGCATACTCACCCACCCACCCACACCTACACACTCACCCACTCACCCACACACCCATCCACCCACCCACACCTACACACTCACCCACTCACCCACCCACCCACACACCCATCCACACCCACTCACCTACACCCACACACCCATACCCACACACCCACTCACCCACACCTGCACACTCACCCACACCTGCACACTCACCCACTCCCACACACTCATCCACCCACCCAACCCCAAACACCCACCCACACCTACCCACTCACCCACCCACCCACACCTACCCACTCACCCACCCACCCACACCTACACACTCACCCACCCACCCATACCTACACACTCACCCACCCACCCACACCTACACACTCACCCACCCACCCACTTGCATATATATATATGAATATACCACACTTTAGAATTTCCAAATCCTTAAAATAATGCGCCTATTAGGAAGTAGAAAATTTGAAAAACAGAAAATTTGCAGTAGTAAAAAGAATTCACACAACGGTGATAGTGCCGTTGCACTGTAACACGATTAAACCACTCTTCCTTTCCCCGTTAATCATGCGGATGTACTGGACTAGTCGACATATAGGGTGACCTTGCACAAGACACCATAACGTTGGATAACAAGTTTACTCAACACCGAATGACATTAGCACGCTTTTGCGCCTTTTCCCGCATGTGGTTTATGTTTTTTGAGAGGGAAAAAGGTTGGGTTCCCTATTAGGGGAGTGCCTTTTAAGGATTTACGGGAATTGAATATGTAGAGTGGAGGAAAGGGGGGCAGAGGTTCAAGGTCTTCTGTGATTTAACAGTTATGCGCGTATGAGCAAATTCTATAGGACTCCCCGAGGATACACCATAGAAAATCTTGGAGAGTTGTCGTGGGATTTGCGTTCGGGGCCATTATCAAATTATTATGGGATATGCTCGAGAAGTGCAACTTTTCCCGTAGGAGTCAAACCTGTCAGGTACTTGTGGGGTTTCTATGGGAGTCTGACTGTAAAACTTGAACGAATTTCAAAAATTTGAAAATTTAAGAAATTGGCAACTTGACAACATTTTGGAAAATTTGAAAAATTAAAAAATTTCACTAATTTCGAAATTTATCAGGGTTTATCAAAATTTTGAAAATTTTGAAAAATTTTAAAATTTTGAAAATTTTGAAAATTTTGAAAATTTTGAAAATTTTGAAAATTTTGAAAATTTTGAAAATTTTGAAAATTTTGAAAATTTTGAAAATTTTGAAAATTTTGAAAATTTTGAGAATTTTGAACATTTTAAAAATTTGGGAAATTTGAGGAAATTTATCAGAACTTTGAAAATTTTGAAAATTTTGAAAATTTAGAAAATTTAGAAAATTTAGAAAATTTAGAAAATTTAGAAAATTTAGAAAATCTAGAAAATTTAGAAAATTTAGAAAATTTAGAAAATTTAGAAAATTTAGAAAATTTAGAAAATTTAGAAAATTTAGAAAATTTAGAACATTTTGAGAATTTCAAAAAATTTTCTGAGTCGAGTTTTACAACTGATGAAGCAATGGAATTTTTTAATTATTGTAAGTAGTTCACGACAATTTCAGTGTATGATTCAACATAATGTTTATACATAATAGTAACGTATTAGTAATGACTAACGCCCGCCCCGAATCGCCATTTTCAACAGTCTTTTTTTTTATGGTTTTCTGGACGGGAATTACGTCTAATTGGCTAGGTACCAGGTGGACAATCCCATATGTTTACGCTGCGGGCGATCACCTCCTTTATCTATATAAATATCAACGAAAAAACTTGTTCTGAAGCAATAAAAAAAAATGGGATTGTTAACATAATGCACATTTATCGCGTATGAACCACAATTAAATGGAATATTCCTTCTTTTCCCATTGACAACTCATTAAAATCAATCTTTGCCCATTTCCAGACGACGCATTTGCCAATTCAAGTGCATCAGAAATGTCAAAAAAGTTTCTAAAAAATGGGATATTTTATTGTTTGTTTTGATTTTGTGGATTATTCTGATTTTTTTTTCTCAATTTCTGGAATTTGTGGACTTTTTTAGATTTTTTTGAATTTTTGAAATTTTTGAAATTTTTGAAGTTTTTGAAATTTTTGAAATTTTTGAAATTTTTGAAATTTTTGAAATTTTTGAAATTCTTGAAATTTTTGAAATTTTTGAAATTTTTAAAATTCTTGAAATTTTTGGAATTTTTGGAAGTTTTGGAAGTTTTGGAATTTTTGAAATTTTTGAAATTGTTAAAATTTTTTAATTTTTTGAAATTTTTGAAATTTATGAAATTTTTGAAATTGTTGAAATTTTTGAAATTTTTGGAATTTTTGAAATTTTTGAAATTCTTGAAATTTTTGGAATTTGGTAACTTACTGATATGAGAAGTTATTAATTTGCTGCTGAAGCTGAATCGGTTTACGAAAGAAATGCATCGCTGTTTTTTTTTCCTCCGTCCCTCTCATTTGTACCCCCGCGGTAGCGGCCGTGTAAGCATTCCTACAGGGGGCGTACCGGACACCCACCCATGCGGCTGGGGCCGACTTTCGCCATTTTTAGGCCATCGTATTTCTAAACACAGGGTAAACCTCCAGAAACCCCTCCAACATCGCTGTGTGTGTGTGTATATGTGTTGTGTGCTGTGTGGGTGTGTGTGTATGTGGGTAGATGGGCGGATAGGTGTGTGGGTAGGTGGGCGGGTAGTTGTGTGGGCGGGTCGGTATGTGGGCGGGACGGTATGTGGGCGGGTCGGTATGTGGGCGCGTGGGTCTGTGGGCATGTAGGTATGTGGTCGGGTGAGCTGGTAAGTGTATGGTCGAGTGGGCGGATAGTTGTGTGGGCGGGTCGGGTGGGCGGGTAGTTGTGTGGGCGGGTCGGGTGGGCGGGTAGTTGTGTGGGCGGATCGGGTGGGCGGATCGGGTGGGCGGGTCGGGTGGGCGGGTAGTTGTGTGGGCGGATCGGGTGGGCGGGTAGTTGTGTGGGCGGGTCGGTATGTGGGCGCGTGGGGCTGTGGGCGTGTAGGAACGTGGTCGGGTGAGCTGGCAAGTGTATGGTCGGGTGGGCGGGTCGGTATGTGGGCGCGCTGTGTGAGTGAGTGGACGGGTAGGCGTATGGTCGGGTGGGTAGGTGGGTGTGTGGGTGGATAAGTAGGTGGTTGAGTCTGTGTTTCGTCAATGATCTCTCGGAAAAATGCGAAAGTTGGATTTATCTCACGAACTACCCGTTTCTCAAAGAAATATGTAAAATACTTTTATTTTCTAAATAAAATACTCTACAAAAAATGTTCTATAACATTTGTTCGTACAATCACTCGTTCACGAGATATTCTAGTTTCTAGGGAAAAATCCTAAGCCCGGAAGTTATTGATGAGACACTAATGGTACTCGGTTAACAAAATACTGGGGTTTATAGAAATTTATGAAATTTTGAAAATTTCTGAAATCCATTTGCGAGCCAAGGTCGGTAAGTTTCACTTGCACGTGGTGCAATGACTATCCGTCATTTTTCCTTCCTCGATATTGAGTAACTATATAACATGGGGCAAGAATTGACGGAATTCGGTGACGGATGAACTCCGACATTCTTTAATAATTTTCCTTCAGAATTAATGAATATCTTAAGAGCGCGATCATTGCGCACATGGGTGATGTAGCCTTTGCGCAACTCAAATGGTGATCCATATTTTCAAACAAAATTCCTAAATCGCTTGTGCAAATGAAAAAAAAAATTGAGTCCAGCATCTATAAATTTACGTTTTGCAATAAAATTATTGCAATTCTCATATGCCCTATAGACTCACTGATTAATTTTTTTTTAAACTTTCTGAAAGTTTATATGTTTCAAAAAAATTCAATTGAAATATTTTGCTAATTTTTATAAATTAAACAAAATTACAATTGTTGTAATTATTTGTAATTTTTGAAATAAATTTTTTTTAATCTTCACTTTCATTTTTCATGATTTATTGAAAGATTAAAACAATCTCTAAAGTCAACAAAATATATATGTATATATATGTATATATATGTATATATATGTATATATATGTATATATATGTATATATATGTATATATATGTATATATATGTATATATATGTATATATATGTATATATATGTATATATATGTATATATATGTATATATATATGTATATATATGTATATATATGTATATATATGTATATATATGTATAGGTATATATGTATATATATATATATATAGAAATTTGAATGCAAGTCACAAACATTTCGTAATATTTTTTGTCTCCACTTTTTTTAATACCGAAACCCACGCAAAGTGGTCCAGACTTTTTTCATCTGCGTCCGATACCATTTCTCATTTAGAAAACAAAAGGGACCAGGATTAAGAAACATTAAGAAATAGAACAATCAATTAACTTGACATCTACCGGAACTGGATAACTTAGAGACAAATATAGAGAAAAAAACATGACCAAAAATTCTCAAATTGCATTAAAAAATGTCACCAGAAATTTTCAAAATTAAAAAACTTTTTAATTTTTTCATTTTTTTCTTGAACTTTTCCACATTTTTGTAATTTTTCAAATTCAAAATTTTTGGTTTCTATTCTTGGGATTCTCCCAATTTTTTGATTCTCCATTTTTTCAAAATCGAAAATTTTCAAAATTTTCAAAATTTGCAAAATTCAAATTTTGCAAAACGCTCAGAATTTTTTTTTTTTTTTTCAACACCAAATTATTCTTGTCGCTGAACCTTGAAAGAGACCAAGCCCTGAATTCCGGTTCGGGAATGCTGATCTCATATGACACTAAAACAATGACAGATTTAATCGAAAAAAAAATCATTTGTGAGCCAGTGCATAAATCACGTGTGCTCAATACAATTTATTGACTATTCAGATATCAATCTGAGTAATTGAGCAAAATGAGTAATGAACTTTTTCAAGGTCAGCCACATGTCCAAATATTGGCCAATGGAGGTGTAAGGTCCTTAAAATTTTAATGAAAGTCACAGTGATTGTTGAATTTCTCAAGCTGTCAGTGGTCCATTCCCGCAACGTTCGATTCTGCGGATCACAGGTATTTGAGATGAAGGAACTAGGACGCCCACAATTTTCAATAAACCCGAGTTATCAAGCGGGGTATTATAATTATATTCATATTAGGGCGTCAGTGGTCGCGCCATTGCCCCAACGTTCTCCAGGCGCGCGTTGAGAGAATTTCTCATATTTTGTTTGGCAGAGGATATATCGAAATGTGAGGGAGATAGCCCAATTTTCATGATAACGTTTTTTGTAGTGCACATTGAGAGCTACAATAAAGCCTTATACGAAAAGTCGGTAATATTTTTAGTTTTGAAGATATCTGCCAAAAACGCGGCCGGTTGATGCCGCGGAATTTCTCCGCGGATGCCGCGAGTGCGAACCCCGCGACACGCGCGAACCGCGAGAATTCTGATCGAGTCGAAGAATATAATTTCCATCAACTTAACTGTGTGGTGTAAATGATTTTTATCTGCACTTCAATCAAGTGGGAGAGTTACTTGGGGCATTGAAAAAGTTTCGCTGAAATAGTTCAATTTTTCAGGATTTTTTTGGTTTCGAAAAATTGGACAATTTTAGTATATTTTGGGAGGATGTTGCGGCTCAGAGTTGTGAATAATTGAAATTCCTCATCTAGAGGGGAGCGTCTTCCTCCATCAAAAGTTACGGTCTTCTTCCGACACTTTGATGTATCGACCACCCGCAATTTTTCCGGGGCTTGCATTCCGGAATGGCTAGAATCTCTCATTGATGTTAACATGAAATTCTCAGAGTCATTCAGCGTGTGATTCTGCTTCAGTTATTACTTTCGAATGGTGGAAATTGTAGAAATATTGACAATTTTGAATTTAAAAATCCAGAAAATTTTTGCAATTTTTGAAATTTGACAAATTTGGAATGATTTCATCATTTTGAAAATTTTTGAAATCTTGAAATTTTCAAAATTTGAAATATTTCAGAAACTCAAAAAAAATTTCAGAATTCAAAATTTGACAATTTCAAAATTCCAAAATCTTTGAAATTTCAGAATTTCAAAATTTCCAAATGTTCAAAATTAGAGAATTTTAAAATTTTTAAAATTTTTAAAATTTCAAAATTCCAAAGTCTCAAAATTTCAAACTTGCAAAATTACAAAACTTCAAAATATCAAAATTTTTAAATTTCGAAATTTCAAAATTCCAAAACATTCAAAATTCCAAAATATTCAAAATTCCAAAATATTCAAAATTCCAAAATATTCAAAATTTCAAAATTTGAAAATTTGAGAATTTGAAAATATTCAAAATATCAGAATTTCAAATTTCGAAATTTCAAAATTTCAAAATTGCAAAATTACAAAACTTCAAAATATCAAAATTTTGAAATTTCGAAATTTCAAAATTCCAAAATATTCAAAATTCCAAAATATTCAAAATTTCAAAATTTCAAAATTTCAAAATATCAAAATTTAAAAATATCAAAATTTCAAAATTTCAGAATTTCAAATTTCGAAATGTCAAAATTTCAAAATTTCAAAATTTTTAAAAATTTCATGAATGTTGTCTCAATTTGTCAAAATTTTAAGACACTTTGATGTCTCTATGCTGAGTTTTTCCGGGGGCGTGAGTTTAGGAATGACAAGAATCTCTTTTTGATAAAAACATCGAATTCTGAGGCCCACTCAGCGTGCGATTCTGCTCCAGTTATTACCGATGGGAGATTCTGTCTGGATATGTTTTCCGGCGCGGCAGTTTCGGATACTCGACTTTACGAGGTGAAAGTTTTTTTATACGACTGTCGATGAATATCTTCTCTCCCTGATTTTCCATGTTTCCTATTTTTTTATAACTCGTGTGTCGCGCAAAAGTAAACATATTTTTCAAACAAATATGAAAATATTAAAATTTTACACAGTTTTGGAACATTTAAAAATTTCCCATATTTCAAAATAAATTCAATATTTTTTTTTCTAATTACCAATATTTGTAAATTCTCAAAAATTCTGAAACTTTCAAAATTATCGCAAAATAGAAAAAAATGAATAAATTTTAATATTTCAAAAATTTTAGATTTTAAAAAATTAAAAAATTTCAGAACATTGAATGGAAAAATTAGGGCAATTTTCAAAAAAAGTGTAAAATTTTTAGAATTCAGTAAATGTTAAAAGTTTTGAAATTTTTGGGAATTTTGAAAATTTTAAAAATTTTGAAAGTTTTAAAAATTTTAAAAATTTTTAAAATTTTCAAAATTTCCAAAAATTTCAAAACTTTAACATTTTCTGAACTCTAAAAAAATTAGAAATTGTGGAATATTTGAAGACTTTGCAAATTTTGAGAGTTTGAAAAATCTTAAAAATTTTTAAAAATTTTAAAAAAATTTAAAAATTTTGAAAATTTTGGAAATTTTGGAAATTTTGAAAATTTTGAAAATTTGGAAAGTGTTGAAAATTTTGAAAATTTCGAAAATTTTGAAAGTTTCAGAAATTTTAAAATTTTTGAAATTTTGGAAATTTTGAAAATTGTGAGACTTTTGAAAATCGTGAAATATTTGAAAATTTTGAAAATATTTTAAAACATTTAAAAATTGTCAAAAATTTCAAAAAAAATCTAAATTTTTTGATGACTTCAAAAAGGTAAAAAAAATTGCCAAATTGTGTGGGATTTCGGAATTGTTTCAAATGTCAAGAAAAATTCTGATTTCCAAATTTTTCACATTTTCGACGATTACAAAAAAATTAAAAATTTTCAAAATTTAAAAATGCAAACATTGTCAAAGTTTGGCTGATGTCAAAAGTTCCCGCAAATTTGAAATTCTTCAGATGTTGAAAGTGATTTTTTTCGGTTCGAAATGTGGAATTTCTCGAGTTAGAAATTGGCCTGTCACATTGTAATCCAATCAAATTTCTTTCATCTATAGCTATAAGCATAGGAGCATGAAAGCCGATTGCATTACGAGGTATTATAGTGGTACAATGGACATACATGCGAGTGAGGAAAATTGTGTTGGCGTGGTAAACTATCTATGGTGTAGATTTGTTATGTGGTACACCTACTAAATGACGACATACGCTCATTTGCACGTAATTCCATGTCTATTCCAATTCCCACGGGATATCAAATCCGCTTTTACCATAATTCTACGGTGGAGGGATTAATTGGACGAAATGACAATGAAGGAATCCATATATTGAATTAATAATCGTTTTTCCGGGCTTGAATAACTCATTTTTCCCCCAAATTAAGCACTTCAACTCGCATAACACAGTGCTGCGCCGCTGATGCCCATCCTGCAATAACAATTTAATGACTGCCCAGAGAAATATGAAGAAAATTTTGGAAAATTTGAGACTTTTTGAAAATTTTTGAAAACTTTTGAAAATTTTCGAAAATTTTTAAATCATTCTAAATTTTGAAAATTTTGAAAATTTTTCTTATTTTTTTAAATGTTGAAAATTTCAAAAATTTTAAGTTTTTTAAACTTGACATTTTTAAAATTTTCGAAATTTTTGAAATTTTTGAAATTTTTGAAACTTTTAAAATTTTTGAAATTTTTAAAAGTTTTAAAATTTTGAAATTTTCGAAATTTTTGAAATTTTTGAAATTTTTAAAATTTTTGAAATTTTTGAAATTTTTGAAATTTTTGGAATTTTTGAAATTTTTGAAATTTTTGAAACTTTTGAAATTTTTGAAATTTTTGAAATTTTTGAAATTTTTGAAATTTTTGAAATTTTTGAAATTTTTGAAATTTTTGAAATTTTTGAAATTTTTGAAATTTTTGAAATTTTTGAAATTTTTGAAATTTTTGAAATTTTTGAAATTTTTGAAATTTTTGAAATTTTTGAAATTTTTGAAATTTTTGAAATTTTTGAAATTTTTGAAATTTTTGAAATTTTTGAAATTTTTGAAATTTTTGAAATTTTTGAAATTTTTGAAATTTTTGAAATTTTTGAAATTTTTGAAATTTTTGAAATTTTTGAAATTTTTGAAATTTTTGAAATTTTTGAAATTTTTGAAATTTTTGAAATTTTTGAAATTTTTGAAATTTTTGAAATTTTTGAAATTTTTGAAATTTTTGAAATTTTTGAAATTTTTGAAATTTTTGAAATTTTTGAAATTTTTGAAATTTTTGAAATTTTTGAAATTTTTGAAATTTTTGAAATTTTTGAAATTTTTGAGGTTTTTAAAGTTTTTTAAATTTCTAAAAATTTAGGGATGCTGAATGGTCCATGGTATTTCGTGTATTTACTTTCACGATATTTATCTCAGAATGCCATGTGAAAATTTTGCTGGGCGACTCTATATATTGTTCTCTGCTAGTGAGAAAAAAATATGCATCACATCTTACCGACCTTCTATGATATAGGAAAGCTAATAATCAATCAATAAGTAGACTAATAATTATCACTATAATTACTCAAATTGTGATTATACCTCTACCATACAACATATTATACAGTTCTACAAAATTGAAGGGAATTCCAGAGAATTGTGGAACTTTTTAGATTGCATCTCAAAAATTTGTTTGTTTCAAAAATGTTAAAAATTAATTTAAAAAACTAAAAAACTTAAAAAAATCCGAGAATTTTAAAGAGTTTAAAATATCTTGAAATTCTCAAATATCCTAAAAAATTTCAAGTTCAAAAACTTTCCAAAATTTTTAAAATTCCAAAGAAAAAAATTCCAATACTTCAGAGAACTCAAAAAATTTCGGAGTTCCCAAAATTGCGCAATTTTTCCTAAATTTCAAGGTGTCCAAAAAATTTCGGAGTTCCCAAAAATTTCAAAGTTCCCAAAATTACAAAAATTTGCCAAAATTTCGGAAAGTCGGAAAAATTTCGGAGTTCCCAAAATTGCGAAAACCATCCAAAACTTGGGGAAGTTCCAATAATTTCGGAGTTCCCAAAAATTTCGAAGTTCCCAAAATTACAAAAATTTGTCAAAATTTCGGAAAGTCCAACCAATGTCGGAGTTCCCAAAATTGTGAAAACTTTCCAAAACTTCGGAAAGTTCCAAAAATTTTGGAGTTCCCAAAAATTTCGAAGTTCCCAAAATTACAAAAATTTGCCAAAATTTCGGAAAGTCGAAAAAATTTCGGAGTTCCCAAAATTGCGAAAACCATCCAAAACTTGGGGAAGTTCCAATAATTTCGGAGTTCCCAAAAATTTCGAAGTTCCCAAAATTACAAAAATTTGCCAAAATTTCGGAAAGTCGAAAAAATTTCGGAGTTCCCAAAATTGCGAAAACCATCCAAAACTTGGGGAAGTTCCAATAATTTCGGAGTTCCCAAAAATTTCGAAGTTCCCAACATTACAAAAATTTGTCAAAATTTCGGAAAGTCCAACCAATGTCGGAGTTCCCAAAATTGTGAAAACTTTCCAAAACTTCGGAAAGTTCCAAAAATTTTGGAGTTCCCAAAAATTTCGAAGTTCCCAAAATTACAAAAATTTGCCAAAATTTCGGAAAGTCGAAAAAATTTCGGAGTTCCCAAAATTGCGAAAACCATCCAAAACTTGGGGAAGTTCCAATAATTTCGGAGTTCCCAAAAATTTCGAAGTTCCCAAAATTACAAAAATTTGTCAAAATTTCGGAAAGTCCAAACAATGTCGGAGTTCCCAAAATTGTGAAAACTTTCCAAAACTTCGGAAAGTTCCAAAAATTTCGGAGTTCCCAAAAAAAAATTTCTACCCAAAATCATAAACTTCACAAATGATCCAGAATTTCTAAAAAATTGCAAAAAGGAGGGAATGCCAGAAAATAAAATAGTGAAAATTGGGTAAACAGTGGTTCATCAATTACTGGCTCGGCTAAGTTCTCAAAATTGATGAAGTGCTTAATAGGGTGTGACGTCAGCAGCAGGGAGGTTCAGGAGGACTTCTAAGTCATGTAAGCGGCCTACGTAAGGGAGGGGACTCTCTCCCATTACGTCCAATTTTTATTGTCCCCCGTTTTTGTGGCTTATCACATTTTTTTTACAAGCAATGTGCATGGAGACTCGTGCCTGAAGTAGGAGAGGTAAGAGGCCCTGAGAGCTCATGAGGTGTATGGTAAGCATCAAGAACCAACAGTTACCTTTCTGTTTCGAGACCGCGAGCATCTACAGATCTCGAGTGATAGTTGTTATCCAATTTTTTCATTGGTGAGAATTATTTTACAACATATATCTTAAGTACGATTTGCATTTTGCAATTTCCAAAGAAAATGAAAAAAAAAAAAAAAATTAATTGTTTGGAAATTAAAAAAAAATTTTTTTTGACATTAAAATTTTTTTTTTCATTTTTGGAAAATTTTTGAATTTTCCAAAATTGAGTATATAAAAATTTTGAGATTGAAGTTTCTCAAAAAAAAACAAATTCTCTGAATTTTCAATTTTTCAAATTTTTTTGAAAATTGGAGATCGTTTTTCTAATTTTCAAAAATATATTGTAGAATATATATATATATATATTTTTTTTAATTTGTATATCTATATATATGAATATGGAATTGACAATGAGGCATCTTATTCCATTTATCCAGGAATTTGCTGGGTGAAATTGTAATAGAAAAGATCTCTCTTTAGATTCCGAAACTTTCGAGGAAGAGGGTACAGTCGAGTCACATTCAACTGCACTTCCGGTAGCAGTCAACGCGCCCCAGACGTTTTAATGGTAAAGTTAAAGGAAGCTATCTCGATAAAGTACGAAGTGTCTAGAGTCTAGGATAATTCAGTCCAATCGCGACTTAATTTCGCTCTAACCGCTTTGGCACTTTAATCTTCCAACAAAAGTGTCTGATCGGAAGTCGGGTAGAACCGGAAGTCACCAGTAACTCCAATCTTTTTTCCAATTTTTGGCTTTTTTTCAAATGTTCTATTTTTTTTTAATTTTTGAAAATTTGGAATTTTTGACATTATTCTGAATTTTTTTTTTTTTTTTGGTATTTTACAATTTTTGAAAATTTCGAAAAATTGCGGATTTTTTGAGACAAAAAAATGATAATAATAATTTTTCCAAAAAAGGAGTGAAATTTCTCAGTATTGGAAAAATCAAAAGCTGATGGGGAGTAATTAATTGGCAGTTAATTGATAATCCAATCCCACACTAATCGCCTTAGCACTTTCATTCTTCGATAAAAGTGTCAAACCGGAAGTCACCAAATGACCGTGAATTAGAGTCAATTTTTTTTCCAGTTTATGAATTTTTTGTGGTTTGATTTTGTGGGTTGTCAAACTGAAATTTTTTTTTTTTTCATTTCTATGCGATTTCCAATGGGGTATTCTATGGGGTTCTTATAGAATCCCCATAGAAAACCTGATAATAATAATAATTCAGGAGAGTTGAATACGGTGAAGAAGACTCAGTTTGACATAGTATTGCTGTGAAAATCTCATATAATTTACCATGGTAAATCCCATAAGAATCCCATAGGATTTATTGCGCATCCCATAAGAATTGTATAGAAATTTCATGGAGCATTGGTTTCCATAGAATTGTTTTGCTCGGAATTTACCCTAGAACGTGCAAGACTTCTATAGCATACAGTGTATGAAGGAACCCCATAGGATTCCTATGCTCTACCCCGTAGGAATCCTATGGGGTTCCTATGCTATCGAGTTTTCCCATAGAGTTTTCATAGAAAATGGCGAGAATTGTGAGATTTTGAGATCCTATAGCATATTCCGTAGAAACCCCATAGAATTTTTTCCCCATAATGTTCCCATAGAAATTCTATAGAGACTAAATTTTTATAGTATTTTGTGCCTGGAGATTTACCATAGAAACCCTATAAGATTGGTATGGTACATAAAGTGTGTGACAAAACCCCATAGAATTCCCATGGCTTTTCCCATCGAATGTCCCATAAGATTCTTCTAGAAAACTTATAAGACTTTGATAGATCCACATCCTATGAAATTTTCTATAGGGTTTCTTTATACCCCATAAGAACCCCATGGATTTTTTTCCCCATAATATTCCCATAGAAATTCCATAGAGACTAAATTTTTACAGGATTTTGTGCCTGGAAATTTACCATAGAAATCCTATAAGATTGCTATGGTACACAAAGTATGTGACGAAACCCCATAGAATTCCCATGACATTCCCCATCAAGTGTCCCATAAGATTCGTCTAGAAAACTTATAAGATTTTGATAGATTCAAATCCTATGAAATTTTCTATAACGTTTCTTTATACCCCATAAGAACCCCATGGAATTTTTTCCCCATAAGATTCCCCTAGAAATTCTATAAAGACTAACCTTTTACAAGATTTTGTGCCTGGAAATTTACCATCGGAATCCTATAAGATTTCTATGGTACATAAAGTGTGTGACAAAACCCCATAGAATTCCCATGGCATTCCCCATAAAATTGTTAGACAAAAATTTCAAGATATTTTTCCCATTCCAATCCTATGAGAATCATATAGACCATGGGGCCCCATAAAATTTCCTATGATATTTTGCCCACAAACCCCATAGGATTTTTTTTCATCCACCATTAATCATGTGAGTTGTGTGTATTGAATAAATTGGCTGAATGGCGACAAAGTCCGCGGAAAAAATACATTCCGTAAATTCATTGGTCATGTAAATAATAAACGGACAAGTTGATAGTCAAGCAAGACAGACATGTCTGCTAACAGCGTCGGTTTTATGCTCCAATTATTTCAACACAAAAGATTGACCAACTCCTACATGGGAATAGCTGTTTAGTTTTATCCCATAATTTTTTTTCCCCAATTGTTGCATTTTTTTTCAAAATTCAAGAAATTTGAGGGGAAAAAAATTTGAGAATGAAAATTTTTTTTTCGAAAATTTCTTCATTTTTTTTTTTGAATTTTTTTTTTTTTAAATGCCTCAGGTACTTGGAAAAAAAAAGATCAATTGCCTGGATTCTATGCAAACAATGCAGTACAATTCTCGTTTATTCACTTGGCGTGTTAGAGCCGCATTACGTTTTAATTTACAGGAGACCCATTGTTTCTCGCGCTAGATTATCGCTCTAGTTCCGAAAGTTGTCATTCAATTTCGACATTGAGATGTTTCTCTAGAAGTGTTCCACGTCACGTACAGAAAAATTCTAAAGAATTCTTATGGGATAGGCCATAGAAAATTGCATGGGGTTTATATAGGATATGCCATAGGAGTTTCTTGAGATATAGCTATAGGATATAGAAGATGTTGCAGAATTACTGTGGGACACGGGATAGGGGATATTATGGGGATTCCCATGGGAAATGCCATAAGCAGTTTTCTGGGATTCTGCATGATTGTATTTTCCAGAGGGTATCTTATGCTCTATACGGCGGATAGAAAATCTTGTGGGATATCCCATGGGGAATTCTATAGGAATTCCTATGGGGAATTCCGTTGGATATTCTATGGGAAATTCCGTGCGATATTCTATGAGAAATTCTACAGGATATTCCATGGGGAATTCTATAGGAATTCTTATGGGGAATTCTGTGTCATATTCTATGGGGAATTCTACAGGATATCCCATGGGGAATTCTATATGATATCCTATGGGGAATTCTGTAGGAATTCCTATGGGAAATTATGCGGTATATTATATGGGAAATTCTGTTGAATATCCCATGGGGAATTCTGTAAGATATCCTATGGTAAATTCTGTAGGATATCCCGTGGGAAACTCTATAGGATACCCTAGTGGAAATTCTATCGAATATCCTATGGGAAATTCTACAGATTATCCTATGGGAAATTCTGTAGGATATTCTATGGGAAATTCTATTAGATATTCTATCTGAAATTCTTTAGATTATCTTATGGGAAATTCTATGGGAAATTCTATGGGAAATTCTATGGGAAATTCCATCGATTATTTTATGGGAATTGTATATGATATCCGATGGGAAATTCTGTAGAATATCCTACGGGAAATTCTCTAGGATATCCCATGGGGAATTCTACAGGATAGCCTATGGGAAATTCCATAGAATATCCTATGGGAAGTTCTACAGAATACTCTGAGGTATTCGTATGAGACAGGTTTGAATCCGATAGAAAGGGGTTCTTATGGAGGTAATCTTCTAAGATTTTTTATGGCATATTCCACAATGTAAAAAAATTGGAAAAAATCGCAGGAAGTTTGGAAATTTCTTTTCAAAGTCCGAGCAATTTTTAGAACTAATGAGTTCCTTTCGCCAACGGAAAAAATAATTATCCGATCCACCCAAATGAATGAAAAATGTCGCAATTTGGGATTTGCGTGAAGCAACTGAAGCTTCAAATTAACTTAGTTGAATCTTCTTCCCGTGGGCAATTAACGCGCATACTCGCTATCGAAAGTTGACGTATTTTATTACGTGGACACGCGATTCCGCATTTTGCGACGATTGTTCAATTGCAATTGCTGATAACTAGGAGCTGATGAAATTGATTTAGATCGGCCATATGAGGCAAAGACAGGCCAATTACCAAGAAGATTACACTTGGACTCACCCTGTCCTTTTCTAGTACCCCTTACGTATCAAGTTACACAGTGCTATTTATTACTACATAATGTTTCGCGGTTACTCAATTAATCACTTCGGGAATTTTAAGTAGCTGACAACCATTAAGGAAATACTGGCGCGACATTTTTTTATTGCGGTTTGAGGAAGTGAGGGGTAATTGTAAGTGGAATTCATTCAGCTTTTTCAATTGTGGAATATTGGACGTTTGCGGATTTCTGCAATTTTTGAAATACTTAAAATTTTTGCAATTTTCAACATTTTTGAAATTTTGGAAAATTTTTGCAATTTTCAACATTTTTGAAATTTTTGCCATTTTCAACATTTTTAAAATATTTGAAATTTTTGAAAATTTTTGAAATTTCTGAAGATTTTGGAAATTTTTGAAAAGTTTTGAAAAATTTGAAAATTTTTGAAAAATTTGAAAATTTTTGAAAAATTCAATAGTTTTGAAAACTTTGACATTTTTGAAATTTTTGAAAATTTTTGCAATTTTCAACATTTTTAAAATTTTTGAAATTTTTGAAATTTCTGAAGATTTTGGAAATTTTTGGAAATTTTTGGAAAGTTTTGAAAACTTTTGACATTTTTTGAAAATTTTTGAAAAATTCAATAGTTTTGAAAACTTTGGCATTTTTGAAATTTTTGAAAATTTTTGCAATTTTCAACATTTTTAAAATTTTGAAATTTTTGAAAATTTTTGAAATTTCTGAAGATTTTGGAAATTTTTAGAAATTTTTGGAAAGTTTTGAAAATTTTTGACATTTTTTGAAAATTTTTGACATTTTTTGAAAATTTTTGAAAAATTTGAAAATTTTTGAAAAATTCAATAGTTTTGAAAACTTTGGCATTTCTTGAAAATTTTTGCATGTTATTGAAATTTTTTGGAATTTTTTTTTGTTTTATTTATTGTGCTGAAATCTATAAATGTGATTTATGTACACTATCCGTTACAAGAATAATATTAAGAACTTTTACAATCTCGTTCATAACAATATTCTGACAAACAGTAGTCTGGCTTACACTTTAATTTTACAATTTCTCAAAAATTTACATATTTCTACGATATATTTGTGGTCAGCTGCATCTGGAAATTTTTGTGTTCTGTAGGGGGGAGAGCACGTTGACTTTCTTAGATTAGTTAATAATCTGCCCCGTTGCTCATCGAGATTCGTGCAGTGCCACAAAACATGATCGAAGTCTTGCACTTCCGCCCCACAACAACAACTCGGATCACTAATAATTCCAATTCTGTGCAGAGAGGCTCCAAGGTGGTAGTGATTTGCTCTGATGCGATTACACTTACGATACACTCTCTAGATAATTTACAATTTTTGTACCAGGGATACTGTGAATTTCTATGATACTTTTCGAAGAATCTAGCTCCCTTCTTCTTCTTATTATTATTCAACACAAGACATAATATTTTGTCCAAAGTAGAGGCATTTACCTCTTTTGGAATGTTTTGAAATTTTCGAAATTTTTTGAGAAGTTCCGGATTTTTTTTGTATTTTTTAGAATTATTTAAATTTTTGAAATTTTGAAATTTTTGAAATTTTTGAAATTTTTGAAATTTTTGAAATTTTTGAAATGTTTGAAATTTTTAAAATTTTCAAAATTTTTGTAATTTTTGAAATTTTTGAAGATTTGGAAATTTTTGAAATTTTTGAAATTTTTAAAATATTCGAAATTTTTGAAATTTTTGAAATTTTTGACATTTTTGAAATTTTTGAAATTTTTGAAATTTTTGACAGTTTTGACAGTTTTGAAATTTTCAAAATTTTTGAAATTTTCGAAATTTTTAAAATTTTTGAAATTTTTGAAATTTTTAAAATTTTTGAAATTTTCGAAATTTTCAAAATTTTTGAAATTTCTGAAATTTTTGAAAATTTCTGAAATTTTTGAAAATTTTTAAATTTTTTATTTTTTTTCAAAATTTTCAAAAATGTCAAAATTTTGAAATTTCCGAAAAATGCGATGATTAATGAAGTCTCAACATGAAAACCTTTGAAAAAAAAAACATTTTTCCACTTCATAGTCGGAGTGACGCAAGATCTACTGATTCGAACATCTCGTAATATATAGATCAATCATAACTGGACTAAACGATAGTTAATAGCGGTCAAAACGCGAGAATCGACTACTTGAGATTAGTTGGATTGGAATTTATCGACTATGCTCGTGGTTAATGGAGAAAGGATGCTTTCGATATATCAGAGAGTGTATTTCAAAATCAGTTAACTTGCCACGCCAATTTCAAGCCAATTAACGATAACGGAGTGAAAGTTTCGACGAAAAATTCGAATAGACAGGGCAGCATTTATATTGGATCTAGTGTAGTTACATCGAAAAAAATGATCTATTATGGAATTAGGAAGTTCTGCCATTAAAAAAAAAAAAATTGCCATTTCCGACATTTTGCAAATCCGAAGTTGACGAACAGTTCCTGGAACTGTTCCAAGACCTGTTCCAAGAACTGTTCCAAGAAATGTTCCAAGAAATGTTCCAAGAACCGTTCCAAGAACCGTTCCAAGAACCGTTCCAAGAACCGTTCCAAGAACCGTTCCAAGGTGACAAATACTTCGAAGAGACTGTTCGAAGTTGACAAACAGTTCCAAGGCGATAAATAGTTCCAAGAGACTGTTCGAAGTTGACAAATAGTCCAAAGAGACTGTTCAAAGTTCATGAACAGTTCCAAGAACTGTTCCAAGGTGATGAATAGTTCCAAGAGACTCTTCGAAATTGACGAACAGTTCCCCAAGAACTGTTTCAAATTGATGAACAGTTGCCAAGAGACGGTTCGAAGTTGACGAATAGTTCCAAGAGACTGTTCCAAGGTGACGAACAGTTCCAAGAACTGTTCCAAATTGATGAAGAATTCCAAGAAACGGTTCGAAGTTGTTGAACAGTCTCTTCGGACTGTTCGTGAACTTCGAACCGTCTCTTGGAACTGTTCGTTAGTTTGGAACAGTTCTTGGAACTCTTCGTCAATTTGGAACAGTTCTTGGAACTGTTCGCCATCTTGGAACAGTCTCTTGGAACTATTCGTCAACTTCGAACCGTCTCTTGGAACTGTTCGTCAATTTGGAACAGCTCTTGGAACTGTTCGTCAAGTTGGAACAGTTACTTGAAAGTATAATCGACATGGTAGTCAAATAATTCATTTTCCCACGTATTTTCAGATTGGAGATACAATGATTTTACTACTGTGCTTATTAATTCCCGGAACTTTGGGAATTTCGGAATCCTGGAAGCCTGCGATTCCAGCCCATTTGCCAACGAGCATTTTGCAGCATGAAGCTGTGTTTGGAGGTGGGCCCTCGACTTACAGACTTGAGGAACCGTTACAGTCGCCACAAGTGCTGACTCAGGAAGATCAGGATCAGTGTGCTCTGTACAAAGTTAGCATGAGCCAACAGCTGTACTTTGAGGTAAGTCAATATGGGGAACTTTTGCGCAGGTTACGCGGAGAGAAGTTGGCTCCAAGGGAAAAGTTTTCGCCAAGGGCAAAAAATGGCGGAGAAATTCCTTCACGTTTCCGTGTATTTTCGAAACAACTTTTGGAAATGTTCGGGAGAATATTGTATTAGAATTGGGAAGGAGAATTGGGCAAGAATCGCGTGATAGAAGTGAAACTTGAAAACTATTCTAGCACTGAAATTTCCTGACAATTTTCCAATTTATTTTGAAAATTTAGAAAATTGAAAATTTAGAAAATTGAAAATGTTGGAAAATTGAAAATTTTAAAAATTGAAAATTTTGAAAATTGAAAATTTTGAAAATTGAAAATTTTGAAAATTGAAAATTTTGAGAATTGAAAATTTTGAAAATTGAAAATTTTGAAAATTGAAAATTTTGAAAACTGAAAATTTTGGAAAATTGAAAATTTTGAAAATTTAAAATTTTGAAAATTGACAATTTTAAAAATTGAAAATTTTGAAAATTGAAAATTTTGAAAATTGAAAATTTTGAAAATTGACAATTTTAAAAATTGAAAATTTTGAAAATTGAAAATTTTGAAAATTGAAAATTTTGAAAATTGAAAATTTTGAAAATTGAAAATTTTGAAAATTGAAAATTTTGAAAATTGAAAATTTTGAAAATTGAAAATTTTGAAAATTGAAAATTTTGAAAATTGAAAATTTTGAAAATTGAAAATTTTGAAAATTGAAAATTTTGAAAATTGAAAATTTTGAAAATTGAAAATTTTGAAAATTGAAAATTTTGAAAATTGAAAATTTTGAAAATTGAAAATTTTGAAAATTGAAAATTTTGAAAATTGAAAATTGAAAATTGTGAAAATTGAAAATTTTAAACATTTTGAGTTTTTGAAATAGTGGGAATTTTTTCTTTTTTCTAATTTTCAAAGTTCAAAAAAAATTATACAATTTCCGAAATTATTGAATCATTAAAATGTTCGGACAAATAACTTCTACTTGACTGAAAAGAGGTAAAGTTTTCTTCTCGCATCGCGCGATAAATCAAAGCTGCAATGCGACAAAAAGCGTAGTATCCGCGTTTCAAGATAAAGAATAGGGAAATTGATATCGGCGAACGTGAAGAGGGTTCTAAGGAAATCGTGTGTGGATTTTTCAATTGTCGTCTACATGCCGCTAGTCGGGCGTTATGCCAGTTCAACTGGAATGACAAGAAATATATACAATGGCGTTTGTTGGCAATGCATTCGTTTCCGCGGGCTTTTGCGGGACCAAGTGTCAAAATGAAATAAGTCGCTCCATCCTTTTTCATGGGCGTTTATAAAGTTCCAAAATCTTCAGAAATTCCCCATTGGTTCACAAGCGTTTGACAATGATTTGCAAAAAAAACTGTTGCAAAAAAAAATTTTGCAAAAAAAAATTTTGCACAAAAAAATTTTGCACAAAAAAATTTTGCAAAAAAAAATTTTGCAAAAAAAAAATTTGCAAAAAAAAATTTTGCAAAAAAAAAATTTGCAAAAAACTTTGAGCAAAACAAAATTTTGCAAAAAAAAATTTCAAAAGAGAATTCACAAAAGCAAAGTTTGCAAAACCAATGTTGCAAAAAAAATGAGCAAAATAAATTTTGTAAAAAAAATGTTCAAAAAAAAATTTTGAAAGAAAAATCTTTGCAAAAAAAAAAAATTAGCAAAAAAAAATTTGGCCTACAAAATTTTGCAAATAAATTTAGCAAAAAAAAATTTTTTTAATTTGCAAAACCAATTACGAAAAAAATCTCAAAATTTTTCTTTTTAAATCAATCAAAATAAAAATAGAAAAAAAATTTGGGTAACTCAAAACTTCAATTGAATATCTGACAATTTATGAAATCCCATAGAAATCTCATGGGATTTTTTTATATGTAATATATCTGAGAAATATCCGGAATTGTCGTATGTTATGCAATTTCTTGTTTCCTTATATTTTTCTGTGTGAATAAAAAACCTTTGTTGAGGTATTGACGTGTGGGAAACGGAGCGATTTGACAGGATAAATTGATGGTTTTGACGAAACTGACATGTTCTCGCGCGCATTAGAAGTCAATTCCCGGTTTTCATGCGCGTTAGGGAAACATGTGATTCTGTGGATCACAGGTATTAGAGATGAAGGAACTAGGACGCCCACAGTTTTCAATAAACCCGAGTTATCAAGCGGGGTATTATAATTATATTCATGTTAGGGCGTCAGTGGTCGCGCCATTGCCCCAACGTTCTCCAGGCGCGCGTTGAGAGAATTTCTCATATTTTGTTTGGCGGAGGATATATCGAAATGTGAGGGAGATAGCCCAATTTTCATGATAACGTTTTTTGTAGTGCACATTGAGAGCTACAATAAAGCCTTATACAAAAAGTCGGTAATATTTTTAGTTTCGAAGATATCTGCCAAAAACGCGGTCGGTTGATGCCGCGGAATTTCTCCGCGGATGCCGCGAGTGCGAACCCCGCGACACGCGCGAACCGCGAGAATTCTGATCGAGTTGAAGAATATAATTTCCATCAGCTTATCTGTGTGGTATAAATGATTTTTATCTCCACCTCAATCAAGTGGGAGAGTTACTTGGGGCATTGAAAAAGTTTCGCTGAAATAGTTCAATTGACAGTAGAAAAATCAATTACACTCAGACATTTCCGCGGAATTGATTCACTTGCCGCGCAAATCAAATGCATTCAATTTGCCGTCAGTAAACATCCCAACCTGCCTATAAAGTTGCACCAGCATTACGGTAATATGTTGCGAACAAAGAAGTTGAAACGAATTACAAAAATTTTTTCGACGATTATTGGCGGGTAAAATCCTCGCGGACTCGCGGATTACATCATCGAGTTTATTATTGTTTAATATGCCGATGTTATCTCACAATATTTTCCTGCGCAACGAAATTCGCAAAAGGTTTGAAAAAATGGGTATTGAAAATTTTTACAAATTTGAAAAAATTTCGAAAACTTTTCAAAAATTTCGAAAAATTTTCAAAAATTTCGAAAAATTTCGAAAAATTTTCAAAAATTTCCAAAAATTTTCAAAAATTTCAAAAAAAATTTTCAGTCAATTTTCGAATTTTTTAATTCAAAATCAAAATGGGGAAGAATTTCTAAAAAATTAAACATTAAGGAAAATGTGGAAAAAAAATTAAAGATTGCAAAAATAAAAAAAATTAAATTTTAGAGTCGATTTTTTAGGTTTTAAATTCAAATTCAAAATGGGGAAAAATTTATGAAAAAATAGAAAGTACGGAAAATGTGGGGAAACAAATTAAAAATTGAAAAAATATTTTTTTAGAGTCAATTTTCTAATTTTTAAATTCAAAAGTAAAATGGGGAGAATTTGTCAAAATTTGGAAGTTACGAAAAATGTAGGGGAAAAAATTAAAGATTTAAAAATTAAAGATGCAAAAAAATATTTTGGAAATTATGAGGGTTGGATGGTTGAAGGAAACTCAATTTTTTGTTTTCAATTTTTAAGGAATCGAGCGCAGAATCGACACGGCGAAAGTTATGGCGCGATCCAATGTAGAAATTTCGTGATATCGCAGCGGTTTTATGACGTGAGATTAGCGCATTAAACGGCTAATAAAGTCGGTGGGGAAATACTGAGAACAGAGAATGTTTTTTTGCATAAAATAGAGGCAAAATTGTTTCATTGTTTGATCTGACTCTTTTGTTCTTATTATTGCAATTTTAAAATTACTGATTTTTTACGAAATTATGAAATCTCTAATTTTTCTTTCCATTTTTTTGAGCTCTCCGAGGATTCTTGAAATTTTTGCACAATTTTGGGATTTCGGAAAATCTCAAAAATTTGGAGATTTTGGAAAATTTTCAAAATTCTGAGAATTTAAAAATTTTTAAAAATTTTGAGTTTTTGGAAAATTTTGAAATTTTTGAATTTCTAAAATTTTCTTTTTAAAAAAAATTGAGATGAAAATTTTTTCGGGTTTTCAAAATTTGGTAAATCGTCAAAATTGCAAAAGACGAAAATTTTCCCAATTGTCAAAATTCAATTTATGATTTTCGTTTTTAATTCCCCAAAATGTGACAACATAAATGTACGTATGTCATATATTAAATGCCCCAAAAGTTGAATTGCGCAATGTAACGTTATTGATACGTCGTAGATGTAAACTTGAAATGATGATCTTGAAATGGGTGACTTGGGCAATTGTCAGTGGCTGAAATTACGGTGAATGTAGCGATAATAATAATGAAAGTGAAGTGAAAACCTCTTAAGGCCGTCATTCCGTAAGAATCATACATGAATGCACTCTGTGATTTGGCTCGCCGATTGGATAAAACCGGAGATTCGTACGGGACTCTATGGTTTTCATGAATGCCCGTCACTTATAGTCAGTGAAATCTCAGTTGTAATACTCCCCACATTACTAGGCACTTTTTATTGTTACTTCCTGCATATTTTTTTGAATGCTCAAATTATGTAAATTTTTGGTTTAATAATTTTTCAATTTTATGGGTCGTTGAGTGGGTAGGTGGGTGGGTTGTTGAGTGGGTGGGTGGGTGAGTGGGTGGGTGGGTGAGTGTGAGAGGTTGGGTGGTTCAGTGGGTGAGTGGGCGAGTGTGAGAGGGTGGGTAGGTAAGTGTGGGTGAGTGGATGAGTGTGCGTGGGTGAATGTGGGTGGGTGTGGGTAGGTGAGTGTGTTTGGGTGTGGGTGGATGGGTGAGTGTGGGTGGGTGAGTGGGTGTGTGTGTGTGGGTGGGTGAGTGTGAGAGGGTGGGTGGGTAAGTGTGGGTGAGTGGATGAGTGTGGGTGGGTATGGGTAGGTGAGTGGATGAGTGTGGGTGGGTATGGGTAGGTGAGTGTACTTGGGTGTGGGTCGGTGTGGGTGGGTGGGTGAGTGGGTCGGTGTGGGTGGGTGGGTAACTGGGTGTGTGTGTGGGTGGATGAGTATGCGTGGGTGACTGTGGGTGGGTGGGCGAGTGGGTGGGTAAGTGGGTGTGTGTGTAGGTGGGTGGGTGGGTAAGTGGGTGTGTGTGTGGGTGGGTGAGTGTGAGAGGGTGGGTGGGTAAGTGTGGGTGAGTGGATGAGTGTGGGTGGGTATGGGTAGGTGAGTGTGCTTGGGTGTGGGTGGGTGGGTGGGTGAGTGGGTCGGTGTGGGTGGTTGGGTGAGTGGGTCGGTGTGGGTGAGTGGGTGAGTGGGTCGGTGTGGGTGGGTGAGTGGGTGGGTAAGTGGGTGTGTGTGTGGGTGGATGAGTGTGCGTGGGTGGGTGTGGGTAGGTGAGTGCGGGTGGGTGGGTGAGTGTGTTTGGGTGTGAGTGTGGGTGGATGGGTGAGTGTGGGTGTGTGTGTGGGTGAGTGGGTGGGTATGTGGGTGGGTGGATGAGTGTAGGTGAGTGTAGGTGGATGGGTGTATGTGTGTAAGTGGCTGGGTGGTTACTTAGGTCTATCCTCCACTATGACGTAATAAAAAAAAATCGAGCTTAGTTACCGGCCGTATTTAATTGGATTGTAATGAATATTTAAGGGTTTAATAATAAGGGTTTAGTCAGAATGGTAAAATAAAAAGTTAGTGATTCATTAGCTACGTCGACTACGTAACTTTAAAGTATAGGCAATAACTACCTGTTTCTGTTCCGTTATTGCGGGCAAGCTTTTCCATATGCTGACTTGCAAAATTCCTTTTTTCATGGGGAGATTAACGAGTGACTAATTGACACATAATGCGTAATGCTGGGCTGTTATGCTGGGGTGTTATTATCGGATGAAGTCTCATCAGGCGGACGCTTACTTGCCATAAATTTCACTCTTGTCCCAGTCTCATATAAAACTTTAAATATGTTGCGATTTTTCGAAATTCGAGAAAGTTTGAAAGTTTTCCAAATCATGAAATTTTTGCATGAATTTTGAGGATTATAGAAATTTTGACAATTTTGGAAATTTTGGAAAATTTTGGAAAATTTTTGAAAATTTTGAGAAATTTGAAAAATTTATAAATTTTGTAGAAAATTCCAAAAATGTGCAAAAGAAAAAATTAAAAATCAAGAGTTTAAAAAATTTCACAAACCAAGTTTTCCTAAAATTTCACTTCCGCTAATTTTCCAAGTTCACGTGGAAAGGTCATTCACACGTTCCATCACGTGGACATAAAAGTTGAGCCGTAAAAGAAGGAAAAAAACGTAAATTGACTACTGTGTTCAATAGTGGTTTCTTGTCACGACATTGCGTCATGACCAAAGACGAGATAACGTTAAATGTGATAGATATATATATATATATACTGCAGTAGAAGAAAGTGCATTCGCGATAATGAAATTGAATGGGGACTTTCGCCGGGAATTAAAATTCTGGCTCGACAAGCGGATCTTTCGGAACCAAAAAAAAAAATTCGAAATTTTTTCCAAATTTCCAATTTTTGAAAAAAAAAATTTCAAAAATTTTTGAGTCTCAAATTTTGGCAAATTTAGTTTTTTTTTTTACATTTTCGAAATTGTTCAAATTTTGGTTAAACATTTTGGAAAATTAGAGAATTTTGAATTTTTTGATTTTTTAAATTTTTGAAATTTTGAAATTTGCGACACTTTTGAATCATTGCGTAGAAAATTGAAAATAAAATTTCAATAACATAAAATAATGAATGACTGAACATTTGTGTGTGACTATGAGCAATATTTTCAGATGGAATCTGAGCTTTGCACGCGATTTCGCGAGGTCTTCTTGAGCATAAAAATTCTAGACTATTTTTTGCTTCCAGTATGACAAAGTTTATGAATTGAAAAATGAGATTTTACGTTGAAAAAAATTTTTGGGCAATTAAAAAAAAAACAAAATGAAAAAATTAATGAAAAAAATTCTGATGTCAGCGTATTTCCAACGTGGATAAAACCGTCTTGGAGATGATGTGTGTGTGTGTGTGTGTTTGCATATAGGTGAGTGGAAAGGGGAAGGAGTGGGTGTATACGTGTGTGTGTGGGTGGCTGTGTGTAGGTGTGTGTGTGTGTGTCCGTATGTGCTTCATTAGCTTCTGGCTCAAGTCGCTTGTAGTTCCGCAATTACTGTTAAAAAATGTAATTTTGCATTTATCTCGAAAATGAGTGAGTTTAGAGAAAAATGATAGATTAGGTTTCTTATCGGAAATGCAATTCTCTACAAAAAATGATTAGTACCATTTTCTCTTAAAACCAGTTGGTAACGGGATATTCAGTATTATTGAATCTTGCTTTAGTCTAGCGACTAATTTCCATTTTTTATGGCATGAGATTGGGTGGTTAAAATTTCCATATCGATTTATTGGAGCCACAATTTCAAACGAAATTTGAATTTCCTCGTGGCTCAGTATCCAGGAAATTATCCGATCCTGTGGATAGTTTCAGTGAACAAAAGCGCTTCATCTACATCGAAAACCGCGAATTAGACAAACATTTCAGTGCCGAGAAAATGCAGTCGATTGTTCTTCGCGAATTTTAATTCCCAGCGAAAGTCGCCACTCAATTTCATTATCTTAAATGCACTTTCTTCTGACTCAAGTGCATATATATGCATTGTATGCGGTGTGGATAGTTGCTGAGGGATTAGCCCGCTTTTTGTTGCGACACAAGGTTGAAATTTTCTGTTTGGAATTTCTAAGGTGAGAGTCTTGGAATTTTTTTGGGAATTTCTTTGACATATTTTTACACTTTTTGCAATTTTTGAAATTTCTGGAATTTTTGGAATTTTTGCCATTTTTGCAATTTGAAATTTTTGAAATTTTTGAAATTTTTGAAATTTTTGAAATTTTTGAAATTTTTGAAATTTTTGAAATTTTTGAAATTTTTGAAATTTTTGAAATTTTTGAAATTTTTGAAATTTTTGAAATTTTTGAAATTTTTGAAATTTTTGAAATTTTTGAAATTTTTGAAATTTTTGAAATTTTTGAAATTTTTGAAATTTTTGAAATTTTTGAAATTTTTGAAATTTTTGAAGTTTTTGAAATTTTTGAAATTTTTGAAATTTTTGAAATTTTTTGAAATTTTTAAAATTTTTGAAATCTTTGAAATTTTTTGAATTTTTTGAATTTTTTGAATTTTTGAAATTTTTGAAATTTTTGAAATTTTTGAAATTTTTGAAATTTTTGAAATTTTTGAAATTTTTGAAATTTTTGAAATTTTTGAAATTTTTGAAATTTTTGAAATTTTTGAAATTTTTGAAATTTTTGAAATTTTTGAAATTTTTGAAATTTTTGAAATTTTTGAAGTTTTTGAAATTTTTTGAAATTTTTAAAATTTTTGAAATCTTTGAAATTTTTTGAATTTTTTGAATTTTTTGAATTTTTTGAATTTTTTGAAATTTTTGAAATTTTTGAAATTTTTGAAATTTTTGAAATTTTTGAAATTTTTGAAATTTTTGAAATTTTTGAAATTTTTGAAATTTTTGAAATTTTTGAAATTTTTGAAATTTTTGAAATTTTTGAAATTTTTGAAGATTTTGAAATTTTTGAAATTTTTGAATCTTTTTGGCATTTTTGGCATTTTTGAAATTTTTGAAATTTTTGAAATATTTTGAAATTTTTTGAAATTTTTGAAAATTTGAAATTTTTCGAAATTTTTGCCATTTCTAAAAATTTGAAATTTTTCGAACTCGTCAAAATTTTTCGAAATTCCTAAAAAATTTTGAAATCTTGAAAATTTTCGGAAACATGAGATTCTACAATTTTTGGAATTTTCAAAATTATTGGACTATTTTTTGAAGAAGAAGACTATGGAAAAATTGTGAAAACTGTGAGGAAATTTGACCGAAATATGAAAATTTTGTTACGATTTTGAAATGCCACTTCAATCATTGCCCTCCAAATGTACAAACCGTAAAAAAGATAAGTCAATAAGTCCATAAAACAATATTGCACTATGGATGGCGTGACGAGCTTTAGCCGGAAAAGGGGCAAAAAATCCTGGATTCCCTCCGGGCATTTCTATTTTTGAACCTTCAAACTGTGTGCCGTGAAATAGGACATTTGCGAAAGAGATTGTACTGTGCGAAAATAACCAGTTCGTCGACCCACACACACCAGCCAATGTTAGTCGTGTGGCGTTCGCACTTCCGTGTAACATGACATCCGTGTCCCATCAAAATCGTTTCTATGTGACTCTACGGAATACACGAGAAAAAAAAAATTTTCCCCCCAAATTTTCACAGACAATAAATTTACAGCAAAAAAATTCCACAACTCTTCCTTTAAAATTTTCCAAAAATTTTAGATTTTTGCATTTTCCGAAAAATTAAATTTTTTTCCCGTTTTACGAAAAATTAATTTTTTTACGTTTTTCGAAAAATTGCGAATTTTTAACGTTTTAAAAAAAAATGCAAATTTCTGAATTTTTTTTTTAAATTGCAAATTCATCAAATTTTTGAAAATTTTGAAGAAAAAAAATGGAATTGTTGAAAATAATTAATTCTGAACTGTTCAACCCCTAATTTATTTTTCAGTATATCCACTATAAAATCAATATGCCGGAGCTCAAGGAATTCAGCCTCTGTATGTGGACCAAATTTACGAACCACACAAATGATCATCCGCTCTTTTCCTACGCAGGTAAATACCACGTAAGGAGATTATAATTGTAATTTGAATGTGTTACAGCAAAGTGAAATACGTAGAAATTCCCCATAGCATTTCTCTGGGAATTTTATAGGAATTCTATGGAAGAATTCCATGGGGGAATTCTATGGGAGATTTCTATGGAAGAAATCCATGGAGGAATTCTATGGGAGATTTCTATGGAAGAATTCCATGGGGGAATTCTATGGGAGATTTCTATGAAAGAATTCCATGGGGGAACTCTATGGGAGAATTTTATGGGAATTCTATGGAAGAATTCTATAGGAGAGTTCTATGGAAAATTCTATGGGAGAATTCTATGGAAGAATTCTATGGGAGAATTTCATGGGGGAATTGTATGGGAGAATTTTACGGGAATTCTATGGAAGAATTCTATAGGAGAGTTCTATGGAAAATTCTATGGGAGAATTCTATGGAAGAATTCTATGGCAGAATTCTATGGGAGATTTCTATGGAAGAATTCTATGGGGGAATTCTATGGGAGATTTCTAGGGAAGAATTCCATGGGGGAATTCTATGGGAGAATTCTATGGGAGATTTCTATGGAAGAATTCTATGGGGAATTCTATGGGAGATTTCCATGCAAGAATTCCATGGGGAATTCTATGGCAGAATTCCATGGGGGAATTCTATGGGGGAATTCTATGGGAGATTTCTATGAAAGAATTCCATGGGAGAACTCTATGGGAGAATTTTATGGGAATTCTATGGAAGAATTTTATGAGAATTCTATGGAAGAATTTTATGGGAATTCTATGGAAGAATTCTATAGGAGAATTCTATGGAAAATTCTATGGGAGAATTCTATGGGAGAATTCTATGCGAGATTTCTATTGAAGAATTTCATGGGGGAATTCTATGGGAGATTTCTATGGAAGAATTCCATGGGGGAATTCTATGGGAGATTTCTATGGGAGATTTCTATGGAAGAATTCCATGGGGGAATTCTATGGGACAATTCTATGGGGGAATTCTATGGAAGAATCCTATAGAAATTCTATGGAGGAATTCTTTGGGAGATTTCTATGACAGAATCCCATGGGGAACTCTATGGGAGAATTTTATGGGAATTCTATGGAAGAATTCTATAGGAGAATTCTGTGGAAAATTCTATGGGAGAATTCTATGGAAGAATTCTATGGGATAATACTATGGGTGAATGCTATGGGAGAATTCTATGGGTGGATGCCATGGAAATCCTATGGAAATTCCATGGGATCTCTATGGAAATCCTATGGAAATTCCATGGGATCTCTATGGAAATTCTATGGTAATTCCATGGAAATTCTATGGTAATTCCACGGAAATCACATGGGAACTCTATGGCAATCCTATATGATTTTTTCATACATAGTACAACTGTATACATGTTAGTTATCGAATACATTTCGATTTTTCACGGATTGTTTACCATTTCATTTATCACATATGTTTCATAGGGTTTTACTAAGTAAATATATCACTACTTTTTTCCAATGTTTGTAGTTGTGGAAATCATTGTGGGCAATCGAGCGCAATAACTTCAATGATTTATTGCATTTTTTTTTACCTAATTTTTTTGGGGGTAAATGAGCTGCTCATTTATTTATTGATTTACGAGTCCGATAACCATTTGATTCTCAAAAGGCAGTAATTTTCCCCGCAATTTCTTCGTTGGATCAAACGAGACGTTTAGAAAGCGATCTAAATACCTAGTTGACATATTTCGCTTGCGCAATTCTATTAGAACTTTAATAATTAATCATAATCTGGGAACTTGTCCCCTTCGGTCCAATTATTTTAAAAAATTCACACACTTATTGAAAAAAAATTTAGATGGGGAAAAAAAATTTAAACTTTCAAAAATGTTGAAAAAAAAAATTCAAAAATTAATTTTCGCAAATGGCAAATTTTTTCAAAATATAATTTCCGAATTTCGAAAAATTCAAAATCCAATTTTTTTTTCGAAATTTCCAAAATTACGAAAATTTTTCAGAAATTTTTGTGAGCATTTTAAAAATTCCGGGAGTTTGTAAAATCACCAAAATTTTGAGTTTTTCTTCTGACACATTTCACTTGCGCAATTCAATCAGAGCGTCGATGATCAATCCTACCCAGTAAAGTCGTTGCTTCCGTTCTCATTTTTCACCAATTTAGTAATTGAGGGGAAAAGGCAGAAAAAGAAAAATTAAAGGAAAATGAATTACAGTTGCATCGCTTACTCCATCGTTCTGAGATAATCTTGAAAGTGAGGTCTCATAAGTTAAGTCTTCCATGCGTGTGATTAGATCATACATAACTTGATCGACTAAATATACCGTCAAAAGAAAATTCAAAAATTGGAATTTCAAAATCAAATTTTATTTATAAAAAATCCAAAAAAAAATTTACATTATTTTAAATTTTAAATTTTAAATTTTAAATTTTAAATTTTAAATTTTAAATTTTAAATTTTAAATTTTAAATTTTAAATTTTAAATTTTAAATTTTAAATTTTAAATTTTAAATTTTAAATTATTGAAAACTCCCAAAAAAAAAATAGTAAAATAAACCTCGAAATATGGAAGAGCGATATCCAAATTTCATGCAGCAATTTGGAAATTAGAAATTAAACATTTTCAAAATTCCAAAAATTTTCAAAATTTGGAACAATCGTTAAAAAAGCAAAAAAATTTTTTTTAGGTGGGGGATGGAAAGAGGATGAAATTTGGAATCGAAAGTTTCTTCTTGACTTTTCTCTCCGAGGCCTCCCCACCGAGTTATTCAATTTTTAAGTGGGCCAATCAGAACGTAGCTCCGCCCCCTCGGTCAGTGGTTCTCATTCAATGGTTTCAGATTGCAAAAAATTGGGATTGTACCCCTCAAGTTTGCGTGAAATTGCAGTTTTTCTCAATTTATAACCAATCAACGAGTTATTCAATTTTTAACTCGGCCAATCAGAGCGTAGCTCCGCCCCCTCGGTCAGTGCTTCTCATTCAATGGTTCCAAATTGAAAAAAAACTGGGATTATACACTTCAAGGTGGCATAAAATTCCAGTTTTTTCTCAATTTATGACCAATCAACGAGTTATTCAATTTTTAACTGGGCCAATCAGAGCGTAGCTCCGCCCCCTCGGTCAGTGCTTCTCATTCAATGGTTTCAGATTTTAAAAAACTAAGATTTTACATTTCAAAGTCACAGTACGATTCAAGATTTGGCTAGTTCAAGATGCGTAAAATTCCAATATTTCCCTAATTTCTAACCAATCAACTGAGAGCCACTGGACGAGGGGGCGGAGCTACGCTCTGATTGGCCCACTTTAAAATTGAATAACTTGGCCGGGGGGCTTCAGAGAGAAAAGTGGATAAGGAACTTTCGTCCCCAAATTTCACCCTCTTTCCACCCCCAAATTAAAAATGCATAGTTACGGGTCACCTTGGACCCCACATTCGAAGAAAATTTGACTTTAGAGAATTTTGAAAATTTCAGGATTTTCTAAAAATTTCTCACAATATGAAAAATTTGAAAATTTGCAGTGGGCGACCAGCCGCGAGGAATTTTAGCGTGGATCGCGAATACCCAAAGGAGTTCCTACTACATGATGAGCATAGACGGTCACACACTTTATCGCCTGAACTATCCTCTGCGCTTGAACAAATGGTACCACTCCTGCCAAAGCTGGAATGGTCGGACAGGTGAATGGCAAATTTGGGTAAACGACGAGCGGGTCGGTCGGGGTTTCAACAATCGCGTAAGTATCCCAAAAATCCTTAAGGGCCCACCAGACAAGGTTGAATTGCAACTATAACTTGCCTGCATAAATTGACAATTATAATTCCTCAAAATTCAATTATCGTGCCAAAAAACATACACACATGGACAGACCCAAATTTTTTTATGAATTTTTTTGAGCCTCAGAAATTGAATTTCAAAAATATTTTCACCCTTTCCTTCTAACACTCAACGGACAAGCTTGCTTAATTCATAAATTGAAATGGTGGGAATACAATTCTGAATGGGTCATTTGGGTTTATTTTCAGCTCGTGGGACACGTGATTCCAGGAAATGGAATTGCCATTTCGGGACAAGAGCAGAGGCAACTTGGGGGAGGTTTTCTCGAGGGTCCAACTGCTCCACAAGGTAAAAAATAATTTAACGGTATTCTTCATCTAGACTGGCATTTTTAGGGTTAACAGATAAAAACGTGTCTATAAAATTGAAAAAAAAAATGATTGACGGTCCGTTGTTAGAAAAGTCCGTATCAACGTCATGGCAACACCCCATCAACCTCTTCGTCGAACTTACGGAGTGACATGGGGTTGATAGGGAGCTGAATGGTTGATGAGGAGGTTGATTGAAAGGTTGATGAGAACGTTGATGTGGGAGCTGATGGGAAGATTGATGGAAAGGTTGATGACAACGTTGATGTGGAAGCTGATGGGAAGGTTGATGGGAAGGTTGATGAGGAGGTTGATGAGGAGGTTGACGAGAACGTTGATGTGGAAGCTGATCGGAAGGTTGAAGACGAGGTGGACAAGAACGTTGATGGGAAGGTTGATGTGGAAGTTGATGAGAAGGTTGATGATGAAGTTAATGGGAAGATTGATGAGGAGGTTGAGGAGAACATTAATGTGGAAGTCGATTGAAAGGTTGATGAGGTGGTTCACGAGAATGTTGATAGGAGGTAGGGAGCCGAGGTTGATGAGGAATTCTAATAACATAGAAGCTCTGTTTGAAGCAAGCTTATGGGAAGGTTGATGTGGAAGTTGATGGAAAGGTTGATGACAACGTTGATGTGGAAGCTGATGGGAAGGTTGATGGGAAGGTTGATGGGAAGGGTGATGAGGAGGTTGATGAGGAGGTTGATGGGAAGGTTGATGGGAAGGTTGACGAGAACATTGATGTGGAAGCTGATTGGAAGGTTGATGAGGAGGTGGACAAGAACGTTGATGGGAAGGTTGATGTGGAAGTTGATGAGAAGGTTGATGATGAAGTTAATGGGAAGATTGATGAGGAGGTTGAGGAGAACATTAATGTGGAAGTCGATTGAAAGGTTGATGAGGTGGTTCACGAGAATGTTGATAGGAGGTAGGGAGCCGAGGTTGATGAGGAATTCTAATAACATAGAAGCTCTGTTTGAAGCAAGCTTATGGGAAGGTTGATGTGGAAGTTGACGGAAAGGTTGATGACAACGTTGATGTGGAAGCTGATGGGAAGGTTGATGGGAAGGTTGATGAGGAGGTTGATGGGAAGGTTGATGTGGAAGTTGATGAGAAGGTTGATGATGAAGTTAATGGGAAGATTGATGAGGAGGTTGAGGAGAACGTTAATGTGGAAGTCGATTGAAAGGTTGATGAGGTGGTTCACGAGAATGTTGATAGGAGGTAGGGAGCCGAGGTTGATGAGGAATTCTAATAACATAGAAGCTCTGTTTGAAGCAAGCTTATGGGAAGGTTGATGTGGAAGTTGACGGGAAGGTGGATGAGAAGGTTGATGAGAACGTTGATGGGAGCTACGGGGAAGGGGGTTGATGAGGAGTTCTAATCACATGGAAGCTGTGTCCGAAGCAGGCTTATGGTAGAAGTTGATGTGGAAGTCGATGGAAAGGTTGATGAGCAGGTTGACGAGAACGTTGATGGGAAGGTTGATGAATAATTCTAATCATGTGGAAGGTCTGTTCCGAGCAGGCTTATGGGAAAGTTGATGAGAAGGTTGATGAGCAGGTTGAGAATGTTGATGGGAGCTAAGGGGAGGGGGTTGATAAGGAGTTGTGATCACATGGAAGCTCTGTCCGAAGCACGTTTATGGTAGAAGTTGATGTGGAAGTTGATGGAAAGGTTGATGAGGAGGTTGACGAGAACGTTGATGGTAGTTGCGGGGGGGGGGGGTTGATGAAGAGTTCTAATCACATGGGCGCTCTGTTCGAAGCAGGCTTATGAGAAAGTTGATGGAGAAGTTGATGAGAAGGTTGATGAGCAAGTTGACGAGAAGGTTGATGGGAGTTGGGGGCGGGGGGTTGATGAAGATTTCTAATCACTTTGAGGCTCTGTTCGAAGCGAGCTTATGCAATGAAATCAATCAAATAGTCTCCATAATCATTCTTCTATATCTAATTACATTGTGGTCCACATTGGTAACTTTCATCCTTAAGATGATTCTTAAATAGCTTGATTTCATTCACAAGTATCGCTATATAGGATTCATCAAAATTAGAGGCGGAGACCTATTAACGCTTGCTCGTAACTGGCAATCGATATTAATCTGTGAATTTCAGGTTCAGGTGGTATGCTTGGAGAACTAACGATGGTTCAGTTATACAATGTTGCACTGACGGCCGGCAAAGCCCACAAGGACCACAAGCATCATCATGCTCACCACTATGAACACGATACAAGCAATAATAGACCCCTGGACACAACGACCCCAGCTCCAGTTACAGGACCACCATTACCCATGCATCCCTATCTCACTGGAGGGCAAATTAATCATCAGGTACCCTTCAGCTACTCTATCTATTCGCACGAAAATTTATAGACGTAAATGGGGGTAAGGTGAAAAAAAAATAGATGGGCTGGGTGTGTGTACTTTCTTTCCAATCTCTCATTTTTCTCACCAATTGTTTATAACGCTCTAACGCCGAAACGGTTGAAGATACGAAAAAAGTCAGGAGACACAAAATATGTATTTTTTTATAAGGAACAACATTTATTCGACACATTTTTGCGTATCTATAATATTTCGTGAGATACAGCGTTATAAACAATTGAAATTGTTAATAGCAATAGAGAGCAGGAGACATATATGGAGCAAAAAGTAATGAGCTCTAAGTTAGGGCAAGACGCTTCGATTGCGTCATACAGGACCTTGATCGGATTTGAATCATATTTTAAGGATATTCAACCGGTATATTAAAAACAAAAGTTTATGACCCTTCCTATAATTCGTTATATTTATCGCCAATAATTTTCAATTAATATGTCAATGCGTTAATTAGTTGAAGTGATAGCCATAGAAAATTATTATATTGTATTTGATTTTGCGAATCAATATTATATTGTTTAAACAAATTAATGAAAAACAAATTTTAGTCAATCGTCATGAAATTTTTACCATCTTTTTATATCTGCTTCAATAGTAAATTTTCAAAATTTCAACAAATTTGTACATTTTGAACTGTATTTACAGAAATTTTTATTTTTCTCCTAAGAGGCCGTGTTAATTGAGAACTTTGATAATTAATAACTACAAAACGGTGTTGTGAATCAATCTGAAATTTCATACAGGCATCTGTTATCGCTTCAAAAACATTGTGTCAAAATTTCAAGCAATTCGTACATCTTCGCCAATGTAGGTGGAATATCCTTAAATCTTCGGCGACACAGCGCCGTCTCACTTCTTAATAACATTAACTCACTTAAACCTAGCTACACTAACACTAACATTCATCGATTCCACACACACATAAAGAAATTTTGTTTAAATAGTCTAGAAAGGTCAGAAATACCACGAAACGTGGACATCTGATAGGAAATCGATTGTTCATTTTCGGGGTGAAAACAATAACTCCTCCTGAAGAATGAAGAAAAAATGTGCCTGGGAGCATGAATCACCTCATCACCTAATCCTTCAAATCTCTTCCCCAGGTAAAGCTGAATCCAGGTGTGACCCTCCAAATAACGCAAAATGGTCTGACCCTTCGCCACCCCTCGGTACCCGCCCCCGCTGTCCCAATGCCCTTCCCACCCCCAAATCCCGATCTGCCCCAAATCCTACCTGGACCCACCCCACTGCCATCCTACACTCCAATCTACGGAACTTCCCAATTTTTCGGCAAGCGTTTCTTCCCGCTGCCATCAACCACCCCTAGACCACAGCTCAACGACTTCAGCTTCGTCGACGGTGAATTCCGCCTCTACAATAGAGACAAGAACTTGTACAAACGAGACAGCTCCAAGGACGAAGCATCTCCAGCCGCAGAGGACATCACTCCGGACAAAGAGCTGATTACCGCCGCGTTCGAATCGAAAAGAACCGTCAAACGAGAAGCTAAGTTCGACGAAACCAAGGAGGACCATCAGCACGTCAAGCGAGAAGCTCTCGACTTCGGATCGGAAGCATCATCAGCGAGCCTCTCGGAACCCACATCAGAGCCGGTGGAACCACAGGGAACCAAGGTTGTCACTAAACGCGGCCTAGTCCAGTTCTCCGATGGTACACTCCTAGACGATACATTCCTAGTTTCCCAAAACCTAAACAACGACTACTTCACCGGTCTAGCTAGCTTCAGCAATCAGCAGTCTCCACCTACCACCGATAAAAAGGAAGAGCGCGAGCCAGCTGAGGCTGAAGTGAGAATGGTGATGGATGTATGCGATGGATGCACACCGGATCCATTTGAAAGGGCCCTCGTAATGGACTGGCGAAGTGTACCCAAGAAAGTTTACTCCGGTGCACTCTGGATACCCGCTATACCAATGTGCAAGGTGTTCTAATCGTTTTGTACTTTACAGTTACTTTCGTGAAAATTTAGAGAGTATTGAGTCGGATACCATTTGTTTTCCGGTGCCTTGGATAAAGGCATTTGCGCCATTTTGTTGAGGCTTTTAACGGTAATTTAGGTTAGTCGTTATTTATCGCAACTAACTCGTAGAATTCAGAAGTGTTTTTTATCGAAGTGAAACTTCTATAGGCGCCTTTGGGTGTGAATCGAATACACGCGAGTCCCTATGTTACAAAAACCGACAGCATTGGGGAGGGGGAAGCGCCATATATGGAGTGAGTACGTACTTTACTCGCTAGGATGTAGAGACGGTAGGCGAGGTACGGGGAGGGGAGCACGAGAGAGAGAAGAATAGAGCATTCACGCACATCTAGATCCATTTACAACGTGCTGCATGGGAACGTCGATAATGACACGTTCGTCGTAGTTTAACGCAGGACGTAAGATGGCGTTATACGCATTTTCTATCCACGGTAAAAAGCCAGGTGTTGTCCAGTTTGGTGGGTTAATGTATACGTTATATATGTGCCGAGCGTTATTTTCTATATCATAATTTATGTCCGGAATAATTTGGTGTGTGTGTTAATCAAAAGTTTTCGTTTCTTACTTCAGTTATCACAAACCGATAATTTCATTTCTAGAAAATCGTGAGATGGAAACAGAATGAAAAATCTTTTGTATATTGATGTAATTGGATTGTTTCAAATCATAACATCCGATTCACACTGATATTAGAGCCACTGATCCTATCTTATCCTCAGCGGTAGAAAAAAATATTTACAGAACATCATAACATCTCTATGAATTCAGCCCCTATGAAGTTTCACTTCTATCGCGTAGCTCTCTACGCACATGTTTTTTTTTTATCGTTCAGTATTTTTTTAGGTCAATTCAGTAGAGTGGACTTTTTTGGATCATTTCTTTCAGAGGATTCAAACAGCACTTGCAGCTTTCGGAAGCTTTTTCTGAAGGCTACATTTGCGTTAAAATCTTCTGAGAGCTTTTGATAATCTAGACAATGTGTGCGTGTTTGTTTTTGTACAGAATGCTTATGACTAAGATTAAGTTATGTTTTGTTAGGTAGTCTAAGTTCTTTTTTTGTACAAATTCTTGAGATGAATAAAGGTATATATATGTATTTGGAAGTTTGAAAGTTTCAAGTGCACTTACCTTGCTCTTGTGGATGTGCTGGTGTTGAAATTCACTGTCAAATTCAGGCTCACTGAAGTAACTCTGGTCCTCCCAATGGGGTGGTAAGCCTTGGCCACCAACTGGAACACCTTGGAGTGGTCCTGGCATTCCCACAATATCGCTCTTCTCGATTAAGCGGAGAACACTTCGATCCCTGATGTCTCGTAAGTGGGACCTTCATGGTTAGAACATGGATCAATTTACCAATATAACATATATCATTAAGTTTTGTAGGCTGTTTAGGAAGGCCTCGAAGCTTAGCACAAAAACGAACATCGTCAGAGTGGACCGTCGTAAGACCATTCCTTGTAGGTCTGTCATAATTTATGTTTCAGTCGCCATTGGGCATTTCATCGTCAGTGGGCATTGCGTGATCACTTGCGTAGTCACGTTGCCAATAAGGCCCTATGCAAAGTGATGATGGGCTGATGGGTCTGTGTAGTTGGAGTGGAAGAAATCGAATGTCCGTCAGGGGTAATTTTGGCAATAGAAAAATTTAGTTCCAATGTGGAAGTCCTTGACGAAGGTACTTGACTTTATAGACGATTGACGAAGACCTCCCTAGAGGCACTAAACCTATTATAAATTGTGCACGAAGTATTTGTTCGAGTGCTTCATCTCAGACAGTTCATTTTGTTCACTGTATTTTGTTAATGTATTATTGAAGTAAAGTTAAACTTACAAGCTGTTCTATCTTTTAAAAAGTATCCCACATGTGGTTACCTCAAATTCCAAATTGCAAATGACAGCTCGAATTTTCTATCTGAATTAAAAATGGGGAGAATGAGTCAATAATTAGTTAGAGCTGTCATCCGTTGCTTCTAATTTCCGTTGTACGTCAATATACCCAGTTCCTTCGAGCTACACTAGTTCAGTTTACTTTTGTGAGATACGTCAGTTCTAGGATTTCCGTCGAGATATTCTACAAAATTCAGGTGACATACATTGTTTCCTTTAGAAACCTGTGACACGCCATAATCGTAAGACTATGATATTGTTTCAGTGTGCTTATAACAGTGCCAGTCCATATTAATATGAAATATACCTGTGATCTTCGAGCTCGTAGAACATATCCTTGTTGCTATCATGAATGTAAACCTTCACATCAGGACTATCCAAGTATTCCATAGTCAGCTGTTTGGGAAAGCTTCTGACGAAGAGCGCTTTGACTGTATCTATACTTGTTATCTCATTCGGCAGCAATGCCCTCTTCGTCTCCTTCCGATACTGCAGGAACACCAGTCCTAGGGAGTCGCCCACAGAAATTCATTGTTTTGTCAGGAGTTTTAGCTCTTTTTGCAGCATGCAGGCGGAAGGTATTGGATGATGATTGTTAGGTGGTTTAGAATTGTGGGAAGAGGAGCTCGGTGGACCGACATGAGAATCTGTCCAATTTGAGTGGAATCAGAGAGTAAGAGTCCTCTGAAGCTAGACTAGGATCTTTGACCAAATTGGACTGAAAGGAAAACGAGGGATGGGAGATCCAAGCGAATGACTTAGCAGTCTCTGCACCGGACACCATGCTTCAGCAGGGGCAAGGGGCAGCAGGGGCAATGGTTATAAGCATGCCAGTTATCAATAAGAATCTTCAGCAACTGATGATGTTGATGGAGAACAGGAAGTAGCTTCTCTTGGATTCGGAGCTGAGAGGTTGGATGGAGCTACTGGCATTTTGATGAGAAGCTTTTGCAATCGTATAAGGTTTGCTACCTCAAGTGTTGAGGTAGAACCGAATGGGACTTGTGGATGATTTCGTTATTGCCTTCTGACGTTTGGAAAAGGTTGGGTTATTCGGGATCTCGGTGGGATTAGTTAATAGCAGGCGCAAATTGGGTGGTAATTTGGGTCCAGTTACCTAATGGTCGCTCCAATGTTTTGCTGGGGGTTCGCACCACGGGAAGGCTGCTACGTTGCTTTCCACCACGACGAAATCCTGTGGAGGAGGTTTCCACTTCCGACATAATACCAGGGTCATCGTCGAATAACATTGCTGTCGATGGGGGCGGATAGCCTCTAGGTAGGGGCGACTGAAAATACTTTTTTCCTTAGTATAATTGGATGAACAATATGTTGATACGAGATATGGAGCATAACAGAATACTCCTGCTTTCATTATGCCCCACTCTCGCACTCTCCATATCTCTCTTATGTGTATTGCTTCCTGAAACTTGGGTTTAGTATATTGACTGTTCATTTTTTTGTTTTAAATCGCATAACGCATCGCCTACGGAGAACGTCCCAAAACAGGCCACTTCCCTCTGCAGGGCCAGAAAGATGGTAAATTTCAAAGTCGAAAGTTCTTTTTCACTTTTTGAATGTTGCTCAACCTTGAGGAGACTCAGTGGAGGGTTGGCCCCGCCGGATATGTGCCGCCTACTACTTTGTTGAGCTCACTTGGTCAGGTACCGTGTATACTAGATTCATGTCGATGTCCAAATCAATAAGGGTTCCAGGGTGCGGTGAAGGATTAGGTACAGCTCCGGGTGGTGGAACAGGTTGGGGAACGGTTCCATGTGGTGGAACAGGTTGAAGAACGGTTTCAGGTGGTTGAACAGGTTGAGGAACGGTTTCAGGTGGTAGAACAGGTTGAGGAACGGTACCAGGTAGTGGAACAGGTTGAGGAACAGTTCCAGGTGCTGCAACAGGTCGGGGAGTACGTCCAAGTGGGGGAACAGGTTGAGGAACGGTTTCAGGTGGTGGAACAGGCTGAGGAACGGTTTCAGGTGGTGGAACAGGCTGAGGAACGCTTTCAGGTATGGAACAGGTTGAGGAACGGTTTCAGGTGGTGGAACAGGTTGAGGAATGGTACCAGGTAGTGGAACAGGTTGAGGAACGGTTTCAGGTGGTGTAACATGCCGGGGAGTATTTCCAGGTGGTGGAACAGATTAGGGAATGGTTCGAGGTGGTGGAACAGGTGAGGGATTAAATCCAGGTAGTGGAACAGGTTGAATAATGGTTTCAGGTGGTGGAATAGGTTGGGGAACAGTTACAGGTGGTGGAACAGGTTGAGGAACAATTCCAGGTGTTGGAGCAGATTGAGAAACGGTTCCAAGTAATGGAACAGGTTGCGGAACGGTTGCAGATGATGGAACAGGTTGAGGAACGGTTTCAGGTGGTGCAACAGGTCGGGGAGTATTTCCAAGTAGAGGAACAGACTGGGGAACGGTTACAAGTGCTGGGACAGATTAGGGAGTAAATCCAGGTAGTGGAACAGATTGAGGAATGGTTCCAGGTGGTGCAACAGGTTGGGAAATATTTCCAGGTGGTGGAACAGGTTGAGGAACGGTTCCAACTGGTGAAGCAGATTGAGGAACGGTTCTAGGTGGTGCAACAGGTTGGAGAACGGTTTTAGGTGGTAGAACAGGTGTGAGAACCGTGACCGATATTGGAACTGGATTCGGATTATCACGGGGAATCAAGCACAGGTATCCAACAAGTGAGCAGAGCAAACTAGTGAGGCTAGTAGGGCCAGTTGGAAGGTTGCATCTATGCCTCGTGGAAAGAACTAAAAGAGGAACTGTCGACTTCAAATTTCATCCTCTCCCCACCCCTCAATGGCAGCTGCGCAGTTTTGGAACATCCTATATATATATATATATAGTTCCAATTTCCAAGTTCCAATTTCAAGAAGCAGGAACAATAAATTGGTTGTAGCATTCTGCAAGACAATCACTTTAAATCGCCAAGCAATTATGCAATCGTAGAGAGAAAATTTAAGCCAGTGAGATATGTGAAAAATGAATGAGAATTACCTTTCTCTGCCGAGACTTGGTCCCCATCTGCAGATTATCGACGAATAACGGAAACACAGATATAAAAATGTTAATAAACATTGAGAAGAATAACTGTCGAGGTTTAAGGTATATTTATATGTGCAAAGCTTACGATCACATCGAAAGAGACAATTCAGTAAATGACAGGTATTTGGTAGGGAAAGAAAACTCGTTAGAGCATCCAGATATTGAATATCAACCACTTAGGAACATCGATTTTGATTTTTTTTTTGTTGCCACAGTGCCGGAAATAGAAAACCGATTTTCTCGTACACCCAAAAAAAACTTCAGTCTTATCCAATTTCAAATGTTTCAAAAATCACAAAAAAATGTTAAAACAAGAAACAATTAATTTTTTTTTTAATTTGCCAAATTACAAAAATTTGAAAAAAGTGCAAAATTTTTTTTTTTTCTTTGGAAAATTCAAAATTGAAAAAAAATGAAAACATCCAAAAAACTTCAAAAATTTTACAAAAATTCATAAATTGCAAAAAAAAACATTGAATGTTCATATTAACAAAAAAAAAATTGGATTCTCCAGAAAAAAACAAAATTTAAATTTCGAAATAAAAATGAAAAAAAAAATTCTTAACAGGTCCAAGAAATTCATTAAATTGCCAAAATTATGCAAAATATCAAAAATTTGGAAAATTTGGAAAATTTCAAAAATTTGCAAAATTGTCAAAAATGATCAAAAAAGATGAAAAAAAATGGCAAAAGTAGAATTAAAAAAAAAAATGTCACCTCGAGGTCCATGGTGCCGTGTCTTGGGGCTGTCCCGTACTGTCCGTGAGGGGGTGGCAGATGATGAGGATGGAGGGGAAGCAATTGTTGAGCGTTGAATTGTTGATGATGAAGAGAGGGTGCGTGATCCCCACTGAGGGTGTGCCTCCTTGGCTCGTCCCTCGATCGACCACCCCCACCCCCCGGCGTCGGTCTCCCTACCACAACGTTACCCAAAACTCCGATGACACCCCTACGCCCGCCACCAACTTCACCCGAATCGCCCTCACCCTCCGCCCTGCCTGATCCACCTGTCAACAAAAATTAATTAATAATTTTTTAATAACTTCTCACATCTCCCCAACTTCTCAGAAAGTGTTAGAATTTTTTTAAAATTTTTTTAAGTGTTTTTAAAAAAATCACAAATTTTTCAATCCTGAAAATGCGGAAAAAACTTGCGTCCCCACTTTCCTACGGGACAAATTCAACGAACAAATTCGTTAGGTCACTCTGCAGAAAATTCAATTAAACTGAGTGGACTATTGATTGCAAGATGTGAAGAAAAAACAATGTCGGAAAAAAACTCCACTAATCAACAAATTTGGAAAATGGAAAAAATTCTGAAGTCCCAATTTTTGAAAAATTTTCAAACCCGTTTTTTTTATAGTTAATAATTTTTAGTATCGATCATATTATCAATATTTTGATTTTTCAAGTGCAAAAAAAAATTTCTAAATTTTTCCAATTTCCAAAAAATTTCAAAAATTTTTTTTCGAAATTTTCAATTTTTTTTTTATTTTAAATTTTCATGTTTTACTAATTAACGAACAATTTTTTTGCATTCATCTCATGCTTCGCAATTATACACACGTAGCTCATGTTCCTTGTTAATTCTGCTCGGGTAGTTAACGCAGGTTCAATGAACTTGAATCATGAGGTCATGATTCTGGAAGCTGTGAATTTTTCTGTCACGGCGCGTGTCCGTCCTCATAAACAAAAATACGCTATAGAATAAGTAAAGAGACAAAAAAAAAATGATAAAATCTCACACTGACCCCTTGACTCTGTCTCAACTATTTCCAGCTTACTTAGTAAGAATTATTTTTGGCTGAATGGCTGTGCCAAATAGGCCGGGCTTCAAGTACTTCCCTCCTCCATAAAAAAAAAAAAAAAAAAAAAAAAAAATGAGTAATGGACAATGAAGAGTAAAAGAATATTCCTAAACTTGAGTACATTCCAATAATCTGCAATTTTTCCCATCAGGTTTGAAACTTTGAGTCGGTAGGGTAGTCGCAAGGTTGTACCATGCCAAACCAACATTGCACCAGTGTTGGCAAGGCAACGTCAAATCATTCTTGGCAAACACACCTGCGATGAACCTTGGCAAATCTACCTTGCATCAACCTTGGCAAATCTACCTTGTCTCAGCCGTGGTAAATCTACCTTGTATCAGCCTTGGCAAACACACCTTGTATCAACTTTGGAAAACACACCTTGTATCAACCTTGGCAAACACACCTTGTATCAACCTTGGCAAACACACCTTGTATCAACCTTGGCAAACACACCTTGTATCAACCTTGGCAAAGACACATTGCCTCTACCGTGGCGAACACAAGGCGAACACCTTGCAGCAGCCTGAGTATATTAACTATGCAACATCCTTCTAGCAGTCTTGCTGCCACCATGGTATCGGTGCTGCTCAACCAACATGGTACCAGTGCTTCTCAACCTATATGGTGCCAATGGTGCTCAACCAATATGGTACCAGTGCTGCTCAACCAACCTGGTACCAGTGCTGCTCAACCAACATGGTACCAGTGCTTCTCAACCTATATGGTGCCAATGCTGCTCAACCAATATGGTACCAGTGCTGCTCAATCAACATGATACCAGTGCTGCTCAGCCAACATGGTGTCAATGCTGTTTAACCAACATGGTACCAGTGCTGCTCAGCCAACATGGTAATAATGCTTCTCAACCTATATGATGTCAATGCTGCTCAACCAACATGGTACCAGTGCTGCTCAACCAACATGGTACCAGTGCTTCTCAACCAACATGGTGCCAGTGCTTCTCAACCAACCTGGTGCCAAATGCTCCTCGGCCAACATTGTACAAGTGCTGATCAACTACCATAGTGCCAGTGATGCTCAACCAACCTGGTACCAATGCTGATCAACCAACCTTGTACCAATGCTGCTCGGCCAACATGGTACCAGTGCTGCTCAGCCAACATGGCACCAGTGTTGCTCAATCAACCTGGTATCAATCCTGCTTAATCAACCTGGTACCAATGCTGATCGACTCAACGTTGGATCAACCTTGCCAAGCACGGCCTCTCTATCAGCCAGCACCGCCAATCCTCGCGTTGCAGAATGAAATGGGAAAAAAATTGGGGGTGCAAAATTTCTATTTCCTGTTTGAATTCAATTTTTTGCAGACCTATTTCAGTAAAGGAGAAAAAAAATAAGGAACTGAGTAAAATATGACGATGTCATGGAGTTAGCTGATAATAAGAGGGTCTCTTAATTGGTAATTTGGTACTGGAGTTGCTAATTAAGGGGGTGGGATACTAGGTGCAATTTAAGGTGCTATGTTGATCGAATGTGTGTTATTAGGGATGGAAGAGTAGTTTTTATGCTCTTGACAGTTTTTCATGGTTTAACACACATTTATGTTGTCATGTGACTAAAGATTTTGGAATAAATGGACGGTGGGTTGGACCCTCCGCGGGCCAAAATTATAACTTCCCAATGTTTGCGTGTGTGTGTGTACTTTCTTTCCAATCTCTCATTTTTCTCACCACGGAGGTCTCCAAATGATTTCAATTGTTCATAACGCTCTAACGCCGAAACGGTTGAAGATACGAAAAAAGTCGAAGGACACAAAATATGTATTTTTTTATAAGGAACAACATTTATTCGACACATTTTTGCGTATCTATAATATTTCGTGAGATACAGCGTTATGAACAATTGAAATTGTTAATAGCAATAGAAAGCAGGAGACATATATGGAGCAAAAACTCATGAGCTCTAAGTTACGGCAAGACACTTCGATTGCGTCATACAGGACCTGGATCGGATAATTTGTTCACGAGAAATTGTTCCGGAAAATTGTTGGTTACTGAAGAAAAAAGTGAAACTGGAATTGCCTATTTTTTATAATGATTCTCAATATTGATCCATTTCTGTAATCAGAATTCATTATCGCTCTCTGTTTGCACCGACGATCTCTCCCCCTTCATCATCAAACGAAGTCCCGAGTCTATTTGCATTCCGAGACAAACTTCTCGTTACGCCTGCCCCTCAAAATTACATCATACAATTATAATCACAATCCGTTAGATCTGTCACTCCTCTTATATGCATATAGATATATATCCGCGACATATCGCGCCTCCCCTAGTACTCAGCGTCAATAATGAATAAGATGGGAATTTGGATATGTACATATAAATAGAAACAACCACTTAAAAAACTACAAAATTATTTTGAGTTTTTTTTTGAATTTTTCAGAAAATTTTTTTGGATTTTTTTTTGAATTTTTTTTGAATTTTTTTTGAAATTTTGAACATTTTGACTGGGCCAGTTTTTTCAGTTCCGAGAACGGTTCCAAGTGAACGAACTTGGAAGGAAGTTCCAAGGCTTGTTTTACGTGGAGGCTCGATTCTGGGAACGGTTCCCAGGCGGAACTTTAGCCTCGGAACCTGGTCCCGGAATTGAACTCTCATCTGAAGCCGTTCCGGAAAGGGTTTCCGGAACTGAAGTTCCAGCTGGAACCTTGTCACCGATGTAAGGTTGGAAGGGGAGGGCAAAACCGTTACCGGAATTGAACTACCATCTCAAACCGTTCCCGGAATGGAACTTCCAAGTAAAGCTCCGTTCCTAGAACAGTTTCTGGAACTGACGTTCCATCTGGAACTTTGTCACCCTTGGAATGTTGGAATAGGGAGGTCAAGCCGTTCCCGGAATGGAACGTTCATCTGAAAACATTCTCGGAATGGAATTTTCATCTGAAACCGTTCCCATAACGGAACGTTCACCTGGAACCCTTCCCAGAATGGAACTTTCCTCTGAAAACTTTCCCGGAATGGAACGTTCATCTGAAACCGTTCTCGGAATGGAACTTCTATCTGAAAACTTTTCCAGAATGGAACTTTCATCTGAAAATGGTCCCGAAATGGAACTTCCTTCTGGAACTGTTCCTGGAATGGAACGTTCACCGGGAACCCTTTCCAGAATGGAACTTTGCTCTGAAACCGTTCTCGGAATGGAACTTTCATCTGAAACCGGTCTCGGAATGGAACTTTCATCTGAAATCGTTTCCAGAATGGAACTTTCATCTGAAAATGGTCCCGAAATGGAACTTCCTTCTGGAACTGTTCCTGGAACGGACGTTCACCGGGAACCCTTTCCAGAATGGAACTTTGCTCTGAAACCGTTCTCGGAATTGAACTTTCATCTTAAACCGTTCCCGGAATGGAAATTTCATCTGAAATCGTTTCCAGGATGGAACTTTCATCTGAAAATGGTCCCGAAATGGAACTTCCTTCTGGAACTGTTCCTGGAACGGAACGTTCACCGGGAACCCTTTCCAGAATGGAACTTTGCTCTGAAACCGTTCTCGGAATGGAACTTTCATCTGAAACCGTTCTCGGAATGGAACTTTCATCTGAAATCGTTTCCAGAATGGAACTTTCATCTGAAAGTCGTCCCGAAATGGAACTTCCTTCTGGAACTGTTCCTGGAACGGTTTTCAGAACTCAAGTTCCATCCGGAACGGTTCCCAGTGGCATAGCACTCAACGACAATAATTAATCATAAAATGAACATCGTATGTACATAAATAGAAAATCCTGATGTAGAATCTACAATTTTTTTTTAGATTTTTTAAAATTTCCAATTTTTTGAGGATATTAGAATTAATGAAAACGCATTTTCAGAAATGAAAAAAAATTTCAGAATTGAGAGTTTTTGAAAATATTTGAAAAAATTTGAATGTCGAAAATTTAATGTAATTAATTTTGAATGTTAAAATTTTTCCAACATTTTCATGAATATTTAAGGCTCTATTATTGTATAGTTGATATTTTCTGAGAATACCCTATAGCCCTTGATTCCGGCAATATAATGCGGAAGTTTACCAGAACATTACTCCCCCTTTTCTAAAATTGTTTCACTGCGGAAGGATCCTATGGGCACTCTTCATGCATGGAGTACCCTAGCACGTGTGCGTGGCTACAATATAAATCGATATAAGTACAATCGATTTCCTTCACATGAATTCAGCCACTTCCGCTGGGGCTCGGGAGCGCACACTTTAAAATTTCAGTTTCCAAAATTCGGCAGCCCTTAAAAATTTTTTTTTTCAATTTTCAATTTTTTTTTTTAGAAATTTGAAAAAAATAAATTTGGGATTTTTGGAAATTTCAAAATTTTTTAAACATTTTTTTTTTTCAAAATCTAATACCCCAAAGCTTTTAGAAATTTTCAAAGTGCCCGAAAATTTTGAAAACCAAAAATTTCAAAAACTCAAATTTCGAAATTTCTTTTGAATTTGAGCATATTGATTTTTCTTCAAAAAATAAATCTTTATCAGAGAATAAATGTTTGGAGAAAATGGGGAATATGGAAAATTTGGATTACAAGACGGAGGAACAATTGTCAAAGAGCCGCTTGAATAATAGCGGATGTAAGGAGATGAAGGAGCGGAGTTCATTGGTCGAAGGAGCAGAGTGTGCAGATGTCTGAGATCAGGCAGCGGGGGAGTCTGCCGTCTGACTAGACATTGGGGTTACAATCCCTACTTCCCCCCCCCCCACCCACCCACCCACCCACCCACCCTCCATCACCCCCCGCCGCCCCTCAACTTTGAAAAGGTAAATACCAATCTCAGCATCTATGCATGCCATACGCTCGGCTTTGTGGGGAGAATAGGCACAACCCGAAATTCAAGTGCTGCGGTATTGAGCCAACCTAAGATACTGATAACGAGTCTCCTGAAATCTTCAGCATCTCGAAATTTTCCCAAAATTTTGCGGTTTCAGAACTTTTTGAATGTTTTTCCTGGAAAAACGATTTTCCAGGTTTTGGCGGCATTTTCAGATTTTTCACGATTTTCGAAATTTTGAGCGCATTTTCAAATTCTCGAATTTTTTTTGAAATTTTGAGCGCAATTGCAAATTGTCGAAATTTTTTGAAATTTTGAGCGCAATTTCAAATTGTCGAAAATTTTTGAAATTTTGAGCGCAATTTCAAGTTTTACGAATTTTACAGAATTTCAAAGTTTTCGAAATTTTGAGCGCAATTTCAAGTTCCCTAAAATTTTCAGGATTTTAACCAAATTTCGAAGTTTTCTAAAATTTACGAAATTTTGAGCACAGTCTCAAATTCTTTAAAATTTTCGAGATTTTGAGGGTGTTTTGAAATTTCCTGAAATTTTCTAAATTTTGAGCGCAATCTCAAGTTCGTTAAAATTTTCGCAATTTTGAGGGTATTTCGAAATTTCCTAAAATTTGCAAAATTTTGAGTGTAATTGCAAATTGTCTAAAATTTTCAGAATTTTGACCACATTTCGAAATTTTCCAAAATTTTCGAAATTTTGAGCACAGTCTCAAATTCTTTAGAATTTTCGAAATTTTGAGGGTTTTTTGAAATTCCCTGAAATTTTCTAAATTTTGAGCGCAATTTCAAGTTCTTTAAAATTTTCGCAATTTTGAGGGTATTTCGAAATTTCCTAAAATTTTCAAAATTTTGAGTGTAATTGCAAATTGTCTAAAATTTTCAGAATTTTGACCACATTTCGAAATTTTCCAAAATTTTCGAGATTTTGAGCACAGTTTCAAATGCTCTAAAATTTTCGAAATTTTGAGGGTATTTTGAGATTTCTTAAAATTTTCGAAATTTTGAGCGTAGTTTCAAATTCTCTAAAATTTTCAAAATTTCGAGCATAATTTCAAATCTCAAAAAAACTTGAAATTTTGAGAGTATTTTGAAATTTCCCAAAATTTTGAGCGCAATTTCGAATATTCTAAAATTTGCAAAATTTTTATTTGTTTTAGAATTTCTAAACTCATTTTTTTTAATCAATTAACATTAAAATTTTTTTTGGAATTTCGAAGTATTTTCAGAGAAATTTTTTCGTACCCACACGCTAGTTATATATATATATATATATTTTCTGTCACTAAGTCATTGAAAGGCCGACTTCTTTCCAATCAAACTGATCAAAACCAATTGACGAATTACCGAGCCCCATCCGTTGGCTCCCCAATTAATCCTCGGGACAATCGTCGCCAAAAGCCTAGACTCAAATCACAATTTGCCATTCCTCAAATTTCCCAATTTTTCCATTTTTTTTACCTCTTTCAAACGAAAAAAAAAAAAATTTCAAAGATTTTTGGAATTTTCCTAATCCATGTTTTTTCTTTCATTTTCAAAATTAAAAAAAGTTTGCACTTCGTGAGATCTCACAGATTGTCCGAAATTATGAAAACTTGACGATGTGTGCCACGAAATTTTTTACACGTGTGCGAACCTGTGTGTACGTGTGTGTTCCGCGGTTTCTCGTGAGCGGATATGAGTCCAAGTGATCTGTTATTGCAACGATTGCCTCGCGCCGTTCTCGAGACCGGAAATTCCAGTGTTTAAAAGGCTCTGTCGCGAGAACGGTTGGAGATAGAGGAAAAAGTGTAAAACAAATATTATTCCTTGCACGAAAATACACATATAATGTTTTATGACTTTTTTTCATGTGTCTCATAGTTTAGGATGTGTGATTGGTTGAAGCTGCGCGGCGACGCGCCTTGTTTTTCGTGACGAGCGCATCTTTTCAACATACAGAAACAGACACACACACACACACACACACACACACACACACACACACACACACACACACACACACGCGCGCGCACCCACAAGCTCTCTCTCTCTCTCTCTCTCTCACACACACACACAATTGTCCAAAATTTTACAATTTTTAATAATTTTAAAATTCTTCAAAATTTTCTCAATTCTCAAATTTTTTCAAAACTCAAAAAATTTTTTTTCAGTTTTTCGAAATGTCCAAAATTTCTAAAATTGACATAATAACCACGAATAAAAGATTTTTCCGAATGAAATTACGGAAAAAGCGAACACGTGGCAATAATTTTTTTTTAAATTTTGTCATTTTTTGAGGAATTTGAAAATTGAGAAATGTGAAAATTTTTGGAGCGCGCGTTTTTTTGAATCCTGAGAATTTCGCGGAAGTTTTTGAAACATGGAGAGATGAATTTTTTGTCGAAAATGGGGGAAAGTTTGAAACGGCAAAATTTGAAAAAATTGCGCATTTTATTTTTTAGATTTTAGGTCACATGACCAAGTTATACTCCCCGCGCATTATTATTATTATTTTACTTACATATCTCTCTGGCAATTCCGGGATTAGCTCATGGAAATGCCGGCTCCTTTCCGATAGCTGAGCACCTCCCCAATTAATTCCCCGAAATAACGTTACCTTATCCGACAATTCACATCACAATTCTCTTGTAATTTTCGCGCGATAACTGCCGGAGGCTGCATAACAAACTCCAACACCGAAAAAATAATGACTCCCCGAAAGCTCGCGAGACCGACAAAAAAGAATAACACACGTAAAACTCGTCGGCTTTTATAATCAATATTAGTGTGAAATCCGACCGTCGTGTGTCGCCGCGTGTCAATGAGAGGACTAAGCGCGCGAATTTCGCTGTTGCGCTGAATTTTTTTTTTACACTATAATAGGCCGACGATTTCGAGCCATTTGAAATTCCCGCGCTTTTTCCGAAATGCAATTTTCACGGTTTTTTCAAATGTCGTAGATTGTGCGGGTTTTGAATTTTAGCGCGCTTCTGCCGGAGTGGGGGTAGATTCTTTTTCGATGTTGGAACTCTCTTTCCTCTGTTCAAGTTTTGGCGCGAAATTTTGGCGGGAAATTTGTTTTTTTATTGATTTTTGAGGTTACGCGCTTTAGGCGGGATTTGAATTTTACGCGGGTTTTTAGTTTTCCGGCGCGTTTTTTAGGGGTTGCGAGGGGTAAATTTGGGGGTGGGCTAGGGTGGGATGAGAGGGTAATCGTGGAACATTTGAAAAGTGGGAGAAAACCGGGAAAAAGTGGAGATTTTATGATTGTTTGAAATGTCGGGGACTTTTGAGGTTTTGAATTTTCGCGGGGTTTTTTTTCGCGGTTTTTTAATTTCCGCGGATTTGTTCCTCGATGTCGGGATTGATCTTTCGTTTTTCGAGGAGAAGGGTGATAAATTTAAGATAGCAAAAATTGTGCGAGATTTGTGGTCACATTGGGGTTTTAGGGGTTGGGGCGTGTCGGGGAAAATACGTTTGGCGAAATTTGAATTTTCGCGGGTTTCAAGTCTTGTAAGTTTTTGGGGGATTGAGCGGCGTGAGACGGACGAGACGAGACGCGGGGGAGGCGAGAGACAACTGGAGACAACCCTCGTGCTGGAAGCGGTATCAGGGTGTGGCGAGAGTACATTTAAAAGATTCAGATTAGTTCTGGGAAGAGTCGAAGCGTGGCAGTAGCTCGCGGGTGATGTGACGCCATCTCGCAGAATTGCGAGCTGCAGCAACTGGGGACCTCGGTTATCGACTGGGGCGCGGGTAGAATGCATGGGGAACGGTGGGTAAGACATCTTTGAAGGGGTTATGGAAAAAAAATCCTAAAATTTTCAAAATTATCAGCTTTCAAATATGTGTGTTGTGGCTGCTTGTGTGTGTGTGTGTGTGTGTGGGTGGGTGTGGGTGGGTGGAAGGGTAAATGGGTGGGTGGATGAATGGATGAGTGGGTGGGTGAGTCGGTGGATGAAAGGGTGGGTGAGTGAGTGAGTGGGTGGGTGAATGAGTGTGTGGGTGGGTGTGGGTGGGTGGAAGGGTAAATGGGTGGGTGGATGAATGGATGAGTGGGTGGGTGAGTCGGTGGATGAAAGGGTGGGTGAGTGAGTGAGTGGGTGGGTGAATGAGTGGGTGGGTGGTTGGGTGAATGGGGGAGTGGATCAATGGGTGGGTGACTGAGTGAATGGGTGAATGGGTGGACGAATGGATAAGTGGGTGGGTGGGTGGCTGAGTGAGTGGGCGGGTGCGTGAGTGAGTGGGTGGGTGAGTGGGTGAGTGGGTGGGTTAGTGAGTGGGTGGGTGGTTGATTGTGGGTTGAGTGGGTAGGTAGGTGGGTGGGTGGGTGGTTGAGTCAGTGAGTGGGTGAATAGGTGGGTGGGTGGATGAAGAGGTGAGTAGGCGGGCGAATGGGTGAGTGGGTGGGTTGGTGGGTGAATGGGTGGGTGGGTGGGCGGGTGAATGGAGGAGTGGGTCGATGGGTGGGTGATTGAGTGAATGGGTGAATGGGTGGACGAATGGATAAGTGGGTGGGTGAGTGGGTGGGTAGGTGGATGAATGGATAAGTGGGTGGGTAAGTGAGTGGGTGGCTGGGTGGGTAGGTGGGTGAGTGAGTGGGTCGGCGGGTGGGTGAGTGAGTGGGTGGGTGGATGAGTGAGTGAGTGGGTGGGTGAGTGGGTGGGCCAGGGGGCGGGTGGGTGAATGGGTGGGTGAGTGGGTGAGTGAATGGAGGAGTGGGTCGATGGGTGGGTGATTGAGTGAATGGGTGGACGAATGGATAAGTGGGTGGGTGGATGAATGGATAAGTGGGTGGGTGAGTGGATGGGTGGGTGGGTGAGTAAGTGGGTGGGTGGGTGAATAGGTGAGTAGGTGGGTAAATGGGTGAGTGGGTGGGTAGGTGGGTGAATGGGTGGGTGTAGGTTTAGAAGATGTAGGTGTAGGTGAACAAAATATTTGTTCAAAAATCCGGGAAAAATCGGTTGTAAGCCCCTTATTTCTATCGAAGAGAATTTAGCGGTGCATATAAGCGCAGAAGTTTCCCCCGGGGCCATTGAACCCCCCACCATCCCCTCGCGAGACTCAATTTTTTATCCAAGATTCTCCTCTTCGGCCAAATTATCAGTTTCCGCTGTATTTCTCCTATTCTTACTCGGAGCTCACTCAGGACTAATTAATATTGCCGCAGGGCTTTCCTCATCCTTATCAGGTATCAGAGCTTCGCGTCCACGGGGAAAAATATATGAATCTTGTTAGTGATTATAACGGGTCAATTCAACTATTGAGACGGTTCTTAAACCCCTAATCTAATTTTAAAAATTCACAAAAATTTTTTTCCAAATTTCAAAATGTCGAGTTTTAAAATTCTCCAAAATTTTGAAAAAATATTAAAACTCAAAAATTTGGAAAATTTTCAAAAATTCCCGAATTCTTAAAATTTTATATTTACAAACATCTGATTTTTGGAAAATATCGATAGTAGTAGAAAAAAAAAAAAAAAAAATAAAAATAATAATAATAATAATAATAATTGTCAAAACCGAAATTTTTTCAAATTCAAAAAATCGTCAAATTGAAAAACTAAAATTTTCCAGACCCTCAAAATTGAAAAAAAAAAAATACTGAAAAATTTTCGAAAAATCCAATTTGAAATTAATGTTTGAAATTTAAAACCACCCTAAATGCACCTGAAACCAGATGCCCCGCATTCGCCATTTTCTTCCCTAAACACGCGACCCCGCTCATGCACAATTTTCACGCAAACAAGAAAAAAAATCGATAACAAGCGTTTGAAGCTGCAAAGATTGCGAAAGACCCAACTAAAAATTCAACACAATTAGCGGCCTAAATTTTTTTTCATCTGCCTTTTTTTTTTGGTTCATTAACTTTTGCATTTGAAACTCACCAGTTTCATCGGACTGCCGCCCTTTACCACCCGGATTCCACTCTTCTTCTGGAACGAAAAGAGAAAAAACAAACACACAAACTAAATAAATGTGGACTGCAGTTTTTCCTGAATTTACTATAATTTTTTTTAAATTTTTTTGTTTATTTATTTCATGGTAATTCCTTGGTTAAGATTTTTAATGATTAGACTTTTTTAATTTTTTTCAAATTCCGAAAATTTTTGAAATACTATCCTTTATCATCTTGAAATGTCAGGAGTTTTTTTTTATATGATTCAAAATTATTTCTATAGAATATCGCTTTGAGAACGCTATAGTACTTCCTGCAGGAAATTGATAGGAAATCCTATAGGGAATCCTATAGAAAATCCTATACAAAACCCTATACAAAATCCTATACAAAATTCTATAGAAAATCCTATAGAAAATCCTATAGAAAATCGTATAGAAAATTCTATAGAAAATCCTACAGAAAATCCTATAGAAAATCGTATAGAAAATTCTATAGAAAATCCTATAGAAAATGCTATAGGAAATCCTATAGAAAGTCCTATAGAAAATCTGATAGAAAATCGTATACAAAATTCTATAGAGAATCCTATAGAGAATCCTATAGAAAATCCTGTAGAAAATCCTATAGAAAATCCTGTAGAAAATCCTATAGAAAATCGTATACAAAATTCTATACAAAATTCTATACAAAATTCTATAGAAAATTCTATAGAGAATCCTATAGGAAATCGTATAGAAAATTCTATAGAAAATCCTATAGAAAATTCTATAGAAAATCCTATAGAAAATCCTATAGAAAATCCTATAGAAAATCGTATAGCAAATCCTATAGAAAATCCTATAGAAAATCCTGTAGAGAATCCTATAGAAGATCCTACAGAAAATCTTATAGAAAATCGTATAGCAAATCCTATAGAAAATCCTATAGAAAATTCTATAAAAAACCGTATAGAAAATCATATACAAAATACTCTAGAAAATCCTATACAAAATTCTATAGAGAATCCTATAGAGAATCCTATAGAAAATTCCATAGAGGATCCTATAGAAAATCCTATGGAAAATCGTATAGAAAATTGTATAGAAAATCCTATAGAAAATCCTGTAGAGAATCCTATAGAAGATCCTACAGAAAATCTTATAGAAAATCGTATAGCAAATCCTATAGAAAATCCTATAGAAAATCCTATAAAAAACCGTATAGAAAATCATATACAAAATACTCTAGAAAATCCTATACAAAATTCTATAGAGAATCCTATAGAGAATCCTATAGAAAATTCCATAGAGGATCCTATAGAAAATCCTATGGAAAATCGTATAGAAAATTGTATAGAAAATCCTATAGAAAATCCTATAGAAAATTCTGTAAAGAATCCTATAGAAGATCCTACACAAAATCTTCGAGAAAAAAACGTATAGCAAATTCTATAGAATATCCTATAAAAAATCCTATAGAAAACCCTATAGAAAATCCTCCAGAAAAATCTCTAGAAAATCTGATAGAAAATCGTATAGCATACCCTATAGTGAATCCTATAGAAAATCCTGTAGAAAATCCTATAGAAAATTTTGAAGAGAATTCTATAGAAAATCGTATGGCAAATCCTTCAGAAAATTCTATAGAAAATCTTATAGAAAAGCCTATAGAAAATCCTACAGAAAATCCTATAGAAAATTCTATAGAAAATCTTATAGAAAATCCTATAGCAAATCATATAGCAATTCCTATAGAAAATCCTATAGAAAATCTTGTGGAATATTCCATTAAAGATCCTTCAACAACATCCTAAGCGCGCTGTCTCAGAACTGCGAATTTTATGTTTGGGAACAACAAGAGGGACAAATTCGGAGTCAAAAGTTCCTTTTCAGCTTTTCCATGTTACGCATTCCGATAAGTCTCTATTCATGTTGAAATTGAAGCCACGGTCCCCGGAACTTCCAGACGTAAGTTCCATTTTCGGAATCGTTCGATGCTGAGGGATAGTTCCGAGAACAGTTTCAGTTGAAGATAGAGTCCAATCTGGAACAGATTTTCTAAACAATTCCCGGAATTCCACAGCCATCTGGAACAGCTCACAGAACTGGAACTACATCAGAACGTGTTCCGCAACTGCTATCTCGAGATCAGGTGGAACAGCCCACGGAACCACATCTTGGAACCAGATCTCGAAACCACATCTCGAAACCAGATCTTGGAACCAGATCTTGGAACCAGACCTTGGAACCAGACCTTGGAACCAGATCTTGGAACCAGACCTGGGAACCAGATCTTGGAACCAGATCTTGGAACCAGATCTCGGAACCAGATCTTGGAACCAGGTCTTGGAACCAGGTCTTGGAACCAGATCTTGGAACCAGATCTTGGAACCAGATCTCGGAACCAGACCTTGGAACCAGATCTTGGAACCCTGTCTTGGAACCAGATCTTGGAACCAGATCTTGGAACCAGACCTTGGAATCAGACCTTGGAACCAGATCTTGGAACCAGATCTTGGAACCAGATCTTGGAACCAGATCTTGGAACCAGATCTCGAAACCAGATCTTGGAACCAGATGTTGGAACCAGATCTCGGGACTAGATCTCGGGACCAGATTTCGGAACCAGATCTCAGAACTACATCTCGGAACCCGTTCTCGGAACCAGTTCGCGGAACCCATTCGCGGAACCCATTCGCGGAACTCGTTTGCGGAACCCATTCGCGGAACTCGTTCTCGGAACCAGATCTCCACTTAGAACCGAAGGCTCTGTTCATTGATCTCTGTGATTGATCCACTTCAAAGGTGAATAACTGGCTTGAGGAGGCCTGGAACCAAAAACTGCAAAAGGAACTTTCGATTCTAAATTTCGCCCTTTTGCCGTTGTGAAAATTAAAGTTCGCAATTTTGAGACATTGCGCAGTTCCTATAGAGAACTCTTCAGGGAGTGCCATGGAAGATTCTGAACAAATTCCATGACGGATGGTTTAGGAAATTTTATGGATGATCCGATAGGAAATTCTGGAGTGAAACCTAGAGCAAATCTTACAGAATAAATTATCGCACATTCTATAGAAAATTCTATAGCATGCCCTATGGGTGTATGCAACGGCGGGTTGGCATAAATAAATAATTCAATTTTCTTCATCAACATTTTGATAACAACCTGAGGGTTCAGAGTCCGAGCCCGGTGTCGGGCTTGTTTCCACACTTTGCCGAGATCCTTGGCAACACTCACTACATTTACTGCACATTTTTCTGTTTTATTTTCTCTCCTCACAGCTCAATAATTTTTGGGATTAAAATTTTTAATTACACTTCTATTCGTTCAAATATTTTGTTCAATTTATATTTTACACAGTGTCGATTATTGGAGCACTTTGTAGACATTGATACGACTGGATTTTATGTGATCACACTCTTTTGGAAAATTACACTATTTTAAAATTATTAAAAATGCTTGTGTGTGTGTGTGTGTATGTGTGTGGGTAAGAAGGTGAGTGGGTGGGTGAGTGGATGGGTGGGTGGCTGAGTGAGTGGGTGAGTGAGTGGGTGGGTGAGTGGGTGGGTGGGTGGGTGAGTGGGTGGGTGGGTGGGTGAGTGGGTGGGTGGGTGGGTGTTTAAATGGGTGGGTTGGTGGCTGAGTGGGTGGGTGGGTGAGTGGGTAAGTGGGTGGGTGGGCGGGTGAGCGGGTGGGTAAGTGGGTACCTGGGAGAGTGCATGGGTGGGTAAGTGAGTGGGTGGGTGGGTGGGTGAGTGGGTGGGTGGGTGAGTGGGTGGGTGGGTGAGTGAGTGCGTGGGTGGGTGGGTAAGTGGGTGGGTGGGTGAGTGAGTGGGTGGGTAAGTGGGTACCTGGGAGAGTGCGTGGATGGGTAAGTGGGTGAGTGTGTGGGTGGGTGGGTGGTATGTCTGTGTGTGTGTAATAACCTGGAACTTCTCTACACCTCAATTTTCTTCTCGATCCTGTCGTCTTTAATGCAACAAAAAATGTTATCCCGTTATAATTGCCACTCTCAAGTAGTCTCAATTTACATCCCCATTACCCCCTGATGTTTCGGTATATAGCCCCATGTACTCCAGAGGACACACAGGGGCTGTTTACCATGAAGGGAGGGTTTTAAATAAATAATAGGGGCCTCGAAGAGTGCACATACACATGATGGAGTGAAAGTAAACTCGGGAGGATGCACAGGAGTGATGCGGGATGCTGCATGGACCAACAAAAATATGGCCGTAGTATCTTGGAGAATTGGAAAGTTTTGAGGATGTAATGGGTCGGGAAAATTCTTAGAAATTTGGGGAAATAGAAAAATTTTCCCTTCCGGAAGTTAATTACAGATTAAATGGAAAAATTTATCTTAAGTGTCTGCTGGCTGTGCCTGCTAATGCCAACGTTAATCAATAGGTCAAAGGAGGTGGGATGGGGTCTGGAGGAACACAACCCCCATTACCCCCTATTCAACTGTTCTCATCAAAAACTTTCCCATTCCCCCGCCCTATTCGGCCCTCCCCCCCCCACCCCACCCCCCACCCCACCCCACCCCCCACCGCCACCATTCCGCTGACGGGTACGCACTCATTACATTGAGTTAATTGCTTTTCAGTTCATGACCTACTTCATGTCATAATTTCTTGTTTTAGTTGACGGATTTCATAATATTTCAAAGTTATGAAATTTTGGTGGAAAATTTTGGAAATGGAAATTTGACGAATTTTGCGACTTTGAAAAATTTCAAAATTTCCATGTTTTGTAAGACCGAAAATTTTCGAAAAAAAACATACATTCTAATGTTGTTTAATGGTACGAAAAATTCAAAAAAAATTTCAGAGCTGAATAAACGAATTTTGTGAAAATTTTTAATTTCACCTCGAGCCCAGAAAAAAAAACTAGTCGCATTTATATTCAATCAAACTCAATTTCACGACACTCTAAAAATTGGGTTGAAAGTAACAAACAGAATTTTAACGTTAGTTCTCATTTCCTGCAAAAATGATGTTTCGGGAAAATATTTTTGAATAATACATTTTCCCTTCTCTTTGCATTTTTTCGACTTGTCAGATATTTTTTTAATTTTCAATTTTTCCGAATGGTTTTTCGAACGAACATATAATCGGTTCATTAGAAATTGGCAAATCCTTGAAGGGGGGAAGGTGGGCGGGTGGGATAGTGGGAAGGTGGGTGAGTGGGCGGGTGTAAGGGAGGGTGATGGGGAGGGTCTTAGGGTAGGTGGGCGGGTATTAGTGTGGGTGGGCGGGTGTTAGAGAGGGTGGGTGGGAGGTGTTAGAGAAAGTGGGTGGGCGGGTCGTAGGGAGAGTGAGTGGGCGGGTCTTGGGGAGGGTGAGTGGGCGGGTGTTAGGGAGGGTGAGTGGGCGGGTCTTAGGGAGGGTGAGTGGGCGGGTCTTAAGGAGGGTGAGTGGGCGGGTCTTAAGGAGGGTGAGTGGGTAGGTCTTAAGGAGGGTGAGTGGGTAGGTCTTAAGGAGGGTGAGTGGGTAGGTATTAAGGAGGGTGAGTGGGCAAGTCTTAGGGTGGGCGGGTGTTAGGGAGGGTGAGTGGGCGGGTCTTAAGGGGGGTTAGTGGGTGTGTCTTAAGGAGCGTGAGTGGGCGGGTGTTAGGGAGGGTGAGTGGGCGGGTCTTAGGGAGGGTGAGTGGGCGGGTCTTAAGGAGGGTGAGTGGGTAGGTCTTAAGGAGGGTGAGTGGGTAGGTCTTAAGGAGGGTGAGTGGGCAAGTCTTAGGGTGGGCGGGTGTTAGGGAGGGTGAGTGGGCGGGTCTTAAGGGGGGTTAGTGGGTGTGTCTTAAGGAGCGTGAGTGGGCGGGTCTTAGGGTGGGTGGGTGGGGGGCTCTTAGGGAGAGTGAGTGGGCGGGTCTTAAGGAGGGTGAGTGGGTGGGTGGGTGTGTCTTAGGGTGGGTGGGTGGGCGTGTCTTAAGGTGGGTGGGTGGCTGCGTCTTAGGGTGGGTGGGCGCTTCGTAGGGTGGGTGGGCGGGTATTAGGGTGGGTGGGTGGCTGGGCGCGTCTTAGGATAGGCGGGTTATCGGGTCTTAGGGAGGGTGAGTGGGCGGGTTCTAGGGTGAGTGGGCGGGCGGGTGGGAGGGGGCGTATGAAAAATTTCAAACTCGAAAATTTTCAATATTCAGAAAAAAGAGGTAATTTCTCATTCCCAATTTAATTTATCAATTATCCCCACAATAATTGTCATAATAACAATAATGATACGGAATAGTAATGTATGAGATGCTTAAAGTCACTTTGATTTCTCCAATTCTCAAGGTTGTGAGCATTCCAGAGAATTTGGAGCAGTTCCATGGATAATGGAATGTACCAGAGCATCACTGATGAAATTCCATTGCATCGCGACATTTTTCGGGTGGGTGGGGCGGGGGAAGGGGGAATTCAGCTGAAACTAGTCTGGCACGAGCTCTAAAAATGTCATTATGAATTTTCAAGTGTTCGGTAACTTTCATGGCAACTAGATTCTATCAGGTGAAATTTGTGGCAGTGTTGTGTTTGAGATGTGGGAAAAATCTGAAATTTTTTTGAAAATTTTGGAACATCTTGGAAAATTTGGGAAAATTTTGGGAAATTTTGGAAAATTTTGAGAAATTCCGGAAAATTTTGGCAAATTTAGAAAATTTGGGAAATTTTGGAAAATTTGGGAAATTTTGGGAAATTTTGGAAAATTTGGGTAATTGTGAAAAGTTGGAAATTTGGGGAAATTTGCAAAATTTTGTAAAATTGTGTAGACAATTTGAGAGTTGTGCAAATTTTGGCATTTCGAAAAAAGCCGTTTTCCTGTAGAATCTTAATTTCTTGGAACATGTAGCTTACGCATGTTAGCTACATGTTCTTGAAGCATCAATGGCCTCATCCCAGCTTTCCATTTCTCCTGAATATTTCCCTCAGAAATAACAGACTCTATGAATTTTTATGGGAAAATTCTCGTGTAACCGATGATCCAATCCCGTCCGTGTCCCAGCTAGATGCGAATAGAAGATGAGAAGCAAGTTTAAGCTCAGGAGCATCAACCGGAAATGATGCATGTCAAAGCTCATAAAGCGAAAAGTCAGATCGATGATACATTAAATTTTCCGAACTTTGGAACACGGGGGGGGGGGGGGGGGGGGGGGGGGGGGGGCATGGAAAATTTGGGAAATTCGGATAGTCCGGAAAATTTCAAAAGATTTGCGAATGGAATATGAGAACCAAAGGGCGATTGTAGCCATGCAGGGAGTGCTAGAATTTAGGGGCACAGACCGGAAATGATGCAAGTCAAAGCTCATAAAACGAAAGTCAACCGGTATAGGTAACAGCGTCTACGAGTGAGATGGGGATAAATGAGAGGGGTTTGTCTTTCCGGATGTCCCCAGGGACACTCCACAATACTCAGATCAAATTTCATGAGCATAATGTCCGGTGAGCATAAATCCTCGTGTAATCCATTCAAAGAGAGTGGTTAACTCGAGTTTTCTCCAGTTTTTTAGATGTGGTATTATTGCATCAAAATCCGCAAGAATATCAACAGCTAGTGGGGCAAATAAGTGTGGCCCATAAGGGTCATAACGGAATTTTTATACTTTCTAATCTACACACACACACACACACACACGCACGCTCACCCACAATACACACCCATTGACTCACCCACACCTATGCATACACCCACCCACCCACTCTCCAACTTACTCATACCCACCCACCCATTCATACTCACCCACTCATACCCACCCACCCACTCACACCCACCTACTCACACCCACTCATTCATACCCACCCACACACTCACACCCACCCACTCACACCCACCCACTCACACCCACCCACTCACACCCACCCATTCATACTCACCCACTTATACCCACCCACCCACCGACCCACTCACACCCACCCACCCACTCACACCCACCCACCCACTCACACCCACCCACCCACACCCACTCACACCCACCCACCCACACCCACCCACTCACACCCACCCTCCCACTCATACCCACCCACCCACACACTCACACCCACCCACCCACACACTCACACCCACCCATAGACACACTCACACGCACCCATCCGCCCACTCACTCACACCCACCCGCCCACTCACTCCCACACTTACCCACCGCCTCCCTCCCCCACTTAGCCACCCACTCTCACCCACCCACACACAGACATACACTTCTACACACGCACGCACACACGGTTCCAATCGAGGTGAGTGATCGACGGTACCCATGAAATTCCAAAAACCGAAAATCTCCTGAGACCCACTTTACCCAAAATCACCCACTTTCGTTCTTTCATTTCTAAATGAAAAAAAAAAAAAAAAAAAAAAAATTGGCACATCAATCTACCATCAGCACACACATTCTATCAGCTGATCACGTTCCCGATGGGCTTTTAATCTCAATGAATCCCTACTATTTCAGCTTCGATTGGATGGGCATGCACGAACGTCTAGTTTGAGCACATATCAACGATTTCAGTTGTATTGCACGTTCAACTTGAAATGAACTGTCTGCTATATATATATATTTTTTTTTCAATTTTGGATGGATGTTTTTTTACAAAATTGCACCAAAAATATGTGGTGCTCCATGAATGAGACACATGAGAGCCGAACTAAACACTTCCCGATTTGTAATATCTACCATTTTTCTAAACGTTTTTCTCAAAATCTCAATTAACTCCTCACCGAGTGGTTCCAACGAAAAATGTTATAAAACATTATTTGTAGAGAATCTCATGCCCGACAAAAAAGATATATCACAAATTTCTCTCAGTCGAGGCGTTCTTGAGATAGATCGGAAATTCCGAAAATGAAGCATGTGTGTGACAGCGTATGAGGCGGCGCGACAAGGTTAAGACTCGCGTATGTCCTAAATTATGAGACTTAAGCAAGAAGGTCATAAGACATAAAATGTGTATTTTGAAGAGAGGAACAATATTGGTTAAACACTTTTCTTCCTATTTCTCGTAGTTTTCATGATAGACCGTTGTGAAGAGTGAATAATGTCACTAATTAACGAACTATGGTTTCCTCAGTGGTAACGAACTATACATTAACGACTAATTTTTTTCGTTTTTGTTTTCCGATATTTGAAGAATGCAATTTCATGAACAATTTTAAAGACCCACCCCGATTTATCCCTTCATAATCTACGTGATCCCTGACCCTCGCAATTATAAAAAAATAACCCGAGAGTGGCAATTAAAACTCGTGGGGTAAATGGCCCGCAAACTTTGCGTTCGTTGAAACATCAAGATAGACTTCACGAACTCGTGTAACTTTTCTCTAATCCGTCTAGATCATTTCGATCAATCATCAGGCGAGATCAATCTCTTATAGCATGAAAACATTAGTTTGGCGACATAAAAATGGACAATTTCAGGTGATTTTTAAATTCCAAAAACATGCTAGCAATGCTTAAAAATTGTAGATTTTTGAAAATATAAGAAAACACAAAATGCCCATTTTTAAGAATTTTTGTTCTAATAAATTTCCAAAAATTCGAATTTTGTTTTTTCAAATTCCGGAAAATTTATCGAATCTTCAAATTCAACCTAACAGAAAAAACTGCACTGTATGGCCTCCAAATGTTGTGTTCCACTTAGCATAATCATTGGTAGTTGAGTGATATAGTGCTTGTTCCATTTTGTGTTGTTATTGGTTGTTGAGTGGTATAATATTATTGCAACATTGTGCAAATAAAAAAAAATAACTATCTTCTTGAATGATTCTTATAACTGTTATAATCTTCATTTAATCTAAGTTGTATATTTTTGTAATGACTCTTTTTAATAGTCCTTAGGGGGTCTGAGTGCCCCAGGACTTCAATAAATCGCTTTTATTATTATTTATAATTATTAACTCCGAAATTCGATATAGCTTCGGTAGTTGAGTGATATAATGTTTGTTTAACTTTGTATCATCATTGGTAGTTGAGTGGTATAATGCCCTTTTAACATGATGAAAAAAGATTTTCAAATCTTCATCACCTCGACCTAAGAACCTGCAAGATTCTTCATCTCCAATTTTTTGTAAAATTTTGTATAATCATTGGTAGTTGAGTGATATAATGCTTGTTCAACTTTGTATAATCATTGGTAGTTGAGTGGTATAATGCCCTTTTAACATGATGAAAAAAGATTTTCAAATCTCCATCACCTCGACCTAAGAACCTGCAAGATTCTTGATCTCCAAATTTTTGTAAAATTTCGTATAATCATTGGTAGTTAAGTGATATAATGCTTGTTCAACTTTGTATCATCATTGGTAGTTGAGTGGTATAATGTCCTTTTAACATGATGAAAAAAGATTTTCAAATCTCCATCACCTCGACCTAAGAACCTGCAAGATTCTTGATCTCCAAATTTTTGTAAAATTTCGTATAATCATTGGTAGTTAAGTGATATAATTCTTGTTCAACTTTGTATAATCATTGGTAGTTGAGTGGTATAATCCCCTTTTAACAATGGTAAAATATAATTAGTAATCTCGGCCTAAAAAACTATTATCCATGAGACGTTTAATTGACGTTAATGAGTCACTATTTAACGCGCAATTGGGGTCTGACGGCGGAACCACGATTTTGTGCGGACTTTCTCTAGAAGTACCAGCCGAATCATACGATGTCGACGCGAATACTGCTCGTGGTCGCCCACACCCCAGCGTCTGTCGTTATCCCCACCCCTCGATTCAACAACAGAGGTCGACTGCGCTCTCGACCTATTCCCACTCCAAGCACCCCCCCCCCCCCCCCAGCGGCAGTGCGAGCTGCACCAGTCGACGCAGCCAATACCAATTGACTCTGCTTTACCGGCCGATTTGTTTAGTCTCTTTAGCAATAGAAAAAGGAGCAAGTGAGCTTTAGCAATGCACTGGATGAAGCGAATATCGAGTATATTTAAAGTTACGGTAATTTGAAAAAAGAAATGGAAAATTTGAACGAATCAAACATGTGACTAATACGAATTTTGGAAATTTTATGGCACGTGTTACCTAGTAGAGCAAAATCTTGAGGATGTTGCACTCCACAAAAAATACAATTTTAAACAAAAAAATGTCATAACAAATAACAACGTAAGTGAGAGAAAACATTTCAATTAAAAACGAAGGAAACAATCGCTCCTTTTGTTGAAACATACAATAGGCATTAACTAATCCAAAAAATATTTGTAACATAGATGGAAAATTCCTGAAGATGGTCACAAACGAGGACCGAAACGTCGAATTGGGAATAAAAACTTTAAGCACAAAAGATTGAAATTATTACCAACAAACTACAAGACCGAAAAGGCCAACAACAACAAAACATTAATCAACGTTAATCAAGATGAATCAATACTAATCAACATTAATCAATGTTAATCAATTCCAATCAATTGAAATGAATTGAATTGAATCAATGTTAATCAATATAAATCAATGTTCATCAATATTAATCAATATTAATCAATATTAATTGTTTCGTACCGAAAAGATCAAATGTTACATATTGGATAGTTTTCGGAATTGGGAAATATCTCGCGTAAAAAACTCAAAATGTTTAATATTTAGTTTTAATGTTTCAATAGTCTCTATACCATCATTCTATGTTTTTTAAACGATTTATGACTTCGCAACAAATGTGAACAGAATGTTAGACCGTTTTTCATGTCATAAAAAAATTATTTTTGACTATCATAAAATTAATCCTCGGGAAATCACGTTTAATCTTGTCTGTCGCCAAGGTGGTGTTTTTACCCACAATTTGCAGACCAAGTTTACAACTTTACACCTTTTATAACTCGAAATTCTAGACAATTTTTACGACTCAATGTAGACACTAAATAACCACCTCATTTCTATACCTGAGCATACCTATACTTGAACCCTCAGGTACTCTACGCGGACACTTCGCATTTTCCTACTCGCGTACGTCCAGAAAACCCTTGTGGACCAATCACATAAGTCCATTGCATTTTTGGTCAATCCACTATCAGCTATCCCTACCACTAAGAACAGAGGAGGGCAGACCCCAATTTTTCACCTCAACTAGGTAGAAACAAATTTCTGGACGTATTTGTAATCGACAGCTAGACCGGCTAACTACTCAATCAAACTTTGTGCACAAATATTAAATCGTGAGATATTTTCCAATTTCTGAAAACCAAAACACTAAAGTTTGACGGGAATTTGAGAAAACCGTTTAGCTTTCCGACGTAAAATTCACCAACAATCATTTTAAATCTCGATATGTAAACAAGTGAAATATAAACAATTTTACCTAAAGTTTGTGTTAATCATCATTTAAATTAAAACCCATAACAAAGTCGTTAGTTTCTTTCGAGTGAATTTAGTCATTAGCTCGAAAGTATTGGCTATTATAAGGTTTAGTCGATACATTAATCAATATTAATCAATATTAATCAATATTAATCAATATTAATCAATATTAATCAATATTAATCAATATTAATCAATATTAATCAATATTAATCAATATTAATCAATATTAATCAATATTAATCCATATTAATTAATATTAATCGATATTAATCAATATTAATCAACATTCATCAACGTCATTCAAAATTCTTCAACTTTTTTCAACGCTTTCCAAACTTTTTTATTGGTAAATGAACTACTGAAAAATAGTTGATAATATTATTCAGTCGTTAAGAATCTTTTAATTTCCGGAATGATTGAGCTACTTTGGGAACTAATGATACAAAGAACGAAAAAGAAAATGACCCCGCAATTATAACAGTCTTCTTTTTCCCTTTCTTTACTCCAATTGTTCAATTGCTTTTCTCTTCAAGTGTCTCGGTTCTTGTGATGGTCGCGTACCTCAAAGTTTGAGGGAATTGTTATTCAATGGTTCATCACTCGTGCCAGGGAAAGCCCATTGTTGGATGACATGACCTCTTGACCTTTCAGTGTTGACGGTTTATGGCCCGACTGGGGCCAATGTTTTTTATTGGCTCACTCGAATATTTTGAAATTAAGATTTGTGCGATGAACTGGATGTTTTTACGGATTCGGGAAAATGGAGAAATGTGGAAGATTTTGGGATTTTTATACATCTTCGAAATGATCAGTTTAAAGATTTTGGAAATTTGAAAATTTTGGAAATTTTGGAAATTTGGAAACTTTGGAAATTTTGGAAATTTTGGAAATTTTTGGAAATTTTGAATTAAGTTATTTTTTCATGGGATCTTGGATGAAGAAATTGAATCGCACTATCTTATTGCCAATTCACGACGTTTCATGGAATTTTTTGGAAATTTTAGAAATTTGGAAATTTTGGAAATTTTGGGAATTAGGAAAATTTGGAAATTTGGAAATTTTGGAAATTTTTGAAATTTGGAAATTTTTGACCTTGGAAATTTTTGAAATTTTTGAAATCTTTGAATTGTTTGAAATTTTTGAAATTTTTGAAATTTTTGAAATTTTTGACATTTTTGGAAATTTTGGAAATTGAAAATTTCTAAAATTTTGAAAATTTTGGAGGTTTTTGGAAACTTTGAAACGTCTAGAAATTTTGGAAATTCTGGAAACTTTGGGAATTTTCAAAATTTTGAAACCTTTGGAAATTTTTAAAAATTTTCGAAAGCCCATAAACTTTTGTGGAAACTTCTTCTTTTATTACAAAAACATACTTCATTCATTTATTTAAATTTGACTTCAGTCATGAAGAATGAGAATTCTTCATCTGATACACGGGCTTAGCGAAGCGCTGACAAAGCAAAAAAAAAAATAAACAATGGACGGAAAAGAAATGGGACAGGGTTTTTCTACATTTCTCGTGATGATGAAAAGTTCAGGTCATTCGTAGAGAGCCCTAGGACCCCGCATTCGCTTCATGAATGAGACATTTCACAGTTGCATTCAGTTTCATTTTTAAGACGTCGAATTAGGGGATAAAAATACGGGACCGAATTAAAAATGCAAGAGGGAAGTAGGAAAATTAGCATCACGTCCGTTGTTACATTAACACTATTATGATGACCTCAAAATTTGGGGATTTGAATGAAGAAAGAAAAATTAGAAATGGCACAGCTTCCAGCATCATTGATTTCCTTGGAATTTGGCGAAGTCCAAAATTCTTGAAAATTGCCAAAATTCCAAAATTTCCGAAATTTCCAAAATTACCAAAATTACAAAAATTTCCAAAAAGTTCAAAATTTTGAACATTTCCATTTTTTTTTTAATTTTTGAAATTGGTAAAGTTTTCGGAATTTGCAAAATTTTCAAAATTTCCAAAATTTTCAAAATTTTTAAAATTTGCAAAATTTTCAAAATTTCCAAATTTTCAAAATTTTCAAAATTTTCAAAATTTTCAAAATTTTCAAAATTTTCAAAATTTTCAAAATTTTCAAAATTTTCAAAATTTTCAAAATTTTCAAAATTTTCAAAATTTTCAAAATTTTCAAAATTTTCAAAATTTTCAAAATTTTCAAGACTTTTAAAATTTTCAAAATTTTCAAAATTTCCAACATTTCCAAAATTTTCAAAATTCTCAAAATTCTCAAAATTCTCAAAATTCTCAAAATTCTCAAAATTCTCAAAATTTTCAAAATTTTCAAATTTTTTCAAAATTGTCAAAATTTTCAAAATTTTTAAAATTTTCAAAATTTTCAAAATTTTTAAAATGTCCAAAATGTTGAAAATTTCCAAATTTTTTGAAATTTTTGAAATTTGCATAGTTTTCAAAATTTTCAAACTTTTCACAATTCTCAAAATGTTCAAAATTTTCGAAATTTTCAAAATTCTCAAAATTTTTAGAATTTCAAAAAATTTTAAAATTTTCGAAAACTAAATCATTTTCAACACTTTCAAAATTTACAAAATTACGAAGATTTCCAAAATTTACAAAATTACCGAAATTTACAAAATATCCAAAAAATTCAGAGATTTAGAAAATTTTCAAAAATTTCCAATATTTCTGTAATTTTTCTGACTTTTGATGTATAGCCTGATGGATAGCCTTATTTATTAATAATCTCGTTTCGTCGTAGGGAAAAATATGAAATGTCATGAGCGAACGTAATGGAAGCTGGAAAGCCCAATAGGGAGAGATCTGGAAAAGTGCCAGGAAGTACGTTCGCTAGAGGATTTTCATACTTCCAGTTGGATGTCTCTAGATGCTAGTTGAGTATATAGAGGTGTCTGGAAAATTTTGACTTGCCTTTTTACTCCTCATACTCATAATTTCAAACGTTCTCTAGTCAGCAAGATAATGTATTTTCAATTTTTTGAATTTTCGAAATTTCAGAAATTTTGGAAAATTTTTGGCAAATTTTTGACATTTTTTCCACTTTCCGAAAATCGTGCAAATTCTGGAAATTTTGAAAATTTTGGAAATTTTGGAAATTTTGGAAACTGCAAATTTTCGAAATTTCGGAGATTTTTGGAAATTTCGCAAATTTTGGAAATTTCTCCAATTTTGGAAATTTTAAAAATAATATCGAAATTTTGGATTGCTCAAAATTTCCCAAATTTATGAGACTGTCGTACTTTTCCCAATTTTAAAATTGTTGTAGGATAAATTTTTCATACGTTAATCACGTGTGCTTATGACGTTTTCCATTTTTTCCGATGGCGAAACGAGGTTATTAATAATTACCAAGGATTATACGTCAAAGGTCAATGTAAATAACTAAGTTTGAGAATTGTCTCGGAGCCCTCGGGAGCGTCACGATGTTACTGCCTGCTTCAAACTATACGATACACCTGGGAATACGTTCCCAGCTGGGACTCAGTCAATGAGAGAATGGGCAGAGCTCATGTTTTTTTTAAACGATTGGTAGCTGTAACTTCTAGAAATACCTGAAAATTGTGCTCAAATGTTTAACTTCAAGTGCAGACGAAAAAAAAAACGGCCATTTTGGGACCAAGTACTGGATCAAGTACAAAGTACTTTTGACTTGCTACGTCGGCAATTCTCACTTTTCGCGTAGAAAGCCATTCCTCAGGGAATATCATCTAAAGTACTAAATATTAATTCTTCATGGCTTTGAGTACCCGAAAGTACTAAGTAGAAATGTACTTAGTACTTCTACCTCGAGACACTCCTAAGTAGGAATTGACCTAGGGCGTCGAACTGGGAAAACATTCAAGTACCACACCGATTAGTACTTGAGACTTGTCAAGTACAAAGTACTTTTTGACCTGCTACTTTAGTCATGCTCCCATTTCAAGTAGACAGCTTTTCCTCACGCAATACCATCTAAAGTATTAGATATTAAACCGCCACGACTTTGCGTACCCGAAAGTACTAAGTAGAAATGTACTTAGTACTTCTACCTCGAGACACTCCTAAGTAGGAATTGACCTAGGGCGTGGAACTGGGAAACCATTCAAGTACTACACCGATTAGTACTTGAGACTTGTCAAGTAGAAAGTACTTTTTGACTTGCTACTTTAGTCATGCTCCCATTTCAAGTAGACAGCTTTTCCTCACGCAATACCATCTAAAGTATTAGATATTAAACCGCCACGACTTTGCGTACCCGAAAGTACTAAGTAGAAATGTACTTAGTACTTCTACCTCGAGACACTCCTAAGTAGGAATTGACCTAGGGCGTGGAACTGGGAAACCATTCAAGTACTACACCGATTAGTACTTGAGACTTGTCAAGTAGAAAGTACTTTTTGACTTGCTACTTTAGTCATGCTCCCATTTCAAGTAGACAGCTTTTCCTCACGCAATACCATCTAGAGTATTAGATATTAAACCGCCACGACTTTGCGTACCCGAAAGTACTAAGTAGAAATGTACTTAGTACTTCTACCTCGAGACACTTTCAAAATTTTCAAAATTTTCAAAATTTTCAAAATTTTCAAAATTTTCAAAATTTTCAAAATTTTCAAAATTTTCAAAATTTTCAAAATTTTCAAAATTTTCAAAATTTTCGAAACTTTTAAAATTTCAAAAATATCAAAATTTTTAAACCCCATTAAATTAAAAAAAAAACCATCCAATGATTCGCTGAAGCCCCCAAAAAATGGGGTACCAGGGTAAACGAGCAAAACTTGAATTTCCCGCGCGGATTGAATCCCACGTTTTGACCACGTCCGATGGACGTCCTGCTTTCCGCCTTAACTTTCCGGTCCCTTCTTTTAATATTTGTCACATGAATTTACATACTGTTCTTTCCAAACTGAGGAGCCAACGCTGTAAGTTTTCGTTGCTATTTTTACAGAGCTTGCGATGCATCTTTACGGATTTTTCCAAGCCCTAAAATCCCTCCTCTCAGGCTCTTATTAGCAGAATGGATCTGTACAGGAAGATTGCCTCCCTGAGGAAGCAAAAATTCATCCCCCATTGCCCCATTTACTGAGATAAATACCCGGTACGAATTAATGACATCCAAACAGAGACTTTCATACCTCTTGTAGCTTTTTTTTTCTTCTTTTTCTTCTTTCTTTCTTCTATTTTTTTTTTTTCATTTTTTGTCTCAAGTTATCCCGTTTTTTCCCTTCACTCTTGATTCTCTCATCCTTCAAGTATCAATGAATTTAGGGGATGCACCAACCAAAAAATGTGAAAACAGAAATTTTTACTGAAAAAAAAAAATTTCCGAAATTTTCGATAATTTTCCAAAGTTTCCCAAAAATTTTCCAAAATTTCCCAAAACTGTCCAAAATTTTCCAAAATTTTCCAAAACTTTCCAGTTTTCCAAAGTTTTCTGAAATTTTCCAAGAATGTCGGAAATTTTCCGGTTTTCCAAAATTTTCGGAAAATTTTCTGAAATTTTTCAAAATTTTCCAAAATTTTCCAAAATTGTCCAAAATTTTCCAAAATTTTCCAAAATTTTCCAGTTTTCCAAAGTTTTCTGAAATTTTCCAAGAATGTTGGAAATTTTCCGGTTTTCCAAAATTTTCGGAAATTTTTCAAAATTTTCCAAAATTTTCCAAAATTTTCCATAATTTTTCCAAATTTTCCAAAATTTTTCCAAAGTTTTCTGAAATTTTCCAAGAATGTCGGAAATTTTTCGGTTTTCCAAAATTTTCAGAAATTTTTCAAAATTTTCCAAAATTTTCAAAATTTTCCAAAAATTTTTAAATACAAAAATTGTCTCAATTTCCGGAATTTTCGTAAATTCAAAAGCTGCAAAAGTTGGTAGAAAAAAAAATTTTAATGTACGTCGAGCAAATTTCACAATTGCAAGAAAAAAATGTCCCACGTGAAACCTCACAACAATCGCCCCTTAAAATTGAAAGCCAAGTGCAACTGCAAAGAGTGAAAATTCGACGCATGCCAAGGGCTGCACATAGGATCGATAATCGTGGGTGGGTGCGGTCCTCATCTTTCTCCCTCTCGTTTCCAACATTTTCTCAATTTTCCATGGCCAACTTCCACCAACCGCTAATAGGATCATATTTTTCCCATTACATAACATCTCTAATTTCCAGTCTAAAGATTTTCATAAAAGCGCTGATTATGTGTTTACGAGTGGTCTTAGAGAAGAGCACTATAAACCATATTTTGTGGTAAATTTGATGCCCGAGCAAAAAGGTTTTCACTAATTTTTCTCTGCATTTTTTTAACCATGAAGCATGAAAATCGCCAAAAGTTTTACTCAATCATTATTTACGAAGGAAAGTTGTGATCAAGCTAATCAATGTCGCTATTGGAGTCTCTCGGCGTACCTCAGCTTCGATCAAAATTCGACTCACTTTCATGTAGTGATTTATTAGTTATTGGTTGATTTTGAGTGGCGCGAAATTTGAATGACTATTCAAACTTTTATATTCGGTCTAGATCCGAAGTTGTCCGACTACCGCCGGCGCATGCGTGTTAGCCCGCATTAGCACAGGAGAGTCTGAATGCGCGATGCGCAGTGTGATTGGTCAGTGCGTCACGTGACATAGTCGCAGGTGGCGACACCTGTTGTATTCCAGTATTCAAAATTTCATGATTCCTATTTTTTTTTTCTCTGAAACCAGTCTTTGAACATTTAATTGACGTGTCGGAAAATCTAGGAATGGGAAACAGAAATTATAAATCGGGAAGTTTTGGATGTACTCCCAACGGCGGCTTTTATATTGGCGACTCAGCCGATACTAAAGGGATTCTGAATTTAATTTTCAATCTTATTTCCCAGCGAGAGAGGGCGCTCAAGGAATTGGAACTTCACTCGCCCCTCCTAATTTCTTTTTCAATATTAAAAGCGGATAAAAGTTAATTGAACCTCCGACCCATTTCTCTATTTATGGAATAACTCATTATGCACCCCGTTATGCAATCGTTGAACTGTGTTTATCGGTAAAAATATGGCGTAGTAGACCAGAACAATTTTTCTAATCAATATTTTGTTGATGATTATTTGTAATTAACATGATTATCATCCAGGTTCAATTTTCCGAGAATTTTTCCCAAATACGAAAATTGTCAAATATTCAATTTCCAAAATTCCTTTTTTTTTGGGATTTGAAAAAGAAACTTATGTTCTGATTTTATTGTATTTAAAAAAAAAATTAAATTCTGATTTTATTAAATTTTCCATTTTTTTCCGTTTTCAAAATTATTGATAATTTCCGAAATTAAAAAAAAAAAATTTCGAATTGTTTGAAAAAATTCCAATTTTTGAGAATTTATAATTCTCAAATTTTTGGGAATTTTTGGTACGTCAAAATTTGTTCAAAATCATCATTTTAATTTTTATAAAATTCCCCTTTTATGTAAATGAAAATTAAAGTTAAAAAAGAAATTAATTTTTATAAAAAAACCGCGAAAGTTGCCGCGACGATCCGTTTTTAATAATTACCAACTAAGCACTCGACACGGGTTTCCAATCATTCACGAAGTGTCTGGCCAATGATTTGTTTATGTATTGTTATGCATTAAACAGCAACCTCGGTGTATTGATTATGCCCAACTTGTGAAGAAGGAACGGTAAATTCGCTGTAGAATCGACAATATCCCAAGCTTAACTCGATTGAACAGGTCAATTTATTCCCCAGATAATCCGGAAAAAAGGGTAAGTAGTTCGAATCGAGTTTAGTCAGACGCAAGTGTTATGCCGGTCGGTATAGTAGAGTGCGGATAAATTACCGCCAAAATTTTTTGGCAATTTTTTTGCCCTAGCAGACGTGCGTAAAGTACATAGTACTAAGTACTTGGGCTGTGTATAAGTGCGAACTGTCCTCAAATTTATCCATAAGGTGTAAGTATTGAAGAATCAAATAGTACTTTCCCTGAAAAAAGTACTTAGTACTTGTTCTGAAAGAAGTACTTAGTACTTTTTCTGGAAAAAAGTACTTAGTACCTTTTCCGGAAAAAAGTACTTAGTACTTCTTCTGGAAAAAAGTACGTAGTACTTGATGATGTAGGTATCGAGCAATCGAACACTCCATAGTTGAACAAGGGGCATGAGTCAAGTATTCAAGTACTAGGTACTTGAATAAGCGTCAGGTACGAAGTACTTGATTAAGTACTCAGTACTCAGCACCTGCACCATGTTCAAACGGCAAGTGGGCATACACATGTGAAATTCATCTTAACGCTGGAAAAATCTTCAAGTACTACTGAGTTCTTGGCGGTACTGTACTTGAAACTAGAATGTTTCAAGTACAGAGCTGGTGGTAAGTACTGAGTAATATTTTACGATGCACTTTGTCAGGTTTGACAGAGTATGGAGATTTCTACTCAGTACTTTCGGGTACTTTAATCCAGTACTGAAACTTGTTTGCCTGGCAAGTACTCTCCAGTACCCCCAGTATTGAAGTACCAAGAGTACTTAGTACTAAATGCTTGCGATCTTAGTGAGTGAGAAGTGGTTTTTTACTTAAAAGTTGGATAAGAGCCAGAATATCAAGTTTAAGAGTTCTTCGTACTTGATAAGCCTCAAGTACTTTGCCGTACAGTACTTGAAACTTTGTTGAGTTCAAAGTACTCTGCGAACCTCTACCAAGGGATTTCCCACCCTGCAAATACTAAGTGATAGTGTTCTCTGTACTTTTTCGAGTTCCAAGTACTAAGTACTTTTCTACTTAGTACTTTCGGGTACTCCCAGTATTGACGTACGTGAGAAGTGGTTTTCTACTTAGCAGTTGGATATCGCCAGAATATCAAGTTTAAAAGTTCTTCGTACTTGATAAGCCCCAAGTACTTTGCAGTACTTGAACCTTTTCTGAGTTCGAAGTACTGTGTAAATATCTACCAAGCAAATTGCGATGCTGCAAATACTAAGTGATATTCTTCTCCGTACTTTGTCGAGTTCCAAGTACTGAGTACTTTTTCACTTATTACTTTCGGGTACTCCCAGTATTGAAGTACCAAGTACTTAGCACTAAGTGCTTGCAAAAGTAGTACGTAAGAAGTGATTTTCTACTTAAAAGTTGGATAAGAGCCAGAATATCAAGTTTGAGAATTCTTCGTACTTGATAACCCCCAAGTACTTTGCGGTATGGTACTCGAAACTTCTTTGTGTTCAAAGTACTGTGTAAATTTCTACCTAGGAATTTTCCCATCCTGCAAATACTAAGTGACATTCTTATCTGCACTTTATCGAGTTCCAAGTACTAAGTACTTTTTTACGTAGTACTTTCGGGTAGTCCCAGTATTGCCGCACCAAGTACTTTCGTTCCATGTACTTGCCATAGTATGGGAAATTCGGTTGGTATTGAGAAGTATCGTCGAAGCACCAAAGCGAAAAGTACTTCGTACTTCACACTGTACTTCATACCCAGTAGTACGGGATCAACCAGGACGGATTGATCGGAGGAATGTGTATTGCAATGGAATAAAGAAATTCTCGGTTTCCAAACGGGTGAGAGCTTTGCTCAATAAATAATTGATGGATGACCCGGTTAACGTGGGAAATAAGTGGGCGGGGTGGGTGGTGGGGGGAGGGGAGGATGAATGAGTTGGAGGAATACCCGGAGCTTCATTACTTCGTAATCATTTTGGGAGAATAAAGGGTTGCTCAGTCGAAAAAAAAATAAGAGTTTTTTATGGTTTTGGGAGGTCATATTAAAAATGAATGATGTGAAGTATGGGGTAACGAATTTTATCTGAAAATATAAAGAACAAGTAGAAACGAAAGATACGTGCCTTTGGGAAAAGGCCTTTTTGAAATTTCAGACTATTATAAATTTTTGGAAAAAGCGACACAAAAAAAAATATTTTTTTTTTTAATTCCATAATTTTTTTTTTTTAATCTATAAAAATAATTGTTTTTTAATTACAAAATTTTTTTTTTTTTCATTATAAAAAAAAAATTTTTTTTTTAGGTAATTTAAGATTTTTTTTTTTAAATTAGAGATTTTTTTTTTTAACTACATAAAAGAAGTTTGGAATATTTGAAGTGAAAATTTTGCAAAATTTTGAAGAAAAAAAAATTGTATAGAAAATTTTCGAAGTTTTGGAGAAATTTTCTGAATTATCCGAATTTGGGTTTTTTTAAAGCTTGTTCAGATTCCACAGTGTGGTTTATCTATCATCTGTACGGCTTTTCAATTATCCAATAGCTCGTAAATTTTGGACTGTTTGCTGTGGGAGGTTCGCGGACGTCGCGCCGAGTTTGTTGCCAAATAATTCTTTGGCTATGATAAGATCGCCATTTTTGGTGGCGGTAAATTTACGAGGGTTTAATTAATATCCAAGTTGTGAATAGTTTCATAAAAAAGGAAAGAGAATATTTCAAATTTTCAAAATTATTAAAGTTTTTTTTTTGAATTTCAAAAAAAAATGCAAAATTGTCGAAATTTTTTTAAAGTTCAAAAATTTGTCAATTTTTGAAAATTTTTTTGAAAATTTTTTTGAAAAGTTTTTTGAAAATTTTTTTGAAAATTTTTTTTTTTAATTTTTTTTGAAAATTTTTTTTGAAAATTTTTTTGAAAATTTTTTTGAAAATTTTTTTGACAATTTTTTTGACAATCTTCTTGGCAATCTTTTTGATAATTTTTTTGACAATTTTTTTGGAAAATTTTTTACAAAATTTTTTTCAAAAATTTTTTGTAATTTTTTTTGAGAATTTGGGAAATTTTTGAAATTCGTGAAAACGTTGGAAATTCAAAAATTGAAAAATTGGTCAAATTTAACATTGAGAAAACAAATATATTGAAAAAATCTGTAATTGAGATGGAAAGTTTGGAATAAAAAAGAGATATGAAAAAATTTGAGAACTGAGGGTACATACAACTCGCTGAGTATTTACTTGAGTCAACGTTGACTAAAACTTGGACTCGGTCATTTCGAAAGTTCTAGAATAATATGAAAAAGTAACATAAAGGAAAATGCTAAGTAAAGATAAAGTTCCGAATTCAGATGATCCAGAGAGACTGCAAGATCTCTGATACTTCGAAGCTAGGGGACAAAAGCCAAACAATTTTGTGTAGCAGAGAAGTGGCAATTGTCCGACATATGCGCCAACTTCGCTTTCGACGTGTCTGGAACTAGGACGAGAACTTGTACTATTGTGACAAAAGCGGAAATGTCATAAATTTCGAAAAAAAATCAAAATCTGAAAAATTCTCAAAAGGTTGAAAATTTTCAAAATCTGGAAAATTTTGAAAATTTTGAAAATTTTTGAAAATTTTGAAATTTTGAAATTTTGAAATTTTGAAATTTTGAAAATTTTAAATTTGTGATTTTGTGATTCAAAATGGCAAAAATTGTGATTCAGCATTGCGAAGATCGTGATTTAGAATTGTGAAAATTGAGATTCACACTCCTGGACTTGTTGAGTCATGATTCTCGAAATAGTGATTTTCTAAACATTGTGATTTGTGATTGATGCTCTATAATCGATCCTGTAACTATTGATTTACGACTCGGGGAATCCTTGTTCAGAATAGAAAAGCCTTGAATCACAAAAACGGAAGCATGAATCACAATCACGAAATTGTGATTCAGGCTTCAGGGAATATCCACAGTTCTCAAAAAGTGGCTTAGGATTCTAGAACTAGTGATAAAACACTCGAAGAAAAGTGATTCAGACAATCCTCGAATCACTAAATCACAATCGTGAATCACCATCCCAAAATGGTGATTCAGACAGCCTCGGATCACTAAATCACAATTGTGAATCACAATCACGAAATCGTGATTAAAAAATGCCTCGAATCACTAAATCACAATCGTGAATCACGATCACAAAATCGTGATTCAGAAAACCCTCGCATCCCTAAATCACGATCGTGAATCACAATCACAAAATCGTGATTCAGAAATACCTCGAATCACTAAATCACAACTGTGAATAACAATCACTAAATCGGGATTTAGCATTCTGACATTACTTAATCACAATTACGAAATTCGTGATTTTCGTTTCAAAAGCCGTGAATCACTAAACCCAAACGGCGAATCACAATCATGGAATTAGTGATTCACTACCAACATCCCATCAGTATCAGGTCACCGTAATCACACGCATCAAATATCAACCAACATAATGTCATTAAATTTTTTACCCAAAAATCACTATTTTACATACGTAATCACACATTCAATATTTAAAGAAAATTGCTTACCATCGAGCGAAACACAGCGCTTAAACACGAAAATACGCATTATGATGTGATTATGATTATTATTCGCAAGAGAAAATTCGAAATTTAAATTTGCATAAACAATTTTTTTTTTACGCTTTTAACTTGTCACAATAATTTCAAACAAAATCACAAGTCATCAGTTTTTTCAATTTTGTACTGAGTTCATTTGTTGCAAAAAAAAATTAATTAATCTTGCTTTTTTTTTGACTAATTATTTTGATAATAATAACATTTTTTTTTTTTTTTTTTTATTTGAGTATTATATTTTCACATTTTTTTATACGTAATTTTAAAAATATATACGCACGTGGTCCCGATTACATAATTTTTTTAAAGGTATGATTGAGCATTTGTTCAGGTGTAAAATAAATTATAATTACTTAGTTAAGTATTTTCTATTTTTCACAAACTTTTTTTTACTATTTTGATTTTTTTTTTTTTTTTAGAAAACGAAACAATTCCTTTGGTAATTTTTTTCAATTTTTTGTTTATTTTTTTTTTTATTTCCTATTTTTTATTTTGGAGAATTTTTTTGTTTTGTTTTCACGTGTCAGATGTCGCAGGAGGTATTACATAATTATAATAATAACTAAGTGACGAGCTGAAAATTGTTTCATTTAATTTAATTTTTCGATTGTTGTAATTTTTTTAAGCTGGAAAAATTTTGACAATTTTTCAAAGCCCAAATTTATAAATAGAAATTTTTTATCGTTCTTCAAAATTTAATTTTTTTTTTTTCAATTTTCTGAAGTCTTGAATATTTTCACAACACTTTTACAAAAATTATGATTTTTAAAACAAATTTTAAATTAAAATTGTATAATTTTTTTTTTTTTTGAAAAACAAAATTTTGGAAATTTTTGGCTTCGCAAAATTTTTTTCCTAAAATTTGAAAAAATTTTCAAAAAAATTGACAATTATTTTCAGAATGAACTCGAAATTTTTTAAAAAAATTTTGACGTTTCAATTTTTAAAATCGCAATTTTCCAAATTTTTTGCATTTCAAATTTTGGAAAGAAAAATTTTTGCAATTTTTTTTTTAGTAAACTTGTTAGGGTTATTTTAAATGCGAGATGAGTTATGTAGGTTAAGGTATTATTGAAGAGGTTAGATACCGGTTAGCCACACTCGGGGGTGCATACCACCCGCGGCCGGTCCAGAGGTGGAGACTGGGTGGTAGCGCGTAGGTTCAACCACTGCTTCGAGGATAAATATTGCGACCTGCGCGCAGGCGCAGGAGAAGCGTGACAGCTGGGTGTAGTCGGCCCATTAGATTGAATTTTGAATTTTTTCATCTCAAGCTTAATTTTCAAATTTCCGGAATTTGAAAATTTGGCAAATTTTCAAAATTTGCCATTTTCATTTTTTTTTCTCGCGATTTTTTTTTATCGACGCATCAACGCAAATTTTTGTTTTTAGAAATTCCAAAATATTTACAATATATGAAATTTTGAAAATTTTCAAATTCTCAAAATTTTGCAAAATTAAAAAAAAAAATTTGCAACCAATCGCAATTTTAATTTCCAATATTTAAAATTTCCACGCATGTTATCAGCGGTGTCGCAATACCTATAGAACTTTAACGCGCAAACTTTTTACAACCACTACATCGACGTTGTATTTGTCAGCGTATGCGCATGCGCAGGGTAAAACGTGACAGTAGGGTGTAGTCCGGAATAGCCCTCTGCTCCCGTGGGATAAATTGGCCTATCAATTTCCAGAAATTGTCACATTAAATTTGAAGGACTGGAGATTGCCTCAATACAGCGACAGCCCATTCGACGCTTTCATATTCCGAATTCAGAAAAAAACATATTTATGCAAAACTATGAATATATCAAAGTGGCTAATGTGTTACCTCACGGAAAATTCTATGGAGTTTCCATCAGAATCCCATGAGATTTTTTATGAGTACCCCATAAGATTGGTTATGGGAACCCCATAGGATTTTCCATGGGAACTCCATAGGATTTGTTATGGGAACCCCATAGGATTTGTTATGGGAACCCCATAGGTTTTTTTATGGGAACCCCATAGGATTTTTTATGGGAATCCCATAGATTTTTTTATGGGAACTCTATAGGATTTCCCATGGGAACTCCATCAGAATTTTTATGGTATCCCCATAGGATTTTTTTCAAAAACCCATAGGACTTTCCATGGAAAACCCATAGATCTTTCCATGAGAACCCCATAGGATTTTTTATGAAATCCCCATAGAATTTCTTTATAAAAACCCCATAGGCTTTTTTATGGGAACCTGATAAAACTTTTTATGGGACCCCATAGGGTTTTTTACCGGAACCCCATAAGATTTTTTATGGGAACCCCATAGGACTCGTATGAGAAGCCCATATCATTTTCCATGACAAACCCATAGGATATTTCATGGCAACCCCATAGGTTTTTTTATCGGTAACCCATAGGATTTTTATGGGAATCCCATATAATTTTTTATGGGAACCCCATAGGAAATACCACGAAGAATTGACCCTCATAAATTTTTTCCCCAAAAATTCCATAAGATGCCATTACATCATATAAAAGCTTGAATAGGGAAAATTATGGGCGTGCTACGGGGGAAAACACCAAAGAAAAATAAAGGAATACCTCGAGTTATGAATATTGAATATACCCTGTCGTTGTAATAATTTTTTTTCTTGGCCGACATTGCGCCGACATTGAACCGACATTAGATGAAAAATCGTGTCAACATACCCAATACTTCTTATCACACAGTATATGCTATAGGGCATGTGCTACGCGTATATGATACATACATAGAATGCGAACGCCTCGGCGACATTCGTCCGACATTGAGCCGACACTTGGCCGACATTGGATGATAGCATTTTCCTGTGAGTCCCTACGCCTTATTTCATAGTATAGACTATATATACTCCTATACTATATATTAGGTATTACAGGTATATATATATATATATATATCACAGTTTGAGGGATATGTGATATATATATCTGCTAACGAGTGTTTCTCACATAGTTTGTTCTCCCCTGAACTCATAGCTTCCGATTAACAACGAACTGTAATTCCCTTTAAGAAGAACATTTTTTACGGAAAAAAAGGCAAAGTGGTTCCCTCCCCCCGCCCCCTTCCCCTGGAGATTCAACCGCTCCCACGCAATCATTCTCTTCATCCTTCGCATCGCTCGCGTGGGCGAGACTCTTTTTCACTACTTCGGTTTTGTCAAATTGCACGGAATAGCAACCTCCATTTACTCTCGCTTATTCTGTTACTAGTTTGCGGAAAATACGGCGGATAAAGATTCATGAAACTCGAACTGTAGAAGTTGCGCGATTAACCTGTCGATAGTCGCGGTATGCGAGTTTAACAAAAATTTTATATTATCAAAAAAAATGATCAAAAACTAAAGTATTTGGACGCGATTGTTTCAATGCTTGAAGGAACTCTTTTAGTTCACTGAAACCCGACCCACGGACCTAGGCACCCCATCCCACTCATATACCCACACCAGCTCACCCACCCACTCACCCGCCTAACCAAAACCATCCACCCAACAATCCGCCCAACCAACCACCCACCTATCCGCCCGCCTAACCATCCACCCTCTCACCCAACACTCCACCTATCCGCCCACCCACTCAACCATCCACCGACCCACTCAACCATCCACCCACCCAACCATCCACCCACCCAACCATCCACCCACCCAACCATCCACCCATCCACCCACCCAACCATCCACTCACCCACCTCTTCAACCAACCACCCACCCGCACAACCATCCGCCCATCCACCCACTCACCTGTCTCACCATCCACCCACTCACCTGCCTAACCATCCACCCGACCCACTCACCTAGGCACCACAACCCACTCATATCCCCACGCCAGCCCACCCACCCACTCACGCGCCTAACCAAAACCATCCACCCACCTATCCAGGCACTCTAGCCCTCCCTCCCACTCACCCGCCTACCCTCCCAACCATCCACCCACCCACCTAATCACCTATCCACGCTCCCATCCACCCACCCAACCAACTATCCACCCACCCAACCAAATATCCAACCACCCACCCACCCACTTAACTACCCACCCAACCTACCACCCACTCACCCGCCTAACCATGCACTCACTGCACCCGCCAACCATCCGCCCACCCACCTACCTACACCAGCCCACCCACCCACTCACCCGCCTACTCACCCAACCATCCACCCACCCACCTAATCAACTATTCACGCTCCCATCCACCCACCCAACCAACTATCGAACCACCCACCTAACCATGCACCCACTCACCCGCCTCACCATTCACTCGCCCACCTACTCACCCAACCATCCACCCACCCAACCATCCACCCACTCACCCGCCTAACCATGCACTCATTGCACTCGCCAACCATCCGCCCACCCACCTACCTACACCAGCCCACCCACCCACTCACCCGCCTACCCACCCACCCAACCATCCACCCACTCACCCGCCTAACCATGCACTCATTGCACCCGTCAACCATCCGCCCACCCACCTACCTACACCAGCCCACCCACCCACTCACCCGCCTACCCACCCAACCATCCACCCACTCACCCGCTTAACCATGCACTCATTGCACCCGCCAACCATCCGCCCACCCACCTACTTACACCAGCCCACCCACCCACTCACCCGCCTACCCACCCAACCATCCACCCACCCATCCAGTTCTTTTCGCCAATCCAATAACCAGTCCACACCAACCCACCCGCCCACCCACAACCACACCCACACACAAATACACAAACACACACAAACATCCCATCTCAAAAGTGTCAGGTCATGCAACGGCGAGAAAAGTGACAATTTGGTGAATATGATTTTCGACATTTCATTTTCGAGGTAATTAGAATAACTTTGGTTAATAATGAGGTGAATGATTTAATCCGGAACCAACTTTCAAATATGGGGAAAATGAAGCAATCTCGTTATCCCCAGAGGAGTATTTGTATCCTCTGGATGAGGACCTCATTATCCTATTGACAACTCGGGAGAATTAATTTTGTTTTTTTTTTGTGTGAAACTATTTTGGTAATCATGATGCAGGAACAAGCATGGAAGTTCCGCGTTGTCTGAACTAATATTCTTAACTTGCAACGCTTATTCGGCGCAAGTTTGGAGAGGGAAACGGTGAATTCTCGCACAATGAAAATAGTTGCCATGCATTTGTCGAAATTTTCTCGCACAATGGACTCGGAACTGTTCGAGGCCCATGAAGGATTCGCTGAGTTCCGAGTTTCATCCGTAAATAAGAAAATTGAGGAGTTTGCGAGAAATTGCGTTACGGAAATTTGGAAAACTCCATGAAGCCACTAAATATTTTGACATTGCCAAAATTTTCAAAATTTACAAAATCTCTAAAATTTCCAGAATTTCCATAATTTTGAAAATGTCCAAACTTTCCAGAATTTCCGAAATTTCCAAAATTTCCAAAATTTCCAAAATGTCCAAACTTTCCAAAATTTCCAAAGTTTTCAAAATTTCCAAAATCTCTGAAATTTCCAGAATTTTGAAAATGTCCAAACTTTCCAGAATTTCCAAAATTTCCAAAATGTCCAAACTTTCCAAAATTTTCAAAATTTCCAAAATCTCTGAAATTTCCAGAATTTCCATAATTTTGAAAATGTCCAAACTTTCCAGAATTTCCAAAATTTCCAAAATTTTCAAAATTTCCAAAATCTCTGAAATTTCCAGAATTTCCATAATTTTGAAAATGTCCAAACTTTCCAGAATTTCCAAAATTTCCAAAATGTCCAAACTTTCCAAAATTTCCAAAATTTCCACAATTTTCAAATTTCCAAAATCTCTGAAATTTCCAGAATTTCCATAATTTTGAAAATGTCCAAACTTTCCCGAATTTCCAAAATTTCAGAAATTACCAAAATTTCTAAAATGTCCAAAATGTCCAAAATTTTCAAACTTTCCAAAATTTTCATAACTTTCCAAAATTTTCAAAAATTACCAAAATTTTTCAAAATTTCCAAAATTGTTCAAAATTTTTCAAAATTTTCAAAACTTATCAAAATTTGAAAGATTCTAAAAATTTCACAAATTCCAATTATTCCATAATTAGAAAGAAATGAATGGAAACTTTTTGTGGTTGCATATAAGGTATGAAGAACGAGAGATTTCCCAACTTCTCCATAACTCCGGTTCAGATTGTGTGATACAAGACTTCTGATTAATGGTGATGAATCGACAGGAAAATGCCATTAGTCATCTTGACACAGAAAACGTATTGGATCTACCGAGAATAATGTATTCGAAGGTCACCCGAAAACGAAAAGGGATATGGGTCTGAGCCTTTACGGCTCGACCCATCAACTTCCTGATCGATTCTGCGAAAAACGCCAATTGTGATGACGTCAAAAAATTGGAAGAATAGTCTTTTGAAATTTGAAGATTTCGAAAAATTTGCAAAAAAAATCAAACCCTTCCAAAATTTGAAGACTCTTCAAAATTTTCAAAATTTTCAAATTCTCAAAATCTTCAGAATTTTTAAAAATTCTCTAAATTTTTTAAAGCTTCGAAATTTTCAAAAAATTTCAAAATTCTAAAAATTTTCAACATTCTTAAGTTTTCAAAATTTTCAAAATGTGTCAAAAATTTTTAAAATTTTCAAAATTATTCAAAATTTTCAAACGTTTTCAAAACTTTTCAAAATTTTTCTAAATTTTTCAAAATTTTTCAAAACTTTTCAAAATTTTTCAAAATTTTTCAAAACTTGTCAAAATTTTAAAAATTTCAATTTTTTTTTCAAATTTCAAAGTTTTTTTAAAATTTCAAAATGTTTACAAATTTGAAAATTTTTTAAAATTTCAACATTTTCTCAAATTCCAAAATCTTTCAAAATTTTAAAATCTTTCAAACTTTTAAAATTTTTCAAGATGTTCAAAATTGTCGAAAGTTTTAAAATTTTCAAAAAATTGAAAAAGATAAAACTTTCCGTGATTTTTGAAAACTGTGTAAATCTTCGATAATTGCACGAAATTAAAAAAAATATGCTCCTACCTTCTCTACCGAACTTCCGTTTTTTCTTGCTGCCACTTCCGCTGGATGAGCTTTTGGAGGAGCTTTTGTCCTTACTCTTCCAACGCGTAAGCATGGCTCCGCTGACCACAAATTTTCTCAGTTCATAATTCAAATTTTTCCCGCTCAAACTGCACCGTACTAACGATATCTATAGTCACTACTTCCAGATTTGCCGGATTTTTCTCAATTGAAATCATTTCTCGCATCAATTTTGACCTAATGTGCACTAAAAAAAATATACTCCTTAATGCCGACACTTTTCTTCAATCACTCAAACGAGCCAAATTAAAGAATAATTGCAAACAAAAAAATTTGCCAAAATTACAAACGGAAAAAAATTGAGGGCCAGTACTAGCGAGAAAATCTCAGTTTAAAGGGACCAATTAATTTCCCAAAATTGGAGAAATGTAAAAGAATTTTTGGAATCAAAAAAAAAAAAATCGAAAATTTAAAAGCCTCGAAAATTTCAAAAATTCCAAAATTTGCAGAATTTCAAAATTTTAAAAATTCCAAAATTTGGAAAATTTCAAAATTTGGTAAATTTCAAAATTAGAAAAATTTCAAAAAAACAAAATTTAGAAAATACAAAAATCTCAAAAATTGCAAAAAAAAAACTGTTACAAAAAATGGAAATTTTCAAAATTTCAAAAATTTAAATATTTTAAAAATTAAAAAAAAAAAAAAAAGAAAAAAAAATCAATTTTGCCAAATGAATTGAGATTTTTTTGACTGCAAGAGAAAACCCAAAATTTTTGATGATATTTTTGCAGACCATCCATTACGCCCTTAATTAAAATCCCATCAAAAGGAGCGAATGAAAGGAGCAATCCGGACGATTTATCGCAATTGGCATATTGCCCGTGGGCTAATTTGTCGAATATTGATTTTTCAGGTGTCTCCATAGAAATTGTACCTTTGTCCTACTCATCTGATGAGTAATACAGATGAAACCTAACACCCAAGAAGCCTGATTGTGTCAAGTACGCACACATTAACACCTGCTGACAAGTATGCTAACTTCGAAAGCGACTAGCTATGCAATTTTAGTTATATACTGTGGCAACTTTTTGAAAGTTTTGAAATTTTTCAGATTTTTTGAAATTTTTGAAATTTTTGAAATTTTTGAAATTTTTGAAATTTTTGAAATTTTTGAAATTTTTGAAATTTTTGAAATTTTTGAAATTTTTGAAATTTTTGAAATTTTTGAAATTTTTGAAATTTTTGAAATTTTTGAAATTTTTGAAATTTTCGAAATTTTTGAAATTTTTGAAATTTTCTTATTTTGAACATTTCCACCAGCAACTATGGTCATAACCAAAAAAAAAACAGTAAAATAAAAATCGCACATTGACCCCAAATTTGACCAAAAATTTCAAAGATCCGGAACCCACCAAAACTCCAGAGAGCTGCAAAAATTTTCAAAAATCGCAGAATTTTCGCTGTACCAAAACCGTCAAAATTCTCAATTCCAAAAAACGTCTAATTCCCAAAATTCTCCCTCCCCCCCCCCCCCCCCAAAAAGCCGAACCAACCCGCGAATAAACAAACCGCGTCTCAAATTACCCCAAAAAAAAATCCGCATTGGAGTGATAAAGAGCTGGTTCCCGCGATATCGCACAACCAACGCTGATCACCTTCAAAAACCCCCCCAAAAAATGAAAATCCCTCGAGGAACCACTACCCGAACTCCGCAATACGCTTTCCGCAATTTCACCAACTTTTCCCCACCTCTGCTGTACCCAGCATCCCTGCACAAATTCCGCATCTCCAAAATTCCAAAAATTCCAAATCACCAAAAATTAAAAAAATTTTAAAGCCCCCAAATGCTCCGAAGGTCCAAAAGGTCCAAAATTTCCAATTTCCAAAAGATCAAAAAATTCAAAAACCGTGAAACCCCGAAAAATCTCAATTCATCTCGCGACAATCTGGACCACCCCGACGATAAACAAACCGCGGTGAAAAATTTCCAAAAAATCCGCACGGACAAAAATCACTCTAGACCTGGCCCGCGCAAAAATTGCCAAAAATTATATTCAAAACAAAAAGAGGAGGGGGGGGGGGGGGTGTATAAAAAAATAAAAATCTCACCACGAACCACTACACAAAAGGTCCTACGTTCCACTATGGCGCAAGAGTGTTCCGAACTCGGCAATTGCCGGCGTGTGCCGGGTTGGCCGAGAGTCCCGGTTTTGTGACGTCACGGGAGATGGGGATCGATGCCCGAACTCACTACTCCCACCACACTGCCATCCCTACTCCTGGACCACGACTCTCCACCCCACCCCTGGGCGACAACGATTGTCTCCCCCCTCCCCGCCCCCCGCCCCGCCGCGCCTGTAGTAAGCCGTTTCAAAAACATCGTCCCTGATCTGGCCAACCGCGCTTCGCCATTTGAAAATCATTCAAGAAATTTTTTACATCCCTCGGAGAGGTCCAGAAACATCTTCTGATTTTCTATGGACTTGTCGATTTTTTTCTCAAAATTTTGGAGAGTGGGAGAATTATTAACTTCCTGATCTAGGGAAGTTATTGTAATGACCCCGAAAGTGAAAAGTGCCAGATCGATGAAATTTCCACCTTTCTCGACGTTTTGCATCATCCTGAAGTGATTTCAGAGAAGTGTCTGTATGTGTGTGTGTGTGTGTTCGTATGTGGCAAAATTTTTCGTTTACGTTTTCTCGGAAACGGATAGTACGATTCGATTAATTTTTTTTAATCGTTGCGTCTCCGTGTAACTTAGAGCTGATTAGATTTTTGATCGAATCCATCGAGTAGTTCCCCTGTTTTTGAGAAATTCATGTTGAGGAAAAATCGACAATAGTGATAATGCACGTTTATCACACAAAAATGTTGTAATCCAGATACTCAATGTCACAGTTGAAAGATATAAGTATATTTTATAACTGATTAAATTTTGAGTAAAAGTGGTCCAGTGCTTATATTGTTATTAACAATGTCAATTGTTTACAATGTTCTACTGCATAAACTATTAGAGTTAGCGCAAAATTCATATAAGAAAAGTTGTTGGCCATATAAAAATACGTATTTTATGTAGAATGCCTTTTTCCAATAATTTGCATAATTAAGGAGGTATAGCAGTCTCCACAATTATGTATGTAATAAGTGAACGAATGGACCCAGCGCTGTCATGACGGTCCCAATCGAAGCGTTTCCATGCAAAATCGAGCGGATCACATTTTGGATGGCATTTGTGCAGTATATGCAATGTCATTAGCAATTGCAATTGTTTATACTGTTCCACTGGGTAAAATATTAAAGTTTTTGTTTTGCAGGCGCATCCTTATTGGCGTCTCACTCTCACTCAAGTAACACGCATAAGTCTCATCCTCATGCTCACCATGCGTCTACTCAAGTATTCATAATTATCTGCTTCATAAATGAGTCAGTTTGGAATTCTCAAATAGGCATGTTTTCGTTATGATAATAACAGGGGTCACACTGATTAACCGTAGTATATTGGAGAAGAATAAATTTAGTAGGTCGTGCTGAAAAACCAAATCGGCAAGTTTTGTTTGTGCCCCGGGTGGGGCACACACATGTACACACCACGAGTCTATTTTTTTTTGGGCAATTTTTTGCGTCAGTCTTCAAAGTTTGATGAAAATTATTCAAACCGCAATAAGAGGAATATGCCTCTACTTTGGATAAAATATAATTTCTTGCTTCAAGCAATCATAACAAGCAGAAGGGAGTTAGATTCTTCGAAAAGTATCATACAAATTCACATTATCCCTGGTACAAAAATTGTAAATTATCGAGAGAGTGTATCGTAAGTGTTAATCGTATTAGAGCAAATCATTACCATCTGGGAGCCTCTTTGCACAGAATTGGAATTATTAGTGATCCGAGTTGTTGTTGTGGGGCGGAAGTGCAAGACTTCGATCATGTTTTGTGGCACTGCACGTATCTCGAAGAGCCACGGAGCAGATTGTTAATCAATCTAAGAAAGTTTACGTACTCACCCCCCTTCACAACACAGAAATTTGCAGATGCAGCTGACCACAAATATATCGAAGTAATATGTAAATTTTTAAGGGATTGTAAAATTATTGTAAATAATTACAATCATATGAAACGATGAAAAATTAGGTTAAACTTTGTTCAAATTAGATATGAAGCCAATGCCTGGTGATCTAGAGCGTAGCATCTGAGATATCAATACTGTATATAGTGTGTATATATGACAAATGTTAATAAACAATTTTCAAGGAAAAAAAATGACCGAGTGGACCAGCGCAGAGGCTTAGCGCTGCCGCTTGGGTTCCTAGTTCAAATCGCCGACAGGGCGAGAATTTTTGGCGGATTGTCTGATGAGCGGGAGGTTGTTCATAGAGTCGCCGACTGCACTGACAGTGATTACGGCAGAAATTTTTTGTTCTTGGGGAAAATTTTTGTGATTTTGCAGAGAATTTTGTGGGATTATCTGAATTTATCTAGCTTCATTTATAATTTTTTTATATTCCAGGTTCTCTTCCAAAAATTTTTGACTACCAAAAAAGAGATAATTTATGCTTTCCAAACTTTGAAAGTTTGTGAATTTTATTGAGATTTTCGAAACATTTTAAATTTGAAAAATTGAATAATTTTGACTAATCCCTTAAATATTTTGAAAATTATTAGAAAGCAAAATAATATGGAAAAAAAAATTTGAATGGTTTTTTTTACTGAAAAATTTTGAATAGTCAAAACGTGTTTAACAACAAAAAAAAATTGCTTTAATTATCTTCATTTTCCATTAACAATTGCCTCTAGTAAATGACGCGTAAATGTTTTTTTTTTTTGCACTAAAAGCATTGGTGACATCTGATCAGTATTTGAAAGAATTTAAAAAAAAGAAATGCCGCGATAATCGGAGGTGATTTGCATGGTGGCTCCATCTACCTGGCTTTCAGCTGAATGAGATCTCGAACGGCGAAGATAGAGGAGCACAAGGTGATAGGCGTACATGTTGACGTCAGGAGAGAATGTAGGAACTCAAGAATTATAGGATAACATTAGTGGGGAATGTAGATCCAGTTTCGTCCCGTAGCATTCGAAAATCTGAGGGCGCGACGATTTACCGCGAAGAACAGGCTTGAAGAGGAAGCAGCGCTTAGAATAGATAAGACATATTAAGGAATCTTTTATGTACTAGAATTTCGAGGGCGTCCGAGTTGGTGGGTGTGTGAGTGATTGGGTAGATGGGTGAGTACGTGATTGGGTAGGTGGGTGGGTGATTGGGCAAGTGGGTGGGTGAGTGGGTGATTGAGTAGGTAGGTGAGTGGGTAAGTGGGTGGGTAGGTAGGTGAGTGAATGGATAGGTGAGTGGGTGACTGGGTAAGTCGGTGGGTGAGTGGGTAGGTAGGTGAGTGAGTGGGTAGGTGGGTGGGTGAGTGGGTAAGTGGGTGATTGAGTAGGTAGGTGGGTGGGTGAGTGGGTAAGTGGGTGGGTAGGTAGGTGAGTGAGTGGGTGGGTAGGTAGGTAGGTGAGTGAATGGGTAGGTGGGTGGGCGATTGGGGAAGTGGGTGGATGAGTGGGTATGGGGTGGCTGAGTGCGTAAGTGGGTGGGTGAGTGGGTGACTGAGTAGGTGGGTGAGTGGGTAAGTGGGTGGGTGGGTGGATGAGTGAGAAGGTGGGTGGGTGATTGGGTAACTGGGTGGGTGAGTGGGTGATTGAGCGAGTGGGTGGGTAGGTAGATAGACGGGCGGGTGGGTGTGTGTGTGTAGGTGCGTGGATGAGTGGGTAAGTGGGTAGGCGGGTGGGTGGGTGATTGAGCGAGTGGGTGGGCAGGTTGATAGGCGGGTGGGTGTGTGTGTGTAGGTGCGTGGATGGATGAGTGGGTGGCTGGGTGAATGAGTGGGTGAGCGAGTGTGTAGGTGAGTGGGCGGGTGGGTGAACGGATGGGTGGGTGTGACCGAGTAGGTGAATGGGTGCATGGATGATTGGGTGTGCGTGTGTAGGTAGGTGGATAGGTCGGCAGGTGGGCGGGTGGGTCAGAGCGTGGGCGGACATTGTCTTCCCTCAACATGCCGCCGACTCAATCAAGAATATACCGTATTATTGAAACGATAAAAAAAAAAATCCACATCGATGATCAACATAAAGGTCAATTATCATTCGATTATCATCCTAAATCATCCCACCCCATTCCCCCTTCTTATTTCTAGACCATAGAGCAAGTAACTGAAAAACAGAATTATCTCTTTTGAAACTCACCATTTCGTCGATGAAGAATCCTCTGAGCATCCCCAGCCTCACTTCCGCTTTCACTCTCACTAACCCTCAACCATCGTCTTGGACTGGCCAGCACATTGGCCCTCTGCGTTTCAACTCTTTGCTGTCTCTTATCACCCATATCACTTCGATTAGTAGCTTCCGGGGTCGGTGGTAGGGGTTTTACATCAAACTCCCCTTCGTGGAGACCACCAGCACCACCCATCATATTCCCATAAATATTATTCGAATTATTCTGATTCTCCTCCTGGACCCTTGCAATAGCAAAATCACCACTATCATTGGACTTATCATCAGCCTTATGCCGCCTAGTAGGTGGCTCTGGTGCCATACCATGCTTGGTCGGCCAATTACCCGATCCAATTTCCGGTGAGTTGCTCTGATTAGAAAAGCTCACTCGTTTCGCTCCCATCGTTCCATATTCCACCGAGCTAGTGGAGGTGCTGATCAAGCTTCCGCGTTTGAAAATCGGCGGTGGATTCTTCCGATCATCACCATCATCATAAATCGGTGGTGTTGCTGCTTTCGCCACCTCACCTCTGAAGTGCGGAAAGCCACCGTCATCAGTCCTATCAACCGATCTCTTCGGAAGTTGAAGACTCCGTCGTTCATCACCTCGAACAAAGTGCGGTGAGACACTCTTCGATCTCTGATTGATCAGCTCATTTGGATCACGGACTTGTTGAGGCCGAACCACCAGAACCGGTTGGTTCTGACCTTTCTGTCCAACAATCGGCGGCTTGGCAGACAACTGGGGTTTGCGCTGACCTTTGCTCTGCCAATACACCTGCTCCAAGTATTCCTGACGATCGGCATTGTGATTTCTTGGAGATACTTGAGGTTTGTCCTTGGATTCTTTGCACTCCTCGAATTGCTGTCTCTCGAACATCTTCTGCTGCTGCTCTTCATTCAGCTTCTTCAGCTGCTGCCAGTAGATAGCTTCCCGGACTTCCGGTTTGTCAGTTTTGGGCTTCTGACTTTGCTTGGTAATGCTTGGAGAACTTGTAGCCGATCGCTGACTCTCCAAAGCCTTCTGCTGCCAGTAGAATGCCTCCAAGTTCTGGAGGGTCTGGTGCTTGGATGGAGACAACTGCTTGGTGGAATACTGATCGTAAAGTGGCTCTGATTGTTTTTGACCATAGATCTGCTGATTTCGTTGAACGTAGATTGGCTCACGCATCTCTTGTCTACTGCTGTAGATCACTTGGTTTGATGGTGATGACATCTGGAGATGTGGAGATCTCACTCGCACGACTGGCGCTGGACCTCTCTCCTCCAATCTGTCTGGAGACAGAGTTTGATCGTCATACACCGCGTAAGGACGTTCAGCAGGATTGGAGCTCTTCTGAGTTCTTCGCTGAGGCGGCTCAGAGCTATCGAAGGCAGCATTTTGGTTCTTCTGCACTGGTGTAGTCACTCGCTGGACCTCAGGCTTCTCGGCAACCATCCGAATCACCTGATCCTCAGCAGGTCCCGCTCTTCTGGAACAGTCCGATTGACTGGAGGTGCCCTCCGGCACTGTCTGCACCAACAACATCAATCTACCATCAGCAGCTGCATGCACTGGTGACATTGTCCTCTGGAGATTCTGCTTTTTTACATAAATTGGCTCAGGTCTTGGAATACATTTGCCTGGACTAATACTTGGACTTGCTGGTAGTGTTGGTGTCAGTTGATCTTGGAATGCTTGAGGTGGTGGTGGTGACTTCCCATCCAATTTCTCAGGAATTGGAGATCCAACCTTCTGCTGAATTGCAACTTGGCCAGGTGAATCCGCCATTGGTACTGGAGATCCACGGAATCTTGCCTCCATTTTGCTCAGCGATCGCTGCTCATAGATCTGCTCAGTATTTGGTGATGCTATCAAGATTTGGTCGTTTGGCTGAGCTCTTCTAGATTGGAATGTCGATGCAGCATAGCCTGATGTCCTCTGAGGAGTTACAGGTGATGCTGTGATGTGAGATTTGTCAGGGCTCTTCGTTTGGATGAACAGTCTTGGTGATTGGGGCAGGCCAGGTGTTGATGGAGTGCAGGAACGACTGCGGTTGACATCGCTGGATATGCTGTTCAGCGTTGATATCGTTAGCGGCGACGTGACTCTTTGACCCGCTAGGGCAACTGGCGATAAACTTCCAACTGGTGATTGAAGTGGCGATGGGGTCTTGCAGGAGTTGGGCGTAGCACAACTACTCTGCACTTTCTGCTCAGCAGGAGAGGTGTTCTCAACGTTAGCACGTAGCTTTGCGAGTTTAGTGGATAATGGAATGTTTGGAGATGCTCGCATACAGCTACCCTCTTGGCTGACATTCAGCTGACCTTGACGTGGACTCACTGATAGCGATCGCGGTGCTTCATCATACAGATGATCAATTTTAACGTGAACCTCCCTACCAGGCCCATCCGCAATCAGATGTCTATCAGCATCCAACTGGTCCCGACTGAAACTCGTATCCGGCGACATGCCGGAGCTATTCCTCGGTGAATTTAGGTAGTATTCACCACTTTTAGAGCTGCCTGGTGAGAACTCACTCTTCTGACTTGAGTTAGGAGTGTAGCTGGAGTCAGCATAATCACCAGACTTTTGACTGGAGCTCGGTGAGTACTTGCAGGATCTTCCTGCATGACCCATCTTTTCATTATTCTGCGACATCATGAACTGACGATTGATCTTCACCTGGGTCGAAGCTGGTGTTGAGTTGAATCCGGAGTCAAAGCTCTGATTCCTGTTGATCTTCTCCATGTGACCTCCGTTCTCATACAGCTCAGCTTCGTTAGCATAATTCTGGGCACCGGAGTAATACACCTCACCCTGGTAATTCATGACAGCTTGATGCCTGTATCCCTGCTTCCTGATCTCCTCCTGATTCTGGTAATTGGAGAACTCAACTCGTTGGGGAATAGCCGGTAGCGGACGGTCGACAGGATGCACTGCTCTTGGCCGAATGAGGTAGCGTTCAGACGGTGGCGCTGATGTTCTACCAGATGCACCATGATTCCTGAAGAAACGCGACTGGGACTCCTGGAAGCTGTGCTTACGTTCTAGACCGTACTTACGCTCGTCAGGTCTGATCCTCTTGAGACCTCGCATGTCAGGTGAGCCGCTGATGATATTCTGGTCAATCCATTTGTCTTCTACAGCAATGGAGCTTACAGATGAATTTGCTGTGTAGGGATTCCTAGGATCACGCAGATTTCTCTCTTGTAGAAAGTGATCTGGGGTACTTGTTGTCATTCCCTGCTCCGGAAACAGCTCCTGCTTTATCTCATTCAGCCTCTCCTCGATTATCGAACCATTCAAGCTGGTGTCTAGATTAACATTGTGCTTGATGTCATCATTCAGGTGCATGGTGTCCGGACATCTCGTGTAGATACCATTCTGCTGATGCTGACTGAAGTGTCTCTCATCAGGTTTCTTGCGTTCCTTTCGATCCTTACGGTGATCCTTCCGGGAATCCTTGGACGGGGAGAAGAGACCTGGCAGAAGACGACGTAGACCAGTCTTCTTCTTCTTCTCCGGCTTGTGGTATGAGTCCTCCATCATGATGCCTTGGATCAATTCGGCGTAACCGTCCAGGGTTGGCTTCGCCCGGGCAGCACTTTCGTCCGAGTCTGATTTCGCTGATGATTCTATCAGAGTACTGTCTTCGGATTCCTTTCCATCATCTGAAGCTACGCTGATAGCACCGTGGACACTTTGGATCCGATCCTTAAAGCAGGAGTCCAGGCTGAGGCTGGAAGCTTCTTGACTATCCTGATTGTTGGATTGAGACTGCTTGGACACTTCAGATGCTTCACTGATCTCCACACTATCGCAAGATGATGCACTTCCGGTCTCTTCGATGTAGGAAGATTTGGAAGACTCTGATGAATTCCGGTTTAAGTGTTTGTCCAGAAAGTCACCGGACCACCTTTTCTCGACTTCTAGCACCTCCTTACTCCAGCGAGGCTTTTCCGATTGCTTATGCGGAAGTGAGTCAAATTCTGATGGGTCATCAACGTCTGGTGCTGCTGGTTGGTCCTTCTTTGACTGCAAATTGGCGTTGTGATCGGGTGTCAGGAGGATTGGATCCGATGAATCAGTTCGGGGTTGGCGTCCAGGGCGCTGACGTGCTTTGGGTCTTGCAGCAAGCTGTCCTTGGGCGTTATCCGTCATCAATGGGTCTGCATGGCTGGGATCTTGACCAGCGTCAGTCAAGGACATCTCCATGACCAAGAAGGGTCGGCTTGCTGGAATCCTGCAACAAGATGTCAGGGTTTAGGTGGTTGCTGGAATTGGTCGTGGAGAACTTGGGGGGGCCAGGGGGAGTGGGATTCTTGCGCGCTGGAAAAATGTTGCACTCGCGCGTGCTACCGGACCACGAGTATTTGATTTCAAATAACCGGTAACGCATCTAGCGAAGTGAATACTGTTGCGCAAGGTAGAGATCAACGTGCCGTTGCATCAGTGATAAGCGAAAGTGTATATACATCTATACACTGTATCTAGCTATATATCTGGATTTATAACAGTGAGCCGTCATCGGACACCTGGTAGATGTGAAACATGGAAATACTAATTTTGATCTAAATTGAGCCAATTTTTGACGGTTTCTCGAGGATTATTGGAATTTTTCAAATACTCAGTTCTTTCAAATTTTTTCAATTAAAAAAAACAATTCCAAATTTTTAAAAAATTCTTCTGAATTTTCACAAAAATTTTCCAATTGTATTGTAAATTTCTCTGTAAATTTGCTGTAAATGTTTGACAAATTGTTCCAAAATGGGCCAAATTTTTTCCAAAAATTTCCAACATTTTTCGAAATTTATTGAAAATTTTTCAAATTTTCCCACTTTTTTTCAAAATTTTTCCAAATTTTGTCAAACTTTTTAGAAATTGTTTCAAAATTTTTCCAATTCTTGTCAAAAAAATTTGAAATGCTGCAGCGTATCTTGATATGTATATACAACTTGTGCGCATCGCCTTTGCGTCGATGGCAGAGAGGGGGCGATGGGTAAGCAGTAGAGTATATCTATATATATTTGTCAAGGAAATTGCCTATCCCGAGAGCAAATTTTCCCGATCCCATGCGCCGCATTAGATGATCCACATCACAAATTAAATTCAGTAGGGAATGGCCGTTTCGGGTATTGTCCTCTGCTACCTGCTGGATGCTCTACATCTACGGTTTTTAGTTAAAGCAGAATATCTCACTGGGTAATGAAGCTAGCCAAATTTTTGTGAAATCACTTTTTGTAGAGCACATTCAGATCTACAATATTATATTAACACAAATTTTCATAGCTCTTCAAGTTTTCGGAATATTCACTCCGGCAAATGAGATCAAATGAGAAGAGCAGGAGAGCTATGCGGAGAGGTGAGCTCGACAATCAGAATATCTTGTTAGCAGGTGCAGATAGCGACATGTTGATGATGACACTTTTTGTAGGGAAGGTCGAGATCTACAAGTTTGGTGTGAGACTTTTTTGGCTAGCGTTGTTAGGTCCTGAGATATTGCAGGAATACTGACCGTAAGGGGAGATTGCCGTGGTCTGGGAACTTTTGACCTTTTGAATTTCCCGCTTCAATAGTCAAATGTAGTTGGAACAATTTTATGGGGGCACACTATATGGCTACAATCGACACTTCGTAATCGAACACGGTGGACATACTGGGCGCCAATCGCGAGCGGAGACGGGGACGATGTAGAAAACGGTACTGAGTAAAGGGGGGACTATCTATAGGGGACAAATAAGCGTGAATGTACTGAGCCGTGAGACACTCTGGCGAAGCAAGTTTTCGCTGTATTGGAGAAACATGTATAGGTATATCTTGGTATACTGATAGTGGTACAGGTACTCATTGATAGGAGGGTTATCGCGATTATAAATATTTAGTCTCTTGTGCGTTTTCCGAATCGTAGGCCGGGAACCGAGGTTGTGCCGGCCGAGTGAAGAACAGTTTGGGGCTGGTGGAGACAAATGGACACCTTGAACCCTGGTCAAGGACGCACGGGAAGTTTCGGGAGAGTGCGGCGCTTGGATGGCCATTTGAGGTTTTTCGGTTGTATCGGGTTTCCCATCGATGTTCGATTTTCAAAATTTCCAACATTTCCAAAATTTTCAAAGTTTTCAAAATTTTCAAAATTTTCAAAATTTTCAAAATTTTCAAAATTTTCAAAATTTTCAAAATTTTCAAAATTTTCAAAATTTTCAAAATTTTCAAAATTTCCAACATTTCCAAAATTTTCAAAATTTTCAAAATTTTCAGAATTTCAAAATTTTAAAAATTTCAAAATTTTCAAAATTTTCAAAATTTTCAAAATTTTCAAAATTTTCAAAATTTTCAAAATTTTCCAAATTTTCCATATTTTCCAAATTTTCAAAATTTGAAAATTTTCAAAATTTCCAACATTTCCAAAATTTTCAAAATTTTCAAAATTTTCAAAATTTTCAGAATTTCAAAATTTTTAAAATTTCAAAATTTTCAAAATTTTCAAAATTTTCAAAATTTTCAAAATTTTCAAAATTTTCAAAATTTTCAAAATTTTCAAAATTTTCAAAATTTTCAAAATTTTCAAAATTTTCAAAATTTCAAAATTTTCAAAATTTCAAAATTTTCACAATTTTCAAAATTTTCAAAATTTTCAGAATTTTCAAAATTTTTCAAAATTTTCAAATTTCTCGAATGGGCAACGTTTTCGAGATTTTCAAAATTTAAAAAGTTTTGAAAAATTTTCAAAATTTTTCAAACCTTTCCAAATTTTAGTAAAAAAAAAAAAATTTAATCTTGAAGTAAAACAAATAAAAAATGCGTTTAGTACTATAAGCCTAACATTTGTGCCTCGGATTTTCCTTATCAGCAGAATGTGTTTGACTACTTAAAAATCGGATTTTCATGAGTCAGATGAGTTCCCGGTAATTGATAAGCCCCAAGAGACCATGCGAGCCGCTTTTCAATTTGATATTTTAAAATAAAGCATTGCCTATCATTGACCGAAAATTGCTCATAAAAAAATGTAGTTTCCAAAAAAAAGTTGTTCTCCAAATTTTCTTAGAAGTGAAAAAAAAAATTTCTTGAAAGTTCCGAGCGAAATTTTTTTTATATAAAATAACAATTTTCTGAAAAAAGGAATTTTTTATAATTACGAATTTTCTCTCAGAATTTTTGAAAAAAGAAAAATGCATTTTTTTATTTATTTTAATTTTTTAATTTTTTTCTCATTTTTTTTTATTTTTTATTTTTAGTTTTTTTAGGTCGTGAGGAAAAATGGGTCATTCGTGTGTATTTTTTTTCTATTTTTTTTAATGACTAATGTCAATTAAACGCTATAGTATGAGAAATAATGAGGCAAGGCAAAGTAAAAACATAATTTAATGTCATATGGCCTTGTCTATATATATACGTGCATAAAGACGACATTTAGATGAATAGTTCTTGACATTTTTGACACTTTGGAAGTATCGAAAATTGTCGAAGACATGGAAATTTTTTGGAAACTGAAATTTTCCGAAGTTTTCATTTGATGTAAATTTCCCAATTTTTTAAGACTAAAAATTTCTGGAAGATGCCACGATTCTATGAGATTCTCATAGAATATCCTATGGTAATGTGTATGAAAAATCCGGTGAGAATCTCATGGCAATCCTATGGGAATCTCATGGAAATCTCCTATGGGCATTCTATGGAACTACTCTGGAAAAAAATCTATGGTACTCCTATGGGAAGTCTATGGAACCCCTACGGGAAGGCTATGGAACTTCATTGGGAGGGCGATGGGAATTCTATGGGGAGGATATAGAACTCCTATGGGAAGGCTATGGGAATTCTGTGGAACTCCTGGGGAATTCTGTGGAACTCCTACAGGAATTCTGTGGAGCTCCTATAGGAATTCTGTGGAACTCCTGTAGGAGTTCTGTGGAACTCCTGTAGGAGTTCTGTGGAACTCCTATAGGAATTCTGTGGAACTCCTATAGAAATTCTATGGAACTCCTGTAGGAATTCTGTGGAACTCCTATAGGAATTCTGTGGAACGCCTGTAGGAATTCCATGAAACTCCTATGGGAATTCGATGGAACTCCTATGGGAATTCTATGGAACTCCTATGAGAAGTCTATGGAAGCCTTACGGGAAGGCTATGGAACCCTTACGGGAAGGCTATGGAACTTCACTGAGAGGACTATGTGAATTCTGTGGAACTCCTACAGGAATTCTGTGGAATTTCCATAGAAATTTTGTGGAACTCCTATGGAAATTCTATGGAACTCCTATGGTAAATCTATGAAACTCCTATGGGAATTCTATGGAACTCCTATGAGAAGTCTATGGAACTTCATTGGAAAGGCTATGGAACTCCATGGAGAATGGTATGGGAATTCTATGGGGAGACTATGGAACTCTGATGGGAACTTCATTGGAAAGGCTATGGAACTCCATGGAGAATGGTATGGGAATTCTATGGGGAGACTATGGAACTCTGATGGGAAATATGTGGAACTCCTATGGAAATTCTGTGGAACTCCTATGGAAAGTTTATGGAACTCCTATGGGAATTCTATGGAACTCCTATAGGAAGCCGATGGAACTCCTATCAGAATTCTAAAAAAAATCTGAGAGATCCCATGATTCTATTGGATGCTCATAGGATATCGTATGTGTATGAAAAATCCTGTGAGAATCTCATGGCAATCCCATGGGAATTCTATGGAACTACTGTGGGAAATCTGTGGAACCTCTGTGGGGATCTTATGGATACCTTATGGATATCTCATAGAAATCCTATAGGCATGTGTTGAGAATTCCAAAGGAATGTCATGACAATCCTATGGAAATCTCATGATTTGTCGTGAGATTTTATAGAGTCGTACAGGATTTTTTCGGCATCTTATATAAATGTCGGGGAATCCCATTGGATTTTTTCTCTATGTGTTGATATTTCAAGCCAAGAATTCTTTCTTCTTCGTTAGAGTACTTCTTTTCGTATCTTCTCAGACAGAAAAACGAGACTATATACTCAAGTACCGCTTCCATGTTAGGACACTGACATCTGACCCAGTCTTGCGCGTCAAATAAAACGGAGAGTGCTTCAGGCATTTAAACAAAACAGTACAGAACACTTGTCCATTCACTATTTACAGTTGCATATACAACCAGATTATCCTGCCGTGCGTGTTTACTGACAGTTAGTCGATACACGCAGCAACTTTTCCACTCTACATTTCCGAAAAAAAAACCATGAGTGAAAAAAATGGCCACATGTGAATTGGGAGAACTGTTGAAAATCCAATGAATGGATTCTAACAAAAATCTATAACCAAAGTACCAAATTTTTTGGAAACTTTCAAAGTGTGTATGAGTGGGTTTGTGTGTGTGTGTGTGTGGGTAGGTGGGTGGGTGGTTGGGTGGGTAGTTGGGTAGGTGGGTGGGTAGGTGGGTCGGTGGGTGGCTGGGTGGGTAGGTCGGTGGGTGAGTAGGTGGATGGGTGGCCGGATGGGTAGGTGAGTGGGTAGGTCGGTGGGTGGGTAGGTGGATAGGTGGGTGGCTGGGTGGGTAGGTCGGTGGGTGGGTAGGTGGATGGGTGGCCGGATGGGTATGTAGGTGGGTAGGTGAGTGGGTGGGTGGGTAGGTGGGTGGCTGGGTAGGTCGGTGGGTGGGTAGGTGGATACGTGGCAGGGTGGGTATGTGGGTGGGTGGGTGGGTGGGTGGGTGGGTGGGTGGGTGGGTGGGTGGGTAGGTGGGTGGGTGGTTGGGTAGGTGGGTGGTTGGGTAGGTGGGTGGGTGGGTGGGTGGGTGGGTGGGTGGTTGGGTAGGTGGGTGGGTGGGTAGGTGGGTGGGTGGGTAGGTGGGTGGGTGGGTAGGTGGGTGAGTGGGTAGGTGGGTAGGTGGGTAGGTGGGTCGGTGGGTAGGTGGGTGGGTGGTTGGGAAGGTGGATGGGTGGGTGGATGGGTGGGTAGGTGGGTGGGTAGGCGGGTGGGTGGGTGCGCATGTGTATGTGAGTGTGTGTGTGTAGTGGGTGGGGGTGGGCGGATGTGTATGTGTGTGTGCGAGTGGGTGATTGTGTGTGTGTGTGTGTGGGTAAGTGCGAGCAGATACCTTGATTTTTATTTTTTATTCAATGAAACAATGACTTTTCCAATTACCTCCTCAACAAGTCAGTTTACAAAAAAGTGATATAAATCATTTTTTGTCCAAAATCCAATTCCCTACAAAAAATAATCACTAACATTCTTTCATAAAACCACTTGTTAAGGAGATAATCACTTTCTTTTATAATCTTTGCAATATGGATTTCTTCACCTTTATCAGGAAGTCACTGCTGGGACCTATGACGTCATCCCATGATTAGGTGGTGTTTATTAAAATTCAAAAATTCCCCCTCACGTGACCTCCCTGATGATCATTCTATATATACGCACCCACTTTTTCCCCGTTCACTTAACAAATTGAATGAAAAAGAAGTCTCCGGCAAAAAGTGGATGTAGTGATGGCATCGACGCTGACCAGTTTTTATCAGTCAATTAATTGAAGTGGTGATAGATTTGTTAGCAATGGCTGATGATTTGATCGCTACATCACAGCGTCTACAGCTGTATTTTTTTTTTTTACAAATAAAAAAATAATAATTGCGGGTGAAGTTCTTATTTTTTCACGTTAAAACTTAATTTGACAATTGCAAATTATTAAATTCTGCGAACAAATTTTTTGATACTCTACTTGCTTGCGATGATGAAAAATGAAGTGAATATTTTACGAAGTTTCAGAATGTGTGAAGTATACTTTGGTAAGCGTCTCGATTCACGGATGAATAAATCTCATCGTGTGTTCCCAACCTTGCCCTATGATCACTCGAGCGAAAATCTAGGCTCGGTCGTCTGGTTCGCGACTTTTTTTTAGAATAAAATGAATTGCATAGTTAAGGGGTAACAAATTAAATGATTAAATCAGCTGTGTAAACATGAAAAACTTCGGAAAAATTGTTAATTTCTCGATAGGGGTGTGTGTGTGTGTTTGTGTGGTTGGGTGACCACTTTTGGGTGGTTGGGTGACCACTATGATTGGATAGAGGGTGATAGAGTGCGATTGGATGATTGAGTGGGCGTGAAGGGGTGCGTGTGGGTGGGTGGGTGGATGGCTAGGTGGTTGGGTGTGGGTGGGTGTCGATAGGTGGGTGGCTGGGCAGCTAGGTAGATGGGTAGGTAGATGGGTGAGTGGGTGGGTGGTTGGGTGGGTAAGTGGGTGGCTGGGGAGGTCGGTGGGTGGGCAGGTGGATGGGTGGGTAGATGGGTGGGTGGGTGGGTGAATGGGTGGGTGTTTGAGTAAGTGGATAGGTGTGGGTGGGTGGCTGGGTGGGTAAGTGGGTGGCTGGGTAGGTCGGTGGGTGGGTAGGTGGATGGCTGGGTAGGTGGATGGGTGGGTAGATGGGTGGGTGGTTGGGTGGGGTGGGTGGGTGTTTGAGTGAGTGGATAGGTGTGGGTGGGTGGCTGGGTGGGTGGTTGAGTATGGGTGGCGGGGCGAGTGGGTAGGTGGTTGGGTGTCGGTGGTTAAATGTAGATGGTTGGGCGAGTGGGTGCAGGGTGGGTGGATGAGTGAGTGGGTGGGTGGGTGGGCGAGTGGGTGGGTAGGTTGATGAATGGGTGGGTAGGTGGTTGGGTGTCGGTTGTTAAATGCAGGTGGTTGGCTGGGTAGATGGTTGAGCGAGTGGGTGGGTGGGTGGTTCGGTGAGAGTGAATCGGCGGGTAGGTTGTGCGTCAGTGGGTGATTGGATGACCGCAGGTAGACATCTTCAATTTCCAAATTTCAAATTTTTAATTCCAAAAGAAAAATAAAATTTCACAATTTGTAAAATTATTCAAATTTTAATAATTGAAAAAATTTTCAAAAAATCTTCAGCATTTCCAAAATTTCTCAAATTTTCACAGTTATCGACATGAAAAAATAAAAATAGCGAGATTTTCAAAACTTGACGAATTCTACTAAGAAATGAAGGAATAAGCACAATAAATGAGAAAATTGGAGGGTCAATAAAAAGGAGAAAATTTCTGGAATTTCAGGTAATATTTTCAGGGCAATGTGGCAGGTCGTAATTTTTGGAAAGACCCAGTGAGAAATTGGCATTCTGGGTGGGAACAGATGGTAGATAGGTCAGGGGAGGCGCTAAAGTGAGGAAGGAGGACAGAAAATGCCCGACAGACGCAGAGCCTCGGTTAGTACAGAATTTTTCGGTGACAAACTGAACCTCAGACGACGTTGTAAATTTTTTTTTCGGGGGTTTTCGGATAGTTCAGTCGGAGCAGGTGTCAACAGAGCCTTTAGACAAGCTGTAAAGTCGTATGAGTCAAATCGATTTTTGTGCAGATTTTTGGATCTATTTTTGCAATATTTAAATCAACATCATTATTAATTAACAACATTTTTAATTTGTTGAAATTCTTTAATTTTTCAAATTTTTGAGCTTTTGAAATTTTTGAATTTTCGAAATTTTTAAATTTTTCAAATTTTTGAATTTTTAAATTTTTTCAATTTTTGACATTTTTGAATTTTTTAAATGTTTGAAATTTTTGAATTTTTAAAATTTTTGAATTTTTGAAATTTGTGGATTTTTGAAATTTTTGAATTTTTTGGATTTTTGAAATTTTTGGATTTTTGAAATTTTTGAAATTTTTGAATTTTTGAATTTTTGAAATATTTGAATTTTTGAAATTTTCGAATTTTCAAAGTTTCTGACTTTTCGAAATTTTTCGATTTTTGAATTTTGAAAATTTTTAATTTTTCAAAATTTTTGAATTTTTGAGATTTTTAAATTTTTGAATTTTTTGAATTTTTTGAATTTTCTAAATTTTCCAAATGTCAAAAATTAATCATCGAATCTAAATGAACTGAATATTGTCAATGCGTGACTAGAAAATTTCTTTTTATAGAATCTGCGTTAGGGTTGTCGACTGAATATTAACAAGAACACCGGAAGTCGTAAACGTTGGTACGTATTCTGCGGACCCTCCGGCCGATCGTAACGCGTCTTTAAAGAGAGGATAAAGATGAATGCAAATGGTTTCGCCAATTGCAGTACCCCCCCCCCCCCTTTCTTTTCATCGAATTGCTTGACATGAATGAAATAAACCCTAAATGTCTCTTAGACCTTCCAAAATGTCTCAACATTGTCAAAATTTTTGAAATTTTTAAATAGATTTTTTTTTTCAAAATTTCGAAATCTTTGACATTTTAATTTCATAAAAATTTCTAAATTCTGGAAATTAAAAAAAAAAGTTAAAATTTTGCAATTTTCAACATTTTTTTTGCACTTGTTTTTTTTTTAAATTAATTTTCAAAAATTTTGAAATTTGAATTTCAGAAAAATTTCTTAATTTTGGAAATAAAAAAAATGTATCTTCCAAATTTGTTTTTTTTTTTAATTTATTTTTTTTATTTTTGAAACTTTCTCAATTTTGTGGGAAAGACTTTTTTTCAAAAATTTGAATTTTTAAAATTTGCTTTTGTCCAATTTTAAACCGCGAATTTCTAAAATGGATTTTGCATTTTTCATTGCAACCAATATCATCCTTTGAGAATTCTGTTTCGTAATAATAATTATGGGAAGATGGGGCCTTGACACTAATACGCATTCCTATACATAAATATACATCTATATCTCTGCATGTATGAGTGCAGTAAATCCAGAAATAAATGTAAATGCAATTTCTGAAAAAAAAAAAAAAAAATTCAAATTTGAAAAAAAAAAAAATTCTATTTTTATTACTTTTTCAAATTTTCCGATTTATCAACCCCTAAGTTGTCACCGTTTTTCGCTGATTTTTTTTCCTTTTTTTGCATTTTTTTCTATCTATGTTTCGCAATTTTTCAATTACCCACAAAATTTGAAACTTTCCAAAGCTCTCAAAATTTTCCGAATTTTCTCCAATTGTCAACTTTAAAGGATCTGATTTTTGGAATTTTCAAAAATATTTGTAGATCTCGATTTTAAAAAAAAGTATATTTTCGAATTTTTTAAAATTGTACAATTTTCGTAGAGATCAAGAAGAGAGATAAGGCGATCGATTTCGCCAGGTCAACCATGGGATTTATCGATGGAGTGTGCTGAGCCACGTACCAATGTCGGGGAGATGTACAATGAGCGTCGTGTGACATGAGTGCGAGCATTGACCGGACGTACGCACCTCAAAAAGGCAAATTTAAACGTGAAGTCTTGTCCTAGCATTAAAACGTATTACACAAAGAGACAAAAGTCTTTGCGATAAGTATGGTGACTCATCTGGGAACCAATATATATAGGATTCCCATAGGATTCCCATAGGATCCCCATAGGATCCCCATAGGATTCCCATAGAATCCCATAGGATTCCCATAGAATCCCATAGGATTCCCATAGAATCCCATAGGATTCCCATAGAATCCCATAGGATTCCCATAGAATCCCATAGGATTCCCATAGAATCCCATAGGATTCCCATAGAATCCCATAGGATTCCCATAGAATCCCATAGGATTCCCATAGAATCCCATAGGATTCCCATAGAACCCCATAGGATTCTCATAGGATTTCCATAGGATTCCCATAGAACCCCATAGGATTCCCATAGGATTCCCATAGGATTCCCATAGAATCCCATAGGATTCCCATAGAACCCCATAGGATTCCCATAGAACCCCATAGGATTCCCATAAGATTCCAATGCAAATCCCGTAGACATCCCATAAGATTTGCAGATTTCCATAGGATTCCCATAGAACCCCATAGAATTTCCATAGGATTCCCATAAGATTCCCAGAGGATTCCCATAGAATTCCCATAGAGTTCCATGCAATTCCCATAGAATCCCATAGGATTTCTATAGGATTCCCATAGAATTCCCACAGAATTCCCATAGAATACCATAAGATCCCGATAAGATCCCATAGGATTCCCAGAGGATTCCCATAGAACTCCCATAGAGTTCCATGCAATTCCCATAGAATCCCATAGGATTTCTATAGGATTCCCATAGAATTCCCACAGAATTCCCATAGAATACCATAAGATCCCGATAAGATCCCATAGGATTCCCATAAGATTCCCAGAGGATTCCTATAGGATTCCCATACGATACCCATAGAATTCCCATACGATCCCATAGAATTCCCATAGAATCCCGTAGGATTCCCACAGAATTCCCATAAGATTCCCATAGGATTCCTATAGGATTTAGAACGTTCGCGAATCCTATGTTTAAATACTACAAAAATTCCAATGTCATTACAACTTGTCTCAACGCCGAACCACCCACCCACCCCCTTTCCACCACGTCCGCCCCCCCGCCCGCCCCTTCTGCCAATCTATTCTTGAGTGCAGGGGGAGCATATGTATTTTTGGTTATGGTGTTTCCCACTAACACTCTGGCCCGCAGAGCCCGAGCACGAGCCCCGATGACCTGACGTCGAATCCCATGAGCCCATGTACCTACATAAACACAGGGACATTTACAATCGTGCTATATATAGACCCTTGGGGCACAATACCGTTTTTGGAAACTTTTTCTTAGGGTTCCCATTGAAGTGAATTTCCAAAGGCTTGAATGAAAACGTTTGTGTTTTTACAAAAAAAAAATCATTTCGTCAAATTTCTAAGATTTTAAAATTTTTCAAATTCTCCAAGATCAAAAAAAATTGTCAAAAAAATTTGACGATTCTCAAAATTTTGACAATTTCAAAAAATTGCAAAAAATTAAAAATTATAAAAATTTGGGAAATTAAAGTGTTAATAACTATTTTCTTATAACTCTTCAAAAATTTGGCAACCTCCAAAATTTCAGAAAATTCCGATCTCATGGTGTGGAAATTCCATGGGGTGCCTATGGGATATGCCATAGAAAATACTATAGGTTTTTGTATGAATGCTATGGGGGCTTCGCATGTTTCCCATGCTATTCAAATCTGTGAAATTCCCATAGAATCCCCATAGGAATTTCCTGAGACTTCTATGGGGTATCCTATGGGGTTGCCCATAGGAACCTTATAGAGATCTCATGGGAATCCCATATGAGTCTTTCCTAAAGTTATAATGACGAACAATTAAAACTCGATCACTTGTAAAACGCCAGACCCTAATTCCCCATAGAATTTCTATAGAATCCTATAGAAAATCGTATGACAAATCACAGGAGAATTTTATGGGATTTCTATGGGGAATTCTCGTTGGGAAAATTTGTATATGACAGGACTCAATTGTGCATGGAATCTTATGGGATTTCCAAGATAACATTTTATGGGAAATGTTATAGGAATCTCATTATTTTTTTATGGGAAATTCCCAGGAAAAAAATCGTCGAGGATCTCACGGGAATCTTCGTCAAATTTTCTATAGGAATCTTATTTTTCATGGAAAATCCTATGGGAATCTTATGGGATTTCTATGGGAAAGTGTTGAAGGAAAATTCTATGGGAATTTTATGGGTTTTTCATGGGCAATTGCTGAAGGAAAATCCTATGGGAATCTCATGGAATTTCAATGGGAAATTGCTGAACGTAAATCCTATGGAAATCTTATGGGGTCTTTATGGGAAATTGCTGAAGGAAAATCCTATGGACAAGGATGCACATTTTCATAGAATGTCCATAGGAATCTTATCCCCCATGGGAAATTCTATGGGAATCTTATGGGATTTCTATGGGAAATTGCTGAAGGGAAATCCTATGGGAATTTTATGGGAAATTGCTGAAAGAAGATCCTATGGAAAACGACGCACATCTTCATAGAATGTCCATAGGAATCATATACCCCATGGAAAATCCTATGGGAATCTTATGGGATTTTTATGGGAAATTAATGAAGGAAAATTCTATGGGGAACGTCGCGAATCTTCATAGAATATCCATAGGAATGTCACATCCCATGGAAAATCCTATGGGAATCTTATGGGACTTCTATGGGACTTTTTCATACGCGCTGCAAAAGCGCTCAATTTAATTTTTCATTAACGAGAAAATTATCTCTAAATAAAAATGTCCCTCTGCGTGATAACAACTGCGCATGCATAATGTATGCAATTGACCGGAAGGCGAAAGCGAGACCGAAAAAAAAGATCCGACAAACCAAAAAGTCCAGTTGGACCGAAACTGGCCCCTTACATACATATACCCTATATATGTATATAGTGAAACTGGTTTCAATGGACAAACGCGCGCTGAGGGGCGGAGTGAGGGAAAATGAATAAACTGAAACGTCATCATAACATTTTGAAAATTTCGATTTTTTTGAAAATTCCAAAACTTGAAATTTTTGCTAATTCTGAAATTTTGACATTTTTTTTTTTCAGAATTTTCCTTTCTGAAAATTCGGAGATCATTGAAATTTGAACGAATTTTGAAAATTTTTCAAGGAAAACGTATTTTGCAAAATTTTGAGCAATTTTTTGAAGTGCCCCAAATTTCAAAATTTTGGAAAAAAAGATCGAGAAATTTTTTTTTTAATTCAAAAAAATTTCGGGGAGTTGATGAAAAAATGAATGAAATAAATAAATTCAAAAATTTTCAGAATTCTAAAAAAATCGGGAAAAATTTCGAAAATTTGACATTATACACCGGATATATATATATATATATATATATATATATATACAGGGAAACTGGTTTGGATTTCCGAGGGGCAAGGCGCGAGAAAATGAATAAACTAAAACATAATAAAAAACGATAGTTGCTTGTACAATCGCGATGTTGGTACATTGAGCGCTGGAAAAGACTAGGGACAGAAGGGGAGGGGCAAAACGGATGTTCTATGAATACCTCGAAAATAAGATGCCTTTCTTGAGATTTTCTGGTCCTAACAGTTCCACCAGACATTAGCAATCGAGTTTGAAGTGAAAAGGGCCCACTTTGTCGGTTTCGTATTTTGGAAATTTAAACACCTCTAGATGAATTTAAAAAGTTTTGAATGTGAAGAAATTGAACGATTTTCAAATTAAATTTTTTTTTTCAAATTTCAAAAAATTTGGGGCGTTTTCAAAAAAAAATTCTGAATTATGAAAATCCTTCACATTTTTTAAATAATGTAAATTTGACGTACAAAAATGCATTTTCCAAAAAATTGTAACTTTTCTGAATTTGTATAAATTGTTCAAATTTTTCATAATTTTCAAGTTTTTCAAAATTTTTAAATTGTTCAAAACTTTCAAAATTTTCAGATTTTTAAAAATTTTAAAAATTCTCAAAACTTTCAAAATTTTCAAAATTTTCAAAATTTTCAAAATTTTCAAAATTTTCAAGATTTTCAGAATTTTCAAAATTTTCAAATTTTTAAAATTTTTCACAATTTTCAAAATTTTCAAAATTTTCAAAATTTTCAAAATTTTCAAAATTTTCAAAATTTTCAAAATTTTCAAAATTTTCAAAATTTTCAAAATTTTCAAAATTTTCAGAATTTTCAAAATTTTCAAAATTTTCAAAATTTTCAAAATTTTCAAAATTTTTAAAATTTTCAAAATTTTCAAAATTTTCAAGATTTTCAAAATTTTCAAAATTTTCAAAATTTTCAAATTTTTCACAATTTTCAAAATTTTTAAATTTTTCAAAATTTTAAAAATTTTCAAATTTTTGAAACTTTTCAAATTTTTCCAAATTTTCAAATCGTTCAAAAATTTCAAAATTTTCAAAATTGTCAAATTTTTCAAAATTGTCAAGCTTTTCAAAATTTTGAAATTTTTCGAATTTTTCAACATTTTCAAATTGTTCAAAATTTTCAAATTTCTCAATTTTTTCAAATTTTTCAAAATTTTCGAATTTCTCCAAATGTTCAAATTTTTCGAAATTTTCAAATTTTTCAATATTTTGAATTTTTCAAAATTGTTGAATTGAGAATGTTGAACGCTCAATTTCATTGAAGTTTTGTAATTTCGGTTAGAAAAAGAAGTGGACAGCGATTTCCGCGATTCGGTGAATCCCCCACTCGGGCATGGCCTTTTGTTCGGAGTATTATGTATCGTACAAAGGTAGAGTAGCTCTTTCTTCAAACTGTGCTAGAAAACCGGCAAGACCTTTTGTCCGAAAAGTCTTGGAGGCACAGGTAAAATCCCGAGCCGAAATACGCCGGGGATATTCCGGTTTCACCGTTTATGAAGAAATTGTCTGTTTTTGTAGCAAGAAAAAAAAAAATTGTAACGGTACAAGTATAAAAAAATTCCATAGAATCCCCATAAGATTTCCGTAAAATATTTTGCTGTAAAAGTATCAGTGGTCCCCATAAAAATTGTATCGAGAATTGACAATTGACTATTAATTTCTTGGCAGGAAATTTCCTGCAGTGTGCCCATAAAATTCTCATGGGGAAATTTAAAAAAAAAATTTCACAATTTGAACACTTCAAAAAATTTCAAGAATTTCAAGAATTTCAAAAATTTCAAAAATTTCAAAAATTTCAAAAATTTCAAAAATTTCAAAAATTTCAAAAATTTCAAAAATTTCAAAAATTTGAAAAATTTGAAAAATTTGAAAAATTTGAAAAATTTGAAAAATTTGAAAAATTTGAAAAATTTGAAAAATTTGAAAAATTTGAAAAATTTGAAAAATTTGAAAAATTTGAAAAATTTGAAAAATTTGAAAAATTTGAAAAATTTGAAAAATTTGAATAATTTGAAAAATTTGAAAAATGTGAAAAATTTGAAAAATTTGAAAAATTTCAAAATTTCAAAAATTTCAAAATTTCAAAAATTCAAAAATTCAAAAATTTCAAAAATTTCAAAAATTTCAAAAATTTTGAATTTGAAAATTTTGAGAAATTTCAAAAATTTCAAAAATTTCAAAAATTTTGAATTTGAAAATTTTGAGAAATTTCAAAAATTTCAAAAATTTGAAAAATTTCAAAAATTTGAAAAATTTGAAAAATTTCGAAAATTTGAAAAATTTCAAAAATTCCAAAAATTTCCCAAAATTTCCAAAAACATTTCAATTTAAAAAAAAATTAAATTGCCTAAATTTCCAAAAATTTCCAAAACTTCCAAAATTGCCAAAAATTTTCAAAATTTTCAAATTTATTAAATCTTACAAACTGCTAATGTTACGTTCGTAACAATTCCGAAAACTTCGGAATTTGGTCTCCTCCCACGTCAATTCTGCTCCAATGAAAAATCCACAGTTCTAATGAAACACCACAATGTCCACAATACAACGTCTGTCTTAAACTTATTACGTGACATTTGAAACAAACTCGTTGTTCTCTATTGAACGAAAAATGCTGACCTCATCTCAAGTTTCTGCGACATGATACGGCAGTTCAAACCGACTTATTTTCGCAAAAACAAAAAAGAAAAAAAAACATAACTGCAACTGTGGATTATTTTCCATTTGCGCGCGTTTTTTTGGTCACAGGATATCTTAAAATAGTTTGAAAATAATCTGCGAAAGCTGAGATTTCTCCGCCGATCGCATTCAGTAAATTTACATTCATGCTAAAAAAAAATCTATGGGGAATCCCATAAGATTCCCATAACATTTTTCCTGGCGATTCCCATAAGATATTTCATAACATCTCCATGGGAAGTTATGAAAAAATTGGGACCACAGGATTTTTCTAACAATTTCCCATAGAACCCCATAAGATTTGTTGTGGCAATTCGCATCGGATACTCCATAGCATCTTCATGGAAATTGTATGCAAAAATTGAGCCTACAGGATTTTTCTGGAAATTTCCCATAGAACCCCATAGGAATTATTATGGGAATTTCCATAGGATACGCTATAAAATTCCGATACAAACTATATGGGACATGTTCCTACGGGATTTTTTTTCTAAAAATTTTGTACATTATTCCCATAAAATCCCCATAGAATTCCCCACAGGAATTCCCCGATAATTTTTCTGGTGATAATTCCCATAGGATATCCGACAAATTTTCTATAAAAATTCCATGGTCAATTGAGATTTTTTTCTGAAATTTCCTATGGAATCCCCCTACAGGAACGTCCTGAGATTCTCATAGAAATTCCCATAGAAATTTTCATAGAAATTCCCATAGAAATTCCCATAGAAATTCCCATAGAAATTCCCATCGAAATTCCCATCGAAATTGGCATAGAAATTCCCATAGAAATTCTCATAGAAATTCCCATAGGAATTCCCATAGAAATTCCCAGAGAAATTTCCATAGAAATTTCCATAGAAATTCCCATAGAAATTTCGATAAATTTTCTGTAAAAAATTCATCATATATTGAGGTTTTCCCTGAAATTTCCTATGGGATTCTGTTTAAAATATTCAAAATCCACTCAACTTTCGAGAGGTCAAAAGAAAATTTCGAATATTTTTGAAAAATTCAAATAAATTTCCAAAAATTTTCCAAAAGATTATTAAAAAAAAAAATTCCCCCATAATAGAATTATTTAAATAAAAAATCCTCTTACATACCATTTTGCTTTTGAAATATATCCCAATGAAAAACATGAAGGAACAGAGTTAAATCCATGTGCATCACTGTCAAAACACACACCCACATAAACCCACAATATACATAATAAACACAAAACACAGCATCACATTCGTTCGACAGCGAGATGAATCTAGTGCGTATGAATCCATGAATGAATATTTATCTCGAAATCTAGAAAAAAAAATTTTGTCCAATGCACTCGTAATAATTCACTTGGGGGTGGGCGGGGGGGGGAGGGGGGAGGAGCTTAAAACTTGAATTAAAAAAAATAAAAAATTTGAAAATTTTGAAAAATTTAAAATAAAAAATTTTCACCAATTTTTTACATGTGCGAAATTTTCCCAAATTTGATTTTTTTTTACTGTTTTCAGAGGTCTCAAAAAGGCAAAAAAAAATCAAATTTTTAAAAATATTATTTTTGAAAAATTTTGAAATTATTTTGAAAAGTATAAAATGTGAAATTTTTGGTTTTTCCGAATTCCTCAAATCTTCTTTTGAGGGTGAGGGATGTAAAGGTTCACACAATGTACATACAAATCACCAAACACAGCATCACATTTCCTCAAAATTGAGATGAATCCATGAATGAATATCCTTTGGGCAATTTAATTTTAAACCGGTTATTTTTTTCACTCACGCGGAACAATTTAATTGGGAGGGGGGAAATTGAATAATTTTTTTTGACGGGTGAGGAGGGGTGGGTGGGGGGCTGTAAAAGTTGTCTCGCACCGCGGTGGAAGCGAACCGGGCGACAGGACGGCAGCGGCGCAACAAGTGATCCGTTGCGGAGGAAAGAGACGCAGGGTATCCCACCGTAGTTCAGGGTTCGGACGCAACTTCTCGAAAGATTGTGGCGCTGCCAGCGCGCCCTCAATTTACCGCCGTTGTGACATTTTGAGTGTTTTGAGACTTTTTGAGAATGTTGAGAGATTTCGAAAATTTTAAGAATTTTGAAAATTTTGAGAATTTTGAAAATTTTGACAATTTTGAGAATTTTGAGAATTCTGAGAATTTTGAAAATTTTGCAAATTTTGAGAATTTTAGAAATGTTGAGAATTTTGAGAATTTTGAGAATTTTGAGAATTTTGAGAATTTTGAGAATTTTGGGAATTTTGAGAATTTTGAAAATTTTGAGGATTTTGGAAATTTTGAGAATTTTGAGAATTTTGAGAATTTTGAGAATTTTGAGAATTTTGAGAATTTTGGAAATTTTGAGAATTTTTGAAATTTTGAGAATTTTGGCAATTTTGAGAATTTTGGGAATTTTGAGAGTTTTGAGAATTTTGAGAATTTTGAAAATTTTGAAAAATTTGAGAATTTTGGAAATTTTGAGAATTTTGGGAATTTTGAGAATTTTGAGAATTTTGAGAATTTTGAGAATTTTGGGAATTTTGGGAATTTTGGAAATTCTGAAAGTTTTGAGAATTTTGACCGTTTTGAGAGTTTTGAGAATTTCTACCTTTTGGAGACTTCTCAGAATTTTTGGCGATTTTGAGACTTTTGAGAAATTTTGCCATTTTCAGCCTTTCCAGAATTTTAACAATTTTGAGACTTTTCAAAATTTTGAACTCAGAAGTTTGAGAATTTTGAGAATTTTTCAAAAGTTTGAAGTTTCCGCAAATTTTGTAATTTTAAAATTGTTGGTAGCATTGAACAAGCTTTCGACATGTCAAAATTTTGAAAAGTAAACATCATCTTGCTAATTTCAGAAATTACATAAATTTCAAATAAATCAATATTTTTTTAAGGTCAAAATTTGGGAAATTTTGCGGATGTCCACGTGCTGGTCGGACTTCATGAGGACTGGATAAGACATCTTTTGGAAATTGAGATGTCAAATTAAGACCAAGTGTCTCCAAAGAGCAAATGAATAGGACCATAATAAAACCGCTACCATCATTTATTGCCTGAAAAAAATATTTTTTTATTGCAAAATACCAGCTTTAAAACTTTTCATAAAATATCTCCATTTATAAATTTGTAACATTCAGTTTTCTGTTTCACAAAGATAGAACCGATTGGTTCACGACGCCAGTTAAACTGTATTTATCCGACTTTCCTGAAATTGCAACAAATTGTTCAGCAATTTCTACTGCAACTCGCTGCTGGGCTTCTGCGGTACTGGCTCCGAGATGTGGAGTCGCTACAAGATTGGGATGTTTTATCAATTCGAGTGTAACCTGAAATGATTCAAAGACAATTCAAATATGAGGCGCCATGAAAAATGTTCCATGCTTTTCTGCATTGTCCTTATGTATTAGAGACTCACACATACAACTGACATAGCGATCCACCTACACACCCACTCACTCATCCACCCACCCAACCACCCACATGCCCATTCACACACCCACCCACCTACCCTCTCACTCACTCACCCACCCACCCTCTCACTCACCCATACACCCACCCTCTCACTCACCCACCCACTTTCTCATTCACTCACCCACCCACCTTCTCACTCACCCGCCCACTCACCCACCCACCCACTCACCCACCCAAGCACTCGCCCCCCCACCCACTCACCCTGTCACTCACTCACCCACTCACCCATCCACCCACCTTCTCACTCACTCACCCACTCACCCACCCATCCACCCTCTCACTCACCCACACACCCACCCACCTTCTCACTCACTCACCCACCCACCTTCTCACTCACCCGCCCACTCACCCACCCACCCACTCACCCACCCACCCACCCACCCACCCACCCACCCACCCACCCACCCACCCACCCACCCACCCACCCACCCACCCACCCACCCACCCACCCACCCACCCACCCACTCACCCACCCACCCACCCACCCACTCACCCATCCACCCACCTTCTCACTCACTCACCCACTTATCCACCCATCCACCCTCTCACCTACCCACACACCCACCCACCTTCTCACTCATTCACCCACCCACCTTCTCACTCACCCACCTACCCGCCCTGGCACTCATTCAGCCACCCTGTCACTCACCCACTCACCCATCCACTCACCCATCCACCCCCCCACTCACCCACACACCTTCTCACTCACCCGTCCACCCACTCACTCACTCACCTACTCACTCACCTACTCACTCACCCACCCACTCACTCGCCCACCCACCTACCCAACCTGTCACTCACTCACCCACCCTCTCACTCACGCACCCACCCTCTCACTCACCCACCCACCTTCTCACTCATCCGCCCACCTACCCACTCACTCGCTCACCCACCTACCCGCACTGTCACTCACTCAGCCACCCTCTCACTCACCCACCCACCTTCTCGATCACCCGTCCACCCACTCACTCACTCACCTACTCACTCACCCACCCACCCACTCACTCGCCCACCCACCTACCCACCCTGTCACTCACTCACCCATCCACCCACCCTCTCACTCACACACCCACTCAGCCCACCCACCCTCTCACTCACTCACCCACCCATTCACCCTCTCACTCACCCACCCACTTACCCTCTTAAACACCCTCTCACTCACGCACCCACCCTCTCACTCACGCACCTACCCTCTCACTCACGCACCCACCCTCTCACTCACCCACACAACCACCCACCCAGACATACACATACATGGATCAATTTGATGCTCAGCTCAAAAACCAACAATTCCATCAATATTATACCTTTTTTTTTATGATTCACTATATTATATCATTCGTTATTTATCGTATACCAAAAAGCATGCCGGGGAAATATAGCCCTGAATAATTTTTTCCAAACATTCATCTCACGTGAAAATCACGTGAAAATCACGTGAAACCACTATAGCTATAGACCGAAGAAACTACCGCCTCTAAAAGACAAAGTACGAGTATATAATCCCTTGAACTTGCGACTGAAGTCAGCGTCAAGGGTGTTAGTTGAGAGTTAGGACGGATTTTGATTTCGAGCGGATTATCCTCCAGTCTCAACGCCCACGAAATGTAGTTCGGTTTTGTAGTTTCCAATACTATAGCTATATCATACAATTCAAATGTGCGTATATAAACACCCACACATTCACTTTGCCATCGGTCTTCCAAGGCGCACTCACTGAACTTTGAGTTGAATTTAGATTCAACTCATTAGAAATGAACTCGCCGATCTTTACCGATTGCAAAACAAGGGAAAAAAATCAATGAAAATTCATTAGACAAGTTACATAATTCCCGCGGGAAATTCAATTTAGTAACTACGAGGCCTTTATAGTGTACAGAGTGTATCGAGTTTACGAAACCGTGAGTTTGACCCTTGGACCGGCTCCCGACACCCCCCCCCCCCAACATACCAACAACTCCTGATAGCTTCCGGTTGCACACCACACAGATGCACCCAGGGCTGGCGGAAGGTGGGTGGTGAAAACCACCCATGGTAATCTGAGGTGAGTGGTCCACCATACATGGTCAACCTCCCCCTCCCCCCCCCCCCATCGACCGTCACCCATCTCCTCCCCATCGGTCAACACCCATAACCCCCCTCCCCCCACCCCATCGGTCACCACCCATAAGCCCCCCCCCCCCCCATCGGTCACCACCCATAAGCCTCACCCATACCCCCCCCCCCATCGGCCACCACCCATACCCCTCCCCCTTCTCGGCCGCCACCCATACCCCCCCCCCTTCTCGGCCGCCACCCATACCCCCCCCCCCTTCTCGGCCGCCACCCATACCCCCCCCCCTTCTCGGCCGCCACCGGCCGACACAATTTCAATTGTTTATAACGCTGTATCTCACGAAATATTATAGATACGCAAAAATGTGTCGGATAAATGTTGTTCCTTATAAAAAAATAGATATTTTGTGTCCTCTGACTTTTTTCGTATCTTTAACCGTTTCGACGTTAGAGCGTCATGAACGATTGAAATCATTTGGAGAACGATGTGGTGAGAAAAATGAGAGATGGAGAGAAAGTACACACGGACACGCAGACATCGGGAAGTTATAACTTTGGCACGCGGAGGGTCAAACTCACAGCTCATTTATTGCTGGTAATGTTTATTGGTCTCTTCTCTATTCAAAGATGTCTAACTGTAAATTCTAATTGACAGCGCAATTAGTACAAACCGGGTTTTTCGGTGGCTCTTCACTAAATACGTCGAGCGCTGCCCCCGCACATTGGCCCGATTTTAACGCCTCCAGAAGCTCCTCTTCATTGATAATTCCACCCCTTGCTACGTTTATTATTCGAACCCCCTTTTTGCACTTTGCCAAAGTAGTTGAGCCGATCAAATCTGTAAAAAAAATTGAAGTTAATTTTTGTAAAATAATTTTCATTTTTTTTTAGTCTCCAATTTTGCCATTTTTTTCAAAATTTTTTTATTTTTGAAAATCTGAAATTTTCAACTTTTTCAATTTTTAATTTTGCCATTTAATCTTTTGTTTTAATTAATTTTTTCCAAATTTCTAACTTTTGATTTTTTTGTAAAAATTTCAAATGTGATTCAATTTTTTGTAAAATAAATTTTTTTTTAGACATTTTTTTTAACTTTTCAATTTTGCAATTTTTTTTTTATCATTTTTTTTCATTGCTAATTTTTTTTTTCTAAACCAATTTTAAATGTGATTATATTTTTTGCCAAAAAAAAAATTTTAATGGTGATTAAATTTTTTTCTGTGATTAATTTTTTTTTTAATTAATTTGAGGATAAAATTGGATCATCACTTTTTGTCTGGGGAATGAGGGGTGTGTGTACAGTGATGTAATCAGCGATTGGCCATATTTCATCTAGACTGAGTTTAGTTGCTCCAGATTTGGCTGCATCTTCAGAACTGACAATTGGATCGAAGCAAACGATTTTCATTCCGAAGGACTGCATTCTGAGGCCAACTTCTCGGCCCACACGACCGTACCCAAGGACCCCCAGGGTCTTTCCGTATAACTCGAAACCGGAATACAACTTCCGGTCCCATCTGCCCTCTTTCATGGAGTGCGCGGCCTGCGCTACGTTTCTCGCGAGCGATGAAATTAGGGCACATGTCAGCTCGCAGGCGCTTATGCTATTACCGCCTGGAGTACTGCAAGAAAAAATCAGTTTTGGAAAAATTTTCTGGTAATTTTTTAGAGGTCTGAAAAGTTTTCGGTTTTTGGACATTTTGCATTTTTTGGATTTAGTGGAATTTTTGCCATTTTTTGGGCATTTTGGAAATTTTTAATCGGTTTCAAATTCGTAAATTTTGCAAAGTTCATTTAAGTTTTTGAAATTTTACAAAGTTTTTGAGATTTTTGAAAATTTTGAAAATTTTGAAAATTTTTCCAAATTTGTGATTTTTTTGGAATTTCTGAAATTTCTGAACTGTTTGAAATTTTTGAGCATCTTTGAAAATTTTTGGAAATTTTTGAAAGTTTTAGAAATTTTGGCAAATTTTTGCAAATTTGGGATATCCGAAATTTTTTCAAATTTTTTTTTTAGAATTTTAAACTTTTTCGAAATTTTAAAATTTTTTGAAATTTTAAAAAATTTTGAAATTGTAAATTTTTTTGAAATTTTAAAAATTTATAATTCTTTGAAATTTTTGAAATTTTTCAAATTTTTGAAATTTTTTTTTTTTTTGAAATTTTAGAATTTTGGAAATTTTTGATTTTTTGAAATTTTTGAAAGTTTTGAAAATTTTCGCTAACTTCTGATGTTTTGAAATTTGGCAAATGTTCAAAATGTTTAGAATTCTTGGAATTCGTGGAATTTTTGAAAATTTGTGATTTTTTTGGAATTTCTGAAATTTCTGAACTGTTTGAAATTTTTGAGCATTTTTGAAAATTTTTAGAAATTTTGGAAAATTTTTGCAAATTTGGGATATTTGAAATTTTCGAAATTTTGGAAAATTTTTTGCAAATTTTTTTGTTGGAATTTTAAAATTTTTTGAAATTTTAAAAACTTTTAAAATTTAAAGATATTTTAAAATTGTAAAAAATTTTGAAATTTTAAAAAATTATAATTTTTTAAACTTTTTGAAATATTCCAAATTTTTGAAAAAAAAAATTTTTTGAATTTTTCGATTTTTTGAAATTTTTGAAATTTCTGAAATTTTTGCAATTCTTAGAATTCATGGAATTTTTGAAATTTTTGAAATTGTTAAAAATTTTTTAAAACTTGCAGAAATTTTAAAGTTTTCGGAATTTGGGAAATTTTTGGCTTTTTTTGAAACATTCCCCATTTTCAATTTTTTTCCTTATCCATAAATCTTTATCACTATCTAAACATGGCAATACTTTAACACAACAATTCCCTTCGCCGTAGCCGCCTCCACATTGATGTTATCAACTCCTGTGCCAGCTCGACCGATAACACGAAGATTTGTTGCAGCCTCAATTACATCCTCCGTCACCTTGGTCTCCGATCGAACGATCAATCCTTCATAGTTCTGGAATAACGAAAGAAATAATACATTAGCCCTAATTAACCATGTACAAAAAAAAATCAGAAACTTGAAATTTTTTTTCAAAAACCGACATTCCTAACTTTGATTCCAATTTATCAGATTCCCATATTTTCAATTCCATAAAATTTGAAACATGAAAAATCATTCATATTTTAAATTTCAAAAAAATATTCAAAATGAAAAAAAAAATCAAATTCAAAAAATTTTCTCAAAATTTTTGAAAATTTTTTTTTCTTAATTCTTTCAAAAAATCCTTCTCTAATTTGAAACGATATTGCAATTTCGCATGTTCAAATTGTTCCTAATTTTTTTTTATAGAAAAAAAAATCTCAAATTCAAGAATTTTTTTGAAAATTTTTTTGAAAGATTTTTGGAAATTTTTTTTTCTCAATTTTTTTACTTTTGCAATTTTTAAAAAAATCCTTCTCAAATTTGATATGAAATTATATTTATTTATAAATAAAAAAAATATATTTTTTGCAAAATGTCTAGCAAGTAAAAAAAAAAATTAAGCAACTAGAAAATCTTCTTTCATCTCATTTTGCGATGAGGAAATTATTCTATCACAAAAAAAATTGCATGACTGCTATAATTGATGTAGCAATCAAGCAGTATCGTCAATTAATTTTTTTTCTATGAGCGATCAATTACGTAATTCTACGAAGCTTCATACCTCGATTTCCTTGATCAATTCCTCTTTGGGCAATTTATATTTCGTGGTAACTTCAATTCCATGAGATTTCAATAAATCGATGCATGATTGATCGACGGGGTCGCTCACCAATACGCGCTTCAGATTGATCGGCATTTTTCCTATAAAACACATAATTAAGTATAATTAAATTACCCAGTTGATAAGATTAAAAAAAAAATTTTAAAGAACAAAATTCCGCAATTTTACCTACTCGTCGAATTTTCCCCCATATTTTCGTAAAAATTGAATTATCTCCTCCCCGAGGCGTTTTCCGGAAAAATGTGAAAAAGGATTATTTGTAGAGAATCTTATTCTCGACAAAAAAGATTTATGTCAAATTTTTCTTCAGGGACTCAGAGTCGAGATAAATGCGAATTTTCAATGAGCGGGATATGGGGGCGCCTGCGCCCGGCCGGACCCATAACTTTGGATCACCGTGAGTCTTAAATTATAAGACTTAAGAAAAAAAGTCATAAAACATAAAAGATGTATTTTTAAGAGAGGAACAATTTTTGTTTAATACTTTTTGTCGTATCTCTGACCGTTTTCATAATAGAGCGTTATGAACAGATGAAATGGCTAGTAAAGATCCCTAGAAATCCTATGGGAATTTTATGGGAATCCTCCAAGACGAAAATTCCATGGGAAATTCCCTCAGATTCCCCATAGTATCGCTATAAAAATTCTATATTCTATAAAGTTTGCTATAACAAATCATATGGGAAGTTCATGGGAATCTTATGGGAAACCTCGGGAATTCGAGAAAAAAATCCCATAGAAAATTCTCTCTAACTCTCCATGGTGTCTCCATGAAGATCTCATAGGATATTCTATGAAAATTCACCTAACGAATCTTATAAAAAAACCCATAGGAATCTTATGGGAATCCTATAGGACACAAATCCTATAGAAAATTTTCTCCAATTCTCTATAGTGTCTCCATGCAGATCTCATAACAGATTCTATGAAAACTTCCCTGACGAATCCTGTTAAAAAACCCCATAGGAATCTTATGGGAATCCTATAAGACAAAAACCCCATAGAAAATTCTCTCAAATTCTCCATAGTTGAGCCATCAGAATTTTGCAGGATACCCGAAACAAATTTCTATAACAAAGCCTATGTGAATCTTATGGGAATCCTATAAGACAAAAACCCCATAGAAAATTCTCTCAAATTTTCCATAGTTGAGCCATAAGAATTTTGCAGGATACCCAAAATAAATTTCTATAACAAACCCTATGGGAATCTTATGGGAATCCTATAAGACGAAAACCCCATAGAAAATTCTCTCAAAGTCTCCACAGTTGAGCCATCAGAATTTTGTAGGATACCCAATACAAATTTCTATAACAAACCCTATGGGAATCTTATGGGAATCCTATAAGACAAAAACCCCATAGAAAATTCTCTCAAATTTTCCGTAGTTGAGCCATGAGAATTTGGTAGGATACCCAATATAAATTTCTATAACAAACCCTATGGGAATCTTATGGGAATCTTATGGGAAACCTCTGAGATTCCAGAAAAAAATCCTACAGATAATTTTCTCCCATTCTCCATAGTGTCTCCATGCAGATCTCATAGGATATTCTATGAAAATTTCTATGAGTCTTATGGGGATCTTATGGGAGTCTCATGAATTCATACGTAAATCCCAGAAATTCTGCCAAAAAATAGAATAAAAAATACGGAAAAAATGGCGGTGCTCAGAAAAAACTGAGACGGTTGAATGCACATGTTTCCACGTATGAATATGAAACCTCCATCTCTGAGGCCGGCTCTAATATATCACACACGCGAGTCTGTCTACTCGATTCGTCCTTGAATTCCAGATACGCATATTTGCAGTGTAAATTCACTCCTATCGCGGCACACATTCCGCTAAAAATTACTCAACAATTACAAAAAAAAAATAACATTTTTTTTGTTTATAACAAAAAAAAATGTTACTAAAATGATTAAATTTTTTTTTTTTTTTTATCGTTTGTGCATCGGAATTTTTCTGATATTTCCAAAATTTTCCTTAAATTATTCACATATTGCAAATTTTTTTTTGCAAATATTAAAATTTTTTTTCAATAAAATTTCAAGTTTTTTTTGCAATTGTTCAAATGGCTAAAAAAAAATTTCTTAATTTTTTTTTTTGTAATTATGAGACTGGTGTAATTTTTTTTGTAAATTATTTATTAGTTAATGGTGGAATTCTTACTTGAATAAAAAATCAACGGAGGAGTGTAGTGCACAGGACAACGACCTTTCGCCAAGTGACCGGTTTCTCGGCTTCTCGACGAGCTTACCTTCCTCTAGCGATGGCGCTGCTCGCTCAATTAATTTTTACATTGATTCAATTGCCAGTTGGGTAGCTTCAAACTCCAATCGTGAGTCAAGTTCCGAAAATAAGTGCTCGGGTGCGTTGATACAAATCCTGTAAAAATAAGTCGGACGATGTTCTCTGACGTTGGTGGTGCTTCAGCGTGGGATAACTTTTGAACTATCGGGATTAGGAAGAAAAGTTATATGACATTAAATGTGGGGGGTTGTGTGAGGAACAATTTTTGTTTGGGACTTTTTTTTCTATCTTCAATAGTTTTTGACGTGGAACGGCTTAAGTACGGGTGCCGCGCGCACGGATGCCGGGGACATGGAAATGTATCAACACACACACACACACACACACGAGTCATAACCGTAATACATTCTTAGGATACTTGAAGGGCCAAAAAATTTTTGGAAACTTTGAATTTCCGAAAATTTTCAAAATTTTCAAAATGTTGAAAATTTTCAAAATGTTGAGAACTTCAAAATTTCAAAATTGCAAAATTTCAAAATTTCAAAATTTGAAACTTTGAAAATTTGAAACTTTGAAAATTTCAAAATTTCAAAATTTTAAAATTTCAAAAATTTCAAAAATTTCAAAATGGCAAAAATTTCAAAATTTTAAAATTTCAAAATTTCAAAATTTCAGAATTTCAGAATTCCAAAATTTCGAAATTTCAAAACTTCAAAATTTCAAAATTTCAAAATTTCAAAATTTCATAATTTCAAAATTTCAAAATTTCAAAATTTCAAAATTTTAAAATTTCTAAATTTCAAAATTTCAAAACTCCAAAATTTCAAAATTTTAAAATTTCAAAATTTCAAAATTTCAAAATTTCAAAATTTCAAAATTTCAAAATTTCAAAATTTCAAAGTTTCAAAATTTCAAAATTTCAAAACTCCAAAATTTCAAAATTTTAAAATTTCAAAATTTCAAAATTTCAAAATTTCAAAATTTCAAAATTTCAAAATTTCAAAATTTCAAAATTTCAAAATTTCAAAATTTCAAAATTTCAAAATTTCAAAATTTCAAAATTTCAAAATTTCAAAATTTCAAAATTTCAAAATTTCAAAATTTCTCAATTTCAAAATTTCAAAATTTCAAAATTTCAAAATTTCAAAATTACAAAATTTCAAAATTTCAAAATTTCAAAATTTCGAAATTTCAAAATTTCAAAATTTCAAAATTTCAAAATTTCAAAATTTCAAAATTTCAAAATTTCAAAATTTCAAAATGATAAAAAAGCAAAATTTCAAAAATTTCCAAAATTTTGAAAACTTAAAAAGTAATAGTATAAAAAGTCTTAAAAAGTCATAAATATAAAAAATTGCGAAAGTTTTTGGAAATATTTAAAAGTTTCAAAGACGTTAAAAACGTCAAAACTTTTAAAACTCCAACAACTTCCCAAAGAGCTTCTATAGCGCCATCTTTGAAAATTGGCGGGAACTGGAAAGGCTGCAATTCGAAGTCCGTTGGCATCAGCTGATCGTGTATACCAGTGTATACCTATACATACTAAAGGCACAAAACCGTCTTCGCGATGGATTGGGAGTACAAATTAATAACATTATTCATTGCAATTATCGTTGTGAATTCTGTGGGTGCACAATGTGCGCATAAAAATCCATGTGAATGCATTCGAGATGATGGAATGGGTTTCAATTTGACGGTCCTAGCAGCCCTCGGGTAATTTCTCCTGTATAACCTCAAAAATTTTGAACGCGCTCCCGAACAGCAACATCAATAAAAAAACAAATCAAAAATTTTCATAACGTACATTGCTCCAAACATTTCCAAAATTGCTAAAAAAAATAATAATATCAATGATTAAATGCTTTCAAAATTTTTGAAGTTTTTCCAAAACTTTTGACATTTGAAAAATTGTCCCAAATTTTTTTTTTTTTTTTATTTATCATTTCTGACGTTTTCAATTAATTAAATAATTGGAATCTATAAAAAAATTTAATAAACCCTACAACTTTATATTTGAAATTTTTAAATAAGTAATTTATTCATTTAGAAAAAATTGATATATATATATCATACCTCAAATCTCAGAAATTTCAAATATTTGACAAATTTGCCAACTCCAATTTTTCGTTCATCAAAAAATTTCCAAAATTTTGAAAAAAAAAAAAAAATTTTTAAGAATTCCAAAAAAAAAAGAAAAAAAAAATCCCCAAAATTTGAGACAATTAAAATTGTCACATTGAAGTTGACATTTCAAAAAATCTTGACCCATTTTTTGGAAATGTTGAATTATAAAAAAGTTCAATTTTTTTTTTTAATTTGTGGAATTTAGAATTTCAATTTTTCAAAAATTTCAATGCAAATTTTTTCAAAATTGAAAAAAAAAAAATTACAAACGTTCAGAAATATATTCTGAAAAAAATAGATGAATAGAATTTTATGGGATTTTTCTGTTTTTTAAGACCTCTGAAGAGCGATAACGGAAGTGTGGTCTTCCAGCCCTGCAGAAACGCCAATCTCACCATTTCCGGTTCTGCTCCTCAACCAGATACGAGTAACGATTGCCAAAAAACTTCGGTAAAATTTTTTTCTGCTCTCAAAAGATTAACAAAAAAGTGTTTTCGCCTAAACAAAAAAATGGAGTAGTCAACCTCGATAGAAGTCTCAAATTTTTTGGTTTAAACATCGAAATTATGGGGACTAAGCACTGCATAAATCACGAGATGAATTTTGTGTTATTTAAAATTTAGAAAATTTGCTTGGAAATTTGTCAGATTGTCCAGTTTTTTTTAAGTTTACAAATATAGATTTTTTTACAATTTTCCAAATTTGTAGATCTTTAATGTCAAAATTTTTGGAAATTTTCGGCACATTTTTGCTTCACCTTTGAAATTTTTAAATGTTTGTTTTTTTGTTTATTGTGAATTTTTAATATCACAATTTTCGAAAATTTGTTGAACCATTTTTCTTCAATTTTTGAATTTTTGAATGTTTATTTTTTGTTTATTTGTACATGTTTAAGATCAGAATTCTTGGAAATTTGTTGGACAATTTTTCTTCAATTTTGGAATTTTTAAATGTTTGTTTTTTGTTTATTGTAGAATTTTAATATCAGAATTTTTCGAAATTTTTTGAACAATTTTTCTTCAATTTTGGATTTTTTTAATATTTATGTTTTGTTTATTGTAGAATTTTAATATCAGAATTTTTCGAAATTTTTTTATGCTGGGGACATGGAAATGTATCAATACACACACACACACGAGTCCTAACCGTAATACATTCTCAGGATAATTGAAGGGCCAAAAAAATTTTGAAAATTTTGAATTTCCGAAAATTTTCATAATTTTCAAAATGTTGAAAATTTTCAAAATTTCAAAATTTCAAAATTTCAAAATTTCAAAATTTCAAAATTTCAAAATTGCAAAATTTTCGGAAATTTGTTGAACAATTTTTCTTCAATTTTTGAATTTTTAAATGTTTATTTTTTGTTTATTTGTACATGCTTAAGATCAGAATTTTTGGAAATTTGTTTAACAATTTTTCTTCAATTTTGGAATTTAATATTTATTTTTTGTTTATTGTAGAATTTTAACATCAGAATTTTTCCAAATTTTTTGACCATTTTTTCTTCACTTTTGAGATTTGTTAATGTTTGAAATCAAAGGGAATCGTTAATCAAATTAACGTTTAAACAAATTTTTAAAATTCTTTAAATGACTGAAATTTCCAATTGGAGAAAAATCAATTAATTCCAAAAATTTTTGAAAGTTTTTTTTTTTTTGTAAATTTTTTTTATGTTTTGACAATTAAAATTTTTGGCATATTTTCGCAATTTTCAGATTTTCACAAAATGGTAATTTTATTTTACTTTCAATCAGTAAATGTGTCAATAAGTATATAAATCAGTAATTCATGGACTAAATGCATAATGTTTGAAATTCTAGTTATGTATATTGGACAAGGACAATCACAGCACAAGTCTGGGACATGTAGAGGAGACCGATTGGATATGGCCAGTCAAGCAGAGCCCAGAATTACAGATTACGCATAAGAACAAAATCTCAAGGATCGAGCTTATCTGCGCAAATCCGGGAGATCGCCCAATGCTCACACTTCTGCGATCGGATCCCACTTCGTTTGTGCGTTAATTTTCTTTCGTTCATTGACTTCCGGCCACGTATGAAGACGTCCGGGTAGAAATTTACCTCAACCAAAAATTTCCTTTATCACAAATTTCTCCACTCGAAAATTTTCTTAATCAAAAATTTTTGCAACTAAAAATTTTCCAAGCCAAGAATTTGCCACCCAAAAATTTACCTTTTGACACTTTTGAAATTTTTCAACGTTTTAAAATTTCCAAAATTTCTACAAATTTAGAAATTTTTCGAAAAATTGCAAAAAAAACTTTTAAATTTCAAAAATTTTGAAAATTTTGAAAAGTAGGAAATTTCAAGTTTCAAAAAATTTTGAAAAATTTTAAAAAATTGAAAAATTTTAAAAAGTTCAAAATTTTCAAAAATTTCAAAAAAATTTGGAAATTTTTAAAAAATTGGAAAATTTAAAAAAGGTCAAAAATTTTAATAGTTCCAAAAAATTTGAAAAAATTGCAAAATTTTAAAAAGGTCAAAAATTGGAAAAGTTTCAAAAAATTTTGAAAAATTGGAAAAGTTTCAAAAAATTTTGAAAAATTGGAAAAGTTTCAAAAAATTTTGAAAAATTGGAAGAGTTTCAAAAAATTTCAAAAAATTTTAAAAAATTGGTAAATTTTAAAAAGTTTAAAAATTTCAAAAGTTTCAAAAAAATTTGAAAATTTTTGAAAAACTGGAAAATTTAAAGAAGTTCCGAATTTTAATAGTTCAAAAAAATTTTGCAAAATTTTAAAAAATTGGAAAATTTTAAAAAGGTCAAAAATTTGAAAATTTTTAAAAAATTGGCAAATTTTAAAAAGTTCAGGTAATTAAAAAATGATGAAAATTTTGGCAATTGGAGAAAAATACAATAAAATTGATAATTTCAATACTTCCCTAATTTTCACGAATAATTTTGTTTGTTTCAGAAATTTCAGTTGTCTTCTGATAAGCTGTGTCTCATGGACCTGAGGCCTAGAGGTCTGTCCAATGGCTCAGTTCTCGTTATTATGTTTTTAGTTTTTAGTGGAACGTACTTTATCGGTGGGTCAATTATACTGATCATTTGTCGTGGTGCTGTGGGCAAAGAAACTATTCCCAATTACGAGTTCTGGGCTGATCTTCCTGCCCTCGTTAGAGTAAGTTCAACTTTCTTGTTATTGAATTTCAAAATAAAACAACATTCTGAATTTTGGAAAAGAAATAAAAAATTAAAAAACAAAAAAATTTTGGAACATTTGAGTTTTTCGAAATAACTTTTAAAAAAATTGTTTACAATTTGAAAATCTTTAGAAATATTAGAGATTTTGAGAAATTGAAAATTTATGGAAACTCGAAAAAATTGAAACCTGAAAAAAAAAATAAAAAAAAAATTTTTTAAGTTGGGAATTATAAAAAAAATAAATTTTTGAAAAATTATAAAAAATTGGGAATTGCAAAATATTTTGAAAGTTCTTTTACATTTTGAGAAATTTACAAATCAGAAAATTTTTAAAATATTGGGTTTGAAAAAAAATGATTTTGTAATATTCCAATTTTTTTTTACAATTAAAAAATGTTTTTAATAGATTTTTTCATTAAGGTTTAGAAATATAAAAATTGAAAATGGCCAAAAATTTGAGTATCTAATTAATTTTCTTTGCAGGATGGAGTTACATTTACCTTGACTGGATGTTCAGTAGTGAGTTACGAGAGGATATGAAAATCCCAGCACAATTTTACCCCAATTTTTAAATTGTTACTAAAAGAAATTATCACGGGCCTAGTCGTTAACCGTTTTCACAATTTTTCCTAAAATATAAGACATAAAGCCTTCCAAGTATTGATATATTTTTTCACACTAACGAGTAAGCTTTCACATTTTTATAAATTTTACACTGTTCTTAATTATCAAATTATATTGCATCCACATATTGCCTCCTTGACCACAGCCAATGTATTAAGTGCTCAAGTAGTCAGTACTTAATCTTTGCCAAGTGTCATGGATCCAAATACTGGATAAATACCTGTCATACACTGAGTAATTGATCGATTGTTACATACTCATCTAGGTTCCAAGTACCAAAAAATTTGGTACTTGAGTATTGACCAAGTACTCGGTACCAAATACGTGATAATTGTACCGGTGTCCAGTACTAAGTGCCCAATGGAGCAAAGTCCATATCATTGAACGTAATCTGGAGATCAAGTGACCAAATACTAAGTACTTGAACATGGTCAGGTATCGAGTAACCATGTACTGAGTCCCCAAAAATGTAACCAGGCATTCGGTATTAATACTTGGTATCTACATGGTACCAGATGTCAAGTACTTAGTACTGGTACCTGTACATTGTACCAGATGTCAAGTACTTGGTAAGTGGTACTACATGGTAGGAGATATCAAGTACTTGGTAAATGGTAGCTAGACATGGTATCAGCTTTCAAGTACTTGGTAACTGGTACCAAGTACTGGTACCAAGTACTGGTAACAAGTACTGGTAACAAGTACTGGTAACAAGTACTGGTAACAAGTACTGGTAACAAGTACTGGTAACAAGTACTGGTAACAAGTACTGGTAACAAGTACTGGTAACAAGTACTGGGCCAAGTACTGGTACCAAGTACCATGGTACCAAGTACTGTGTCAAGTACTGGTACCAAGTACCATGGTACCAAGTACTGTGTCAAGTACTGGACCAAGTACTTGCAAACGGATCGCTGGAGATGCTATCAGATGCTAAGTACTGGGTAACTGGTACCTGCACATGGTACCAGATGTTAAGTACTTAGTAACTGCTACCTACATGGTACCACATCTCAAGTACTTGGTAACTGGTACCTACATGGTACCACATCTCAAGTACTTGGTAACTGGTACCTGCACATGGTACCACATCTCAAGTACTTGGTAACTCATACCTACACATGGTACCACATGTCAAATACTTGGTAACTCGTACCTGGACATGGTATCAGATGTCTAGTAATTGGTAACTGGTACCTACATGGTACCACATGCCCAGTGCTTAATAACTTGGTACTTTTGTAGGTGATGAGTACCAAAAATCTTGGTACTCCAATATTGAACCACCTTATCATGATGTTTATTTTAATGAGCCAGGTACTCAGTACTTGATTACTTCATATCTACTTGCATTTGGGTATTGCAACATTGAAATGTCCATACTTGAACGGGGATGAAGTGTTCAGAGATACTTGCACTTGGTATCAAGCAGGCAAGTACTTGGTACTTGACCATGTGTCAGTTACTAAGTACTCGATCACTCAAGACTCGCTTGACCACGATCTAGGTAGCCAGCGAGCAAATTTTTTTTCCAGACTAATTATTAAATTTCCACACTTTTGTAAACTCTACACAGCTCGTAATTACCAAAATTACGGTAGGTAATTAATTATGAGAGGTTTATAAAATTGTGAAAAAAAAGTGCAAAATAAAAGGACGCTAGTTAAATATTTACAGTTCTATATTTATTGGCTAACAAATAATTATACAAAAAATATAAACAACGTGTATTATAAAATTTTTGAATTGCAATTTTCTTGTCCTATTTTTTTTATTTTTTATTTTTTTTATTTTTCTTTTTTATTGTCCTATGAGTTGATGAATGCTTTTCAATATTTTGGATAGTGTGATTGCAACAATTAGTCATTTTCGCAACTGAGTGAAATAAATAATGAAAATTTGCGGATAATTGTTGATCACTTATTGGAAAATACTGAAATTTTGGGGATGGTTTTTGGATGAACCTTGTGGCGAAAAAATTTCGAAAAATTTTCAAAAAAAATTCGAAAAAATTTCGAAAAAATTCGAAAAAATTTCTAAAAAATTCGAAAAAATTTCTAAAAAATTCAAAAAAATTTTCAAAAAATTTCGCAATTTTTCGAACTTTTTTTCAAAGTTTTAGAAAATTCTGAGACATGTTAAAAATGGATTTGACAAATTACCAAGTTTGAAATTTTCTTTTCAAATTCCCAAAAATTATCCAGATGAAATATGTACGTGTCTATGTATTTCATTGAGATGAGAGATGTCTACGTTTTTCTGTGGATTCAATAAACCTCGATCCCATCAATTGGAATGGTAACATCCTGATTCGTCTCAATGGCGAGCCATTGGCCATTAGCATAAAGACTATTGATACCGACGCCTTTGCTGGAGAAGGCATTGACGATAGTTGCAAGATTCTGTGGTCCATTTGCATGATACAGCGAGATGAAGTCTCGCAAGACAACTCCATTATTGAAAATCGCGTCGTCAATGGAAAGAAGAAGAGCTTCATTATTACGTACGGTTCCTGTGAAAAAAAAAATTACAGATAAGAGAACATAGTGGAGAATTATGAATGGTGAAGTACTAGTAGCTTACAGAATTGCTTCTACCAAAAAATATCTACAAGATTTTAGAAAAAAATCTGTAGAAAATTTTATAGAAAAATTCTATAGAAACAATCTATAGAAAAAGTCTATAGAAAAATTCTGTAGAAAAATTCTATGGAAAAAATCTATAGAACAATTCTATAGAAAAAGTATATAGAAAGAATCTATAGACAAATTCCATAGAAAGAATGTATAGAAAAAATCTATGGGCAAAATCTATAGAAAAAAACGATAGAAAAAATCTATAGAAAAATTCTATCGAAAAATTCTATAGAAAAAATGTATAGAAAAATTCGATAGGAAAAATCTATAAAAAAATTCTATAGAAGAATTGCATAGAAAAATTCTATAGAAAAATTCCATAGAAAAATTCCATAGAACAAATCTATAGAAAAATTCTATAGAAAAATTCTATAGAAAAATTGCATAAAAAAATTGTATAGAAGAATTGCATAGAAAAATTCTATAGAAAAATTCCATAGAAAAATTCCATAGAACAAATCTATAAGAAAATTCTATAGAAAAATTCCATAGAACAAATCTATAGAAAAATTCTATAGAAAAATTGCATAAAAAAATTGTATAGAAAAATTCTTTGGAAAAATTCTGTATAACAAATTCTATAGACAAATTGTATAGAAAAAATCTATAGAAAAATTCCCTGGAAAAACCCTATAGGAAAAAACTATAGAAAAATTCTATAAAAGAAAAAATTCATAGAAATTTCTATGAAATTTTTGAACACTTGAAAAGGTCTGGACCATTGCTAGAACCTGTTAAAAAATTACTATAAAATTTGAGAATATTTCTCCCGGACGTTTCTTCTGAAAAAACCCAAGAACTACCTTTTAACGAATGTTCTCCAATCTTGACAGCGACACAATCAGCCTCAGCATCAACATGAGCCTCCTTAACATCGACCCCAACATCCTTAGCAAGTGTGTGTGCATTGATAAGATTCAGTCCATTCTTCGTTTGTCCGCTAAGTATCCCAACAAGTACAGCGGTATGTACGAACTTTTTGCCCTGCATTCCTGCTCCAATTGTCTGACTCTCAATTTGAGCTTTGACATTCTTCTTGAGGAATCGCGCAGCCAATTTGCCCATTTTCTTTGACAACTCGATCCAGGGTCCATTATCTCCGGACATAGCAGCTGAAAGCACTGGAGCATTGACAATTCCAGTTACCGTGTACTTATCGGTGATTCCTGAAAGAAAATAGAAGCTATAGTAATTCCTCTAATTTTGGGTTCAAGAAGAGGAAGGTCAATTTTTTTTGGGGCATGGCAGAAGACAAGAAATACTGTTTGTCTCAGAAATTTTTCTATGAAATCATCGAACGTGGAACTTGTGTCATCCTAGTGTTGGTCCCTTACTCGGCTCTGCTTGCTTGGTCAAGAACTCGGTGTGCACGTTTAAGGCGGAAGTCCAAATCCAGTTTCACCAGGAGGAGCTGGTCTCCAACCTGTTCCACTATTAGGAATGGTCTTCAAAGCTGTTCAACAATCAGGACCTGTGCCTGAACATGTTTCACCATCAGAAACTGGTGCTGAACCAGTTCTACCATCAGGACCTATTCCAGCATCAAGGAATGGTCCTGAGCTGACCAAGTGAGCAGAGCAAAGCAGTAGGCAGCAGAGTAGTATTCAGAATGGGTTATCCAATACCAAAATGGGACTATCGAAAAGTGCGAGTCGTGGTTTCGTGGTACTAGGTGGCATGAGCGTGATACCAGGGGTAACTGCTGTGATACCATGTGTAATCACTGTGATACCAGGTGGAATCACTGTCATACCACGTGACATCATCATGATACCAGATAGAATCACCATGATAGCAGGTGTCATCATCATTATACCAGGTGACATCATCATGATACCAGATGGAATCACCATGATTTCAGGTGTCATCATGATACGAGGTGTCATCATCATGATACCAGGTGGCATCATCATGATACCAGGTGGCATCATCATGATACCAGGTGGAATCACCATGGACCAGGTGTCATCATCATCATATCAGGTGTCATCATCATCATACCAGGTGTCATCATCATGATACCAGGTGGCATCACCATGATACTAGGTGGAATCATCATGATATCAGGTGGGATCATCATAATACCAGGTGGCATCATCATGATATCAGGTGGAATCACCATGACACCAGATGGAATCACCATGATAGCAGGTGTCATCATCATGATACCAGGTGACATCATCATGATACTAGGTGGAATCACCACGATACCAGGTGTCATCATCATGAGACCAGGTGGAATCATCATGATACGAGGTGTCATCATCATGATACCAGGTGTCATCATCATCATACCAGGTATCATTATCATGATACCAGGTGGAATCATCATGATACCAGGTGGAATCATCATGATACCAGGTGTCATCATCATGATACCGGGTGGAATCATCATGATACCAGGTGGAATCACCATGATACCAGATGGAATCACCATGATAGCAGGTGTCATCATCATGATACCAGGTGTCATCATCATGATACCAGGTGTCATCATCATGATACCGGGTGGAATCATCATGATACCAGGTGGAATCACCATGATACCAGATGGAATCACCATGATAGCAGGTGTCATCATCATGATACCAGGTGTCATCATCATGATACTAGGTGGAATCATCATGATACCAGGTGTCATCATCATGATACCAGGTGGAATCATCATGATACCAGGTGTCATCATCATGATACCAGGTGTCATCATCATGATACCAGGTGGAATCATCATGATACCAGGTGTCATCATCATGATACCGGGTGGAATCATCATGATACCAGGTGGAATCACCATGATACCAGATGGAATCACCATGATAGCAGGTGTCATCATCATGATACCAGGTGTCATCATCATGATACCAGGTGTCATCATCATGATACCGGGTGGAATCATCATGATACCAGGTGGAATCACCATGATACCAGATGGAATCACCATGATAGCAGGTGTCATCATCATGATACCAGGTGTCATCATCATGATACTAGGTGGAATCATCATGATACCAGGTGTCATCATCATGATACCAGGTGGAATCATCATGATACCAGGTGTCATCATCATGATACCAGGTGTCATCATCATGATACCAGGTGGAATCATCATGATACCAGGTGGAATTGCCGTGACACCAAGATGGCATCACCATGATACCAAGATAGCATCACGATAGTTAGAGAAAGAAAGATCAAAGGAAAAGTAAACAACCAATAGCACTTTCCCCCTTTTTCACGTCGAAATTGGACCAGTCCTACCCTGCAAGCTAGCTTCACACACTGACGCTAAATTCTTTGCCTGGCTGTAAAAGGAAAGAAAAATGTAAATTGACTTGCGTACCGGAAATAGCCAGGAATTGTTCTGCAATCTCCACTGCAACTCGTTGTTGGGCCTCCGCTGTGCTGGCCCCTAGATGAGGTGTTGCAATAACTTTTGGATGCTGGATGAGCTGTAGAGTGGTGGGATTTTTTGGTGGCTCTTCAGCGAATACGTCAAGACCGGCACCACCACATTGGCCCGATAGCAGTGCCTCTAGCAGTGCAGATTCATCGATGATTCCTCCTCGCGCTACATTCACTACATTGACACCCTTTTTGCATTTTGCGAGGGTTGATGCGTTGATCAAATCTAGAATGGAATCAAAATAGCTTAGTGCAATAATGAAAAATATTGTTTCGAGAAATGGATTTCAGTCTAAATCTGTACACAATGGTTTCCATTTTTTTTGTTACATGTAGGCCTGCTTGTGTTATCTTGCTTGTGTTCTACATTCTCTATTTTTGGTTGAATGGATCGATAAATCAATTAATCAATCAATCTATCAATCAATCTATCAATCAATCTATCAATCAATCTATCAATCAATCTATCAATCAATCTATCAATCAATCTATCAATCAATCTATCAATCAATCTATCAATCAATCTATCAATCAATCTATCAATCAATCTATCAATCAATCTATCAATCAATCTATCAATCAATCTATCAATCAATCTATCAATCAATCTATCAATCAATCTATCAATCAATCTATCAATCAATCTATCAATCAATCTATCAATCAATCTATCAATCAATCTATCAATCAATCTATCAATCAATCTATCAATCAATCTATCAATCAATCTATCAATCAATCTATCAATCAATCTATCAATCAATCTATCAATCAATCTATCAATCAATCTATCAATCAATCTATCAATCAATCTATCAATCAATCTATCAATCAATCTATCAATCAATCTATCAATCAATCTATCAATCAATCTATCAATCAATCAATCTATCAATCTATCAATCAATCTATCAATCAATCTATCAATCAATCTATCAATCAATCAATCAATCTATCAATCAATCTATCAATCAATCAATCGATCAATCAATCGATCAATCAATCGATCAATCAATCAATCAATCAATCTATCAATCAATCTATCAATCAATCTATCAATCAATCTATCAATCAATCTATCAATCAATCTATCAATCAATCTATCAATCAATCTATCAATCAATCTATCAATCAATCTATCAATCAATCTATCAATCAATCTATCAATCAATCTATCAATCAATCTATCAATCTATCAATCAATCTATCAATCAATCTAACAATCAATCTATCAATCTATCAATCAATCTATCTATCAATCTATCAATCAATCTATCTATCAATCTATCAATTTATCAATCAATCTATCAATCTATCAATCAATATATCTATCTATCAATCAATCTATTAATCAATCAATCAACCCATCGATCTATCCATCAATCAATCCATCCATCAATCAATCAATCAATCCATCTATCAATCAATCCATCAATCAATCAATCCATCAATCAATCAATCCATCTATCAATGAATCCATCAATCAATCAATCAATCAATCAATCAATCCATCAATCGATCAATCTATAAATCGTCTGAGTAGACATTGATAATGTCACCACCATGTTATTGCTATCACCTCATCATGGTATTCACATATGAATGCTATCACTCGGTAGTGCTGCTTGATGCCAAGCTTTCCTAAATCAATCAACAAACTACTTGGACACAGACTCACTTTTGGTTTGTGGTATGAGTGGCGTATGGACTGTAATGTAGTCAGCAATCGGCCAAATTTCCTCCAGACTGAGCTTAGTTGCTCCCAGACTGGCAGCAGCCTCTTGGCTCAGCATTGGATCGAAGCACACAATTTTCATGCCGAATGACTGCATTCTGAGTGCCACCTCTCGTCCAATTCTACCAAAACCCAATACTGCCAGTGTCTTGCCGGACAGCTCGCTGCCGGAATACAATTTGCGGTCCCATCTGCCCTCCTTCATCGATTGAGCTGCTTGGGCAACGTTTCTTGCAAGAGCTGAGATCAGCGCACACGTCAGTTCGCAAGCACTTATGCTGTTGCCTCCTGGTGTGCTGTAATTGGTTCAATGAGGGTCAATTGTGGGAGGCTGGGTGGAGGGGTTGCAGTGGATGCAAATGAATTTTCAAAAAATTATTGTTTTGCCCCCGAAAATTAAAAGTCGATTCTCCATCAGATCTCCACGTTTCATGCTATTTCTGACCTTTCTAGACTATTTAAAACAAAATGTCTGTATGTGTGTGTGTGTGTGCCGATATACGTATGTAACCAAAAATTTCCCGGAACGATTTCTCGTGAACAAATTATCCGATCAAGGTCCTGTATGACGCAATCGAAGCGTCTTGCCCTAACTTAGAGCTCATTAGTTTTTGCTCCATATATGTCTCCTGCTTTCTATTGCTATTAACAATTTCAATTGTTTATAACGCTGTATCTCACGAAATATTATAGATACGCAAAAATGTGTCGAATAAATGTTGTTCCTTATAAAAAAATGCATATTTTGTGTTCTCTGACTTTTTTCGTATCTTTAACCGTTTCGGCGTTAGAGCGGTATGAAAAATTGAAATCAGTTAGAGGGCTTTGTGGTGAGGAAAATGAGAGGTTGGAAAGAACGTACACACGGACATGCAGATGTTGGGATGTTATAATTTTGGCCCGTGGAGGGCAAACCCACAGCCGTTTAGTCTCAATTTATATTTTATGTGAAACATCTAATGCGTCGGGTGCGAGGGGAAAAGTTTGCTCTCGGGATAGGCAATTTCCGTGACAAGTATATATAGATATACTCCACTGCTTACCCATCGCCCCACTCTCTGCCATCGACGCAAAGGCGATGCGCACAAGTTGTATGTGCATATTAAGATACGCTGCAGCGTTTCAAAAAATTTTGAAAATAATTGGAAATTTTTTTAACAAATTAGAAAATTTTTGAAACAATTCCTCAACAATTTGATATAATTTGGAAAAATTTTGAAAAAATGTGGAAAAAATTTGATAAATTGTGAAAAATGTTGGAAATGTGAAGAAAATTTTTCAAAAAATCAGAAAAATCTTGAAAAATTTTGGGAACAATTTGGCTCATTTTCTAAAGTTTTGAAAAACAATTGGAAACATTTTGAACAAAATTGAAAAAAACTTGTAAAAATTTTGTAAAACCGTGGAAAAATTAAGGAAAAACTAGTAACAATTTTGAAAAAATTGGAAAAATTTTGGAAATGTTTCAAAAATTGTTAAAAATTTGAGAAAGTTTTGTAATATTTTGAAAAAACTTTTCAGCCATTTCAAAGAACTGAGTATTTGAAAATTTCCAATAATTCTCGAGGAATCGTGAAAAATTTTGCATCAATTTAGATCAAAATTAGTGTTCCCATGTGACACATCTACCAGGTGTCCCATGACCCCATACTTTTTTTTCTTTTTTTTTTTTTGCAAATTTGGAGAATATACGCACTTGAGGACGACGACACCCTTTCGCGTAGCAGCTACAAGGTCAATATTGTCCACGCCAGTACCAGCTCGGCCGACTACGCGAAGATTGGAAGCAGCCGCAAGAATTTCACCTGTAACTTTGGTCTCCGAACGGACTATTAAGCCATCGTGTTTCTGGAACAATAGGGTGGCTATTAGTCCCGACAATATAGTTTATTATTCAACGAGTTTCGAACTAATATGCGCTACCAGAGATATCAATTAGTTTTGGAACCACCTGATGTCTATTCAATTTCCGGGGATTAATAGGGCACACTCGGGATTGGAAAAATTGCCATTGATCTACGAAAGCTCTATGGGGTTTTTATGGGGTACAAATACAAATTACAATAAATTTTTTTTTTATGAATTTTTTTTTTTTACTATCAATGTCAAAAATTTTATCAATTCGTGACAGAAAAAAAAAATTGGTTTTTCCAAAATCCTCAAAACTGGAAGTTGAAAAAAAAATTCTCAAAATTTTCCAAAATTTTTGAATTTGAAAAATTTTGATTTTTTTTCGACTTTTTCAATAATTTTTGAAAATGTCAAGTTTTTTTTGTACATTTATTTTTGAACGGATTTTGAAGAAAAAATTCTGAATTTTGAAATTCTTAAATTGGAATTGGAAATTCAAAATTTTGAAAATTTTTGAAAAGTTTGACATTTATATAAAAATTGTATCAAAAATATTTTACATAAAAAAAAATGAAAGAAAAATTTGTTGTGGTACCTGAATTTCTTGCAATAAATCCTCTTTTGATAATCGGTGTTTTGTGGTCACAGGAACGCCATAACTTGTTAATAAAGCGGCGCATGATTCGTCAACGGGATCACTGATAAGTACACTTCTGAGGTTGATAGACATCTTCCAAATTTTGTCTGTGGACCCAAAGTGTTAGCAGTGACCTATATTTTTTTGACCTTTTTTTTTCTTTTATTAATTTTTTGAGCTTTTAAAGCTCTTTTGAAATTCTGCATTTTTTGCGACATTTCGGAATTTTTTGAAATTTCTGACATTCTGGCAGTGAACAATATTTTTTTTCCGAGATTTGGATTTTTTTTTTAATTTGTAACTTTTTTCTAAAAAATTGAAATTTTTAAAAAGAATTTTTGATTCTTTTTCCAAATTTTTTTGGAATTAAAATTTGGGATTTCTGTTAAATAAGAAAAATCAAAGTTTTCAGTTTTGGCAAAAAATATTCAAAATTTTATTGACGTAAATTGATCGAGCACGTTATATGAGTTGATTGATTGAAGATTGATTTTGGTAGATTGATCATTGAACTGTTTTTTCACAATTTTCAAATTAATTTCAGATTAAGCTGCGAACTATATTGTTCTTCATAAGCAGCGGTTAAGCCGTTTCGGACTGAATCCAATGATAAGGCAATCTTGAAAATTCTTCAGATATAATTCGTATTGGGTAATACGTGTGATAAAACTCTTAAAAAATTGGGGCCAATTATAATGGAAAATAAGTGATAAAAATGTAGAAGAATCTGTAGATCAATTGATGAAATTGATGAAATTGATGAAATTGATTAAATTGATGAAATTGATGAAATGTATGAAATTTATGAAATTTATGAAATTCATGAAATCGATGAAATTTATGAAATTTATGAAATTGATGAAATTGATGAGATTGCTGAAATTTATGAAATTGATGAAATTGATGAGATTGCTGAAATTTATGAAATTTATTAAATTTATGAAATCGATGAAATTGATGAAATTGATGAAATTTATGAAATTTATGAAATTTATGAAATTTATGAAATTTATGAAATTTATGAAATTTATGAAATTTATGAAATTTATGAAATTTATGAAATTTATGAAATTTATGAAATTTATGAAATTTATGAAATTTATGAAATTTATGAAATTTATGAAATTCATGAAATTCATGAAATTTATGAAATTTATGAAATTTATGAAATTTATGAAATTTATGAAATTTATGAAACTTCAATGTACTTCTTCAATTTATTCCTCAAAATTTTTGAACTCTGTAATTTGTTTTTTAAATTTCAATTTAAATTTTGGATTTTCGAAATTTCTATAAATTTTCCAAATTTTGATATCCATGAAACATAGATGGATGGGGTAGGATAGGGCGGGAGGTAAAATGGGACACACCATTATGCCCCACATTTCAGTTTAAGCAAGTGTCCCATAATGCCCCCATCCCGTTATACCCCGTGTCGCTATACTTCACTCTCCTCCATATATCAACAAAAATTATCGAAAAAAAAGTTGAATGAGGAAAAAAATGAAAACACTTACTTGCGACTCACGAAATTGAAACTGACTTTTCCTGCTAAGTAAATTGAACAACTTTTGACTTATTGAGATTGATCTCAAACGCAAGCTCTAACGTAACTGATCATCACTTGTGCTGTCTCAATTTTTATAAGACTCCCATCCCCTCCCCACCCAATAGCCTTCTGTCGATTCATGTATTTCGTGATTCCCCCTATTATTTTCCCTCTCCTACGTAATAGCAATGAAAAACACATCTGATGACGTTATATAGAAATTTCTCAATTGTTCAGTTTCTAACGATTTTTCTATTAGCAACTTTTCTCAATTCTCACTTTGTGAAATTTGAAGTGAGACGTTTGAGAAAATTTGAGGGAAATGGTCAGAAATTATAGAAATTTTGGGAGTTTTGGGAATTTTGGAGATTTTGGAAATTTTTGGAAATTTTTGGAAATTTTTGGAAATTTTTGGAATTTTTTGGAAATTTTTGGAAATTTTTGGATTTTTTTGGAAATTTTTGGAAATTTTTGGAAATTTTGAAAACTTTGGAAGTTTTCGAAATAATGGGAACTTTGGAAGTTTTGGAAATAATGGAAACTTTGGAAGTTTTGGAAAAAACGAAATTTTTGGAAATTTTGGAAATTTTGGAAATTTTGGAAATTTTGGAGATTTTGGAAATCTTGGATATTTTGGAAATTTCGAAAATTTTGGAAAGTTTTGGAAATTTTCAAAATTTTCCAAATTTTCGGAAATACTGGGAATTTTGGCGATTTCGGAAATTTTGGAGATTCTCGAAATTTTCAAAATTTTGGAAATTTTCAGAAATACTGGGAATTTTGGCGATTTGGAAAATTTTGGAGATTCTCGAAAATTTGAAAATTTCGAGATTTTTCGAAATTTTGGACATTTTGGATATTTTGGAAATTTTGGAGAGTTCTGAAAATTTTGGAAATTTTCGGAAATTTTTGGAAAATTTTTCGAAATTTTGGAAGTTTTGGAATCTTTGGAAAATTCCCATAAGCTGCAAAAGCCATAGGCGAGCTTCGAACTGTCCATACCATTTCTATTGGAATCCCATATCAATTCCTCAACATTCCCTATGGCATATCCCATAGGAAATCTATGGGATTTTTTCATGCGTGTAATTAAAAATTGTTATTTAAAATAAATAAATATCAGACAATGTGATCTACCTCTATAGACTGAATAATTGAGCCACATTTTTTTTTCATAGAACCGAAAGGAAACACTAATTAAAAATTGATGTTATTTTACTAATAACGCGATAGCCCCAAGAGATGAAAGCGGGAAAAGTTAATTAACAGTCGCCCATCAGCATTTGACACGTCCCTCGGTCAGTGATTGCAGTATTCATAAAAAATTGATGAACTTTTGATGATTTGTAATACACATGCACATGTTATGTAGAAGAAAAGTCCCACAGGATTCCCATGACATGTCTATAGGAATTTCTACAAAATTCCCATAGAAGTCCCATGGGAATCGAGAGCTTCTCCATAGGACTTCATCTTAGAAATTTCCCATGGAAATACTATAAAATTCTCATAGAAGCCTGGGTCCATAATTCTATAAGAACCCCATGAGATTCTTATGGGGTGTCTATAGAAAATTCCCATAAGATGTTGATCGGGAGGCTACAGAAAGTTGGAAGTTGGCTTGGAATTTTTTTCTAAAAAATTTCCATAGAAATCCCATAAGGTTCCTATAGAAGCTCCGACCCACAATTCCTATGGTACTCCCATAGGATGTCTATATGAAATTCCATAAGATTTTGATCAAACGCTATAGAGAATGGGGAAGGTCTTGGAATTTTTTTCGAACAAAATTTCTATAGAAATCCCATAAGATTCCTGTAAGGAATCCCATAAGACTCCTATGGGATGTCTATAGCCAATCCCATAAGATTTTGATCGGAAGCATATGGAAAATGGGGAACGTCTTAGAATTTTTTTCAAAAAAATTTTGTATAGAAATCCCATAAGGTCCCTATAGAAGCTCCGATCACAAATTCTATAGGAACCCCATAAGATCCCATATGGGAGGTCAATACAGAAAGGCTATAGAGAATTGGGAGCGGCTTCAAATTTTTTCGAAAAAAATTTTCTATAGGCACCCCATAAGATCCCTATGGAATATAGGCAATATTCCATAGGGATAAGCAATCCCCTAAGATTTTGATCAGAAAGCTATAGAAAATGGGGAACGTCTTAGAATTTTTTTCGAAAAAAATTTTCTATAGAAACCCCATAAGGTCCCTATAGAAGCTCCGATCAACAATCCTATGGGAACCCCATAGGGCTCCTATGGGATGTCTGTGGGAAATTTCATTAACTTCAGAAGCTCGGATCAATAATTCCATAAGAGCCCCATAAAATTCCCATAGGAAACACCATAAAATTGAGATCGAAAGCCTATAGAAAATTGGGAGTTTCTCCACAGATTTTTTACCTGAGCAGATTCCCATAGAAATCCCATAGGACTCCTATGGGAAATCTACGGGAAATCCCATAAAAAATCTACACAAATAAAAAAAAATCTGGAGAAATGAAAAAATGAAAATACGTTGAGTAAATTTCTGGTCCATCTCAGTTGGATGCTGTGCCTGTCAAATGGAAGTTCAAAAAATTTTGAAATGGGGAAAAGATGACGATATCTGGTCTTAGTATTTCAAGACTTTCCTGGTCCATTTGAGGCGGATGCTGTCTCTGTGTAGAGGCGTAACCTCGTGGAGAAGAAGTCGTGATAAGAACATTGCCACACATGGGTGAATATTTCCGCAATAGTTCGTGTTGGCGCATTTTTTTCCCCCCCTTGTTTAGTTTATTGCGAATGTTGGGTGATTCGCGTAAGCTAATCTGCCCCCTGCAGAGTGCAATTATCTTATCGAGTGTGGAAAATAACTTTGTTGAATTTTTGCGTTATTTAAGGCGAAGGCGAGAAAAACAATTTCGCAGTGGAGGAAAGGCGATGACGTGCGATACTTTTTGAGTATTTTTTTGATTCTCAGATTTTTTTGAATTTTTTTTTTTTGTAATTTCGAAATGTTTTTTTTCGATTTTTGGGAAGTTCGGAAATTATGGAGATTTTTAGAAATTTTTGGAAATTTTTGGAAATTTTTGGACATTTTTGGAAATTTTTGGAAATTTTTGGAAATTTTTGGAAATTTTTGGAAATTTTTGGAAATTTTGGAACTTTGGAAAATTTGGGAAATTTTGGAAATTTTTGACAATGATTGGAAATTTTTGAAATTTTTTGGCATTTTTGGAAATTTGAAAATTTTGGAAATAGCAAATTTCAAATTTTGGGATTCTTTCAATGTCAAATTTTTTCAGTGTCCTGAAATTTTGGAGCAATGAAATTACGGTTGTAAAAACAGCTGTAATTTCATTTGGCTTGTTTGTACAGTCAATATTGGAGGTTTTAAAAAATCCATTTTGCCGCACTCATCGTGCAAACCAATTTGGTATTCTCCATTTTGATGATATTGGAGTTGAAATGAAACTTTTTATCAAGTTTAACAGGTAAGAGGAGATAATAGACCTCGATTTTGCGAGCCTTGTTCATGGCCATGATAATGCGAGATTGATTACGCGAGGCTGCACGTGCCTCGTCAATTTGCGGTACTCCACGTGCCACTTACCGTTCATAATCACTGAATTTTCCTGCTTTTTCCCCCCTGATAAGAGCTCCTAAATTATTTACCTGATCTCCTCAATTGAAAATTTCGTACATTTCATTTTTTTTTAAACATTTCAGGTTTTGCGCTTTCAATTTTTAGGAACGGGATCTCACCCATCCACCCCCCCCCTCCACCCTTTCCCACCTACCCACCGCTCCACCCTCACCCACCCACCCCTTCCCACCCACCCACCCCTCCACCCTCACCCACCCACCCACCCCTCCACCCTCACCCACCCACCCACCCCTCCACCCTCACCCACCCACCCACCCACTTTTTCCCACACACCCACTCTTTCCCACCAACCCATTCTTTACCACCCACCCACCCATCCTTGTCCACCCGCCCATCCTCTCCCACCCGCCCACCTCTTCCCTCCCACCCGCCCATCCTCTCCCACCCGCCCACCTCTTCCCTCCCACCCACATCTACATCTACCCACCACACCTCCACCCGCCCATCTGCATCTACACCTACCCACCCACCCACACCCACCCCACGCACATATACACGCAATACGATTTTCGAATTAAGGGATATTACATTTCGAAATCGGAAAGTGGAAAATAAAATTTTCTGTTGACGTTTCCATAAAACATTCATTACACTCTCAATGTATTCCTATCAAGCTACACAACCTCTGGTTTTTATCTGTTTGTCCATAAAAAATGCATTCCCAGAGTGTGGGTCGAAACAGACAACTTGGAGGGTTAAAATGCAGTTTCGGAGACAAAATGTAGAGTCGTGAAACCAAATCCCCTATGTTAATTAAACATGTTCGATGGCATTAGTACCCTTTCCCTGTGTCACCTCTGGGAATTCACTCTACCCCTTCACTCTCCACCCCCTTTGGAGAAAGTTTGGCACGTTTCTGAGTGCATAATCACTGCCAATGGGAATTTGCACTATTTCCCTCGTTGCAGTTGCCATTAATTGTGGATTTGTCGCAATTGCAATTGGACAATTTAGAATCAAAGACTTTTTGGGAGGCTTGGGAATTTTGGGCATTCGCATATTTTTTTGGTAATTTACCATTTATTGAAAATTTCTGTATTTCATCGTATGTTCTCCAAGCACATAAGATGATATTTTCACTCACACACCCACCCACCTGCAGACACAAATGCCTACTGACCACCAAGCATACAAATACACACACCTGCCCACCCCCTCACAACCACCCACCCACCCCTTTACACCCAGCCAACCCCCACCCACCCCATTACACCCAACTACCCACCCCATTACACCCAACCACCCACCCCGTCACAGCCAACCACCCATCCCATCACACACCACGACACCACCCCATCACATCCAATCACCCAACCCCCCACCCCATCCCACCCAACCACCCATGCCATCACACCCCACCACACCGCCCCATCACACTCAACCACCCGCCCCATCACAACCAACCACCCACCCCATCACATCCAATCACCCAACCACCCACCTCATCACACCCAACCACCAACCCCATCACACCCAACTACCCACCCCATCACACCCAACCACTCATCCCATCACACCCCACCACATCCAATTACCCATTCACCCAATCACATCCAATCACCTAACCACCCACCTCATCACACCCAACCACCCACCCCATCCCACCCAACCACCCATGCCATCACACCCCACCACACCGCCCCATCACATCCAACCACCCGCCCCATCACATCCAATCACTCAACCACCCACCTCATCACACCCAACCACCCACCCCATCACACCCAACTACCCACCCCACCACATCCAATCACCCATTCACCCCATCACATCCAATCACCTAACCACCCACCTAATCACACCCAACCACCCACCCCATCACACCCAACCACCCATCCCATCACACTCCATCACATCCAACCACCCACCCACCAGCCCCTCACATGCAATCACCCAACCACCCACCCCATCACACCCAACCACCCACCCCATCACACCCAACCACACACCCCATGACCCATCCCATCACACCCCACCACACCCAACCACCCACCCTATCACACCCAACCAACCCCCACCCACCCTATCACACCCGACCAACCCCCACCCACCTCATCACACCCAACCGCCCGCCCCATCACCCCCCCCCCCCCCCCCCACTCAAACCCATAAATCTTCACAAATCTCAAAAATGTATAATATTACAAAAATTTTGAAAATTTCAAAAAATTTCAGAACTCTGACACTTTAGAGGAGATCTTGAAAATTCGGAAATGCCATGGGACTTCAAAGGTACCGCGGAGTGACCTATATCCATTGAATTTCTTCTGAGCTAAAATGTGATGTTGTTGGTTAATTCAGTCAGAAATAGAACTTGACGAGATAATCGAATTTTCCACAAAAAAAAGTTGGCCTATTAATCAGACTGAGCACCACATGTGATCATATTTCATTAGACTGATAATCGCCCCGGGGATTCTTCTAAAATTTTATTTCCCCGCTTATCGGCGTGGGGTCCCTAGTTCACTGGCTTTTAACCAGTTTTTACTGCTCCATTCCCTCGATACATGTGAAATTGTTAGCTCCCCCGCGTCATTCTTCGGCTTGATAACGATAGCCTTTGTATTGTTGACGAACTCTCATTGTACTGATTGAGACAATCAAAAACAGTTTTTTTTTATCTTTTTTGGGGTGGCTCATGAGAAGAAAAAGCAGTTTTTAGGTTTGAGGTAATGCTCAAAAAATAATTTTTCTTTATGATTTGTGAAATTTTTGGAAATTTTGGAAATTTTGGAAACTCTGGAAATTTTGGAAATTTTAGAAATTTTGGAAATTTTGGAAATTTTGGAAATTTTGGAAATTTTTGGAAATTTTTGGAAATTTTTGGAAATGTTTGGAAATTTTTGGAAATTTTGGAAATTTTGGAAATTTTTGGAAATTTTGGAATTTTTGGAAATTTCGGAAATTTTGGAAATTTTTGGAAATTTCTGGCAAGTGTCAAATAATTTTAAATTTTTAACAATTTTTTTTTACATTATCGAGGTTGGTGAACAGTTGTTCAATTGTATTTTAAAATTTGAGAGAATATTTGAAACCAGGAAAAATACTAAGATGAGAAAGAAGAATCCGGATTTTTCCATATTATGTCGAGCACTGGTGAAACGAGTTTGAAAGGAATTATGCAAACAGCAGAAAAATTATGCTCTATTGTTTTATGGGGGTGCGAATCCATGCCAACCGCAGCCCCATGTAGGCATTGTGGACTCTATGTTTGTACAAGAAAAGAGCATAGGGAAAAAGAATAGCTATAGCTATAGAAAAAAAACTGTTAGGGCTCATCGATCCGCACGGTGACCCAAAAACTTGAAACAATAGTGGAGCACAAAAGAGTAATCGCATGAGTATCTAAAGGATCGGATTAATCGATTGGTCATTAGGAATTACGAAAAAAACTCAAATTAAATTTTCAAGAATTCCCAAAAAGTCAAAGACTTCAAAATTTTTACAAAAAAATTCGACAAATTCAAATAGTAGAAAACATTGTTTTAAATCCGCGAAATTGGCAATCTTTGAAAACTTAGCAAAATTTAAGGTTTTGGTTTTGCGTCAGGAGGTCTGATATATTTTTTTCAAAAAAATTTCAAGAGCTATAAGTACCCACAGGCCCTAAGCCACCCACCCACCCACACTCACCCAACCACCCACCTACACTCACCAACCCACCCACCCTCACCCACCCACCCACTCGCCCACCCACCCACTTTCACCCACCCACCCTCACCTGCCCACCCACCCTTACCCAACCACCCGCCCTCACCCACCCGCCCACCCTCAACCACCCGCCCACCCTCAACCACCCGCCCACCCTCACCCACCCACCCACCCACCCTCACCCACCCACCCACCCACCCACCCTCACCCACCCACCCACCCACACTCACCCGCCCACTCGCCCACCCATCCACCCACCCACCCTTCCACCCACTTGCCGACAAACACCCACCTACATTCACCCAGCCATAGCCACCCACCCACCCACCACAAATGGAAAATGTCAGGGAATTGGAAAAATCCGCCATTTTGAAACTGGAAAAGAGGATGAAATTTTCAATAAGGTAGAAAATCTGAAAAGCCTCGGAGCTTTAACAAAAATGTGGGCCGCAACGCCATGACCGCATGTGCATGAAAGCGACGGCTTCAATCCGTGGGTCGAAAAGACTCAGTAATTAGATAGAATAGTCACAAAAAAGCGGACGATAGTTTATCCGGTTATAGTTGGTTGACGAACCAGTTACTGGCTTATTCTATTCAGAGGAGATTACAATGTTATTAATAATCATGAGCTTGGAGCAAAGATGCATGATTTAACATGTATACGCATCGATTACGTGAGATTAAAGTTGGAAGAAAGTGGCGAAAAGTGGGTTCACCACATATACAGACACACAAAATTCAGAAATTTTTCAAAATTCACGAAATTGGAGAAATTTTCCTGAGCATTTATATATATATATATAAATGATTCCAAAAAAAAAAAATATATATATATATATATATATATATATATATATATATATATATATATATATATATATATATATATATATATATACATATATATATATATATATATACATATATATATAATATTATACATATATATATATATATATATATATATTATACATATATATACATATATATATATGTATAATTTTCAGTTCCGCGGATTCGATTTTTTTTTTGCAATCTTTGAAGTTTTTGAAAATTCGGAATTGAAAATAAAAATTGAAAATTGAAATAAAAAATTGCCCAAAAAAAAATAGAAGAAAATTTTCGATAGTTTTAAGAATTTCGGTAACTTTGGAGTGACCCATGCCGAATTGCGGTGGCCGCTCACGAATATCCCTCAATTTATTTACGATTATATTGACATGAAAATCTGCATGAAGGTTATACCTCACTGTGATTGACACACATCAATTTATTTTCCATGGGAGAAGGGACGAATGAAGCGATAATATTGTTAAAGTGCTCGCAGATATTGGACGGGGATTACGAATTGGAAATCGATGAATGTGAAATTCTGTGCCAGCTTTATGGGAAAAGTCTTTCAACATGGCAATAAGGTTGGAGGAGGAGGGGGGGGGGTGGGTTGCAATAATTGACTGTAGTAAATATTTCGTTTTAAAAAATTTCGGTTTTCGGAAAATTCTTTAATGTAAAAAAAAAAATTTTTTCGAAATTTTTTTTTCGGAAATTCTTTTTGAAAATTTTTTTTGGATATTTTCTTAGAAATTCTTTTTGGAATTTTTTTTTGGAAATTCTTTTCGAAAATTTTTTTCGGAATTTCTTTTTGGAATTTTTTTTTGAAAATTTTTCTTAGAAAATCTTTTTGGAAATTTTTTTTGGATAATTTTTTTGGACTTTTGTTTTAGAATTTTTTTTTGGGAATTTTTTTTTTGTAAACAAAAAAATTTCAGAATTGTTTTGGCATCATTTCACATTTCCAAATTTCCGAAAGAAATCAATTTATCTTGGCAAAAATTTCAAAAGTATTTAAATAATTTCTAAAGTCCTTTTCAATAAATCTAATACTACAATATTGCAGTACTAAAATATTTAAAATAAGATAAACTAGGTACTTACTTATCTACATTTCCCAGGAACTGTCCACGTAACGACATTCCGTACTTCTCCGTCGCATAAGAAACATCTTACAGAATCCCTACTTCTACCTCCCGAAAAAGTTTTCCTGGGAAAAATACTTACCCCCGAAAAATTATGTACTGCACGTGAAGAATATTTGATTCTGCCGAACAGATTAACTCGAGCAAAGTTCTCCAATTTAATAAAATAAATTTGATATTCTCGCGAATCGAAAATTTTATTCATGAAAATTCCAATCGTGCAAGACATGTATGTTACATATCACATATGGAAAATTCCACAAGAATCCTATAAAATATTCCTTAAGTAATTTTCTAGAATTCTCATAAGGTTCTTATAGAAATGCTATGCCGAATTTGTGATTAAGTGTGTGTGTGTGTGTGGATCTGGGTGAGTGGGTGTATAGGTGTGGGTGGTAAGTGTGTGTGTGTCTGAGTGTGTAAGTGTGGGTGAATGGGAGGGTGGGTGCGTAAGTGTGGGTGGGTGGCTGGGAGCTGTGGGTAGACGTGGGTAAGTGGGTGGATGGGTGGGTGAGTGGGTCGATGTGGGTGGGTGGGCGGGTAGGTATGGGTGGGTGGGTAGATGAGGGTGGGTGGGTGAGTATGGATGGCTGGGTGAGTATGGGTGGGTGGGTGGGTAGATATGGGTGAGTGGGTGAGTGTGGGTGGGTGGGTGGGTGAGTATGGGTGGGTGGGTGGGTGAGTATGGGTGGGTGGGTGGGTGGATGCGTATGGGTGGGTGGGTGGCTAGATGCGTATGGGTGGGTGGGTGGATGCGTATGGGTGGGTGAGTGGGTAGATATGGGTGGGTGCGTATGGGTGGGTGGGTGAGTGAGTATGGGTGGGTGGTTGGCTGACTATGGGTGGGTGGGTGGGCGTAGGTGTAGGACCCACAGCGTTTTCAAAAATACTCTCTCCACCCGTACGCGATCACCCCATATTCCCTCCACTAGAACTTCGGATCTATCTCGCGAATGAGTAGCCCGATGAAAAATTGACAAACATCTTTTTTGTCGGGCATGAAATTCTCTACAAAAAAATCTTCTATACCATTTTCCATTAAATCCACCCGGTGAGAAGGTAATTGGAGATCTTGAGAAAAAATCGTACCAAGCAGAAATTACACATCGACAGGCTGTGTGACTCCAAGGGGTTTTTTTTTTTAAAGTCCACTTTCTGAAGATTTCCACAATTTTGTCGTAGTCTCAACTTAAGACGGCTATAAAGTTCTTAATTTTATAAACTATTTCCATTTTTATGGAAAAAGTCTAATGTCTTGGAAGTCTGATAGCCTAAACTAAAACTCGAACAAGACTTCATGGTTCACGACACTAAACTTGTTTCCAGTTGGTTGCTCACCGCAACCCATTCATTTTCTGTTTGTCCCGAATTTCGTCCTGTCTTCTCATCCAACCACTTAGAAACTCGCTTCATGCTGAGTTCTCCCTTTTTGCCGAAAGTATTTTTCAGCCGTGTACACCCCATCCCCGCCCAATTCAAGTTTTAATCACAGAGTGAAGGAATGGCTTTCACGAATTTGTGATCAATGCTGGATGCACTCAGTTTCATTGCTTAGTTATGTGTTCATCTGTAAGCCCATTTATTGCGAATATTCTAGTGGCCAGAATGGTGTTCTGCAGAATATTATTCCCCAGCGCTTGTTTCCGGAAAATCCTTTCCTGAACTTGTTCTCGGAAGATGTTCCGGGAAAATTGTTTCCTGGAAAATCGTTCCCCAGGAACTTGTTCCCGGAACATTGTTCCCACTAACTTGTTCCCTGGAAAGGCCTTCCCTAGAATTGGTTCCTTAGAACTTGTTCTCGAAAAATCGTTCCCCAGAACTTGTTCCCGGAAAATCGTTCCCCAGAAGTTGTTTCCGGAAAATGGTTCCTCAGAACTTGTTCCCGGAAAATTGTTCCCCAGAACTTGATCTCGAAAAGTCGTTCCTCAGAAACTTGTTCCCAGAAAATTGTTTCCCAGTACTTGTTCCCAAAAATCGTTCCTCAGAAACTTGGTCCCTAGAAAATCGTTCCGCAAACTTGTTGTCGGATAATAGGTCCCTGCAATATGATCCCGGAAAATCATTCCCCAGAACTTGTTCCCGGAACCTCGTCCCCCAGAACTTGTTCTCGGAAAATCCTTGACCAGAAACTTGTTCTCTGGAAAATCATTCTTCGAACTTGTTCTCGGAAAATTGTTCCCTAGAAGATGTTCATAGAAAATTGTTCCCCCGAACTTGTTCTCGGAAAAGCGTTCCCCAGAACTTGTTCCCGGAAAATCGTTCCCCAGAACTTGTTCCCGGAAAATGGTTCCTCAGAACTTGTTCCCGGAAAATTGTCCCCCAGAACTTCTTTTCGAAAAATCGTTCCTCAGAAACTTGTTCCCAGAAAATTGTTTCCCAGTACTTGTTCCCAAAAATCGTTCCTCAGAAACTTGGTCCCTAGAAAATCGTTCCGCAAACTTGTTCTCGGATAATAGGTCCCTGCAATATGATCCCGGAAAATCGTTCCCCAGAACTTGTTCCCGGAACATCGTCCCCCAGAACTTGTTCTCGGAAAATCCTTCACCAGAAACTTGTTCTCTGGAAAATCATTCTTCGAACTTGTTCTCGGAAAATTGTTCCCTAGAAGATGTTCATAGAAAATTGTTCCCCCGAACTTGTTCTCGGAAAAGCGTTCCCCAGAAAATTGTTCTCCAGAACTTGTTCCCGAACAATCGTTCCTCAGAACTTGTTTCCCAACAAGCGTTCCTCAGAACTTGTTCCCGGAAATTGTTCCCCAGAACTTGTTCCCGGAAAATCGTTCCCCAGAACTTGTTCCCGGAACATCGTCCCCTAGAACTTGTTCTCGGAAAATCCTTACACAGAAACTTGTTCTCTGGAAAATCATTCTTCGAACTTGTTCTCGGAAAGCGTTCCCAGAAAATTGTTCCCCAGAACTTGTTCCCGGACAATCGTTCCCCAGAACTTGTTCCCGGAAAATCGTTCCCCAGAACTTGTTCCCGGAAACTCGTCCCTTAGAATCTCGTTCTCGGAAAATCATTCCCTGAACTTGTTTCTGAAAAGCTATTCGCTGGTAAATCCCTTTTAGAACCTTGTTCCCGGAAATTTCTTCCTCTAAAAATTGTTCCCTGGCATGTCGAACAATTTTTTTAGGGAACGTCTCTCCAGAGAACAATTTCCTTAGAGAGCAATTTTCCACGGAATAATTATCTCAGAAAACGATTTTGAAAATTTGCAGAAATTCTGAAATTTTAAAAAAATTTTAATGCCATTTTTTTGAGTTTTTCAAAATTGATATTTGTGCAAAATTCCAAAATTTTGAGATGATTTTTGTCCAATTTTTATTTCTGTTTTGCCAATTCTGACATTCGGGAGATTTTTAAGTTGCTAGTTTTCAGCGATGACTAATGGTGAAAACATGCCTCAAGTTTCAAAGTTGTGTTTTCGGGTGAACGCGTCTTGGTTCCGGTTCACAACCAGAACGACATTTATTGAACGTCGGAGATAAATCATGCGGTGGGGATCAACTGGAGTTTCAACGAAATAAATGGTCTCGTGAACTTCCGGACCACGGTCCACTCTATATTCATTGGTGATACTCGAAACAAGAATGATACGTGTTTTATTTCTATTCCCTTCTTCCCGAAGATAGTTATCGAACGGCTTCACTTGAAATTGTTAAAATTTCTCCAACTGTTGAAATTTTTGAAATTTTTGAAATTTTTGAAATTTTTGAAATTTCTGAAATTTTTGAAATTTTTGAAATTTTTGAAATTTTTGAAATTTTTGAAATTTTTGAAATTTTTGAAATTTTTGAAATTTTTGAAATTTTTGAAATTTTTGAAATTTTTGAAATTTTTGAAATTTTTGAAATTTTTGAAATTTTTGAAATTTTTGAAATTTTTGAAATTTTTGAAATTTTTGAAATTTTTGAAATTTTTGAAATTTTTGAAATTTTTGAAATTTTTGAAATTTTTGAAATTTTTGAAATTTTTGAAATTTTTGAAATTTTTGAAATTTTTGAAATTTTTGAAATTTTTGAAATTTTTGAAATTTTTGAAATTTTTGAAATTTTTGAAATTTTGAAAATTTTCCAAAACTCAGATTCACAAATTTTTTAAAGTAGTTTCAGAAATGCTTGTATTTTTTTTTATTTTGCCAAAAAAAAAAATTTTTTACCAAAAAAAAATTATTTTGCAAAAACAATTTTTTTTCCAAAATTCAAAATTTTTGAAAGTTTCGAAAAATTCAAAAAGTCTCAATACATATTCATGGAATTTTTTTTGCATGCGATTTTTGTTAATTTTGGAATTTTTTCAATTTTTTCATAACAGGTTTCACGGTTTTCCATCACCGGACAGAACACCCTAAAACAACTTTCGATCCTTCCGTGTCCGGACATCATAAATTATTTAGTATTCGTATAGTCTATAGAGATTTCTACGGAATTCTGCAAGTTTCCATATGTTTCCGGAGATCCGGATCTAAAGTATATAAAGATTTTCCTCCGAAAATTATTAAACACGATATGCCGCTTGGAGTTGGGTACTTAATCTTTGGAATTAACTATATTTTTCAAAAATCGATTGAAATTGATTTTCTCAATTATGAGTATTGACTGTGATAGAATACGACTGAATTTCCAAAATTTCCAAACTTTCCAAAATTCAAAAATTTCCAAAATTTTCAAAATTTTCAAAATTTTCAAAATTTCCAATATTACCAAAGATTTTCAACACTTTTCAAATTTCCAAAATTTCTACAAGGTCCAAACCTGCCAAAAATTTCGAAAATTTACAAAATTGCCAAAAATGTCTCAAACTTTCAACAATTTTCAAAATTAGCGAAAATGTCAAAATTTTAAAACTTTCAAAAATTTCGAAATTTTCCAAAATTTTAAATTTCCAAAAATTTCAAAATTTTCAAAATTTTCAAAATTTTCAAAATTTTCAAAATTTTCAAAATTTTCAAAATTTTTCAAAATTTTAAAATTTCAAAACTTCAAAATTTCAACAATTTCCAAAATTCCAAAAATTTTCGAAACTTTAAGTTTGCAAAAATTTCAAAATTTTCAAAATTTTCAAAATTTTCAAAATTTTCAAAATTTTCAAAATTTTCAAAATTTTTAAAAATTTCAAAATTTCAAAATTTTAAAATTTCAAAATTTTTCAATTTTCGAAATTTTAACAATTTGAAAAATTTCAACAATTTCTAAAATTCCAAAAAATTTCGAAACTTTAAGTTTGCAAAAATTTCAAAATTTTCAAAATTTTCAGTTTTTAAAATTTTCAAAAATTTTAAAATTTTGAAAATTTTGAAAATTTTGAAAATTTTGAAAATTTTGAAAATTTTCATAATTTCCAAAATTTCCATTTTCCAAAATTTCCATTTTCCACAATTTCCATTTTCCAAAATATTCAAAATTTCCATAATTTCCCAAATTTCCAAACTTTCCAAAATTCAAAAATTTCCAAAATTTCCAATATTACCAAAAATTTTCAACACTTTTCAAATTTCCAAAATTTCTACAAGGTCCAAACCTGCCAAAAATTTCGAAAATTTACAAAATTGCCAAAAATGTCTCAAACTTTCAAAAATTTTAAATTTCCAAAAATTTCAAAATTTTCAAACTTTTTAAAAATTTCAAAATTTCAAAATTTCAAAATTTCAAAATTTTTCAATTTTTGAAATTTTAACAATTTGAAAAATTTCAACAATTTCCAAAATTCTAAAAATTTTCGAAACTTTAAGTTTGCATAAATTTCGAAATTTTCAAAATTTTCAAAATTTTCAGAATTTTCAAAATTTTCAAAATTTTCAAAATTTTCAAAACTTCCAAAACTTCCAAAATTTCCAAAAGTTCCAAAACTTCCAAAACTTCCAAAACTTCCAAAATTTCCAAAATTTCCAAAACAGGAACGTTGCAAAAGTCAAAACCCCATGACCGCCAAAAAAATCCCAAGTTTCCTTGCTCACATCTGCGTAGTAAGCTAAATTAATAACCGACTGAATATCACTTTGAGTGAGTATCCGAACAAGGGATCCCCAAATGATATCGCTCTTCAAAGATCTCCCCAAAGTTGTTAATTAAAAGTACTCACAATGCTTTCCCTGCAGGCGGCAATTATCCCAAGCATCCAAGTATCCATCTCCGACGTTTGGTCCAGGGAGGGATGCTGAGTCCCTTCAGTCCCGGCCGCAGTAGCTCGCCGCCCCCAACCCCTCCCGCAGTCCAATAAAATATCTCCATAAACAGACCCCTCCAATATTCCCCAACCACCCCTCCCCCCCCCCCCAATAAGTGACCCATAAAAAATCCCAAGCATGGGTTTAAAGATGATTGAATAGCGTTTCAATGATAGGACTTTTATTCAAAACTTTATACACGAGTTGTTGACATTTTTATTGAATGGATCCTTTAAAAATTCGAAGAATCTCCCCCGTTCAGCTCGGCAATTCTCACTATTGTTCCGAATGACAATAAAAAAAAAAAAAAAAAAATAGAAATAAAAAGAGACATTGAATGGCGAAGTACTGGCGATTTATTCGATGCATTATTGATCACAAGACGAGAATTCCGAGCAGTTTCATGCATTTCCTAACGATTCTACATTCGTATTTCCGATTCATGAGATCTTTGAGTAAAATAGGGCATTATTAAATATGCAAACCAAAAAAGAGGAGCACCAAATCTGGACAATTTGACTTGGCTTGTAAAAACTGACATCGGAGCACATCCGTTTCCACCTACACGGAGAGAAAAACCCTATTCTAGGACAAAAGCCACCCTGGGGAATTCGAAGCTTGAGCGATGAGATGAATCTTGGTTCGACCATCGATGCCGAAGCTTGAACGTGATAGCTTCGACATAGCTTCATGCCATGTATAAGCCTAGATCAAACCGAGCTTACTTATGTCAAAGATATCCAAGCTTTGTTGGCCCAGCTTGTGGCAAGCTTGGCTCGATCTTAGCGTCCCTAACGTTGGTCCACAGGCAGAATCCAATCTACGTCCAATATTGGATACATACATACATCCAAGCTTACTAGAATCATCCAAACCCAAGCTTCAGAAACTATGTTGTGCCAAGCTTGGTCCGAGCTCAACTTTGTTAGCTTTGAATCTTAGCTTTAATAAGCATGAATCCCGGATTGCTCATACCATCTAAACCCAAGCTTCTGAACTAAGGTTGAACTAAGCTGAATTGAAGCATATTTTTCCTAGTTTCGATTTACCGGCTTCAGCGAAACTCTGCTTAATATTGGACTCATATATAAATCCAGGATTGCTGCACCACCTAAACCCAAGCTTGGAAACGAATGTTCAACTAAGCTTGGTCCAACCTCAATCTTCCTATCTTCGAAGTTTGAACCAAGATAAATTTTGTAGCTTGGACCAAGATTAATTTCGATGCTTCGACCACGAGAAACTTTGAAACTTGGACGAAACTGAATTTCGAGGCTTGTACCAAGATAAAGTCCGAAGCTTGAATGAAGATAAAGTTCGAAGCTTGTATTAACCTACGTAACCAAGCTAGGACGCAGCTTATTCTCTAAGCTAGGATTGGTGTTACATTCGCATGTTCTGCACAGATTGACCGAGGCTTCAAAACCCAGCTTTGGCGAAGCTTAGTCAAGCCTCGTCCAAGCTTTGATCAAGCTTCATCGCATAGTCAATTCCCACCTGGGCTGTACCAAATGAAGCGTAGAAAAAAATTCAATCCTTATTCGTATGTACATACTTGAGTAATGGCACTTCATATTCGATATCTATCAAGAAGCAAACTGCTGATTCGTTGATAAAAGCACCGTATAAGGAGCAAATTAGAAGCAGTGAGCTGATTTGACGAGCCCTATGATGTGGTTCGAAAGGTCCACTGTGATCCAGCTTCCATCAATGATGTTCCACTGACAGAAATACGTTCTGAGAACCCAACGCCAATTTTTCGGCAGAAGGAACTCGTTCTTGAGGGTCATATTCTGCTAGGTCAGTTGTTCCAAGGTCATTCAGGTGAGGTTCCAGGAGTAGCTTTGCTTGGTATGGAACCATGCTCCCAATGACCTTCAGTAGATGGTTGACAGCAGATGCAACCGCAGCGGCTCCCAGAACTGAAGAATTGGATGATGAGCACTAGCGGCGGTTGCAGGTTGCGTGTAGCATGCTGATTGCATGGTGAGCCAGGAGCAGACCTCCTAGAACCTGGCTTGCGTCACCTTGGAAGAACTGACCTGCCGAAATATGTCATGTCAGAATGCACTTCTGTCAGTGCATTACAAGCACCATATCCGAACCACATTGGAAGCAACGACTCGATTTGGTGACCCCTATGGTGTGGTTCTAAAAGGCCTAATTTGATCTCCAAGGTCAACGGTGGCTGGAATTCGACTAGGCATACCTCAGGACAGGAAAATCGATTTTCCATCAGATCTCCACGTTTCATGGTACTTCTGAGCTTTCTAGACAATTTCAAACAAAATGTTTGTATGTGTGTGTGTGTGTGTGTGCCGATGTACGTATGTAACCAAAAATTTCCCGGAACGATTTCTCGTGAACAAATTATCCGATCAAGGTCCTGTATGACGCAATCGAAGCGTCTTGCCGTTACTTAGAGCTCATTAATTTTTCCTCCATATATGTCTCCTGCTTTCTATTGCTATTAACAATTTCAATTGTTTATAACGCTGTATCTCACGAAATATTATAGATACGCAAAAATGTGTCCAATAAATGTTGTTCCTTATAAAAAAATACATATTTTGTGTCATTTGAGTTTTTTCGTATCTTTAACCGTTTCGGCGTTAGAGCGTTATAAACAATTGAAAACATTTGGAGAGCGATGTGGTGAGAAAAATGAGAGATTGGAAAGAAAGTCCACACACACACGCAGACATCGGGAAGTTATAACTTTGACCAGCGGAGGGTAGAACCCACAGCCCATTTTGGGAACCTTATTTTGCTCATGCGGCCTGTTGTGCCCCGCTCTCCCTCACTAGACACCCGATGAACAAATTACATAAAAACAGAATCAATTTGAATAAACTGGATGTATGTGTGACCCTCGGTCGGTCGCATCATTCACCCTGTGTTACTCTGTGTATCCGTGTGTGTGTGTGTGTGTGTGTGTGTGTGTGTGTGTGTGTGTGTGTGTGTGTGTATGTGTGTGTGTATGTGTATTCAAAATTTGGAATAAATTAACCGCTACCGCCTTAATTATGAGTGTTACAAAAAAATTCATACAACAAAAAATGTTTGTTTCAACATGGGGAACAACTTTCATTCACAACTTTTTCATCTAACTCTCACCGTTCGTGTAATAGAGCGATAGAACAATCAAAATGGTCAACCAGTGATATACCCTGAGCTATGAAAGTTATGAAAAAAAGTCATAAAACATTATGTGTGTATTTTTGTATAAGGAATAACATTCATTATACACTTTTTCTCCTATCTCTAACCCTTCTCACGATAGAGCGTTTCAAATAATTAAAATTGTTAATAATAATTGAAGGAATTGTTTTTCAAGATTGACACTCCTTTCCCGCATGGACATCAGTGAGAGGTCATTTTTGGTCAAAGGAGAAACAAATCGACCGAGCCGTTTACGAGGAACCGTTGGCTGAACCATCACTCACATACGACCACACACACACACACACACAGAACCTTCATCTAAAATTTGTCAGAATGGTGTAAAACGCCCATCCATCTCAATCACCACTCCTTACCAGAACCGTCAACGGCTTCGCCTTATCAGTCATGTAAAGCTATCAATGACCTCACGAAATTTTGTAATGGGTTCGTTGACCTGTTTCACTATATCCAATATTGTTGCAGCATGTAATATCATTGCGACAGTAATTCCCGATATCTGTAACATGCCGGGCGGATTGAATGAAGGTAAGTGGCTGTCTCAACCAAGGAGTCGCAAGCTTGTCATGTACCATCGAAAGGTCTTCTAGGTTCGTGGAACAATGTTCCATTGGCCGGGTAGCACTGACCATGTGCTATAATCCAGTTGTCCTGAATGACACCCTCCAAATTCCTGGCCATCAGTCTTCCTTGACCTGCAAAACCACCTAGACCTCTTGGAACCACACCATCAATTGTCATCATCCCGTCATCCTTGTTCTCTCAGAAACCGGACTTGTTCCTCTCCGTGTAAGACAATTTGGCATAGAAGACTATATCTACATCCCACCAATCAAACCCACTTCAGCATCAGGTTAAGTTACTAAGCTTTAAAAAAATTGCACTTTTTTCCACATCGGTCTCCAGCATCATCAATCTCATGGACCACTCATGCATCCCTGTTTTCTGAAGTGAAACTTCTTATGGGACTATCTGAAGGTGTTACGCTGTCCGGAAACCTCCGAGCCGGAATTAGTACGGCCTACACTAATAATCCGCTACATGGAGGGCGAAGGCCTCTTTCGGTGTCACACTTTGTACAATTTTTCCAATTTGCTAAACTTGAAAAAAAATTTCTATTCCTCTTCTGAAGTTTCACTTCTCTGGCGAGTCAGAAACTACACGCCAAAATTTTGTTCTAGGAGGTTCCTAGACATGGATACTGGTGATGTCCGGTCCATTCGGTGAACTCTCCATGAGATTGATAGCTACAGAAACCGGACTATCACATTCCAACTTATCAATGTTTCTAAGCACTTTGATTGTTCCTCAGAGTCGGCTAGTACCAACTGATGTCCTTGAGCCATCATCGGCCCTAAATGTACTCAGAGGTAAATCGGCCCCAAGGCCGACCAGTGAACTTCACGAACTTTTGACAAATGTACTCTGCCTTGTGATTGTATGGGTTGTACAAGGGCTGTCATGTACCGAACTAAGTCTTATCACAGAACTATGAGGCATGTTAGCTGTGTGACCATTTTCTAGGCGTGCAGCATCGCCTGGAGTGTAGCCCCTACCAAGACCTCTGCCGGGTGTACGTCTGTGACAGGTGAATAATTCTCTCATCGCTTTGCGAAAATTTCGCGAGAGAAATGCATAGAGCAGGGGATTCAGGCAGGAATTCATGTATGATATGAGGAAGGTGGATACCGTGAATATTGTACTAAAGTCCGAGCCCCGATTGAAATTCGAGTCCAAGTAGAGCCATAGGATGCGCACCTGTTGGGGCAAGTTGCATACCGCAAACATCACAACCACTGCTATCAACATTCTGGAATTAAAAGTATGGGAATATTAGGAGGAGTCAGCCTGGTCTTATTCAAAAATTGATTTTCAATTTTTCGACTCAGGGCGACGTATAGTTAGCAAAAAAAAAGTTGAGTGACCCAGAGAAGGAAGTGATTGTGGAAGTGTTTCCAATCGTTACACCACACTTTGCTATAAGTGATGATGTACGAGTTATTTACAATAAATATTACACTGTTGGTTGAATAATGAGTTTACGGGAAATACTGATAATGTTCGATATTTTCACTGGTGATTGTCTAGTAAAAGTCGGTTGATTTACGGAGATTTTCTGAGGTGAGGCTCGATACGGAGGTTAGATCCGCGTTGAGGGTCGATGGGGAGCTATCCATACACGCGCCGTATCGGCTACAGTCGTTGTCGGTTGACGTCGGTGGAACTCGACACTCAATTTTATATAAATTGACACGGCTTCGGCCTTATATTGTATACAGTAAATTGTCGTGTAGTTATTTGGAAAATCCCTCTACAATCACTTTCCCTCCCTGACCACCCGGAATCATCGAAAATCACCTAGGAAATCGACCACATTTTAAACAGAATAATTCCAACCGCTTCTTCTCAAATCCAAATTACTACTCCTTCTTTGGGTCATTATGCGGTTATTTATTGCAGTTCATGATTTTATGGTCATTAACTAAATTCTAAATTTTTTTCCTTCACTAAGCCAACGTTTCAAGAGCTGTATGCTCTTCAGGGCTGTTTATTTTTCATCTATTAAAAATTAATTTATTTATATACATAATTATTCTAATTAAACTGTGCCCATTATTTTAAATGTTTTTTATTCTTACCGATTATGTTTGAGTGTTTTTAGATTAGAGTGAATGGGAAAAATTCTCCTCATAACTTATAAACCAAAATAACTTGTATTATTCCATATTCCGAATCAGTCTTGAGTCTTAGAGATTGATTGATTCGGTTATTACTGTACATGATGTTGTACAAAGAAAAAAAACATGGACGAAAGGTCCGCAGGTTTCATAGAAAAAGCAGAATTAAGCATAAACTAGTGACAAAGCTAAATTCACTTCCTACGCAGTAATACAGAACCGTGCCAAAAATAGTCAGACTCAAAGTACAGAATAAAGGCAAATACAACAATAAGCAATAAAAATTATGCAGATATATGCGAGGTCACGCATTGAAGAAGAGAAAGTGTAACAATAGTAGCAAAATGAAGAATAAAAATAGAAAGAATAATATAACTAATTACACTAGAATAAAGTGTAAATAATTACACTTGCAGAGAGATTGATTGATGATGGTTTATTACTGTACATTATGTTGTACAAAAAGAAGGATCAACGGTCCGAGGAAACAAAAAGCAAAATTATAGCAGAAGAAAGAAATGAATAAAGTAAGAATAAAAGTAACAGTAAGCAGAACTACATAAGCAAATGCTACAGCAAGTAACAGGCCCACAGGTAGTAACACCAGCAAGTAACGCCAGCTAAGAGCACTAGGAGACCGAGGAGATATCAAAGAAATAAAGGGTAAGTCATGCAGAAAGGAGGCAATAGGCAAAAAGACACGAGGGCAGTTTAGGGCTCTAGCATATGGTCCCTAAGGACAGTCCGCAGTGCCACCTTGAAAGAAGGGAGGGAGGGGCTATCACGCACAGAGGAGGACAGTGCATTCCACTGGTAAGAGGCCGCTACATGAAAGGGGTTACGCAGAGACTCCGTCGTAAACGGTTTGATAAGGACAGGAGGCATCTCACCCATAGTCGGTCGTGCACTGTGGTTGGCAACAAAGAAGGCAGCAAGGTAGCTAGGTTCGCCACTGTGCACAATGCTATATGTGAGGCAGCCACGAAAGAGAGAGAGACACCTGCACCGAATTACAATAATTATGTATATAAATAAATTTATTTTGAGTTTCCGCTTGCAGCTTAAACTTCTTTTTTCGAATGGCAAACCCATTTTTCACCCCTATGACACTTGTTGCTCTCGATTATTTGTTTTCAGACACCTCATCATTCATTCATTTTACTCGAAAAATACTAGGAAAAGCGTCTTGTGGGCAAATTCAAGATAACACATGTATCTGATATCCGCCTCAAGACCCTGCATCTTTTCTTGAACACTTTTTTCTGACCTGCCTCCATCAAAAGATATTTGGGTGCATCGTTTCAAATGGGAAATCCTGGTATACGATCTGTGAGTGAGATTGGGTAATACTTTCTTTTTAAAGAAATTCATTATCCCAATTTTGGATTAAGTCCATGTTCTGTTGCACTGGAATGTTTAATATTGGGCCAGATATCTTCGAATCTGAGTTTTCAAAAGAACTTCATCATCATCAAATTTCGCAGACAGGCACATGATACACCTCATCTTTTTAGTGGTTGCTGGAGGTAAGCACGTTTCGTCGGTCTAATAAATAAGTCTCACTTAATCAATGTTAACTTACCTAATAACTCCTCGTCTCGCCCTAAGTACATTTTTACTAGACGCATGAACATGATGTACCCTGCCATTCCTCGTTCTAGCAACTAGACCAGGTCCACTAAATGCCGCACCACTTTTCCACAGTGCTACCGCAATTCTTGTATAGAGACAACACATGAGTACCAGCGGTATCAAATACAGCAATATCAAATTCACTGCAGATATGACATTTTTGTTATGCTTCTTCATATTAGCAATGCAAACAATGTCAACTGTGCCGGTGTTGAGCTCGTGAGAAATGGTCTCAACGTAGATAAATCTTGGTGATGCATATACTGCAGCCACCACCCAAACAACGGTAACGATCACCCTTAACCGTCCCCTAGTGAGCATTGATCTGCATTTTATTGGATGAATGATGGCGAGATAGCGCTCAACACAAACCAAAACGAGGATCATGATGCTGGCTGTATAGGATAGGGCTGTAACGAACATGTAGGCTTTGCAGAGAAAATCACCGAGACGCCAGCTGTTCATGAGGTAATTTATCAGTGTCTGGTATACGCAGAAAATTCCCACGCATAAGTCAGCTACAGCGAGATTTGCGAGGAAGAAATTTGTGATGCCGCGCATTCGACGCGAGTGCATAACCACGAGGATGACAATCAGATTACCTGCAACAAGGATAGAAAGTTTGATTAGCTCACTCGGTAGATTAACTCCAATTCTAAGGCTATTAAAAAATTAAAAAAATAGTGGGATGAAAGGGTCGATTCGTCCCCCTACTACGACCGCCCGCCCCTGCCGCCCTGTGGAAATCTGTTACATGGGCCTTTCATTTTACGGCGTACCGCGCCATAAAAAGTTTCACTTCAAAAAAAATCACCAAGGCAATTACCGGAACGCTGCACTAACGTTGATATTGGGTATTCTGAGGTTACATCGCATGATGGAGTTGCTGGCTCCATTTCAGAGCTCTCAGCATCCTTCAATGATGTTGTTCTATATCAGTAGAATCAGTATTTTAATGTTATCACCTACAAATATTTCTTTTATTATATTTTTGGCTGGAAATCAGGACGTTAATTATGATTTGGCAAAGATCGGATGTTTACGTGGCAGCCGTTTGGACGGCCTTTTCTCTGTCAGGCGTAACGCTGATCTCCCCCTACGATATATGAAGAGGGTTGGATATAGTTCATACACTCGCAGATTTCGTGTTTACAGACCTGCCACCGTACTTTGCCGCCAAATTTCATTCCACTCGGATCAGAATCGTTCAGTTCCAAATTCTTTGACGCTATCGTTTTTCCTCGGTGTTCCTCGATTGTGTTCTTCGAAGAACATTCTCACCGTCTTATGATAAGTTCCGGTCTTTCAGAGAACATTGTTTATAGTTTTGTTCCTGACTTTGGTTATCATTGACAACATTCTCAATATTTCTATTCTCGAATTCCGTTTTGGGAAGATATTGGAACCGTTCCTCCGAGAACTTTGTTCCATCTTGTCCCTGCCAAAACTTTCTTCCATCTTGTTCCTCCGCGAACTTTGTTCCATCTTGGTCCTCCGAGACGTTTGTTCCATCTTGTTCTTCCGAGAACTTTCTTCCCCCTTGTTCCACCGAGAACTTTGTTCCATCTTGTTCCTCCGAGAACTTTCTTCCATCTTGTTCCTCCGAGAACTTTGTTCCATCTTGTTCCTCCGAGAACGTTGTTCCATCTTGTTCCTCCGAGAACTTTGTTCCATCTTGTTCCTTCGAGAACTTTCTTCCATCTTGTTTCTACAACAACTTTGTTCCATCTCGTTCCTCCAAGAGCTTTCTTCCATCTTGTTCCTCCGAGAACTTTGGTCCATTTTGTTCGTTCGAGAACTTTGTTCCATTTTGTTCCTTCGAGAACTTTCTTTCATCTTGTTCCTCCGAGAACTTTATTCCATCTTGTTCTTCCGAGAACTTCCTTTCATCGTGTTCCTCCTTTTCGAAGGAACATTGCATCTTTTAGCATTCCTCAACTTTGTTCTTTGAGAGATTTTCTCTTTAATGTTGTTCTTCTGATTGCCGTTGTAATGAATTTGTCCCGAAATTAGAAGAATCGCAAAACGCGTTCTCAATTCCGGATTTGGAAGCAGAAAAATCAATTACCGCGTAAAAATGAAACCCTGACCTAGGCTCCATTCTTTTTGTTCTCGGGGAAGGTATTGGAACAATGCCTGCATTTGCGTCAACACAAATGTGGGTGGCACGCCCTACTCGTAAAGTAGCTTACACTCTTCTTCTGCAAAGGGACTATTGATTGCTCGAGTGGTCTACACGAATAAAGACTGATAACATGAAGACGAATAATGTTAAGCGTCTTTCGCGGTCGCTGGGGATATTGATGATCAATAGGAATAATTTTATGCTTTTCGCTCGTAAGATCGGACTAGTCGCGATGGACGACTGAAAGAAAAAATTGTGAAATTTTTAAAGATTTTTGAAATTTTCGAATTTTTCAAATTTTTCAAATTTCGAAGATGAAATTTTTTTTTAATATAGGACAACTAGCCCTTTCCTGCCTTGACTTTTATCTCCTCTCAATCGTTTTTCTGTCACGAAATTGACCTGAGTGTGCATTGAAAAAAAAAACATGGACAGATCTGCAGTGGACCCTCGTGGGATAATTGACGGTCAACGTTGAATTCACGGGCCGTGGATTTTGGTAAATTGGACGGCAATTCGATCGGCTATTCCACTGACAAAAGTTTATCTCGAGTCTCCAATTTCGCGGCGATTTCTACCATACACCCTTCGTCCTCTTAACCTTGTGTGCATTGTGGCTTTGTCAATGCTCCTGTGTACGGAGAACATTTGTGCCGAGTTTCGGGATGGATTTTCCCCCGAGAGTCCCTCACATTAACCAACGTGTAATTAAACGTGCAATTCAGAGCAACATTTCAAAAATTTCAAGAGGTTCGAGTAAGTTCAGTTCTTCAAATATTTCGATATATTTTCAAGACTATGGAACTTTGTCTAACATTGCGAAGTTTCAAAAAGTCTATTAATAGTTTCTTCAAACCAGACCTACCTCTCTATTCACCCCACACTCCACCCACCTCCCCTATCGCTATCACCCACCCACCCCCCATCGCTACCCCCCCCCCCTACTGACCCCCCACCCACCCATTGCTACCGAACCAGCCATACCAGTCGACCCCCCACCCACTCATACTTACCAAGACACCCACCCACCCACGTACCCATCCGCCCACCCATCCATACCTACCGGCCCACTCACCCACACCTACCGACCCACTCATCCACCCATCTACCCACACCTACCGACTCACCTACACACCCACCCACATCTAACGACCCACCTACCCTCCCACCCACACACCTACTGCCACAGCCACACCTATCGACCCACCCACCCACCTACCTAACCATACCTACCGACCCACCCGCCCACTCACCCACCCATCTACCCACACCTACCGACCCACACACCTACTGCCACACCCACACCTATCGACCCACCCACCCACCTACCCAACCATACCTACCGACCCACCCGCCCACTCACCCACCCATCTACCCACACCTACCGACCCACCTACACACCCACCCACACCTAACGACCCACCTACCCTCCCACCCACACACCTACTGCCACAGCCACACCTATCGACCTACCCACCCACCTACCTAACCATACCTACCGACCCACCCGCCCACTCACCCACCCATCTACCCACACCTACCGACCCACCCACCTACCCTCCCACCCACACACCTATCGACCCACCCACCCACCTACCCAACCATATCTACCGACCCACCCGCCCACTCACCCACCCATCTACCCACACCTACCGACCCACACACCTACTGCCACACCCACACCATGTAGACACAAACACATACACAGATCCATACAGAACTCTCATTGAAGACGTTTCGGGATGATACCAAATGTCAAAAATAGATTATATAACACTAAAACTTTACAATAAAACAATTTCCGAATACCCAGCAAGCTAGATCGATGACATCGTCTGCACGGGGCAATTGCAACGATAGGGAAATAAAATAGGATGACCCTTTGCTGGGGGTAAAAAGCCCAGGTATACGCCGTGGTATCTCAATTCAAAGTCTTCTGAACGACTGCTGACGACGAGTGACCCGAAAGCAAGATTTGCGAATGTTTAAGGAAAGAATTTTAATGATTTTCACATTCAATATAATTGGATGAAGAATGATAAAGAAAATATAATAATAAAAAAAATTGTTTACAATTGGTATTGCACTTAAATGTTTTTAAATAACGATCACACTTTCTCAAGTATATAAAATTACCAAGTATTTGATGGTTGCGAAATAAAAGTTTGAGATGAGAACATGGGGTCGTCTCAATGAGTTATCTTTACGCCATCTTCTCTGAAACTAACTTATATTCCCCTCAAATTTCAAATCTAACAAACGGGATGTGTGCCCCTTGCCGAGCAGCATCTATAACTTCCTGATAGTCTGCGTGTGTGTGTGACGATACACGTATGAATTCAAGTTGTATATCAGTTACGCAAATTCGACTATTGATCGATTATCATGATTTTTTATCGATATCTCGTAAAATATGATACCTAGCAAAAAAAGTAATAAAGTATGAAGTGTGCAGTATCACGAGAGGAACAACTTTTGTTTGACACTTTTTCTCGCATCTGTCACCGTTCTCGAGATACAGCGTTATAAACAATTAAAATTGTTAATAACAATTGAGCGGATGGTACAATTGTAAAACACTCCTTTCAGACCTGGAGACTCAGGAGACGCGTCGATTAAAAAAAAAAAGTTAAATCGGTCCAGCAGTTTAAGAGGAACCGTTCGCCAAAAAAGGATACGGACGCACATACACACACACACATAACCCCCGCTGAAAATGTATGAGGAGCATGTGAAACGTCGAGAAACGTAAAAATTTCATGATTCTGAGGCATCTCATTTTTGGGGCGGTTACAATAACTTACCCTATCGGGAAGTTAAAAAATGAGGAGAGCTGTTTTTTTCCTACACAGTTGTAAGGCATTTAGAAGCAATATTTCCGGCGTTTTATGAGTCTACCTAGAGAAATTCAGTTGCAAGGGATTAGAAATGTGGTCCTCTGTTAACCTGAAAATTTAAGCAGCCGTTCTAAAATATTTTCTATGTTAGAATTTTATATGTACGGCTGAAAATTGTCCGCAGATGCGAACCCCACACTTTCATTTCTGGGCCAGGAAATTTTCGAGATAATCAATGAAGAAGGGAGTTGATATATCGTATGGCCATGATGCACTAGACAAAGCCACGCAAGTGGATAACATAGTTACTGGCCTTTTCTTCCCAACACGACTAAATAGAATTATTAGGGGCTATTAGGGCGTTCCAGAATGATCTCAGAAAGATTTTCCGTAAAATGTGTTGCATGTGAATTATTAATTCCACAGTTAAAGTGCCTCGATAATTTTTAGATCATGTCAACTCTGAAATATTCCGAAAATATGACATTTTTATGAATTTCAAAATTACGGAAATTGAAAAAAAAATAATTTTCCAATTTCTTTTTTTTCGAAATTTCGAAGAATTCTTGTCATCCCAAATGTTTTGAAAATCTAAAAAAAAAATCCTATTCTTCACGAATTTTCTCATTTTACTCAATTTTTAATTATCATTTTACTTTTACCATAAAAATTGGATCTTTGAAAAAGCTCAGAATTTTTCAAAAAAATTCATAAAAAATTTTCCAAAATTTTGAAGATATAAAAAATGTTCGAAATTTCAAAATTTATGATGAGCACCTAAAAAAATTCATAATTTCAGAATTATTGTGAACTTGAAATTGACCAACTTCAAACATTTAAATGTGTGATAAATAGTGTATTACACCATAAGGGCAGAAAGTATGAAATTCCTGCACTGCGCGCCATGATGCCCTCGGCTTCGCCCTCGGCTTCGCCCTCGGCTTCGCCCTCGGCTTCGCCTCGGGCATCATGGCGCGCAGTTCACGGCTTTCAAACTTCTGCCCGTGTGGTGTATACTATTTTTCTTTATAGCCGGTCGAAAGTACGAAAATTGATAATTTGGGTTATAGATACTGATGCCTGCCCTGAGCGAAGCGAGTGCTGCTGATCGGTGGCAGGCATAACATAAAACGAAACGCAACGAAAATTAACCTTCAAGATATGTTTCTGTCTCTATTATCAATCGTGCTTCTGCATTAAAATCCCTCAGAAGCTCTCCCTCGTCCATCGACTCATCACTGGACGTCATTGCCTTTATTAATATTTTTTTCAATATTTCATTAATTACACTGAAGCAGTTTTGAGGTTACACTTCACATCATCGTAGATAGAAGTGATGACTAGTGACCGACAGCGGTCCCACGCACCGATGCGCGGAAAAAAAAATTTCGTCCCGCTGTTGTAGATGGCGTGCGTGTAGTTTCATCGATGCACGAATCCTAGACTTTCTGCTTCGAAATTGATGACGAATATACGTACTTTCGACGGAGGTATAAAGAAAAAAAGCTTTAGCCAATAATGAAGCGGCACATGTTGGGTAGAATGGCCTAAAGCCACTGAATCCTCAGTACACAATACATGGACATTGGATCTCTTGAAATGAGATTGCCTCCATTGCCCAAGAATTCCCAGCTTGTTTCGCCTAATGAATCAAATAAGACGAACTAATTTCGTAAGATGCAATGTCTTTGAGTTTACGTCGAGATGAAGGCAAATCTGAGAGAAATGCCTTTTGTCTGGCAAAGTTTTAATTAACATCGCAGAACAAGTCGAATGTAACGTTTTTTTTCTCTCCGCCCCTCTTTTATTTTTGCCAGATGTGCCTCTGATTCCGGAAATTGACTATTCCATGAATTATGGTAAATAAGAAATACCTTGGAAACAATGGACCAATAGAAATGGGATTATCGATTCAATGAAATAATAAATCACAAAATGCATTTCAGTCTCAATAAAAATTGTGCCCCCTTGATTTATTAACTCTGAGTCGGCACAGTAGATTGTGAGATATCGTGCCCGGAGAAAATTGATAATGAAGGGGATGTACACCTACAGCAGTCTACCCACTCACCCATTTACACACATCCAACCATCCACCTACACGCCCACCCACCCATCCCTCACCTACGCACACCCATTCATCCATCCTTGGCCTACGCACGCCCACCAACCCATCCCTCACCTACGCACGCCCACGGACCCATCCCTCACCTACGCACGCCCACCGACCCACCCCCTACCAACACACGCCCACCGACCCACCCTTCACCAACACACGCCCACCAACCCACGCTCATCAACCCCTCCCCCCCCCCCAACACACACCCACCAACACATGGCCACTCACCCCCCACCTAGACACGCCTAACCGACCCCCCCCCCCCACCTAGACACCCCCACCCACCCACCCACCCCTCATCTACACTCGCCCACCAACCCATCCCTCACCTACGCACGCCCACTGACCTACCCCCTACCAACACACGCCCACTGACCTACCCCCTACCAACACACGCCCACCGACCCACCCCCTACCAATACACGCCCACCGACCCACCCCCTTCCAATACACGCCCACCAACACAACCCCACCCACCCATCCTTCACCTACACACGCCCACTCACCCCCCTCACCACACACGCCCACCAACCCCCCAACACACACCCACCGACCCACCAACACATGGCCACCCACACCCCACCTAGATACGCCTAACTGACCCCCCCCCCCCCCCCCACCTAGTCACGCCCATCCACTCACCCCTAATCTACACACGCCCACCCACCCCGCATCTACACACGCCCGCCCACCCACCCCTCATCTACACACGCCCACTCACCCACCTCTCATCTACACACGCCCACCCTCCACCTACATACATCCGCACACCAATAACCACTCAACCACCCACTTGCCCACAAGTATAACACTGTCAATAAAAAAATGACTCATTATTTTCAACCAATCACAGTGCTAGCCATAATCGAAAATAGTTCGCAAAAACTGAGGTTTGATCCATTGCCCTCTTAATTTTACCTTACGTGTCGATTCACCTGTCAATTTGCAGTTAAGAAATCAAACCCGAGATGATCAATAACTGCCCCCCCCCCTCTTCCGGTTTCTCGCAGATAATTTGATAAGATAATCCGAAAGCAAAATTTGAGGATTATGCTAACATTGCAGACATCTAGAGACGCAAAGAAAATGTAATGGTAATGTGAGAACATTAATTCGAAAAACTGGAGAACCAATGGATCCACAACCATCCACATCTGTATTTCTGGAGATAAGAAAATAACGAAGGAACAAAAACAGAGTGATGAAAAGAAAACCTGGACTTTTTTTCAATTTTTCATCAAGTCGGTAATTGGTTGTGGCTGGTGGAGTAAAAAGCTGATGAGAAATTAGCGGTGATGCTGAGACAACCGCAAGGTGGCCGGGTGAACGGAAGAAGCACGTAGTAAGCCCAGAAAACCAAGCAATAAAACGTATAGTTTAAGCCCTCCTTTAGAAGTCTCGATTGTGAAGCTGGATATGCGTTACTCATGTTGAGGGAGGTTATTGTTGATTTTAGACAATTAGGGAGCGTGACTTTGGAACTTGGGGGGGATGGGAAATTAATAAAATTGAGGAAAATTTGATGCGCCATTGATGCTAAGTATTCGATAATTAGTTGCCTAGTAATTTTGAGATGTTCAGAATTGTGGAAATTTTGGAAATTTTTGGAGATTTTGGAAGTTTCTGGAAATTTTTGAAGATTTTGGCAATTTTTGGAGATTTTGGAAATTTTAGGAAGTTTTGGACATTTTGGAGATTGTGCATATATTTGGAAATTTTGAAAGTTTCGAAGATTTTGGAAATGTTTGGGAATATATAGAATTTTGAAAATTTTAGGAATTTTTGGAGATTTTGGAAATTTTTGGAAAGTTTGGCAATTTTTGAAGTTTTGGCATTTTTTGGAGATTTTCAAAATTTTTGGAAGTTTTGAAATTTTTTGGAGATTTTCGAGATTTTTAGAGATTTTGAAAATTTCTGGAAATTTTTGAAGATTTTGGCAATTTTTGGAGATTTTGGAAATTTTAGCAAGTTTTGGACATTTTTGGAGATTTTGGAAATTGTGCATATATTTGGAAATTTTGAAAGTTTCGAAGATTTTGGAAATATTTGGGAATATATAGAATTTTGAAAATTTTAGGAATTTTCGGAGATTTTAGGAATTTTGGAAATTTTTGGACGTTTCGGAAATTTTGGAAATTTTTGGAAGTTTTGAAATTTTTTGGAGATTTTGGAAATTTTTCGAGATTTTGAAAATTTCTGGATATTTTTGAAGATTTTGGAAATATTTGGGAATCTATAGAATTTTGAAAATTTTAGGAATTTTTGGAGATTTTAGGAATTTTTGGAGATTTTGGAAATTTTTCGACGTTTCGGAAATTTTGGAAATTTTTGGAAGTTTTGGAAATTTTTGGAGATTTTGGAAATTATTGGAAGTTTTTGAAATTGTGCATATATTTAAAAATGTTGGAAGTTTCGAAAATTTTGGAAATTTTCGAAAGTTTGAAAATTTTAAAACATTTGGAAATGTAGGGAATTTTGGAAATTTGGGAATCTTCAATATGTGAAACTATCCAATTTCCACAATTTTGGGAATTTTAGTTTAAAGGTCTTCTCCTGAATACTCGATTACGGAACTATACGTTATTCATGTTCCGAAAGGTTATTGTTGAATTCAGACAATTAAGGGTGCAAGTTGGAAACTTTCACGAAAGAAAATGAACAAAGTTGAGTCACATCAGACCAAGTTTGTGCGGAAAGATGGGTGAGGTAATATACAACTAGTGTATCCAAAGATTTTAAACATTATAATTTATTGAAATTACTTATTAAAGTATTGACCTCTTAAAATTCTTCACAATACCTCAAAATTTCGACATTTTTGAAATTCAAAAACTTCCAAAATTTCTGATACCCAAAAAAAATATGCAAATGTCTGTGACAAATTTTTGGAACTTTTCAAAATTTCGAAATTTTTGAGTTTTGTATTTTTCAAAATTTTTGATTTTTGAAATTTTTAAAATTTTTGATTTTTGAATTTTTCAAAATTTTATAGTTTTGAACTTTTCAAAATTTTTGAGTTCTGAATTGTTCAAAATTTTTGAGTTCTGAATTGTTCAAAATTTTTGAGTTTTAGAAATGTTCAAAATTTTTCAAATTTCCAAATTTCCTAAAGTTCATTTTTTTTTGTTCCTGAAAAAATTGCCAGGTCTCCAACGACCGTCGAAAAAACCATCAAAAAAATTGGAATTTTGGATGTATCTCAAAAACGAGCCATATTCTGGAGAAATGATAGAGGACTTTTCTATTCAGAATAACATTCTCTACAAAAAACCTAGTTGAACATTTTTTCACAGGATCACTCGTTCGCGAGATATCAGAGGTTTTAGTTAAAAGGCGAGAAGAGCAGTGATGCTGGACAATACTAACTGGGGAAGTTATGGCGGTGATGGGTCACGTCGACTCGTTGCTGTTGGAATTCTTGATTGGTACCTTAAGAGAGGAATTCCACCGACCATGTCAGTTATGGTGAATGTTTCCCAACATACCTACATGCTTTTTTATCACTGCTTTATGCAAAACATCAATTTGATATCTGTTCCACAGAAACTTTCGCAATTTTGCTTTCGACAAGTGCCTAGCACGGAGAGCACCCTAGACAGCTGCTTTTAGCACTGGCATTTCGGTCAAGAGGAGAATCCCTCCTGCATGAAAAATAGACATTCATGTGGTCCAGTTAATCCTCCAGGGTTTGATAAATTTTGACGATTGAAATTTTTTGTTCCGCCCCTCTCTCTTGTACGGTAGCCGCTCTTGAGCATTGCCTTCGAGAGGGAACGCTGAATGGATGAACGCATCCGGATGGAGCTGACGTTCGACATTTGGACCATAATTTCTTTAAGTATAGGGTAAGTGATGGAACCCCCCACTGATAACACACAGAATTTTGGAAATTTTGAAAAATTTGGAGATTTTGGAAATTTTGGAAAGATTTGGAGATTTTGGAAATTTTGGAAATATTTGGAGATTTTGGAAATATTTGACATATTTGGAGATTTTGGAAATATTTGAAGATTTTGGAAATTTTGGAAATATTTGGAGATTTTCGAAATTTTGGAAATATTTGGAGATTTTGGAAATTTTTGACATATTTGGAGATTTTGAACATATTTGGAGATTTTAGAAATTTTGGAAATATTTGGAGATTTTGGAAATTTTTGACATATTTGGAGATTTTGGAAATATTTGAAGATTTTGAAAATTTTGGACGTATTTGCAGATTTTAGAAATTTTTGACATATTTGGAGATTTTGGAAATTTTTGACATATTTGGAGATTTTGGAAATATTTGAAGATTTTCGAAATCTTGGAAATATTTGGAGATTTTGGAAATTTTTGAAATATTTGGAGATTTTGGAAATATTTGAAGATTTTGGAAATTGTGGACGTATTTGGAGATTTTGGAAATATTTGGAGATTTTGGAAATTTTTGACATATTTGGAGATTTTGAACATATTTGGAGATTTTAGAAATTTTGGAAATATTTGGAGATTTTGGAAATTTTTGACATATTTGGAGATTTTGGAAATATTTGAAGATTTTGGAAATTTTGGACGTATTTGGAGATTTTGGAAATATTTGAAGATTTTGAAAATTTTGGAAATATTTGGAGATTTTGGAAATTTTTGACATATTTGGAGACTTTGGAAATTTTTGACATATTTGGAGATTTTGGAAATATTTGAAGATTTTCGAAATCTTGGAAATATTTGGAGATTTTGGAAATTTTTGACATATTTGGAGATTTTGGAAATATTTGAAGATTGCAAGCTCAACAAAAAGCAGTCGATTGGGCTAACATTGAAAATCTGCCTTGATTCTGTGCGTGTTTTAATGACATGATTTGAAGACGTATTAGATACGTAAATTTTCGATTGATCTACGGAGTTAGTTTTTAGTGTTTTTTAACAGTAAAATCAGCGAAATCGGCATACATAACCATATGACTGGAAACGCCTCGTCCAGAGGAACAAGTTTTGTAGGACACAAAATTGTGGATGCCATTTAAAAAACTTCACTTTGGGCTTGCAGCTTGCAAGCCTGAGCTTGCAAGCTCAAAGTGAAGATCGTATCAGATGTCCCCCTCACAACCCTACAACTTTCATAGGAAACATTTTTTCATTTAGCCCTTGTTTCAGGAGTTATCTGGGTGCGCTGTTTTAACTGGGTCACCCTGTATACGAGAGTTTAAGTGAATTGTGTGCTAATTATTCCTTTCCTTAAGCTAAATAAATTCCTGCTTTCGGCTCACTTTCCGTTCGCAGCTGTTTGGTGATCATCGTTAACGTATCAATCGGTATACCTGGGGTTTACAACCCCAGTGAAGCTTCAAGTGTTGTTTTACTCGGCTATTGCGTTAACTGTACCGAACATCAGGTCTAGTGGATAATCTATCCTGGCTACCTGGATTATTTTATTGGTGTTTTCCCAATTCATCTGGGATATTCTCTTACATAGTTTTACAGAGTTTGAGGTTTTTGGTTTTTTTGATCGAGGTTTGAAACCATGAAGGTTGTCTATTTGATTATTCCCGAATATTCAAAGTTGTATGCCCTCTCAGATGAAGCTCAATGTTTAGCTTCAATAGGAAGTGCTAATACCATATGTAGGAGACTATATTTTTACTGGGGAATATTCGTGCAAAAGTGAGTGTCGCCAGTGGGGAATAGGTTTTTGGGGTATTCTTTAGAAATAAGTGAACATCTGCCGGGATTAAAATAATAAAACAATTAAGAATGTCTGGCCCTCGGAAAATGGGCGAATAGTTGTAGCAATAATGAGTTCGAGGTTATAAAACAATAAAATAAGGGACCGGTAGGGTCTTCTAGGTAAACGACGGTTAGAATGAATAAGAATGCATGAGTAAGTGAAACCGAGGGTGCAAAATAGAGTGCAAAAGAATGAGTGTAGTTAACAGTGAATGGGAAATGGACAGCGATGGGCGTTTTTGGATATTTAAGGACCTGTAAGTGAATGGGAGGTCAGTTGTTAGTTGGACATTGAAGTGATAATGTCTATTTTGACGCGCGAGTAATTGGAAAGCCGGTTGACATTGTTCAAGTTGAATCGGTATGATTGAATGAGTGCGGAACAATGAGCGTGAACTTTTCTGACGAAATTATGTATCTTTTTACCACGAATAAATAGTTATACTTGTTTGTTAAAATTACTGACATGAATCCTACACATATGACAATTTTAGAGGATCAGACTATTACAAAACAGAGACCAACCTGATGTTGAAGGGCATGATCGCGAATCTTCAAAGCACTTGGGTAGGCAAGAGAGAAAGAAGGAATCAATCAATCTTCAGCATCAATCCTACATAGGAGTAATGGAAACTGAGCTCAGAATCAATCAGCTAGTTCAAGAGTTTGGCACAAGTGGTTCACTGAAAATACAAATAAATCACATGGTTCATGGGCCCGTTCATTATCATCCTAGAGCAGGAAGAGATATTCATGGAAGGAATTTGGGAAAATCATTTGGCTGGCAGAGGAAAATATGGTGAGTACAATTAAGCCCCCGACAATGCTGGAGATCACTGGAGAAAGCTATTAAGAATCCTGGAGAACGGTATGGAGAATATTGGAACAAGCTGTGACGGATTAAAATCCATCCCTTAGTAGAATCTTGAATAACAAGTACGGGTACCTAAGTAACTGAACCTCCTAGGAGTATAATCTCGCGTTACACGAGATCAGACCTGGATTTGAGAGGAAGAGGGTGGAAGGGTAGGTCGGATTGACATTCGGCGCCCCAAACTTAAGTGGCATCGGGAATAACAAGACGCTGCAAGCTGGGTGGGGACCGCAACCGGAAGTATCACGGGGTAAGTCTTCAACTCCCTCGATTGCCCGAAACTAGCGATATAACAGCCCACATGGGCCGAAGGAAAGTACAAGAAAAGAGTAAAGGAGTCCAGCCTAGTGTAGTCGAGGAGAGACCACGGGACAGTACAGTCGAGGAGAGCCCACGGGAGAGTGCAGTCCAGTCGAGGAGAGACGACGAACAGAAGAGAATGCTCGACGGACAATGGACAGAAGATAGTGTTTGATCGTGGAAGCCCAGCACCGTTGTAGGCGAGTAACTGGAGGTAACGGCCAATTAGAGTAGATCAGTAAAGAGAGGGATGCGATGAGTGCCCCAGCCCCTACGCATAGACCCTGGTTATCCGGGGTTAGAGGCACGAGTGCCCTGGTCAGCAAGACGGCCTCGGGTCGGCCCTATCGACGAACCCCGAACCCCCTAAGAACATTCAGGTGGTAGCCAGTTGGTGAGTGCTGGCACCCAAGCTTAGGCTAAGATTATTTAGGACTAATGAGAAGGGTTCGCTAGGGCCGTTCAGGGAGAATTTGAATGGTCCTAGGAGAGAGAATCACGTTACGAAGCTATGTAGAACACTGGAGAAAGCTATGGAGACCACTGGAAAAAGTTGTGGAGAATACTGGGGGAAGCTATCGGGAACACTGGAGAAAGCTATGGGGAGAACGCGATGGAGAACACTGGAAAAGCTGTGGAGCCCACTGAAAAAGGCTATGGAGAACACATTAGAACGCTCTGGAAAACACTGGAGAAAGCTATGGAGAACACTGGAGAAGACTGGACAACGCTGGAGAACACTGGAGAATGCTATAATCCAGAGAATGACGTATTGGAGTAACGTTACCAATCTCCCAATATCGAATTGTAAATGATTGAACCACATTAATAATGCTAATAGGTGGTCCAAAGAGCCTGCAATGGTGCTGTGTGTATGTAAATGGTCAGAGATTCAATTTCAATAAACCCGGTTGGGAAATAAAATGTCGAGATGTCATTTGTTGAGTTTTTGTGTTGGGTTATGAAATGTCACCATTTATCTGTGTCATTTAGACCGGTTACCAAGCCCACTGATAGAATTAAACTCAAATTTCCATCTCCTGCTTTAATAATGCTTTCACCGGGCTGATATAGTACGGATGATACAGAACACATTGTACCATTCTTTATGGTGTATATATGCCAATCTCTCGTTCAATATCATGCAAACTAGTGTGAGACTTTACATATATCATTGGTGAAATAACAATGGTAAGAGGCTGATCAGCACCCATGACGTTCGATTTTTGAACCTGGTTCAATGGGATCTCGTTGAGATGGATAAGACTCGATGTCGTTGGTCCAGGATTTTTGTTTCACGTGGCACTATTGTTTCATTTCAACTTGCCAATGGGGAAAGTTATTGTAATGCCCTCGAAAATGAAAACTCCCAAATGCATTATATCTTGGCGTTTTATGACATCCTGAATCATTTTGAGACATTTTTGAGATGGTGTGATTGTTCCTCCGTCCCTCTCTCTTGTATACAACACGGCAGTTGCTCTCCAATATTTTCTTCGAAAGGGAGTAGTGGACACCCATCCATGCGGCTGGGGCCGACCTTCGCCATTTAGGCTATCGTATTTTTCGACACAGGGTAAACCTCCGGAAACCCCTAGGCTACCATGGTGGGCACCTATGATGGACACCCCACCCTGCGTCGGGTTAGCGTCCCGTCCAGCCGAATGTTTCTGCTATCGGTGCAAAAGACACACACACGCATACCCATAGCTCCCCCCCACCCACCCACCCGCACATACATATATCACCCACTCGCACATACACGAAGGTGGTACAAGATAAAGAAATAAAATTGTTGAAGTATAAAAATATAAAATTGGGAATTTTGTTTTCGCATTTGTTTGTGTTAAATTAATTCGCTAATATTAACTCTATTAAATCTTCTTCCGATAGGAAGATTCAATTGATGGAAAACAATCTGTTAATATATTCAACAGCCTCGCCCCAGGGGAGAGCAATCTAAAAGTAGAGATGCGGATAATTGTCCGCCTTAATTGATATTACACGATGGAAAGGAGCAGAGTGTTCGCACGAAGATGCCCAAAGTAGATAATTTCGATAAAGGACACAGCTTGAGATTTGCTGGCAGCCAACTTTAATAAAATGCCCTTCATTTACTCATAATTTTCTGTAATTATCGTGTCACTTCCAAGGGTAAACGCGTCAATATCGAATACGTCATCTTTGAGAGAGGAAAAGTTACGATAATGAAACGAATAATTGCAAAACGTCAAATATGTTCAAAATTGCAGGAATCAAACGTTCAGAGAAAAATTTCAAAATTTACAAAATCTTTAAATTTTCCGAAATTTCCAAAAATTTCAAAAATTCCAAAATTATCAAAAATTTCCAATATTTTCGAAATTTTCAAATTTCAAAAATTTTAAAAATTTCAAGAATTATAAAATTTCAAAAAATTTCAAAAAATTTCAAAAATTTCAAAAGTTTCAAAAATTTTGAAAATTGTAAAATTTTCGAAAATGGCAAAATTTTCGAAAATTGTAAAATTTTCCAAACTTGCAAAATTATCCAAAATTACAAAATTTCCCAAAATTACAAAATGTTCCAAAATTGCAAATTTTCTAAAATTATCGGGAATTCTCAAAAAATTTTAAAATGTTTAAAATTTTTGAAATTTTAGAAATTTCAAAAAATTCAACAATTTCAAAAGTTTCAGGAATTTCAAAAATTTCAAAAAATTCAAAATCACATTTTTTTTTGGTGTTCTGGGTTGTTGCTGATTAAATCCAATATTTTATCTATGGCGAATGCTTCACAAGAGAAAATCGTGAATCGTTTTGGTAGTTTGAATGAAGCTAGAACTTCTTCTTCAGTCGTGATAGCGCAAGCCGGGATCTTGTCTAAGAGGGAACCGTCCGTGAAAAATTGTCGATGATTCGAGTTCTTTGAAGTAGATTCGGAATGTTTCCGGGGATGCCGGCCTGTCATATACTGATACATCTAGGCTTGTGTTTATCATAAGGCCTTCCCATGGCGGGGAGAAAGGGAATTTTTTGGTCTTGCACTGTGGGAAGGGTACGTTGAACTGTTCTAAATAGTTGTTGATCCTGATTCTCACTGGTTTGGGGCGGTTCGGTTTGTTATGGTGAATTTGATTGAGTGACGTTTTTGTGGTATTAAGAAGAAAAGGAATATCTGGACACGCTGATGTTACTAGCGTATTTCAGACATTGCATTTTCCTCCGCTCTTTTAATAAGAATTCCCCTATTTCTGCCAGGATACTTGAGATATGGCTAGATTTGAATGCTCCTGAACTTAGTCTCAATGCGGTATTGTGGATGCATTCTAGTCCTTTTGTAATGGTGTTGTTTGCCGACTCAATTATGATACTGCCGTACTCAAGCTTAGGGAGAATCATCGCTCTATGTATTTTTAGCAGGGATTTGGTCCTCGCACCAAATTTTATCGAGGCTAAACTCTTGATGATATTTAGTCGTTTGCTGCATTCCACTTTGATGTTCGTGATATGTTGAGCCCAGGCCAATTTATCGTCAAATGTTAACCCTAGGACCTTCATGTATCTTTTTTGCTGCAGTACATTTCCTTCTAAACTGAGTTGAGGTTCTGTTGTGAGCGATTTCTTGGATATGATCATGTGTTCCGTTTTTGTATTGGAAAATTTAAATCCTGTTTTGTCAGTCCATTTTGAGAGTTTGTTGAGGGTCTTTTGCATTACGTTTACTGTGGATTCGATGGATTTTCTAAAACAGGTCAGTGTCAAGTCATCAGCAAAAAGGGAAGCCTTCACTGGTTTGTCCATAAATGTGTAGATGTTGTTTATGGCTATAATGAATAGAAAGACACTCAGAACCGATCCTTGCTGCAGGGCGTTTTCCGTATTCACTTGATCTGATAGTGTGTCTCTCATTCGTACCCTGAGGAATCTGTTCTGTAAGAAATTGTCAATAAAATTGAAGCAGTTACCTTGGGCTCCCATTTCTTTCAAGAGTTCTATCACGCGTTCATTCCAAATCATTTCGTAGGCTTTCTCCATATCCATGGACACTACTAGGACACTCTAGGATTTTGGGCTATGGCATCGCATGCTTCTGATGCTAGGTTGACTGGATGGTCTTGTGTAGATCGTCCTCCTCTGAATCCATATTGGTGTGGAGATAGCAGGTTATTCTGTTCCAGTGCCTATCTGAATCTTTTGCTTATGACCTTTTCCATAATTTTGCATAGGTTACATGTTAACGAGATGGATCGATAGTTGGTTCCTTTGGAATGGTCCTTTCCTGATTTGGGAATGGGAATAACGATTGCTTCTTTTCATAGTTTTGGGAATACGTTGTTTGACCATATGAAATTGTATAAATCCATGAGATATGCAATGCCTTCTTCCGGTAGATTTTTTCTGAGATCAAGTTTCAAAAATTTCGAAAGTTGTAAAATTTTCCAAAATTATCGGGAATTTCCAAATATTTTAAAATGTTTAAAATTTTTAAAATTTCAAAAATTTCAAAAAATTCAAAAATTTCAAAAATTTCAGAAATTTCAAAAACTTTGAGGATTTCAAGAATTTCAAAAATTTCCAAAATTTCAAGAATTAATTTTGCATTTGGATTTTTTTTTCTGCATTTTTTTGATAATGTTGTATAATTGCAATTTACTTGTTAAGATAATTATTACATTGAATAGCTCATTTTTATGGGTGGAAAAAAACCGCTAACATAATTTATTTCCATCTTTTATTACGAAACATGTACGCCTGCACCAATGCGGCAAGTGCATTAAAAAGAATAATTAGATTTAATTAAAGTGACTCCTGTCAGTTCACTCAGCGAAGTGCAATAGTAAAATGGCGGAAGGTACGGCGAGCAAACACTGGATTCTGCTGCCTTATAAATTTTAGAGCTTGCGGCAATGTCCAAAATAGGAGTCGCTGGCAATTCGAGGGCTTTATTTGATCCCTGAACTCGAGAAAGCGCGCACCTACCACTGATAATACGCTTCGATAACAAGTATCACACCGAGATATAAGCGGTGTGGTAAATTTCATCAGTTTAAAAAATTGGGAAATTTTGAAAATTTTACAAAGATTGAAAATTTGAAAATTTGAAAAATTTGAAAAATTTGAAAAATTTGAAAATTTGAAAAATTTGAAAAATTTGAAAATTTGAAAAATTTGAAAAATTTGAAAATTTGAAACATTGGAAATTTGAAAAATTTAAAAATTTGCAAAATTTGAAAATTTAAAAAATTTGAAGAATTTGAAAAATTTGAAAAATTTGGAAAATTTGAAAAATTTGAAAAATTTGAAAAATTTGAAAAGTTTGAAAAATTTGATAAATTTGAAAAAAATTGAAAAATTTGAAAAATTTAAAAAATTTGAAAAATTTGAAAAATTTGAAAAATTTGAAAAAATTGAAAAATTTGAAAAATTTGAAAATTTGAAAATTTGAAAAAAATTGAAAAATTTGAAAAATTTCAAAAGTTTTAAATATTTCAAAAAATTGCACAAATTTTAGAAACTTTAAAAATCTCCAATGTTACCTCGCGGAATTCCCTCGAGCTTGCGATATTATCAGAAATAGTACGCTCTCGTAATTTAAGGAGTTTATTTGATGCCAGAACTTTTGGAAACGCGCAAATACTACTGATAGTCCACGGCGACAATAAAAAGCCTTGCGCCGAGAGCAGCAAATTTTCAAATACCGTATCAACTTTCAATGTCTACAAATTATCGCCCAATCTGAAAAAATTTCAAAAAATAAAAAATTTGAAAAATTTCTAAAAACTCTTTAAAAAATCCAAAATCTGAAAGATTTAAAAATATGAAAATATTAAAAATGTCAAAATTTCCCCCATTTCAAAATTTCAAAAATTCCAAAATTCAAAAATTTCGAAAAATTCAAAAAATTCAAAATTTCAAAAATTTTAAAATTCAAAATTTCAAAAATTTTAAAATTCAAAAATTTCAAAAATTTCATAACTTGAGAAAATTTCAAAAACTTCAAAATTTCAAAAATTCAAAAATCTGAAAATTTCTAAAAACTGAAAAAATTAAAAATGGAATATTCTATACCTTCCGATTTTAGGAGCTCCCTAAATTCAAAATTCAAAAATTTGACGAAAAACTTCCAGGATTTTTAATGAAAGCATTCCACTGTATGCTTCGGTCTTTCTGATCCCCATTAAGTACTACGTAATAAAGCATTCGCTCGTCCAGAAATCCGAGATCCACGGTAAACAGAGGGGGATGAAACTGCAACACTCTAGGAAAGTACAGACATACTGTGCTTCCTCTCCATCTTGGTTTCTTGCATCAACGCCAGCATTATATCACTCCTCCTTGTCGGGTAATTGCTTCCCAGGGAGTATAATGGCTTAATCCCTCCGACCGTTGAGATTTAAAAAATGTAATCAACACATCAAAAAATTAAACCGAGAGCCCGCCAAAATCTGTGACAGCGTTCTTCAAAAATTTCAAATGGATATTTTCTCATTCCGCCTCTGTTATCTGCGGTACCCATAAAATGAGACCGCAAGGCCGGGCGGGAACCTAACCCGACGCATCGTGGGGTCTCCATCATAGGTGCCCGCCATAGTAGCCAGGGTTTCTGGAGGTTTACCCTGTGTCTAAAAATACGATAGCCTAAATGGTGAAGGTCGGCCCCAGCCGCACGGATGGGTGTCCACTACTCCCTTTCGAAGAAAATATTGGAGAGCAACTGCCGTGGGGTATACAAGAGAGAGGGACGGAGGCAAAATCACACCATCTCAAAAATGTCTCAAAATGATTCAGGGTGTCATGAAACGCCAGGATATAACGCATTTGGGAGTTTTCATTTTCGAGGGCATTACAATAACTTTCCCCATTGGCAAATTGAAATGAAACAATAGTGCCACGTGAAACAAAAATCCTGGACCAACGACATCGAGTCTTATCCATCTCAACGAAATCCCATTGAACCGGGTTCAAAAATCGAACGTCATGGGTGCTGATCAGCCTCTTACCATTGTTATTTCACCAATGATATATGTAAAGTCTCACACTAATTTGCATGATATTGAACGAGAGATTGGCGTATATACGGCATACAGAATGCTACAATGTGTTCTGTATCATCCGTACTATATCAGCCTGGTGCAAGCATTATTAAAGCAGGAGATGGAAATTTGAGTTTAATTCTATCAGTGGGCTTGGTAGCCGGTCTAAATAACACAGGTAAATGTTGACATTTTATAACTCAACCCAAAAACTCAACAAATGACTTTTTGAATGAAAATTATTTAGGTTGATCCCAGATTCTACCGTGCTCCTCGCAAAATTTGAATTCTGCTCATCCGACGATAGCCCTTCTCCAGGACTAATCTATCCATAAGACGCTTACTTTGCAGATGGCAATTAACGTCCATCGAGCACTCACCAAACTTTAGGATTCTATAGGAGTCAATCAAGTATTCTCATTACTGACGAGCAGACTGAGACCTTATGGGAGTACTTACAACTTCTAAAGATTACTTCTTAATGTACAATGTCAACAACTGAAGCTGCAAGATCTGAAGTATTCGCTGGGCCGATTAACCCGGGGGGAGGGGGGTGGGGGTGGGTGGGTGGTAATCTTTTCACGAGTGGGCGTGGTGTTACGTGTCCTCCTTCGAGCCCGTTTAAATTGTATCCCACTTGAAGGATGTCAAGGAGTTAAACCAATGACGATCGGAGTTTCAAGGAAATTCAATTGACGGATTTCAACATCCACCACCGACACGTCAATGAAATCTCCAAAGACTGGTTTCCGCGAAAAAATTAGGAATCATGGAATTTTGAATACTGGAATACCACAGGTGTCGCTACCTGCAACTATGTCACGTGACGCACTGACCAATCACACTGCGCGTCGCGCATTCAGACTCTCCTGTGCTAATGCGGGCAAATACGCATGCACCGGCGGTAGTCGGACAACTTCGGATCTAGACCGAATATGAAAGTTTGAATAGTCATTAAAATTTCGCGCCACTCAAAATCAACCAATAACTAATAAATCACTACATGAAAGTGAGTCGAATTTTGATTGAAGCTGAGGTACGCCGAGAGACTCCAATTGCGACATTGATTGGCTTGATCACAACTTTCCTTCGTAAATAATGACTGATTAAAACTTTTGGCGATTTTCATGCTTCATGTTTAAAAAAAAACCGGAAACTAGTGCAAGAATTTCTTTCAAAATCTAATCAGGTCTCAGCTGCGTGAGGACGCATCGATTTAAAAAAATTATCGAATCGGGTGATTCGTTCGGAAGAAATCGTTGTCCAAAAATTGTGGGCACATACGTACGCGTAAACACACATGCACACATGCATCCAGACGTTTTGTTGAAAATGCTCTAGAACGACTAGAGAGACTTTGAAACGTGGAGATATGATGGAATTTCCACTTTTGATTTTCGAGGTCATTACAATAACTTCTCTATATCGGGACGTTAAAGAAACACTGTTGCGGCTGAGGTGCACCAATGACTATTGCATAATTTCCTCCATCGTAACTAGAACAGTAAGTCGAGAACAAGCTACCGCCTCACCCCATTCAGCGAGATCATCTAGGAAGGAAATGATCTTGAACAGATACAACTGGTCCATTTCATTCCGCCCACTAGTTAGGTTGGGGTTTTTTTTTTTGGCAATTGCAATCTTGTAAATTGTTATTTTCCTGGGAAAGACTCGTGATATACTTCCAGGGGAAACCATCTGCCAGCGACAAAATCAATCTGCGGGGTTTCTTTAATGTTTCCCAGGGTTGTCATTGATTGCTAACTAAGCTTCCACACGAGCTTTTACCTCCCACTCGGGAAGGGGTGGGGGGGGGGGGGGAGGGGACCATCGCTGACGTTATGTGTAATAAACGGGATGTTGATGTAACCCTCAACGGCTCGAACTAATCACTTCCACATGTGTGTGTGTGTGTGTGTGTGTGTACTTAATTCCAAATTGATACTGCTTCTCCAGGCCTCATTACGCAGTCACATGATGTAATTTGAGGTAATTGCAAGGTTTATTGGAACACCCCTTACGGTGACGTAAGGTCTTAGCTCGATGCTGATAGGCATTATTGGGATCTCCCCAGGGTAGCTGTTTATCAGTATTCTTTCGAAAGGGAGTACTGGACACCCATCCATGCGGCTGGGGTCGACCTTCGCCATTTAGGCTATCGTATTTCTAGACCCAGGGTAAAGCTCCAGAAACCCCTATGCTGCAACGCCGTGAACGGTTGGGTTCCCGTCCGGCCTAGTGTTTTCACTTACTGTGTACCACTGATAGCACATATGGCTGATCCTGCGACCGGTCGGAATCCAAACAATACTTCGTTATGTGAAATTAGGGCCGTCGACGCAGTGGGCAAAAAGTCAATTTACCCCGTCGAGGCTTCGATGTGTATGTGAGGGGGCGGGTGTTTAAGTGTGTACGTGAATGGGTGTGTATGCATGTGTGGGAGGGTCTGCGTATGTCCGTGTGTGGTGAGAGGGTGGGTGTGTATGTGGGAGCATGTGTGGGTGGGTGAGTGGGCGTGTGTAGGAGGGTGGGTGTAGGAGGGTGGGTGTAGGAGGATGGATAGTTGTAGGAGGGTGGATGGGTGTGTGTGTGTGTGTGGGGGAGTTTTTTTTCCACTCTTTCTCTATTCGTATTCACCCACGTAACCGCTGGTAGGCATCATGGGCAATACTACGGATCAGAGTACCCACCCATTGCGGCTGGGGCCGACTTCGCCATTTCAGCTCATCGTATTTCTAATCACAGGGTAAACCTCCAGAAACCCCTGTGATACGATGGCAGGCGTCTACGATGGAACCCTCCCTCCCCCCCCCGCGCGACGGGTCGCGTTCGGTTCCAGCTCACGGTCTCACTTCATGGATACCGCCGATAGCACACACGGAAGTTCCTGTCATCGGTCGGAGTCAGTGAGAAAATATTTTTCAGAAAAAATATTTGCAGTTAGCGGGAATCGAACGCGGGACCTTTAGAATAGTAGGCAGACACTCTACCTACTGCACCAAAGCCCCGTCAGTTGTGTGTAGGGGAGTGGGTGTGTGAGACGGTGGATGGGTATGTGTGGGAGGGTGAGTGGGTGTGTATGGAAGGGTAGGTGGGTGGTGGGTGTGAGTGGGAGGGTGAGTGGGCGTGTGTAGGAGGGTGGGTGCAGGAGGATGAGTAGTTGTAGGAGAGTGGATTGGCGTGTGTGCGTGTGGGGGAATGGGTGTGTGTGGGAGGGTGGGTGAGTGTGGGAGGGTGGGTGAGTGGGTGTGTATGGGTGAGTGGGTGTGTATGGGAGGGAGAGTGGGTGGGTGTGTGTGGGAGAGTGGGTGGGTGTGTGTAGGAAGGTGGTTGGGTGGGTGGGAGGGAGGGTGGGCGGGTGGGAGGGAGGGCGAGTGGATGGGCGGATGGATGTGTGCACAAATGTTCTATTAATGATATTTTCCCTCCTAAACCCGCAGATAGATTTCATTTTTTTTTATCGACGCTTCATCGGTTTCTAGATCTGACAGGAGTCCCACTCCGTACTATCATGCGTTGAATAATTGTTAACATTCTTAATTATCCAGAACACTGTATCATGAGAACGGCTAGAAATAGGAAAAAAAATGTCAAACAAATCTTGCTCCATCTATAAACTTGTACATTGTATATCATATGACGTTTCATCCTACTCCTCACCGTTTCCATGCAACAGCCCTGCTAACCATATCAAATTTGCCTATTTCGTATCTCTCATAGCTCTCGTGATTGAATGCTCAGCCAACACTTACTAAGGTCATTTCTGGCCTTGGCCACGACAATTACTATTACTTTGTCTCTTCATAATCGTGTACAATTATTAGGAATTAAATTGCCATAAAGAATCTGTCAAAAGCCAAAGAAATAATGTTCTTTAGCCGAAGGCCATTACGTTAAAGATCTCGTTCATTTTTTCAAGTATCACTTTTTTCTCTCTCACCCCTCTCCCCCCCCCCCCCCCCCAGGCCAATTATATCTCTTCGTAATAATTATTTTACAGTAGAAAATTCACTGGTATGAGTTACTGGCGTTCATTAACACGAGCCCGTGGCTCGGCATTTCAAGTGCAATCTGAATCTTCTGAAGGAAGATAGCCTAACAGTCTTCTCCAATCAAGCTTTAATGAGAGCAAGCGCCCTCTGTTTTTTATTACAGGATAACAAGATGTCCTTCGGATTATTTTACCTCGTAATTTTTAATCATTATGTAATAAGGTAACGGTTTTTTTTTGTTACTAGGGTTGCATGTCAGATTCAGATTCAGACGTTCAATTATGATGATGGCTTCAGGATCTTCCAGTGCCGCCATCTGTTTGGGGATATATAGCAAGGATTAGCAGTTATAAAAATTCACAGAGATGTCAGTTACTTTAGCAATTGTCTATTCTATCGATCAAAAACTCTAATCTATGATAATGCGAACGCTGACGCGTAAGTTATCAACAACTCCGGTATCATCAAAACTCTGCCTCGTTGGGGCCCACAGCCACTTATATACGGTCTTTGAGCATCCCCTTCTCCTGTTTGCCTTAGTCACGTGGGCCTTTGGGGAAACTTCAGTGATTTCAATGACTACGTCAGCATTAGCCTCCGAAGACCTACCTCGCTATTTCCAGTTTGGGTCTCAACACCCACTATATTATAATACCTACAATAAAGTAAGGAACTCATAATCTTCAATAACGAGTCACCTGGATGATGTCCCCCGAGTTCTAGATAGTCCCAATGTCTAACGAATTCCCCATGTCTAGACTGTCACAACATCAAAGGCATTCCCCATGTCTAGACTCTAAAGCTTAATTTTATAGGATTTTTGTAGGATACTACAAAGTTTACGAAGCAGGCCCCAAGTACCTCGGGTCATTAATTGGGACTTAGCAAGCCCGAAATACGGAACCGGAAACTAATAAAATTTGCAATTTCGAGATGTTGGGAAAATTTGTCTCGAAATTAAATTTTCAGGAAAGTAATTTTTTGCTCTAGAGTTGTGAATGGATTTAGAAATGAAATTTTGGGTATTATGATTATGCGAATTCCAACGCGTAATGTGTCTTCAACTCGGATATCATGAGAACTCTCTCGTTCGTTTGGGCCCACATCCACTTATATACGGTCTTTGATCATCCCCTTCTTCTGTTTGCCTTAGTCACGTGGGCCTTTGGGGAAACTTCAGTGATTTCAATGACTACGTCAGCATTAGCCTTCGAAGACCTACCTCGCTATTTCCAGTTTGGGTCTCAACACCCACTCTATTCTAATACGTACAATAAAGTAAGGAACTCATAAGCTTCAATAACGAGTCACCTGGATGATGTCCCCCGACGTCTAGACAGTCCCAATGTCTAACGAATTCCCCATGTCCAGATTCTGATTCTAATTTCCTAAGATACTACATCTGTTGCCAAGACGTCAGTAACTTATGTGTACTCGTAGTTGAAGGTTTTCAAGATTCATTTGGAAAATAGACCTGATGTTGATTGCATGTTGTCTGCTTGAGTTTGGCGATTCGGAAGATGGTAGTGGTAAACACCAAAAGATCAACAGTGTTTGCTAGCCTGTGGAGGATGCCCAGATGTTTGTATTGCCGAAACTTGGACGAAGTTAGAGAAATGTATGAACGAAGATATCTTTGACTTTGACGAGCATCAACAATTGATGATTGTCGCAATAGATTACAGATGAAGGGACAAGTGTAGGAGGAAAGCAGTGTCCCATGTTTCAAATGGGACATGGGGAAATCCGATCCCAATTAATGGGGAAATCAACCCTCAAAGAAGTGCGCATAATACTCACAATTGTCATTCATTTTCATGTTACCAAATTGAATGAATCAGGCAAACACGATTTGTGATTCATTTGGCTCCACCTGGATGATGTAGAAGGTAACCTTGCCACATCCGGACTTACTTTTCCGGTAAAAGGAAAGAGTACATTCCCGGTCAGCCAGGGAGACCGAACTTCTGGTAGCTGCTGCCGGAGCATTCCTTTAGAGGGCGCACTGGACACCCATCCATATACCTGCAGCCGACTTCCACCATTTAGGCCATCGTTTTTCTAAACACAAGGTAAACCTCCAGATAACCCTGTGCTACCATGGCGGGCACCTATGATGAACCCCCCACCCTGCGTCGGGTTAGGTTCCCGTCCGGCCATGGCCTCTCTTTTTTATGGGTACCGCCGATAGCACACGCGGAACGTTCCTGCTTCGGTCAGATTCCATGAAAAAATATTGAGGAGAGCTAAGTACCGTCTCCCATGTGCTACATTGACATCCAAGGCAGAGCCGACCCTGTAGAATTTTCTCTGAATAACGAAAATTGATACAGTACATTTGCGGATGCTTCGAGCATAAGCAGGCTCGGTGATACAAATACCACAATATTAAAACCCTGCAGAGTTGTGCTATCGGAAAAATAAGGTACGCATCACTGAGTAGTGGTACTGATCATAAGATCATCCTCATAATCGACACTCATGGTGGAGCGGGGCGGTGGGTGAGGAGGTATTCGTAATACGCTTACGAGATAATATGATGAGAACCCATCTGCGCTGGAGATTTAAAAATGCCGGTAACTCGACGCGTTAGTATACTATTTTCATATGAAAGAAGGCTGGAGCATTCTGGAGGATTAATAAGACACGAAGCGAATCGTTATTATGCTAATCGCAACGCTCAGATGAGTGACTGTGAGTATGAGTGAGTTGCTATGTAGATAGGTGAGTGGGTAAATGGATGGGTGTGTAGGTAGATGAGTGGGTGGTTGGGTGTGCGGGTAGGTAGATGGGTCAATGGTTATGTGGGTAGGCGAGTCGGTGGATAGTTGGGTGGGTAGGTCAATGAGTGGGTGGCTGGGTAGATGGGTACGTGGGTAGGTGAGTGGGTGGGCAAGTAGGTAGATAGGTGAATGGGTGGGTGTGTAGGTAGACGAGTGAATGGCTGTATAGTTAGGCGAGTGGGTGGGTAGGTAGATGAGTGAATGACTATGTGGGTAGGTGAGTGGGTGGTAGGGGGGTGTGTAGGTAGACAGGTGACTGGCTATGTGGGTAGGTGAGTAGGTGAATGGCTATGTAGGTAGGTGAGTGGATGGTTGGATGTGGGTGGCTAAGTAGGTGCATTTGCATGTGTGTGTGGGTGTATTTCAATTCTTTACGAATTTATGTAGTGCCCTCAGGAACTCTAGACGTGATTGGGTGTTGATTGCAACCGCTCTACTCAACATTACTTATTTCGCTAAAAAAAGAAAAGAAAACTAGTGGTGTGCAAATGTGTGTGCCCCGTACGGGGCACAAACAAAACTTCCTGATTTGGTATTCCAGCACAGCATAAGAACGCAACCATGGTGATGAGCAAACTCAACAGTCATATCAATAATTGAACTGGCAACTAATAATTACTGCATGCTATCGATTCAGTTGGATTTTTAAGCCCCATGCAAATATTCAACTGAGATTCGTCCGCATAGTTATCCTTCCTATCTCTGTACTTTCTTAATAATCACACTCTTTGACATCATTCCCGCAATTGTGGACATATCCAATTGCCAAGTATATTCCAGTTCAACTTGCAATATGTTCTAACCTATATTGAAAAATGTCACATTGAATGTGCATTTTTGTATAAAGAACAACCCTGGTGATATGCATTGTTCCCGTATGTTAAATTGCTCAGACAACCATACCTCCTTAATTATGCAAATTATGGAAAAAAGTCATTAGATATAAAAGGTGTATTTTCATGGAAGGAATAGTTCTCTCTTTGGAAGTTCCCCGATAACTTTAATATTTTACTCAGTGCGACAGTATAAACGATTACACAGAGAATTGTACAGAGTACAATTGTTAATAAGCCTGCATATACGGCGCGAATCCCATTCAAAGTGTAATCCGCTTGATTTTGCACGGAAACGCTTCGATTGGGACTGCCATGACAGCGCTGTGTTCATTCGTTCACTCATTACAGACATAATTGTTAAGACGGCCATACCTCCTTAATTATGCAAATTCTCAAAAAAAGTAATTCCACATAAAATACGTATTTTTATATGGGGAACAACTTTTCTTACATAAATTTTACACTAACTATAATAGTTTATGTAATAGAACATTATAAACAATTGGAATTGTTAATAACAATATATACTGCACGAATTTCACGCAAAATTTAATCAGCTCTAAGTTACATGGAAACGCTTCGAATGCGACCTTGAGAACTTCCATAACTTTATTCGTCCATGAGCAATCACCGCCTGACACTGATTGCATACATCTTTATTCAACTGGCCATACCTCCTTAATTATGCAAATTATGAAAAAAAGTCATTCTATATAATATGTGTATTTCTACATGTGGAATAACTTTTCTTATGGAATTTTCCCGCTAGCTCCAACCGTTCGTGCGGTAGAGCGTTATGAACAATGAAAATTGTTTATAACAATATATAGGCTGCACCGATTTTCTCCAAAATCTAATCAACTCTAAGTTACATGAAAACGCTTCGATTGCGATCTTTATAAGTTCGATGACGTTATTCGTTCATGTCTATTTTGACGCGCGAGTAATTGGAAAGCCGGTTGACATTGTTCAAATTGAATCGGTATGATTGAATGAGTGCGGAACAATGAGCGTGAACTTTTCTGACGAAATTATGTATCTTTTTACCACGAATAAATAATTATACTTGTTTGATAAATTTACTGACATGAATCCTTCACATATAATAGTTATATGATGAATTTTTCTTTCTATATGATGAAGATATTCTTTCTGAAAATAATTTTTTCCAAACTTATTTTTTCCGGAAATTATTATTTCATTAGTAATTTTTTCCAAAAATATTTTTTCCAAAATATTTTTTCCCAACTTATTTTGTGCGGTCACCGAATCGAAATAAACAAACTCGATTTCGGGGTGATTACAATAACTTTTCTATCGGGAAGTTAAAAATTTTAGAAAAAAAATTCCATCACCTTTTCGCAAGATCACTCGTTTACCAGAGTCTCTCAACGAACAACAGTCCTAGAATAGAAGACAAAATCAGGAATTTAAGGGTGCGACTACAATGTATTACGGTCACCTCGCCACCTTGTTATTGGACAATTTGCCTGCCCAATTAAACTGCCAAAAGATCGTTAGTCATGAAAATATTTGTACCTTTAATCACACTTGTCTACGCCATCGGCACTTCAGCACTCTAACGTTACAATCTCAGGGAGAGTGCAACCATCAACGTTGAGTGATCTTTCGCTCACCCTCAAACTCCTTTTAAGCAACTGGAAGTTCGATTGCCGTTGTAAAAGTCGCATCTCTCTTCTCCCAATTTTATTTTCATTCCTCCATTAAAAAAGGGCAGTAAATTGAGTAAATTTCGAATCGGAATCGTTCTCATTCCTCGAAACTTTCCGATTTGTGTGAGTGAGTGAGTGGGTGGGTACGTGAGCGGGTGGGTAGGTGGGTGTGTGAATGGGTGAGTGGGTGTATGAATGGGTGGGTGGGTCTGTGTATGTGTGTGTGGGTGGGTAGGTGAGTAGGTGGATGGGTAGTTGAGTGAGTGGATGGGTGGTTGAGTGGGTGAATGGGTTCGTAAGTGAGTGGGTGGGTAGCTAAGTGGGTGGGTGGGTAGCTAAGTGGGTGGGTGGGTAGCTAAGTGGGTGGGTGGGTAGCTAAGTGGGTGGGTGGGTAGCTAAGTGGGTGGGTGGGTAGGTAAGTGGGTGGGTCGGTAAATGAGTAGGCCCGTGGGTGAGTGAGTGGGTGGGTGAGTGGTTGCGAGGGGTAGATCTATGTGTGGGTGGATTAACTTTTCCACCTATAATCACGTTAAGAAATGACTAAAATATTAGTTTTGGACAATTTTTTTTTGGGTAAATCACGCCCCGGGAAAAGGACTTCCAGCATCCCGGAAATAGCCCACAATTGTAATCGCAAATTACTGAAAAAGATCTGGTAGCATTTCTGATGCATTTCACATCCACTTTGTGAATAGTCTGATGCGGAATTAATTCCAGCCCATTCCCTTTGGTTTCCAAGAGGTAGTATGGAAATAGCAGTGCATCCAGCGTGTACTAGCCGCGGGCATGAGGTGGACATTAACATGAAATAAGCGGACTTTAGGTGTCAGACACTCACGTATTTCGGGACACGCTAAATTACACATTAAGCGCGAATGCACGAGACTCCATAATTGGGTTTAGTCAAGTAATCGTATTGCTATATATGCATAATCCCATGTGGAGGTTAATCCGTCATTGCTCGCCCTATGAGCGCGACGCCGGCGGCCATCACTTTCGAGTGTCATTTTGTTCATTGACGAATATCTCAAAAGTGACGAGAGTTAGAAAAAAGTCCATGAGACACGTTTTGTAGAGAAGATTGAGCTCTACAAAAAAGTTTATATAAAGTTTTTTGTCAGTCCTCTAGATTCCGCTATATTGATCAAAAACCGAGGCGCGCTCATCAGCCGTCTCATCCCTTTACTACAGATTGGATTTTTTTTTTTTTGTGATAATTCCGTGATAAGAACTTTAGAAATTTAGTGGGGTGTCCCGTTAATCCCCATGAATCACGTATTCATCGCAATGTGTCACCCCAAGTTGACGAACTTTGATCCGATTACGTACATCGGACAATAAGGCCCATTAGCCTCTAGAGTTATGTCCCGGGTGTTATCCATCCCTCAATTTCGTGTTGCACAAGCACTGATAGCCCACCCATACCCACCCACTCACTGATCCTCAATTGCGGAGGCTGGGTGCGAAAGATGAAAGCTGCTTTAACTGGCATGTGGATTTTAGGCTTGAGAGGTCGCACAATGAGCGAAGTGCCGTGCTTTGTACATTTGTTTGTGTGGCTTGAAAATTGCATCAACCCTTCGATGAAGAAGAAAAAGACATATTTTGAGATTTTGGGGATTTTGAAAATGTTGGAAAGTTTTGAACTTTCGGAAAATGTTGCAAATTTCTGGAAAATTTTTGACAATTTTTGAAAATTTTTGAAAATTTTTTGAAAATTTTTGAAAATTTTTGAAAATTTTTGAAAATTTTTGAAAATTTTTGAAAATATTTCGAAATGTTTTGAAAATTTTTGAAAATATTTCGAAATGTTTTGAAAATTTTTGAAAATTTTTAAAAAATTTTGGAATCTTTTAAAAATTTTTGAAAATTTTTGAAAAGTTTTGAAAATTTTTGGAATTTTTTGCAAATTTTTGAAAATTTTGAAAATTTTTTGAAAATTTGAGAAATTTTGGAAGTTTTGGACGATTTGAAAATTTTGGAAATTTTGAAAATTTTGGAAATTTTAGAAATTTTGAAAATTTTAGAAATTTTCAAAATTTTGGAAGATTTGAAAATTTTGTAAATTTTGGAAAATGCGGAAATATTGGAAATTTTAAAAATTTTGGGAATTTTTGAAAATTTTGGAAAATTTTGAAGATTGGGAAAACTGAAAATTTTGAAAATTGGTGAAATTTTCGATTCATGTCACTTCGATGAAAAAGCTCAACCTTGCGATTGTTTCCTCGGTCCGAAGGTACTCTACCATTTTTGACCTCATCAAATACGCTCCCCTGTTCGACCCGAAAATTGCACCCAAAAGTAAAGAAAAATCATTTCGTCACATGAATACCTTAATGGATGCATACCGCGTTAAATAAAAGAGCAATTATTTGAGACAGGCGCCTACACCGTTTAACCTACAATTATACCGTGACGGCCCTGCAAATACGACAAACTCGATTAAAACCAAGCAGTGACACCTAGTCGGATGGTTTTAATTTTAAATGACGACTTGATCGATAATAGAAGCGAACTACCGTCAATTACGTGTAAACTGTCGCAATTATGCAACCGTCTAAAATAAAACGCAATGGTTTTTTTTTAAACGATTTCTGCGGGATAAATTTGACACTATACATGTCACACACACACACACACACACACACACACACACACACACACACATACATATATATATATATATATATATACGCACGCATACACACACTCACACACACACACAATTCCCAGCTCAGTAATTCCAGCCAACTCTAAAAAGTATCACATCCAGGGAAATTGTCGCAGTTTCATCAGCCGCTCCATGACAACCTGAAAATCCATCTTTTATGGGCGGTAACTCAGTTTGTATCGGCGGACATTTCGAAACAACGGAAGAAAATCAGACTGATTGGATCGCAATTGCTCTATCATAGAACTCGCGGATGGATTTTCAAGGTGATATGGAAAAATAAAGTCGACGAATTGCAAGGAGTGACCTGATAAACTGACTTGCGTCGAACCATTGGCAAAAAACTGGGGCTTGCCAAAAGTACAGTGCAGAAAATATTCCGGTGGTAAATATATCTGGTGTGTGTATGTGGGTAGGTGTGTAGGTGGGTGGGTCAATGGATGGGTCGGTGGGTGGCTGCGTGGATGGATGGGTGGGTGGGTGAGTGGGTGAGTGGGTGAGTGGGTGAGTGGGTAAGTGGGTGAGTGGGTAAGTGGGTGAGTGGGTGAGTGGGTAAGTGGGTAAGTGGGTGAGTGGGTGGGTAGGGGAGCGGGTGGGTGGATCGGTATGTGGATGAGTCATTCCGGTGGTAAATATATCGGGTGTGTGTATGTGGGTGGGTGGGTCGGTGGGTGGGTGCGTGGATGGATGGGTGGGTGGATGTATGGGTGGGTGTTTGCGTGGGTATGCGGATGGGTGTGTGGACGAGTGGGTGAATGAGTGAGTGGGTGGATGCGTGGAAGGATGGGTGGGTGGGTGGGCGTATGGGTGGCTGAGTGGGTGGGTGGAAGTGGAATTTTTGTTATCTACTCGTTTCAATTTTATGCTGTCGAAAATCAAAATGTTCAAAAATCTTCTGCTCCTCAAAATGGTCCACAAACACCTCTACACTAAGTGGGGGATAATCTCAAACTGTCAAAAAAACTTTCGCTATCAACGCCACCGTTTCACCCATTAAAGTTATGCTGATTACCATCAGCTATAACTATACATTGCCTCTAACCACACAAACACACATAAGCTAGTTAATTTCATTCTCATGTAAATTCAAATTGAAATTCCGAACACCAAAATTTCGCAATAATTTACAAATAGTTTGTAATTCTCTCCCGAAATACCAAGTATTTTGGTTGAATTCATGTACCACAAATGCAAATTATAAATAATTTCGTCTCTTGACATGCATGAAATTTTCTCTTTAATCGAATCTTTTTGAAATATGAGCGTGACTTGAGATTCAAAATTAAAATAACAGACATCTTGCATCAATAGTCGACAGATCCGCGGAAATCGCGGTCGATTATTGCGGTCCAGTATGTTCTATACAAAATGACAAAAAACAAAAATTGATTCACGTGTCTCCGCGCATAAATTAAATTTTCAGACGGTTCTTTCATGAGATCCAAGATTGAGATATTTTCTAAAAATACCAAAAACTAAAGGAAAGAACTAAAGAATTTTTCAATAGCTTTATTTTCTCTCAGGCTGTAGGCATTATTTATGAGATGGCTTTTTTTGAACATATATGTTGCTAAAATAATTCGGATGATACTGAATTGTGTATCAATTTATCGGCACTTTTGTTATGCAATTCAATGGAGAAATCATCGGAGTTCGTTGGATGTCTGACTAATTCTGGGCATTACTACTTTACCACTTACTCTAGTCTTTTTAAGTTCACGACAACACAAAAACCACAACATACAACATACAACATACAACATACAACATACAACATACAACATACAACATACAACATACAACATACAACATACAACATACAACATACAACATACAACATACAACATATAACATACAACATACAACAAACATCAAACATCAAACATCAAACATCAAACATCAAACATCAAACAACAAACAACAAACAACATACAACAAACAACATATACAACATACAACAAACAATGTACAACATACAACGTACAACGAACAACATACAACAAACAACGTACAGCAAACAACATACAACATACAACATACAACATACAACATACAACATACAACATACAACATACAACATACAACATACAACAAACAAACAACATACAACAAACAACATACAACATACAACATACAACAAACAACAAACAACAAACAACAAACAACAAACAACAAACAACATACAACAAACAACATACAACAAACAACATACAACAAACAACATACAACAAACAACATACAACAAACAACATACAACAAACAACAAACAACATACAACAAACAACATACAACAAACAACATACAACAAACAACATACAGCAAACAACATACAACAAACAACATACAACAAACAACATACAACAAACAACATACAACAAAAAAAATACAACATACAACATACAACATACAACATACAACATGCAGAGTGACACCCAGGCAAACACGCACACATCCATATTACCTCACTGTATTCCGAAGTTAAAGGACATCTGAAAAGGGACTGCAAAAGCGTAGAGCATCCTTAAGAAAACTCGCGTGTAGAATATATACGGGAATCTTGTGACGAATAAGACACAAACAAATTCATCAAAGCATACGGTCGTGACAAAGTGCATTGAGAAAGCACAAAAGGGTGATTTATGCAACCCGAATTAGCCGTTCCTCGTCAAAGACATATTCATCCTCTTTTCATCTCATGGTAATTAATTCAACGCCAAATTATGATGCAAAGGTATTAATTTAATTATGAATATGCAGCGGTATTTTTAGAGCCCAACCTCGTCGAACCAAAGAGTTGGTAATGTGAGAAAAAAGAGTGAGGAGTGAGAAAAGAGAAGATTTAGGGATTTTCATACAATTTTTGTCACAGTTATCTTTTTTTTCAAATGTCGAAATTTTTATGAGTTTTGCCAATTTTGATTTTTTTTTCTACTTTTAGCAACACTTGATATTTCCAATTTTTCATATTATTGAAACTCAAAAAATTTGGAACATTTCAAAAGTTACAAGGAAAAAAAAATTTTTGAAATTCTTAGAACGGGTCGATTTGTCAAATTTGTGACATTGACTTTGATTTGACTCTGATTCTGATTCTGACTCTGAATCTGATTCTGATTCTGAATCTGATTCTGACTCTGATTCTGACTCTGATTCTGACTCTGATTCTGACTCTGATTCTGACTCTGATTCTGACTCTGATTCTGACTCTGATTCTGACTCTGATTCTGACTCTGATTCTGACTCTGATTCTGACTCTGATGCTGATTCTGACTCTGACTCTGATTCTGACTCTGATTCTGACTCTGATTCTGACTCTGATTCTGACTCTGATTCTGACTCTGATTCTGACTCTGATTCTGACTCTGATTCTGACTCTGATTCTGACTCTGATTCTGATTCTGACTCTGATTCTGATTCTGACTCTGATTCTGATTCTCACTCTGACTCTGAATTTCACTCTGACTTAAACTCTGAATTTCACTCGGAATTTGACTCTGACTTCAACTCTGACTCTGATTCTGACTTTCACTTTGACTTTGACTCTGACTTTGACTTTGACTTTGACTTTAACTTTGACTTTGACTTTGACTTTGACTCTGACTCTGACTCTGACTCTGACTCTGACTCCGACTTTGACTTTGACGCTGCCTCTAACCCTGACGTTGACTCCGACAAGGATAAAAAGTAATCCATCTAATCTAGTATTTATCATGATATCATTCATCGAATAGCAATTTTCACGTACTTAGTGTTTTGCATAAAATTGTACGGCCAGCATACCAGGAACGTGATAAGACGAATAGCGAATTCACTCAGGTTGCGGCATAAACTTTGGATTGGCCACTAATTATTCGCTCGCGTGCTTACATTAATGCGTTTATGTGGGTGAACGTATCGGGGCGATTTGGTTCGTACCTTGACAGCTCTACAAAAGGATAAGACCATGCATTTCCGGTTGTGCTACATATGCCATTACAGGCGCATTGGAGATGTTGAATCTTTGGCAATGTAGGAAATACGCAAAAAAAATTTGTTTCTTCGGATTTATAAAAAATGTGAAAATTTTTGAATCTCCAAAATTTCGCAAGCGAACATGTTCCAAACGTCCGACGTTTTGTCGACGTATATAGTAAAAGTCCGCAACAACTAGTAGAAACATTGTGTGACCTGTGATTGGACGAGAAGCTAGAAGGATGATTGTGATTGGTTGAGGGTATTTGGGTCTAGGGTAAATACATTAGAAAGTAGTGGGCTACATGACGTCACAGAATTTGAGCGGGTGAAATTATAAGTTTCAAGATAGGCATCTGTCGACCATAAAGAAATAAACGCCCGATGTTTGCATTTTCAAGCTATTATTAGTTATTTATAAGTGATTTCCAGATTTTCCTGAGTGATTAACCCACAGAGGGTTTGGGTCCACTTGCCCATTACAAGGGATTATCGATACTAAGCCTACATGTAAACGACCGAAAACGTGAAATGAAAATAAAGACAAATTCAAAGAGCTTGGAGATTTGTGTTTGGTATGATCGACGCAGGGGGCCTCTAGTAATGAGAGGGCCTTTTCCTCAAGGGTCGTAAATCCTTCAGTATGCTGCAATTAGCACGTCAATAGTCCCAAACGGCTACTACGGAAAGTAAGCCGACGTAGCATGTAGGTGAGAACAATGGGATTGATGGGTAAACACAAATAATTATGTTCAACACACAATTCACCAAGAAACTGAGTTTTAATAACATATAAATAAAATAAAACACTTGACACCAACTTGAATTAACTGTTTCGATATAAAAATAATAGAATTCAAAACGACTAAAAGAGTCTGGATATGATTTAGATAGTTCAGAAAGAGCTAATGGTCTTTTCTCTTCGCGATCTCGGTGGTAACTAACTGCCTTCTTAGTTTTAGAGAAAAACGAGGAACAAGTCTCATCTTGAAGAAGTGAGGGTAAGTCAAATCCAATTGGTGGAAAACTCAAAATTTTCCTAGGCCGAAGGCGTGGTTTAAAAATACGTTAAACTGTAGGAGGATCAATTTTTTGCTCTCCAGAAACTTTCCAATTTTTTTGGAAGTGAAGGGAACAAGGGTTGCTTGTTGCATTTTACGACTTGCACATGTGGTACTAGAGTTGAGTGCTAACGGTTTTTGGGACTCTTCCTTCTATTGTGAAGAGTTGAAATTTGACGAAAAGAAAATTTCGAGTGAGGAACAGAGCGTGATGTTGTCCGAAAATTCTTGACATATTTATAATTATTTATGACCTCGTGAGAAACCAAAATTTTGAAATTCTCACATATTTCTCGGTCCTGATACCGAACAATTTGTCTGTCATTAAGTAATAAACTTGTTGTTATATTCAACGATTTTCTGGAGTTTTCATAGGGATTTAATCGTGGAAAAGGTTTTCCAAAGAAGGCAATTAAATTTAGATATTTACGCGCGCTACTCGCAGATTTGCTTAAGACTCCTATTTTTTTAATGACCCTAAATCCAAAGTGCTCCTGAGACAACAAAATACTAAAATTTTAAAACTCCACAGAACTTTGAAAAATATTTTAGGTGTCTTGTAATTTTCAAAAATAGTCTGTTTCTTCGAAAATCTAGGGTTTTTCCAAATTTCGAAATATTGAATGAAACAACCCATTTCCGCGACGGAACAATGGGGAGCAAGCGCGAGATACTGAGCCGGAGACTAATACAGTTTACAATTTCTTTTTAGAGTCGCTGAACTCTCGTCGCTCTCCTTCCAATGAAGTGTCACTTCTGTCACGTAATCCTCTATGCACGGAATTGTTTTTCAAAGGTACATGATAACAGCATCCACGTCCAAATGGACCACTGACATGCGCATACAGACACACTATGGCAACAATGTGCGTTTTGGGGCTTTCGGAAACTTTCACAGAGTTATCTAATGGAGGTGGAAACACTCTGTTGTGCCTTCGGAATGCTCAATGAGTTTTCAGTTTTCCCAAATTTTCACATGTGAGGAATTGCATGGGTTTTACCTAAAGTTGTTTATGCCCGTGAATTATTAACTCTATGCAGGGTCACTGAAGTTTTACAATTTGCCTCGTGCATGTTATTCCATTTTTTGTACCTGTTTGGTTTTGTTATCTAATTGTGTGTAACAACATATTAATGTAGAATCTTTAGTAATATAATAAACTTGGAAAGTTTACAGTTTTCAAACATTGTAAAATAATTCAGCATTTTGAAAATTTCAGAAATTCCAGATATGTGGTATCGAAAATTTGTGGGTTCATGTCTAGGCATTGGACGAAATACGCTCGACCCGTAGACATTCAGACAATAGTAAGATGGATTCATTATAGTGACATTTAGTATTCCTAGAATTTAGTATTCATTAGTTGTAAACCCTTGAGCGACGCTCGACAATGACGCACTCGTTGCACGTCATTCCTGTATACTAGTAATATGGAGTAGCCCGTGGTCTGTGGGTGCCCATGACGTAGGCGTTGCGTGATCACTTGCGTGCACACGTTGCCAATAAGGGCCCTATGCAAAGAGCCGATGGGCTGATGGGTCTGTGTAGTTGGAGTGGGAGAAATCGAGTGTCCGCCAGGGGTAATTTTGGGAATAGAAAAATTTAGATCTAACGCGGATGTCCTTGACGAAGGTACTTGACTTTATAGACGATTGACGAAGACCTCACTAGAGGCACTAAACCTATTGTAAATTGTGCACGAAGGATTTGTTCGAGTGTTTCATCTCAGACAGTTCATTCTGTTCCCTGTATTTTGTTCATCTATTATTAAAGTAAAGTTAAACTTACAAACTGTTCTATCTTTTAAAAAGTATCCCAAAGATATTTGAAAAAACTCGGATAATTTTGAAAAGAAAGTCAAACATTTTGAACTTTACGTTAGCTCCAAAATTTTGAAAATTTCCAAAATTTTCGAAATTCCCAAGAGTACCAAAATTTTCGAAATTTCTAACGATTTCCAAACATTCTAAAATTTCCAGAATTTTCAAAATTTCCAAAATCTCCAAAACTCCCAAAAGTTTCTAAATTTCCAAGATTACCAAAATTGCCAGAATTTTCCAAATTTTCAGAATTCCCGAAATTTTCAAAAAATCCTCAAATTTCCAGAATTTCCAAAATGTCCAAAATTTCCAAAATCTCCGAAATTCCCAAAAGTTCCAAAATTGCCTACATTTCCAGACTTTCTAAAATTTCCAAAAATCGCCATAATTTCCAAAATTTCAAAAATTACCAAAAATTACCAGAATTACTAAAAAAATCAAAAATTTTCAAAATTTTCAATTCATTCCGTCGCAAAATTTCCAACTGCCTGACCATCTGTTAATTAAAATCCCACCTCATCAAAAGCCCCCTTCCTCCAACAATTTTTTCCCCTAAGTTACATAAGTGATTGCCAAGACTTGGTTAAAAAAAAAGGATCCATTCACGTGTCACAATTTTTTGCGCGTAAGTTTCTGAGCAGCAGGTTGCATGGCCCCTTCGTTGAATAAAGATACCCGGAAAGTGCATTCCCCAGCCTTGAAAACTTTCAAGAAAAATAAGAGTATCTGAGAGTAACGGAAAATTGTTTCTCAACTCACGATGTAGAGGCGTAAATTCAAGCAATAGCTTCAGTTTAGTAGTGGATGTCGTTCGTATTTCAGATGACATATTTTCTTTCAACATTTCTTTTTTTTCACGGATAAAATGGATTCATCGCTCTCGTCACATTCTTTTGATGCTTTCAGTACCACATCAAGTCTGATGCGGAGTACAATTCCCGATTTTCGCTTAACATATTTCTTGGATAAAACGACTTCTATCCAATGGAATTGAATGAAATTTTTGTGGATGTTAAAGGAGCGTATGCCGAAGCACTCCTAAAATTCCGATTATTTTCTGACGTTTAGCAATGAAGAAAAAAATTCACAAATTTGAGCGTTTCCATTCACTTTTGCCTGGCAAACGTAGGTCACTCCTACTCGGACGCGAAATTCGATATGACATTGACTTTTGAATATACTTGGATGAAATTTTTAGGGATGTTAGAGGAGAGTATGCTTCAGCCACCCTAAAAATTTGATAATTTTCTGACGTTTTCTTAGTCACTTTCTGCCCAGTTGAGTCAACTTGACTCATGTCGAGTCACATCGTGCCACCACATGTTTCTATGGCTCGTAATGGGTCAGCACCATGCTTCCTGTGGCAGATAGCCCGGGAAATTTAAACTCAGTTGCAGTTACATTGTACTCGTCTCCAAAATTCATCTCACCCTCTTTTCAACTGGGAAAATGCAGCTTTTTTAATTTCGCCTCCAGAAATCGTCAGACTTCTATGCGCAACATGCAATAAACCTTATGTCACTAACTCCATTTTTTTTATGGGAAAATAGAATGTATTATGGTATGAAGGGAGGCCGTTGAAAGCAACTACTTGGTACAATTGGATAATCCAGAGTGTGACAGCTCAATTGCCGAGAAATTCTCCCGAATATTTCATTTTTCTGGGCGTCAGGGCGGGGAAAAATGCGAAAATACCGTGAGAAAATGAGGAATGGGGGGGAGGGGGTCAAATGTCAGCCACCGTCTATTGTTGAATTTTCTCTCCCATTTTCACTACTCTTATTTTGTATTTTTTTTTTGGCCCGACATTCTTCGTTTAGACGTCATAACCGCAGAAACTCTTTCCATAATTTGAAGGGTTACATAGCATGGGGAATGCAATAATTTGATGGTACTGAGTGTGATTTGAAGTCATTCGAGTAATTTGAATCTTTTCAGCCATATGAGTCAATGAGTCATTTGAATCAATGAGTTCTTTAAATCAACGAGTCTTTTGAGCCAATGAGTCATTTGAGTCAATGAGTTCTTTGAATCAACCAGTCCTTTGAGTCAATGAGTCCTTTGAGTCAATGAGTCCTTTGAGTCAATGAGTCCTTTGAGTCAATGAGTCCTTTGAGTCAATGAGTCCGTTGAGTCAATGAGTCCTTTGAGTCAATGAGTCCTTTGAGTCAATGAGTCCTTTGAGTCAATGAGTCCTTTGAGTCAATGAGTCCTTTGAGTCAATAAGTCCTTTGAGTCAATAAGTCCTTTGAGTCAATGAGTCCTTTGAGTCAATGAGTCCTTTAAGTCAATGAGTCCTTTGAATCAATGAGCCCTTTCAGTCAATGAGTTCGTTGAGTCAAAGAGTCCTGTCAGTCAACGAATCCTTTGAGTCAATGAGTCCTTTGAGTCAATGAGTCCTTTGAGTCAATGAGTCCTTTGAGTCAATGAGTCCTTTGAGTCAATGAGTCCTTTGAGTCAATGAGTCCTTTGAGTCAATGAGTCCTTTGAGTCAATGAGTCCTTTGAGTCAATGAGTCCTTTGAGTCAATGAGTCCTTTGAGTCAATGAGTCCTTTGAGTCAATGAGTCCTTTGAGTCAATGAGTCCTTTGAGTCAATGAGTCCTTTGAGTCAATGAGTCCTTTGAGTCAATGAGTCCTTTGAGTCAATGAGTCCTTTGAGTCAATGAGTCCTTTGAGTCAATGAGTCCTTTGAGTCAATGAGTCCTTTGAGTCAATGAGTCCTTTGAGTCAATGAGTCCTCTGAGTCAATGAGTCCTTTGAGTCAATGAGTCCTTTGAGTCAATGAGTCCTTTGAGTCAATGAGTCATTTGAGTCAATGAGTCATTTGAGTCAATGCGTCGTTTGAGTCAATGAGTCATTTGAGTCAATGAGTCCTTTGAATCAATCAGTCCTTTGAGTCAATGAGTTCTTTGAATCAATCAGTCTTTTGAGTCAATGAGACCATGAGCCCTTTGAGTCAATGGGAGTCATTCAACACCTCTAAATCGTGTAATTTAACGACCTAATGAGATGTTCACACTACCAGAGAGGAATCATTTTCCCCATTTAATTCGTAGTATGATTCTATCTGACTCATGTGACTGAGTTGACTATTTTCGAGTCACTCAAGTGACTCGACTGCCCGTGAGTCATTTTGAATCATACATTTAGTTGTTAGTGGTTCGACAGGGAGTGCAACTACAACGTGCGTGAATGGGTGAGTGGCTGGGTGGGGGGGGGGGGCGTATGGGTGGGTGGGTGAGTGGGCGTGTAGGTGAGTCAGCGTGTGGGAGAGTGGGTGTGTGGGAGAGTGGGTGTGTGGGAGAGTGGGTGTGTAGGAGAGCGGATGGGTGTGTGGGCAGATGGGTGTGTGGGTGGGTGGACATGTAATTTACCTAGTTAGTAATTACATTTAGGGCAACTTTGGCCGAATTCTGATTTCATGGATTTCAATATAATGATAAATAACGCCATTCAGCGTCCCTGATCTATTGTTAAATCTGTGACCTCTATTTTCACCACTTTTTTTTGCCCCAACATATCTATATTCTTTTCTTCGTTTCATTTACACGTGACTACCGCAGAAGCGCTGATACTCGAAAACCTCTGAGCGACCTACGTGCGCACGCGAATGGAATAAGGGATGAAGGCATCGAATACGCGTTGGAAATAAATTATTTAAGGTTGCGGATGATATCTGCGTCTAAGTGTGTATCAATGTTGCATAATTAAATGCAATTATGAAACATTGGAAATTTATTATGATGGGAGGTATTCAAATTTTGAGAATTTTTCGAAATTGAAGAAAAAAATGGGGAAGCTGTGACGATATATCAGAAATTGTGAAATTTGTTGGTCCACCTCACCAATTTGATTTTTGACCTTAAAAGAAGTTTGAAAATTTCATAAAATTAGGATGAATTGAGTTTTGAAATTTTGATAATTATGAATATTTTAACGATTCTCCAAGTGGGATCTCGATATGACTTGAATTTCGATAATTATGAGTCATTAAAGTCATGAGTCATTTGAGTCACTCAAGTCATTCAAATCACTCAAGTCCCTCAAGCCACTCAAGTCATGCAAGTCACTCAACTCATTCAAGTCATTCAAGTCACTTAAGTCAGTCAAGTCACTCAAGTCACTTAAGTCACTCAAGTCATGCAAGTCACTCAAGTGACTCAAGTCATTCATGTCACTTAAGTCATTCAAGTCACTCAACTCCCTTAAGTCATTCAAATCACTCAAGGCACTCAAGTCATTGAAGCCACTCAAGTTATTCGAGTTATTCAAGTCACTTAAGTCATTCAAATCACTCAAGTCATTCAAGTCATTTAAGTCATGCAAGTCACTCATGTCTTTCAAATTATTGGAAGCATTCAATAACGCATTTGAGTCATTAGGTTGTACTATCAGTCCTTTGAGTCAGTTAGACTCCGTCATTACCTTTCATTAGGAGCCTTTTGCGTCAGTCGTACTCAGTCTTTACGTTTCATTATGAGTCTTTTGAGTCAGTCATTACGTTTCAATATATATGACCCAATGATTCTTTTAAGCCGTTGGAAACACCCTTTCGCTCTGGCATGCGACTGATAATGAGTAATGTTGAGTCATTTGAGTGACTCAAGGTCCTTGGACTAGCTATTTAAGTCAGTTCCTGATTCGGTATCATTCCAGTCATATCGCTGAAAGTGTTGTCAATAGGAGTGCACTGAGTTATGTTGAGTCATTCACATAACTTGGAGGATAGCCATAACGTGAACGACATTCATCAATTCAACCGAAGTAGTTGACAAAATTATATCATTTGAGTCATTTCGAGTCATTCATGACTCGACTCATTTCGAGTCGTTTGACTTGATTTCTTTTCACTCATGTTAGTTCCGTCTTTGGGGCCATCAAGGCAATGACTATTTGAGAGATTTGAGTGACTAAACTCATCCAAATGATTTTGACTTTTAATTTGAGTCATACGACTCACCTTGAGTCATTCCAGATATTTCTGTCTTTAACGAAGGGATTTTGAACTCAACAACTGGAATACCGTAAGTTATGTTGAGTTATTCGGCGGATTCGACTCATGTTGAGTCATTCCAGTCAACCGAGTCACTTTGAGTCATCGAGTGACTTGGCTAACTTTGAACCGTAACAGCGACCAATTTAGTCGGAATTTTGACGAATTGACTTGAGTCATTGGGAGTCGTTGGAGGAAGTTGACTCGCTTTGAGTCGTTGGACTCAGAAGTTCGGGAACAATGGAGCAATGTTGGAGGCTATGTTTTCCTTGACAATCTTGGACTATAAAGACCGAATTTTTTTTTGGTATTTCGAGGGGATTAAATTGCTCACAGAGGGAATACGCAATTAGAAAATACCACCATTTATGACAAGCTTTCACGTGTCTGTATGCAACATGATGTATGAGTGTCCTCACGTGAAAAAAATTGGAATTTGTTGGAGCAGGTGAGCAGATAACGACTGAACAGTAAACTAGGGAGTCGTAAAGTCGAGTCGTTGACCGGCTTAGCTCATAAGTCTTACATATAGTGGCATAATAGAGGTCGTAAAGATTAATGGTAATGAAAAACGGAAAACGGCATTCTTCCGTTTTTTGCTTTTTTCCCAGATTTTTGGATTTCTGGAAATTTTGAAATTTTGAAAGTTTAAAATTTTGGGAACATATTCGAAGTTTTTTAGGGATTTTTTTCTTTGGAATGTTTGAAATTTTTGAGTTCTTTGGAAATTTTAGGAATTTGAAAAATTTGCAAAAGTTCCAAAATTTCCAATAATTTCAAAAATTTTTTAAATTTCAAAAATTTCAAAAATTTCAAAAATTTCAAAAGATTCAAAAATTTCAAAAATTTCAAAAATTACAAAAATTTCAAAAATTTCAAAAATTTCAAAAATTTCAAAAATTTCAAAAATTTCAAAAATTTCAAAAATTTCAACAATTTCAAAAATTTCAAAAATTTTGAAGATTTCAAAAATTTCAAAAATTTCAAAAATTCCAAAAATTTTAAAAATTTCAAAAATTTGAGAAATTTTAAAAATTTCAAAAATTTCAAAAATTTCAAAAATTGCAAAAATTTCAAAAATTTCAAAAATTTCAAAAATTTCAAAAATTTCAAAAATTTCAAAAATTTCAAAAATTTCAAAAATTTTAAAAATTTCAAAAATTTCAAAAATTTCAAAAATTTCAAAAGATTCAAAAATTTCAAAAATTTCAAAAATTTCAAAAATTTCAAAAATTTCAAAAATTTCAAAAATTTCAAAAATTTTAAAAATTTCAAAAATTTCAAAAATTTCAAAAATTTTAAAGATTTCACCGATTCCAAAAATTTCAAAAATTTCAAAATTTCAAAAAATTTCAAAAATTTCAAAAATTTTAAAAATTTTGAAGATTTCAAAAATTTCAAAAATTTCAAAAATTCCAAAAATTTTAAAAATTTCAAAAATTTCAGAAATTTCAAAAATTTCAAAAATTTCAAAAATTTCAAAAATTGCAAAAATTTCAAAAATTTCAAAAATTTCAAAAATTTCAAAAATTTCAAAAATTTCCAAAATTTCCAAAATTTCCAAAATTTCCAAAATTTCAAAAATTTCAAAAATTTCAAAAATTTCAAAAATTTCAAAAATTTCCAAAATTTCCAAAATTTCAAAAATTTCAAAAATTTCAAAAATTTCAAAAATTTCAAAAATTTCAAAAGATTCCACAAATTTCGAGAATCTAAAAAATTTCAGAAGTTTCAAAAAGGGCAAAAGTTTCCAAGAATTCCATTGACAATATTTTTGAAATGTCCAAACTTCCAACGCTCCCAAAACCCTTCCAAAATTTCGATATTTGCATAGCTGCAAAAATCTAAAAAAAAAATCCCATTCACTTTTGAGCAAGTGCGAAATTTCAATATTTCCGAAACTTACCTCCGAAAAATGTGAAATTTTCCAAGACGGAATACATGAATTAGCTCTCTAAGTTGGGTGAATTTGCGTGCCCCATTCCCATGAGAAATTTCTCTTGTCAAATTTCAATGCATACGTCATAACTGTTGGCCGCAGTGTGAAATGCGAGACAGGGACATGCTTTCTGCGCAAACTTTTGCCCACAAAGTTGCCCCCTGAAAAAATCGTACAAAGGAGATGGTTGGGCTGAATTCAAATATAGGAAAAGCCATTCTGCCAAATGTTCGCTATATATTAACCCCTTTATTCCGCCTCTTTCACTCGCTTATTCTTCTTCATTTTATTCCACAATAAAATCACCATTTTCTTCTATTTTTCGTCACGTTTTCCATTCATCGGTTATGTCTAAATGACACAGAATATTCTGTTCAATCGGACCAAATTGAAACATTAAACGACAGTCGACTTTTCGCACGCTGAGTCCCTCATGCCACCACTCGACAATGCTACTGAAGATCAATTTTTATGGCCGCATTCCGTGAGCGGAATAAAAGAATTATCAAAGAAATTGGCTATGCTCGGAAATTATAGGCCCAAGATGAAAGCTCTCTGGTCGCTCGCCATCGGAAATTGAAAAAAATATCTACCGTTTCTCATGATTTCAGACATTTAGATAATTTTCAATTTTTACTAATTTTTGGCATTTTTTTTTCGCAAATTTTTAACTTTCCCAAATTTTCCAAACTTTCCGAATTTGTGAAATTTTCCGAATTTTTCCAAAATTTCCGATTTTTTCCAAATTTTCAAAATTTTTAAAATTTTCAAAATTTTCAAAATTTTCAAAATTTTCAAAATTTTCAAAATTTTCAAAATTTTCAAAATTTTCAAAATTTTCAAAATTTTCAAAATTTTCAAAATTTTCAAAATTTTCAAAATTTTCAAAATTTTCAAAATTTTCAAAATTTTCAAAATTTTCAAAATTTTCAAAATTTTCGAAGTTTTCACAATTTTCAAAATTTTTAAAAAGTCCAAAATTTTCAACAATTTGCAAAATTTGCAAAATTTGCAAAATTTGCGAAATTTTGAAAATTTCCAAAATTTTTTGGTTTCTATTTCGAAATATCCAATTTTGTTCTAATCTCTAATTTTTTCAATTTGTTCTAATAAAATTTATAATTTTAGCCCCTAATCGAAATATATAGCTTTCAAGATTTTCAGATTTTTTTGTTTTATTTATTCAAAGTGCTGAAATCTATAAATGAGATTTATGTACACTGTCAGTTACAAGTATAATATTGAGAATGTTTACAATCTCGTTCATAACAATATTCTGGCAAACAGTAGTCTGGCTTACACGTTAATTTTACAATCTGTTAAAAATTTACATATTTCTTCGATATATTTGTGGTCAGCTGCTTCGGCAAATTTTTGTGTTGTGTAGGGGGGAGAGCACGTTGACTTTTTTAGATTAGTTAACAATCTGCTCCGTTGCTCATCGAGATTCGTGCAGTGCCACAAAACATGATCGAAGTCTTGCACTTCCGCCCCACAACAACAACTCGGATCACTAATAATTCCAATTCTGTGCAGAGGGGCTCCAAGGTGGTAGTGATTTGCTCTGATGCGATTTACACTTACGATACACTCTCTAGATAATTTACAATTTTTGTACCAGGGATACTGTGAATTTCTATGATACCTTTCAAAGAATCTAGCTCCCTTCTTCTTGTTATTATTATTCGAAGAATTTTTAGAATTCTCACAATTTTCCAAATTCTGCACATTTTCCAAATTGTCCAAACTTTTCAAATTTTCCAAATTTTCCAAATTTTCTAAACTTTTCAGAATCCTCAAAATTGGAAAATTTTCCAAACTTTTCGAAATTTTCAAAATTTTCTGAAGGTTCAAAATTATCAAAATTTCTTAAATTTTCCAAAAATGTTCCAAAAAACTCTCAGAACACCTAAAAATATCAAAATACTGAGAAGGTCAAATTTTCAAGCGTTTAAAATATCTCCAAAAATTCAGAAGCTTAACAGTTTTCTGTTCAGCACTAGAAATTACGATGTTCAATAGTGCAGAATAATCCGCTGATTTACAAGGTAATAATTCCCCTTTTTCTGGAAAATGCGAGGCAAATGTTCCTTTCCGCATAGCATTAATCTCTATAACCACTACTTGCAAGATTTATAGGCTAATCCGGTCAGCATACAGCGTTATAACCTACGTGTGCGGCCATAATTTTTCCAAATTTGGAAATAAAAATAATCGAAATCTTTAGAATTGAACAAGAAAAATTATTCCACATTTTAAAATTACCGAAATATTTTCACAGTTTAAAAGTTAAAAAATTCTAGAAATTTTCAAAAATTTTCAAAATTTTCAAAATTTTCAAAACTTTCAAAATTTGCAAAATTTTCGAAATTTCCAAAATTTTTAAAATTTTCAGAATTTTTAAAATTTTCAAAACTTTCAAAATTTTCAAAATTTTCAAAATTTTCAAAATTTTCGAAACTTTCACAGTTTTCAAAATTTTCAAAATTTTCGAAATTGTCAAAATTTCCAAACTTTCAAGAAACCCAAAATAACCAGCCAAAAATTTGCACACCGACAATATTGATTCGTAATGATTTTTACAAATAGCCACTAATCTCCCGGCGGTAGCCGCAGCGCCCCTGTCAATTAATCAGCCAGATTAATTTCTCACTTTTTCGATATTCCCAATCTCCCGATCAAGGGATTAGCGGCGACTGCGATTGGCGCCTTTTGTCCTCCAAGATAATTTCAATGTGGTTACTCGGTAATGAAATGAATTACGTTTTCATTATGAATTGTTTGTTCTGAGTGATAATGGGCGTGCATCAATGGAAATAATTAGGCGGGATAATTTGAGTGGGGGTGGTGGGGCACTAAGGGGAGGGGGAGGGGTCGAAAGGGGAGGAGGATGAGGGTGGGAGGGGGAGGGGTCGGAAGGGGAGGAGGCGGGTGGGAGGGGGAGGCGTCGGAAGGAGATGAGGAGGGGCGGGAGGGGGAGGGGTTAGGAAGGCCAAGAGGGGGGGGGTTAAGGAGGGCGAGAGGGGGAGGGGTTAGGAAGGGTGGAAGGGATCCGAAAGGTAGATAGAGGGACGGGAAGGGTGGAAGGGGAGGGATGGGAGGGGGATTAATTTTCCTGAAATTGAGTGAGCTTTCACCAGCGTTGCGATTGTTGGACATTTTTTCACTGGACAAACCCGCATTGATGAATATGTATGCTTACACGTGAGCGTATGAGGGCTCTCCTCGATTTTAAGAGAAAATTTGTGAGTTTTAAAAGCAGACAACTGCAAATATTGAATGTAAAATACCATTATCTCTTCTCCGACATAAATGTTTGCATTTCCGATGATCTCCAGTTTTTCTAAAGCTACTCACGAACCATTTCCAGTGATTCCGTGCCATTTACAAGAGTTGTGAGTCATTCGGAGCTAGTTCGAGGAGTTCTGAGCAATCTTGAGCCCCTTCCAAAGGCTTCTGAGTGATCTTCAACTCTTTCACAGCACTCTCAGTCAGCTTGGGCTAGGTCATAGTGTTCGGAATGAGCAATTTCGGAGCATTCTAAGTCATCTTGAGCGGTTTTAGAGCCTTATGAGTGATCTTGAGCGAGTTCGAAGGAGTCAGCGGGTTTGGAGTTGTTTCAGATCAGTTCAATGGAGCTCTAACAATTTAGGACGGATTTTGACGCAATATGTGTGTGTGTGTTTGCCATTCATAGTATTCTATATGAGCTAGTTTAGATCATTCTGAGGCATCTTGAGCCATTTTAGAGCGTTATGAGTAATTTTGAGCGAGTTCACAGAGTTCAGCGGGTTTGGAGTTATTTTGGATCATTGCAATGAACTTCCAAGTATTTCGGACTTTCCTCGACAAGATGTGTGTGTGGGTGGGTGTGGATGCAGATGGGTGGGTGCCTTTGGATGTATGTGAGTGGGTGGGCGGGGATGTATGTGGGTGAGTGTAGGAGGGTGGGTGTGTGTGGGAGGGTGGGTGAGTGTGGGAGGGTGGGTGTGTGTGGGAGAGTGGGTGGGTGGGTGAATCAGTGGGTGGATCAGTGGGTAGGTGGGTGTATCAGTGGGTGGGTGGGTGGATCAGTGGGTGGGTGGGTGGACGGGGTGGGGGTGGGTGGGCGGGTGGGTGGGCGGGTGGGTGGGCGGGTGGGTGACCGGGTGGGTGGGAGTGGATGTATGTGGGAATTTTCGGATAATCAATAATGCCGCAAATTGGAATGGCCTACCTGTTCATTTGGATATTTGAAAATTCACTCACCGAAAAAGCAGAAGAAGAACACGATGGAGTAGAGCGTAATGAATACAACCCTGATATCAATTCTGTCGAAAATGTACTCCTCGTTGATAGTTGCATTGGCCTCCAATCTCCATGTTTCGTTGTTGACATTAGTGATGTTCCCATGACTGCTCTCCATCTCACTACCCGGAAACATTCTGCGAAGTAAAAAGTCGTTCAATCTCATTCCTTTTCTTTCCCGTTCCATCTCAATTTTTTTTTTCCTTTATCTATTGAGTGGGTTCGTCCCAGGTACGTGTTTCTAAGCAGTCGAAAACTCGTTCCTGAAATGGACTCTACCAGATGTAAAGTTACCCGAGGTACTTTCCATTCTACATACTGTTCAGGATTCAAATAGAGCATGGCAGACGAATGGCGGATGAAAATCATGCCAATGCTACTTGACATCTTTCTACGTGTGCTGTGCGTGAGTGTATGTGGGTGTGTGTGCGTGTGTGTCGGAGGTGTATCATCGCGACAACTATGAACTACTTGATGGTTCCGAAGAGAGCATTATCAATTAAAGTGAATTATTTATTCAACCGATGGTTATAGAGAAATTTGTATTTCATGTGTTTTGTAGGAAATTTAAGGCTACAATTAAAAGTCTTTGGGCATTTTTCTCTAGAATATGGCATTCTTGACTTTTATTGTAGGTTAGAATATCCTTTTTTTTTATTTTGAGAGTATTTTTCTTATTGAATTAAATTTTTCAAAATGTGCAAATTTTCCAAAGTGCTTGAAATTTTTGAAATTTTCCAAATTTTCCAAATTTAAAAAAATCTCCAAATTTCCAAAAATTTCCCGAAATTTCCAAATTTTCCGAAATTTCCAAAATTTCCAAATAGTCCAAAATTTCCGAATTTGCCAAAGTTTCCAAGTTTTCCGAATTTTTGCAATGTCCAAAAATTTCCCAAACTTTTCAAATTTCCTAATTTACCGAATTTTTCCAATTTCCCAAATTTGTGAAATTTTCCAAATTTTTCCAAATTTGACCAAATTTTGAAAAATTTTCAGTGTGTCAAAATTCATTGAATTTTGATAAATTGCTTTTACACTTAGCATACGTTATACTTAATTACGGTGATAGGGATGGCTTAAAGACAATCAGTTAAGAACTTTAATCTGACAGCGCATTACGCTAAATTATCCTACGTGTGAGGTTAGGAGCTTGAATAAGCGAGGAATTGTTGTGGCCAAGTTTCCCGCCAAAAGTTTAGTTTTCCTGGAGGTTCTTGGGTTGTCATTCACTGGTTCTTACGGACTACACAATCGGGCATTTAAAGTTTTGAAAGTTTTGAAAGTTTTGAAAGTTTTGGAAATTTATGGAAATTTTTGGAAGTTTTTGGAATTTTTTGGAAATTTTTGGAAATTTTGCAACTTTTAGAAATTTTGGCAATTTTGGGATTTCTGGAAATTTTTGGCAATTTTGTAAATTTTTGGAAGATTTGGAAGTTGTTGGAAATTTTGGAAATTTTCAGAAATTTTGGAAATTTCGGAATTTTTTGCAATTTTTTGCAATTTTTTAAGTTCGGGAGATGCGGGTATTTTGAAAATTTTGGACATTTCGAAAATTGTGGAAATTTTTGAAAGATTTGGAATTTTTTAGAAATTTTGGGATTTCTGGAGATTCTTGGGAATTTTGGAAATTTTTGGAAGATTTGGAAGTTTTTGAAAATTTTGGAAATTTTCAGAAATTTTGGAAATTTTCAGAAATTTTGGAAATTTTCAGAAATTTTGGAAATTTTCAGAAATTTTGGAAATTTTTGAATTTTCTGCAATTTTTGAACTTTGGGAGATTACGGGTTTTTGAAAATTTTAGACATTTTGGAAATTCTGGAAATTTTTGGAAATTTTTGGAAATTTTTGGAAATTTTTGGAAATTTTTGGAAGTTTTTGGAAGATTTGGAAATTTTGGAGTTTTTTATAAGTTTTTGACATTTTTGGAAATTTTGAAAATTTCAAAACGTTCAAAATCCTGGGAATGCCCAAAAATTCTAAAATCCCCAAAAATCCCGGAAATCCCCAAAATCCCCCTTAAATTCTCGAAATTTCCGAAGTGTTTCAAATCCCCAACCAGTTACAATTTTCCAAACCTCGTCAAATATGTCACAGTGGTGAAAGGTTGAATGTGATTTTTCGATACGACACATCAGCCTTAATTTAGCAGGTAAGGAGGTTGATTGGAGTGCGTGCCCCGCTAATTTCTCCCAGGTGTCAAGTTACGGATTTGCACACGCGACAAATTATTGTGGCAAATTTACCGGACAAAAACGGATAATTTGTCGGGTAGCGCGTGATAGTATCTGTGTCCGCGGTATCCGCGATACTGCGAGCGCGATAACAGGAGTTACACGAATGATTTCATTTCCCCATAAAAATTTTCAATTCATTGAGGCACATGGGATCGCGATAAATCGCTCGGCTTTATCAATACATCGTAAATTCAATTTTGTGGCCTAATAGTTTGTTCAGGGCGAGTAATTCATTGTCGTAGTATCTATGCGTGTCAACTTTGGGTCTTAGCGCACCATTCCACAAATTTTATAGTCCCTGAAATTCCTCGTGGAAAAAACATTTAATGATCGTTGAACAGTCCAAACTTTAGGTAATAAATTTTTTTCAAAATTTTGTGACATTTTCGAAAATTACGATAATTGCAAAAATTTGATAGTTGGATTTTTTTCGAACAAATCGTGCGAATTTTTGGAAATTTTCGGACATTTCTGGAAATTTTTGGAATTCTTTGCAAATTTTTTGGAAATTTTTTTGGACTTTTTGCAAATTTTTGGACATATTTGAAATTTCTAGGAAAGTTTGGGAAATTTGACAAATTTTGGAAATTTTTCAAATTTTCAAATTTCGGAAATTTTTCAAATTTTGGAAATTTTTCAAATTTTGGAAATTTTTCAAAATTTTTAAATTTCCAAATTTTGGAAATTTTGAAAATTTTGAAAATTTTGAAAATTTCGAAAATTTTGAAAATTTTGAAAATTTTGAAAATTTTGAAAATTTTGAAAATTTTGAAAATTTTGAAAATTTTGAAAATTTTGGAAATTTTGGAAATTTTGAAAATTTTGGAAATTTTGAAAATTTTGGAAATTTTGAAAATTTTGGAAATTTTGAAAATTTTGGAAATTTTGAAAATTTTGGAAATTTTGAAAATTTTGGAAATTTTGAAAATTTTCAAAGTTTTGAAAGTTTTGAAAGGTTTGAAAATTTCGAAAATTTTGAAATGTTTGGAATTTTTGGGATTTTTTGGAAATTTTTGGAATTTTTTGGAATTTTTTGGAATTTCTGGAACTTTTACCAACTTTCCACGTTTGAAAATTTTCCAAAATTTCCAGATTCATTTTAAATGATAGAAATTCTGGAAAAGCTTAATGAAAAAAAAACAGTTCTCAGTTCCTCAAGGGTTAAATAAATTTGTCTCTAAAATCACAACTCTCCGAGATAAATAAGCATTTGGAAAATTGTAAAAACTTGGAGTAAAATTCATTACGAGGATTCTTCTCGGTCAGCAGAAATTTGTTTCTCTTATTCCCCGGAATTTTCCACCGAAAATAGTTTTTACAGCCCCTACTCGAGCGACAGATTCTGCCCCTGTCCGGTAGATTCCCACGCGAAAATCCGGCTGCCTCCGAGCGTCGTTTCCGTTCGATGAATAACGCTCCACTGAATTTCCCAGTCTCTCTGATACTCTATCTCTAGTGTCTTCATATATTCAACTTCAGGATATTTTATCTATTATAACTTTTTAGCAGTCCCAGATTACGATACTCACGGCTTAGTGATGATCCGCCACGCACAACAACAAAAAATTTTAAATGTCCTAAAATTTGGAAAATTTCAAAAATTTGTAATTTTTGGAAATTCTCAAAATTTCCAAAATTTTCAAAATTATCAAAATTTTCAAAATTTTTAAAATTATCAAAACTTTCAAGATTTTGAAAATTTCCAAAATTTCCAAAATTCTCAAAATATCAAAAATTGTCAAAATTTTCAAAATTTTCAAAATTTTCAAAATTTTCAAAATTTTCAAAATTTTCAAAATTTTCAAAATTTTTAAAATTTTCAAAATTTTCAAAATTTTCAAAATTTTTAAAATTTTCAAAATTTTTAAAATTTTCAAAATTTTTAAAATTTTCAAAATTTCCAAAATTTGAAAAATTCTCAAAACTTTCAAAATTTTCAAAATTTTCAAAATTTTCAAAATTTCAAAATTTTCAAAATTTCAAAATTTTTAAAATTATCAAAACTTTCAAGATTTTGAAAATTTCCAAAATTTCCAAAATTTGAAAAATTCTCAAAACTTTCAAAATTTTCAAAATTTTCTAAATTTTCTAAATTTTCAAAATTTTACATTTTTGTTCCAATTTCGTTTGAAAGCTGCCCAACTTCATAATAATTTTTGTACATAAATTTGAGTACACAGGAAACGACAAATTGCCCACCTATATCAATACATCGTAAATTGAATTTTGTGGGCTACTGATAATACTTTATTCACTGCGAGTCATTCATTGTATCGATATCTATGCGTGTAATATCATCCAATATTTGATCAACGTTGGTCTTCTTTGGTCCACGCGAAATGTGTGTATTTACAAATTATAAAAGGAAAATTAAAAATAAAAAAAAAAATAATATAAAAAAAAATGACCCAAAGTTTGTATGTAATTTTCAAAAAAAATTCAAAAACCGCATTTGCGACAAAATGTCTTAAAATATTTTGCCTCACAAATATGATTTGTGACAAAAAAGTTCTGTACCCTTCTTCAATACATTCAACCTGCGATATCTCCTTAATGAAGGGTGCTAGCGAAAAAAGTCATAAAACATGAAATGTGTATTTTTTAATTAGAAATAATATTTATCTTAAACTTTTTTTTCTATCTTCAACGGTTCTCCCGTTAGGGCGTTACGAAGGACTCAAGTAATCAGGACGTCATGTGGACGTCCTGAGGACAGTGCCATAGGTTTTGCTCCAGTTACATGGCGTTGCTCGCGATAATTTTGTTTTTTTCACATTCTGCTTTGTGATATTCTTGCCTCGCTATATTTACTCAGAGCCACCCCAGAATCATCTATATAGTCATTAATTTCCGGTTTCTACAACGTCCGGAGATGCTAAAAAAACCCAACGCTATTACGGCATTTTCCAATTACGCATTCCATATAAAATACCATCGATTTTAGCTTTTAAGCGCATCGAAACTGCGACCTAAATATCCGCCAATATTTCAGAAATTTCAAAAGTATCGAAATTCGTGATTTCATAATTTGGGAAATGTGAGAAGTATGCTCTTGTAATTTTTACCTCTAAAAATTTAACAAATTTCAACATTCTCAAAATTTAGAAAAACTTCACCAATTTCAAAAATTTTAAAAATTTCAAAAATTTCAAAAAATTTCAGAAATTTCAAAAATTTCCAAAATTTCCAAAATTTCAAAAATTTCAGAAATTTCAAAAATTTCAAAAATTTCAAAAATTGCAAAAATTTCAAAAATTTCAAAAATTTCAAAAATTTCAAAAATTTCAAAAATTTCAAAAATTTCAAAAATTTCAAAAATTTCAAAAATTTCAAAAATTTCAAAAATTTCAAAAATTTCAAAAATTTCAAAAATTTCAAAAATTTCAAAAATTTCAAAAATTTCAAAAATTTCAAAAATTTCAAAAATTTCAAAAATTTCAAAAATTTCAAAAATTTCAAAAATTTCAAAAATTTCAAAAATTTCCAAAATTTCCAAAATTTCCAAAATTTCCAAAATTTCCAAAATTTCCAAAATTTCCAAAATTTCCAAAATTTCCAAAATTTCCCAAATTTCCCAAATTTCCCAAATTTTCCAAATTTCCCAAATTTCCAAAATTTCCAAAATTTCCAAAATTTCCAAAATTTCCAAAATTTCCAAAATTTCCCAAATTTCCCAAATTTCCCAAATTTCCCAAATTTCCCAAATTTCCCAAATTTCCAAAATTTCCAAAATTTCCAAAATTTCAAAAATTTCAAAACTTTCAAAAATTTCCAAAATTTCCAAAATATTCAAACAATTCAAAATTCCCCCAAACTTCAGGGTTTTTTTTTGTAAACAACCAAAGCGTACAAATATTTTGAGAAATCCAAAAAAGTCCACCAATTCCGAAGGAATCGGAAACAGCAAATTGAGCGCATGCGTCAATAAAAAAAAATTTGAATGAGAATTTCCTCTATTTCCAAGTGAACTAACCCGACGCATTGTTACCAACTTTCATTCTCCCATTTTCGTCTTCCCTGTAAAATTCCAAAAGATATCGAAAGCCGGGAGCGCTACGCCGAGACTTTCCAATTATAAATTCCAGCCAAAAAAAATTCCGTTAAAGTTCGGCCTTCAAACGTGCATCTGCATTTTTCAAACGCACAGAAAAAGTGGAATTAACGCATAAGTTTACCAATGCAGAGCAATTACAGAATTGAGTCGACTACTTTGCCCATTCACATCGGCATTTCTTCATTTACATTTCAGAAGTCCATGGAATATTGAATCAAAAATTACCATCGGAATACTCGGGAGAGGGTCCAGTGATTGATTCCCCAAGCGGTCCATTCATTCCCAACGTATTTACTCAACTTTTTCTGTTAAGATTCCCAACAAAAGAGGGTATTTCAATGCAACAATATCTCGTATTGCGAAGGAAGATTGTACGTATTCGTAATTTCCTCGGAGGACTTTAAATCTTTCACAATTGATTTCATTTTCAGTAGCTCAAAGGCTACATCATTTGAACTAATACGAGGTATGTCGTAAAAGACTCCGAGTAATTGGAGTACCATGTACTGAGTAGTTGAAGTCATTTGAGTACTATGTGACTATAAGAATCATTGTGAGTACGGAATATAGATTTGAGTCAATTGAGTACCATTCATCCATTTGAGTCATTTGAGTACCGTTCGTCCATTTGAGTCATTCGAGTACCTTGAGTCATTCGAGTACCTTGAGTCATTCGAGTACCTTGAGTCATTCGTGTACCTTGAGTCATTCGTGTACCTTGAGTCATTCGTGTACCTTGAGTCATTCGAGTACCTTGAGTCATTCGAGTACCTTGAGTCATTCGAGTACCTTGAGTCATTCGAGTACCTTGAGTCATTCGAGTACCTTGAGTCATTCGAGTACCTTGAGTCATTCGAGTACTTTGCGCCATTTGATGATTTTATGTCATGTGACGCCTCCGAGTCATAGGAGCACTTTGGCTCATTTCAGTACTATTCGTCCTTTTGAGTCATTTGAGTATCATTCGTCCATTTGAGTCATTCGAGTACTTTGCATTCGGCTGATACATTCAAGCGTTACTTCGAGTCATTCGAATGTTTTGAGCCATTCAAGTGCTTTGAGTCATTCGAGTACTTTGAGTCTTTCGAGTGCTTTGAGTCATTCCAGCACTTTGAGTACTTTGAGTCATTTGATGATTTTATGTCATGTGAAGGCTTTGAGTCATAGGAGCACTTGAGTACCATTCGCCCATTTGAGCCATTTGAGTACCATTCGTCCATTTGAGCCATTTGAGTACCATTCGTCCATTTGAGCCATTTGAGTACCATTCGTCCATTTGAACCATTTCAGTACTTTGCATTCGGCTGAAATATTCAAATGTTACTTTGAGTCATTTGAGTGTTTTAAGTCATTCAAGTGCTTTGAGTCATTCGAGTACTTTGAGTCATTCGAGTACTTTGAGCCGTTTTGCGTGCTTTGAGACATTCGATGACTTCAAAATGTCATGAAACAACGAAATGAAAGTCATTTGATGGCTTTGAGTCATTTAAGCTCGGAGCTATTTGAGTACTGTGGGGCATTTGAGCACTTTAAGATCATTGAGTACTTTGAGTGGCTTAAACACGTTAAGCCATTTGAGTATTTTGAGCCAGTGGAGTACTTTGAATCATTTGAGTACTTTGAGTACTTTGAGTCATCTGAGTACTTTGAGTCATCTGAGTTGTTTGATTCACTTGAGTACTTTGATGTATCCAGGTGTTTTGGTGTATCCAAGTACTTTGAGTAGTTTGAGTACTTCGAGTACTTCAAGTCATTTGAATAATTTGCAGCCCCTTAACTCATCTCAGATTTAGTTCCAACCTCGAATTTCATAAAAAAAAAAAATTATAAAAAAAAACATTACTGTGTTTCCGTAAGGTCTTAACACCACGATCACGGAATCGTAATGGCTCAGTTAAGGGCTCTGCGATTAATTTATATGCTATAAAATGTATTGATACCCAGATTACAATTCCTGTCGTGACATACTTATGCCCACCGGGCACGCACTAAATTTAATTAATCCATGAAAATTTAAGTGCCGATATTGTACTATAGTTGAGCATGTCGAGTCCCGTTACCATTGCCAATATGCATTTGCGTTTTGGTCAGATGAAAATACGGTAATAGGAAAGGCAGCCGGAATACTCATAGCTATCATTTGCAGATGAAACGGCTTGGCTGACCAAAGGCGTGACCCAATTTGGTTATAATTGCTTATTGTCCAGTATTTTGGACGAGCGACTCACGCCATATGGTTACGATCAAATGTCCGACTAAACCCCGATCTCGACTACTTATTTGGGTAGTTGGAAGTATTGCGAGGATTTTTCCTAACATTTTAGCATTGCTAAATTATCCTCATATTTATGATTTTTCAAATTCAAACAAATTTTAAATTTTCAAATTTTTTGACATTTTTAAAGTTTTTATTTTTTTGAAAAAATACAGAATGCCGGAAGCTCTTGGAAGTTCTTCAAAACGGCGGAAAGAGTGATAACTGATAAGATTGTGTGTTTTCTAGACCCCTTTCCCTTGTACTCCCCATGATAGTCGTTTTTCGCCAGTTTTTTTGAGAGGCCCTACCGGGCACCCATCCATGCACCTCGGGCCGACTTTCGCCGCTTAGGCCCTCGTGTTTCTGAACCCCCAGAGACCCTGTGTTCCAATCGCGGGCACCTATGTTGGAATCCACACCCTGCCTCGGGTTAGGTTCCCGACCGGCCTCGCGTTATCATTTTGTGGGGACCGCCGATAGCGCACACGAAATGTTCATCATGTGAAACAGTCGCTGGAGGGAGAGCGCGGATCTGGGATCTTTGACGTCTCAGGCAGATACTCTACGTACCACCTCCAAGCTCCGGTGTCTGTGTGTACGCGTGTGTACGTGTGTGTTTGTGTGTGTTCGTGTGTAAAAAAAATATGTAATTTAATTTATTTTATGGAACACACTACTTTAACACACACACACACACACACACACGTGTAAAATAGCCATATATATCTATATCAATTTCATTAGACATGTGCAGTGTCAGTAGCACTGACTGGCACTGACAGACTATTATCCGATTGATTGAAACACTATTTGTGCCTCACAACTTCATCCTCGAATTCTTTGTTTTGTCCGCTATTCCCGTGAAATCGAATCGATTGTCCTTTGCACAGGCACATGGAATAACGGACATTGGAGAGAAATGTGTTTGAGCGCCACATGGGATAGCTGATGGGCCCGTTTGAAATTCCGATTGGCCGAGTAAGAGAAGAATTCTTGGCTACTGGGGAAAACATGGGAAAAGTAAATGGGTTTAGGTGAAAAAAGTTCGGAAATTGCAGAATTTTCCGAATTTTTTTTTTTTTTTAAATCGAAAATTGTACTGAGATGAAGGTTTATTCAAAATCTGAAGAAAAACCAGGAATTTTCAACAGATGTTTTTTTTTCAAATGGGAAATTGCGAAATTTTTTAAAATTTGGAAAATGGAAAAATTTGAACGTTTTGAGCAAATCTCAAAATTTGAAGAAATTTGATGGTTTTTGAAGAAATTTGATATTTTTTGAATAATTGGAAAATTTTTGAAAAGATTTTGAAAAATTTGAAAATTTTTAAAAAATTCGAAATCCCTGGATAAGTTGAAAATTTTTTGGAAACAATTCGGAAAATTTGAAAAATTTGAAAAATTTGAAAAATTTGAAAAATTTGAAAAATTTGAAAAATTTGAAAAATTTGAAAAATTTGAAAGATTTGAAAAATTTGAAAAAATTGAAAAATTTGAAAAACTTCAAAAATTTGAAAAATTTGAAAGATTTGAAAAATTTGAAAAAATTGAAAAATTTGAAAAACTTGAAAAATTTGAAAAAATTGAAAAATTTGAAAAATTTGAAAAACTTAAAAAATTTGAAAAATTTGAAAAATTTGAAAAATTTGAAAAATTTGAAAAAAATCAAAAATTCGAAAAATTTGAAAAATTTGAAAAAACTGAAAAAATTTAAAAAATTGAAAAATTTGAAAAATTTTGAAAAATTTGAAAAATTTGAAAAATTTGAAAAATTTGAAGAAATTGAAAAATTTGAAAAATTTGAAAAATTTGAAAAACTTGAAAAATTTGAAAAAATTGAAAAATTTGAAAAATTTTAAAAATTTGAAAAATTTGAAAAATTTGAAAAATTTGAAAAATTTGAAAAATTTGAAAAATTTGAAAAATTTGAAAAATTTGAAAAATTTGAAAAATTTGAAAAAATTCAAAAATTCGAAAAATTCAAAAAATTTGAAAAAACTGAAAAAATTAAAAAAATTGAAAAATTTGAAAATTTTTGAAAAATTTGAAAAATTTGAAAAAATTGAAAAATTTGAAAAATTTGAAAAATTTGAAAAAATTGAAAAATTTGAAAAATTTGAAAAATTTGAAAAATTTGAAAAATTTGAAAAATTTGAAAAATTTGAAAAATTTGAAAAATTTGAAAAATTTGAAAAATTTGAAAAATTTGAAAAATTTGAAAAATTTGAAAAACTTGAAAAATTTGAAAAATGTGAAAAAATTTCAAAATTTCAAAATTTTGAAGCTCTAAAAAATTCTTAAATCACGAAATGGGCAATTAATTTTGGTTTTCTTCTTATTTCAAAATTATTTGCAAAATTTAGTAACATCACGAAAATGCAGAACCTTCAAAATTTCTATTGTGCACCTGAGATATCGAACAGAATGCTTTTGAGCATGTCACGAGATAGTTGGAATTCCGTTTCGAATTCCGATTCGTCAAGTGCGAGAGGATTCTCAAAAAGTGGAGACTAAAAATGAAGAATTGATAACGGAGAAAGAAATAGTATAACAATTTTCAAAAGTTTCGTACATACATTTTTTTCAATTTTTTTGTAAATTCATGTTAAAAAGTTCTCAAATTTGAAGAATTCCAAAAATTTCCAAATATACAAAAAAAATTCAAAATACAAAAAACAAAAATGACAAAGAAATTACAAAAAATTTCCAAAATCACAAAAAACTCCAAAATTGCCAAAAAAAAATCAGAATTACAAAACAAATTACAAAGTTAAAAAAAATTGCAAAATTACAAAACAATTTCCAAAATTGCAAAAAAAAAACAAAAATTACAAAAAAAATTGGAAAATAAAAAAAAATATAAAATTAGAAAAAATTTCCAAAATTACAAAATAATTACAAAATTACAAAAAATTTCCAGAGTTACAAAAAGAAACCAAAATTACAAAATTTGCAAAAAAAAATGCAAGTTTTCGATTTTTTTTTCAAATCTCCTTTTTTGAGGACATCACAATAATTTTTCTGGAAATTGGAAAAAATGGAGAAGTTGAGAAATTTCGATGTAAATTTTAAAGCATATGTCTGCTCATGTGCCTAATTACACTTGAAAAAGTAATCGAGTTCTCTCGTAAAATTCCCAAAAAAAACTTGTAAACCTGTTCTCCAAAGTTGCGCCAACTATCGACTGAAATCGCCCTTCCGCATAGGATTTTCTGTTGATCTTTTTGCCTTCATTTCCGGAATCGCGCAAATTTTCCAACAGTTGCCAACTTTTTCACAGGTGATTTCTCCCTGAAAGTGCCGGGAAAACTTGTTGGAAAAAGCCTCGAGGGCGACTTCTCGACCCTCGGGATTTAATCCGTTTTCATCGAGAAGAAAAAGAAATGAGCTCAGTACAATAATGACAGGCGAATATTTTGGCAAACTAACTCAGAACTTTGGAAGAATTTTCCGTCGTTTTCAAGTGCCAAAAATCAAAAATATTTTGAGAATTTTGAAAGTGCCTTATTTTTATTACGACAAAATCAAAATTTTCCAAAATTCCCAAACATTTCCGAAATTTCTAAAAATTTCCAAAATTTCGAAAACTCCCAAAATTTCCACAATTTTCAAAATTTCCAAAATTTTCAGTTTCCGAAATTTTGCAAATCTGCAAAATTCACGAAATTTCAACTTTTTTAAAATTTCTAAAATTTCCGAAATTTCCAAAATTTTCGAGATTTCCAAAATTTTCAGTTTCCGAAATTTTGCAAATCTGCAAAATTCACGAAATTTCAACTTTTTTAAAATTTCTAAAATTTCCAAAATTTCCAAAATTTCCAAAATTTCCAAAATTTCTAAAATTTCCAAAATTTCTAAAATTTCCAAAATTTCCAAAATTTCCAAAATTTCTAAAATTTCCAAAATTTCTAAAATTTCCAAAATTTCTAAGATTTCCAAAAATTTCTAAATTTCCAAAATTTCTGAACTTTCAAGAATTTTCCAAAATTTTCAAAAATCTCCAAAATTTCCAAGAAATTTCAAAAATTTCCAAGAGCATTCCAAAATTTTCAAAAAATTTCCAAATTTTCAAAAAATTTCCAAATTTTCAAAAAATTTCCAAATTTTCAAAAAATTTCCAAATTTTCAAAAAATTTCCAAAATTTTCAAGAAATTTCTAAAACTCCAAAAAATTTGAAAAATCCCAGAAAATTCAAAACTTTCTGAAAATTTCGAAAAAGTTATATGCAATGCTGTTTCACCGAAACTATGAGGGCGTATGAACTCATTGTCATCCGCATAGTTCCGCATCTCCACGGTTACATTGCCTATCTCCAAAAACTCCTTGTGTCCACAGTAAAACCCAAAGAATCTGAGGATTGTGATAATGCGGGCTTCTCCTAATAAAATGATCTCGTTACATTCTTAAACCACATTGATTCAGTGAGGCAATGTAATGGCTTATCTAGTGAACTCGCAGGTGTTGTGGCTGCTGTGACAATCCACAATGTCACTATAAATTCAACATGAACTTGGTGTCACGTGGATAGACTAATGGGAAGGCGTAAGAAAGTTCATGCCGGAAGATACGAGGAAAGTTTGGATTGCGTTTGCGCATGGCACACACGTTTGATTCCAGAAATTGCATTTCATCGTGCTCGGGTATCACAGCTGAGTAATTGCTTTTCAGGGCTAACTAGCCCCATGATTACTATCAATTGGCCAGCCCAACTTTTAATTGAATAAAAAACAATTTTATAAATTTATGACTTGTTCAGATTTTACGAACTGGGTGAAAACTTATTCAAACATGTGTTCTGATAACCTATATGTATATGTGCGTGGGTTTGTCCCTGGAGAGTAGTGTGGGTGTGTGTGTGTGTGTGTGTGTGTGTGGGCGAGTGAGGGGTTGAATGGGTGGGTGGCTGGTTGGTTGGATGATTGGGTGGGTGGTCGATTGGTTGGGTGGGGGGGTTCATTGGTTGGGTGAGTGAGTGGTTGGGTGGGTGGTTTGGTGGTTGGGTGGTTGGGTGGTTGGGTGGTTGGATGGTTGGGTGGTTGGGTGCTTGGATGGTTGGGTGGTTGGGTGGCTGGGCGGTTGAGTGGGTGGGTAGTTGGGTGGTTAGGTAGTTGGGTGGTTGAGTGGGTGAGTAGTTTAGTGGATGTGTGGGTGCGTAGGTTGGTGGTTGGGTGGTTGAGTGGTTGGGCGGTTGAGTGGGTGGGTGGTTGGATGGTTGAGTGGATGGGTAGGTGGGTGGTTAGGTGGCTGGGTGGTTGGGTGGTTGGGCGGTTGAGTGGGTGGGTAGATGGGTGGTTGAGTGGGTGGGTAGATGGGTGGTTGGGTGGTTGGGTGGTTGGGTGGTTGGGTGGTTGGGTGGTTGGGTGGTTGGATGGTTGGGTGGTTGGGTGGGTGGATGGTTGGGTGGTTGGGTGGCTGGGCGGTTGAGTGGGTGGGTAGTTGGGTGGTTAGGTAGTTGGGTGGTTGAGTGGGTGAGTAGTTTAGTGGGTGTGTGGGTGCGTAGGTGGGTGGTTGAGCGGTTGAGTGGGTGGGTAGATGGGTGGTTGGGTGGTTGGGTATTTGGGTGTTTGGGTGGTTGGGTGGTTGGGCGGTTTAGTGGGTGGGTAGGTGCGTGGTTGGGTGCTTAGGTGGTTGAGTGAGTGAGTGGTTCGATGGGTGTGTGGGTGCGTAGGTGGGTGGTTGGGCTGGTAGGTGTTTGAGTGGGTGTGGCTCTAACTGTGATTATAGGTCTGGGTGGGGATGTGGGTTACCGACCATTCTATATAGAAACGGACTCGTCAACACAATAACAAAATTTCCAGGAAAATCCCTAAATTATTGGTTCAATCCGTGCAAGGTCACACCCACATGCCACTTATTTCCATTGGGAAGACATTATTGAGTGCATTATTGTCAATACATCCGCGCGGGGGCTCTGTTCACAACCCTGAAAGAGAATAATAAAACTGTCGAAATAGATTATGCATACATCGATTTGTTTCATGCCCGCAATATCACGACACCGGAAAAATGTATTAGTGATTTTGTGACCACCAAATTTTTGTTCACTAATTTTTTGTGATCACACACAAAACGTTACAAAAAATTGTACAACCTGCGGAGATTTTCCGAAACCTAGAAAATGTCATATCTTTCAAAACCTTCAGTGTTTTTAATCGACCCACCTTGCACTCATCGCTTCCAGAAAAATCGCCAGGAACTCCTCCGCTCTTCAAATCATTTTGTGCCGTTTGACACAGGATCTTTCAAACACCACCGGAAATCATCTTTGACAGGTAATCTCAAACTGTTAAAAAACGCCCAAGAGTCAGACATTTCCTGTCGCCCTAGGTTCCATCAAGCCCGGCTCAATGTATATCTATATATATCTACCACGGCTCTTCGTCGCTACTAGCAGAATTCGCTGAAAATATTTAAGAGTTTACGCCAAAGTCCAAAAGCCCATCGGCCTTGAAATCACATGAATTGGGGGGGGGGGGTCACCCCCCCCCCCATTTTTCGATCTCTCGAAAGCATTACTTCATTGAAGAAAACCACGAGTATCCCGAGAGCGACTCGCCGTACAGAAATTTCGCCTGAATCTTTTTCATCAGAAATGAAATTGTCTACAAAAAATGTTCAGCAACATTTTCCCTCAAAATCATTTCTTAACGAGATATTGACGTTCCAACTAAACCGTACAATACCTCAAAAATTCGAGCTCACTCATTCCCAATTATAAAGTTCTCCAATTTATAAAGTGGCTAGTCTGTCAAAAATTTTCAATCCTGAAATTCCTCAATATCGCCAAAAAAAAAAACAATGTCCGTAACCAGAAATCCGTCCCCGGAGGCAGCGTCAAACCTCGCGATATGAGCCAAAGCCCCCCCCCCCCCCCCCCCCCCCCCCCCCCCCCCGTCAATATTGACGCTGCATCAATGCTCATCCCACTATTGACGTATCATATAACACAAGGTAAATGGGTACCTCGAGTTTGCCCCAACGAAAGGACACCTAAGACGCGCCCGTGTGGTTAGCAAGTTGTTACTAACAACATACACTGGCATCGGCATTGTTTTCTCTCACTCGCATCCACAACAAGACTCTATATACATGTACATACATCTGTATATCTATACATATTATTTTCAGATGGAGCATGGAGCAGTGATACATCCGTGTAATCGGATTCTGCGGACGTGGTGACAAGTCCTGATGGGCGTCATAATGGGAGAAACAGTCTAATGTTTATACAATGTTTGTTTATGACGTTTATTTAGTGATTGTACATGTGAATCATGCGACACTTGCAATTGTAGAAAAGCGCCGCTGGATTGAAATTGCGTAATAAGCTTAAAATGAATAGGATGTCGCGGTGAAGGGGGGGGGGGGAGGGTGGGGGGGGGGGGTGGTTTCAATAATTCGACTATACCATCGTTGAAACTGATTCCGTAATTCACATCTCGCTTCACTACTGTACAACAATCACCTGACACGTGTGCGACTGCGCCTCGACAGTCACTGAACTGCCACGCGACAGTCGTTAAACTACCGTTCGACCATCATTAAACTACCGCTCGATTGGCGCCGAGCGATTGCTCGACCGTCGTTCAGCTGTTGTTCGACAGTCGTTGAACGACCGCTCGGTTGTTGCTGAACTGTTGCTCGACTGTCGTTAAGCGACCGCTCGACAGTCGCTGAGCTGTCGCTCGACAGTCGTTAAACTATCGCTCGACAGTGGTTAAACTATCGCGCGACTGTCGCTGAGCTGTTGCTCGACAATCGTTAAGTGACCGCTCGGCAGTCGCTGAGCTGTTGCTTAATCGTCGTTAAGCGACCGCTCCACAGTCACTAAGCTGCCGCTCGACAGTCGTTAAGGGACCGCTTAACTGTCCAGCAACTGTTATTCGATTGTTTGTTGTTTCAGTGTCCCCCAGTCAAACTATCGTCCAACAGTCATTGTATTGTCGTCCAACAGTCGCCAAACTGTCGTCCGAAAGTCATTAAACTGTCGTCCGACTGTCGCCCAATTGTCGTCCAACGGTTGTCAAATTGTCGTCCAACAGTTCTATAACTGTCGTCAAATTGTCTTTCAACTGTCGTCCACAATCGTCCAACCGTCGTGAAACTGCCCCTCAACAGTCGTCAAACTGTCGTCCAATAGTCATTAAATTGTCGTCCAACAGTTATAAAACTGTCGTCACACTGTCGTCAAGCTGTCGTCAAATTGTCGTCCAACAGTCGTCAAACTGTCGTCAAGGTGTCGTCCAACAGTCATTAAACTGTCGTCCAACAATTTCTCGATTGCTTTCCAACCATCATGAGGCTGTCGTTCGACAGATTCTCCATTGTCGTTCAACAGTCATCAAACTGTCGTATGACTATCGTTCGACAGGCGTCGCCTAACCGATCATTGAGTTGTCTTTCCGAATGTTGTCGATATGTTGTCGAACTGTTGTCGAGCTGTTGTCGAACTGTTGTCGAACTGTTGTCGAACTGTTGTTGGATGGTCTATCATAGTACTAATCTAACCGTCAGTATAACCGGCACACTTTTATGATATTAATCGGCATCTTAAGGTGTTTTTACTATTCTTGCACCACGACTGGGAAGCAGTCTGCGTCATTTCACAATTGCATCAACTTGTCGAATACAAATGTTTTTTAATAATATTTTTGGAACGCACTCGGAATTTTTGTAACACACTCATCAATTTTTATTTTTTCATATTCTCACTATCTATCACATCCTGCAACAAACGCGAACATCAATACGATTCTTTTCAACATTCATCTTGGGTCGCAGATAAATGGTAATGCGAATATTTGAACTGATTGAATAAATTGCAATGTGAATATTGCACCTGCTATTCACTTACATATATAGCTCTTCTCACTCGGCAGATGGCAAACGTAAATACTCCATATATGGCGAATTCAAGGTGATGAATTTACCGCGTCAACTGTCCCCGGGAAACTGACATAGAGCGCATGGAGAATAATCATGATAGTTCGACATTTGCTTGTGTGCGAGGAGAAAAAATATTATGTGATAGCCTGTTGGTGACAGATATCACATTGAAATCGCAGAATTTATCATAGTGTTTTATACTACGTCATGGTAATTAATGCTAGTGGCGGGAGTCATCGGGTATTCTTGGATCAAATATCTTTGGGTTAAGAACGGAAATTATTGAGATTGCTAAAAAATTCCGAATTTTTGAAAATTGTTGGAAAATTTTGGAAAATTGAAAATTTATATTTTTCAAAATTTTCGATTTTTTGAAATTTTAAAATTTTGAAATTTATATTTTTCAAAATTGACAAATGTTTGAAAATTTTCTCAAATTTCAAAATTTTAAAATTCATATTTTTAAAATTTTTGAAATATACCATTTTTGAAATTTTTTGGAAAGTTTTGGAGATTTTTGGAAATTTTTGGAAATTTTTAAAATTTGTAAAGTAAAAATTTGTCAAAATTTTCCAATTTCCTTTTTTAAGTTTGCAAATTTTGAGCTGTAAGAAAAATTATGGTAGACGTGAAATTGACCTCTCAGAATTTATTATGGGGTCAGCCTCACGTCGTGTTGCTTGTGTGGGTTTAATCATGTCTGCTCGTCTCAAATTTCTTCGATTGAATACGATTAGTGGATCGCGCGCACAGAATAACCGCGAGACCACAATATATGTAGTTGTCACATGATTCTCAATACTTCAATAATTACTCCGAGGAATGTAAAAAGGCGAATTGTTGAATATAAAAGCACTGCTCCTTTGGCTCTTGACTAATTCTGCTATTTCTCACATTTATGAAAAATTGGACAATCGTGTGCTCAGTATGTGGGATAAAATTTGCAATTTTGGAGCAGTTTTCAAATTCTTGAGAAATTTTTCATTTTTTTTTTAATCACCAACCCATCCACACCTACCCACCCACATCCACCCGCCCACACCCACCCGCCCACACCCACCCACCTACACACGCACCCACCGACCCATCCACACCCACCCAGACCCACGCACCCACCCACGCATCCATACCCACCTACCCCAAACACACACATACACACCCACCCATCCTCACACCCACCCACCCATCCACACACACACACACAACCACCCACCCATTCACACCCACGCACCCACCCAGCCAGCCACACACACACACACACACACACACACACACACACAGCCATCCACACCCACCCACCTGAACACACACATACACACCCACCCATCCACACACACGCACACCCAGACCCACACCAACCCACCCATCCACACACACACACACCCATCGACACCCACCCATCCACACACACACACAGCCACCCACCCATCCACCCAAACACACACATACACACCCACCCATCCACTCACACGCATACAAATACACACACCCACCCAGACCCACCCCCCCCCCCCCCCCGCGTCGGGGCTTTGGCGTAGCGGTAGAGTATCTGCCTACTACTCCGAAGGTCCTACGTTCGCGCCCGGCCGCCGGAGAATAATTTTTCAAAATATTTTCTCATGGATTCCGACCGATGCAGGACTTTCCGTGTGTGCTATCGGCGGTACCCATAAAATGAGACGGCCCAGCCGAGCGGGAACCTAACCCGACGTAGGGGGGGGGGGAGTCCATCATAGGTGCCGGCCATCGTAGCTCAGGGGTTTCTGGGGGTTTACCCTGTGTTTAGAAATACGATGGCCTAAAAATGGCGAAAGTCGGCCCCAGCCGCATGGGTGGGTGTCCGGTACGCCCCCTGAAGGAATGCTTACACGGCCGCTACCGGGGGCGTACAAATGAGAGGGACGGAGGGGAAAAAAAAGACCCACCCACACTCACACACCCACCCGCCCACTCACCCAGGCCCACACACACATACACAGGTATTTGATGTAAGCCTCAAGCCGTGTTAAAACTTGGAGAAAAGTGGACATTTTAGTGATCTAACATACCCTATAGAGTTTGTATAAGAACCTTATGAAAAGCCTATAAAAATTGAACAGATTCGCATCCTATAAAAAACGTTCCAATTTTCCATGGCATCCTATATAGTAGAAATTGTGCGGGAAATTTTCATATGTAATTATTGTCAATATTGCAAATTATGTCATAACACCACATTTAGAATTTAACGTACCATTTTTGCCATATAAATTTGTAATTGCTGACTGCGCTATTGAACAGTTGCATTCATGAGCCATTGTATGGAAAAGCGTTCTGCCATTAAGCGCGATATCTCCAATTAATTCCAGCACACATGATTATATGACGCGATAGATTAATTTTCAATGCAGCTGAATAGCGAAATGGATCTTCCTGATTATAAGTAAACCTAAAATTTCCCAATCTTTACTTCATAAAATGAGGTGAGCTTCAAAATTATCGAAAATTTTTTTGCCCAAAAATGGAGATTGAATTTTTTTAAGATTGAAATATCCCGAGAGTGAAACGCAAGCCTTGACTGAAAAATTACACCTATAATTCCCAAAAGAAAAAAATGAATTTGACTCAGTGTGAGAGAACTGGCAACGCTTAAAAAACCACTTTCCGTTTTTTATTGTTTTTCATTTCGCTATATTGATGCTCTCTCTCTAAGTGCTAATCAGCGAGGGAGATCTACGATGTGTTTGCAAACACAGCACTTGTAAATAAATTACATTGGTGCTCATATCAATCAGCGCGGCTCGGATTTGAACTCCGGACCTCTGAGTTACGAATCCATCGCCTAACCAACCGCCGCCGAACGAAGCCATCGTAGGCCTCAGTATCAAAAAATCGCTTTATAATTTTCGCTCAGGATAATTTTTTTTTCAGTGGTTTTTTATGAAAATTCGAATATTATAAACCTGCCCCTGCAAGGGATCCGCGCTAAATTTCTCCCACCAAAATTTCTCCCTAGAACCTCCATGCACACAAACATACCTAGGCATGCACACACATACACGCACACACACCCACCCATACATACAGCCACCCACCCATACCTATTCCCACCCACCCACCTACCCACTCACCCATACATGCGCCCACAGAGCCACCCACCCACCCACTCATACATACATACACCCACCCACCCACCCACCCACCCACCTACCCACCCACCCACCTACCCACCCACCCACCCACCCACCCACCCACCCATACATACATACATACACCCACCCATACATACATACACCCACCTACTCACCCACCCATACATACACCCACCCACCCACCTACCCCTCCATACATACAAGCACCCACCCACCCATATATACATACACCCACCCACCCACCCATCCACCCATCCACCAGACACACCGTCTGGGTAATGAATAATGGATAAAGTATCTCCTTACTACGTCCTAGTTTCGTTAACGTCCTATAGAATCTAGGACCACGCACGCCCACTAGTGTAAAAGCAGTGCGAAGATCCTAGGTTCGCGCCCGGCCTCCGGAGCATGTTTCATATGATGAAATATTTTCTCATGCATTCCGACCGATAGTGGGAACATTCCATGTGTGCTATGGGCGGTACCCATAAAATGACACCGCTAGGTCGGGCGGGAACCTAACCCATCGCAGGGGGGGGGGGGGGGGTTTATCAGAGGCGCCCGCCATCGCACCACAAGAGTTGCTGGAGGTCTATCCTGGATTGAGAAATACGATCGCCTCAATGGCGAAAGTCGACCCCGGGTGCATGGATGGGTGTCCAGAAGGCCCTACCGAAGGAAATCGAAGGCAGAGAGATAGAGGAAAAAATGGTACTCAATTATTTCGGAGGAGATTTTACGAGGCCCATCGATATAACAAATTTCCAACATTTTTGTTCTCTAAATTTGCAGATAAGGTCACACATAACTGTTATTTTCCAACATTTTCGCATAAGTCCACGGGACAGTTGAAGCGAAAAATAGAAAAAAGCTTCATTTGCCGAGCAATAAAATTCAAACCTCACATTTACATTTCTTTCTAATGAAACTCATAACTTCATTTGCTATTCACAGTGACTCACTATATATATGATATTCACAGTGGCTCACTATATATATGATAGGTGGTGATCCTTGGGTGGAGAGCACTCAAAAGTTAGGTGTAACGTTAAAATTTCTTGTCGACTTTTTATGCATAGTTCGAATGCTTATTGGACCATCACGTAGGCGCCAGAAGATGGAGAAGAAAAAGGAGAATAGAGAAAGATAATTGAGTGTAATTCACGCAACGAAAGTTCAGTCCTATGTCTGACGATGTTACGAATTTTTTCAACTTTGACGTTTCAGGTCTTTCGAAGTTTAGCATAATAGCTATTAAATTCCAACAATTCTCTATGTGTGTATGTTTGTGTATGTGTATATGCGTGTGTATGTACGGGTATGTGTGTGTGAGTGGGTGGGCGGGTGGGTGGGTGGGCGGGCGGGTGGGTGGGTGGGCGGGCGGGCGGGTGGGTGGGCGGGCGGGTGGGTGGGCGGGCGGGTGGGTGGGTGGGTGAGTGGGAGGGTCGATGTGTGTGTGTGTGTGTCCCTGAGTGCATGCGTAGGTGGGTGGGTCGGTGGTCAGATGATTCTATATATTAACTTGTGACGAAATTCTATATATTTTAGGAAATTTCGACGAAAATTTTAACACAATCGCAAGTAGTTGTTTAAGTTTTACTGCGGTTCGATTTGATTGTTCGCGCTCAATTGACGAATGACGCGCTAAAGCAACACGTCATTCGTCAATCATATCCCCACTCATTCGCTAAACATAACGGAATGAGGAGAAAACTGGAAAGCGGGAGGCCAAGTCGATCAGCGGCCGCCTTAAAAGTCACCGAACTCACGTATTTATCGTGCAATTACTAATACCCAATTCCAAGTGAAAAAAACAAGCTATGAATTCAAGAAGTTGTAAACAAATTCTAGGAATTCTGAGAATTCTGAAAAAAATTCTGTGAATTCTGAAAAAAATTCTGTGAATTCTAAAAAAAAAATCTGTGAATTCCAGAATTTCGAAACAAAAATCTATGAAGTCCAGGAATTCTAGAAGAATTCTAGGAATTCCATAAATGCAAAAAACAATCTGTGAATCCAAGAAGTTGTAAAAGAATTGTAGGAATTCTGGGAATTCTAACAAAAATTCTGCGAATTCCAGAATTTCGAAACAAAAATCTATGAATTCGAGCAATTCTAAAAAAACTCTAGGAATTCTATGAATCCTGAAAACAATCTGTGAATTCAAGAAGTTCTAAAAGAATTCTAGGAATTCTGAGAATAAAAAAAAAATTGTGAATTCCAGAATTTCGAGACAAATCGATGAATTCGAGCTATTCTAAAAACATTTTAGGAATTCCGTGAATTCAAAAAACAATCTGTGAATTTAAGAAGTTGTAAAAGAATTCTAGAATTCTAAGAAAATTCGGTGAATTCCAGAATTTTGAAAACAAATATATGAGTTCGAGAAACGCTAAAAGAATTCTGGAAATTCCATAAATCCCAAAAACAATCTGTGAATTCAAGAAGTTGTAAACGAATTCTGGGAATTCTGAGAATTCTACAAAAAATCTGTGAATTCCAAAATTTCGAAAAAAAAATCTATGAATTCGAGAAATTCTAAAAGAATTCTAGGAATTCCATAAATCCCAAAAACAACCTGTGAATTCAAGAAATTGTAAAAAAATTTTAGGAATTCTGAGAATAAAAAAAAAATTGTGAATTCCAGAATTTCGAGACAAATCGATGAATTCGAGCTATTCTAAAAACATTTTAGGAATTCCGTGAATTCAAAAAACAATCTGTGAATTTAAGAAGTTGTAAAAGAATTCTAGAATTCTAAGAAAATTCGGTGAATTCCAGAATTTTGAAAACAAATATATGAGTTCGAGAAACGCTAAAAGAATTCTGGAAATTCCATAAATCCCAAAAACAATCTGTGAATTCAAGAAGTTGTAAACGAATTCTGGGAATTCTGAGAATTCTACAAAAAATCTGTGAATTCCAAAATTTCGAAAAAAAAATCTATGAATTCGAGAAATTCTAAAAGAATTCTAGGAATTCCATAAATCCCAAAAACAACCTGTGAATTCAAGAAATTGTAAAAAAATTTTAGGAATTCTGAGAATTCAACAAAAATTCTGTGAATTCCAGAATTTCGAAAAAAAGTCGAGGAATTCTAAAAGAATTCTGGGACTTCTATAAATCCTAAAGCAGTCTGTGACTTCAAGAAGTCGTAAAAGAATTCTAAAAATTCTGAGAATTCAAAAAAAAATCTGTGAATTCCAGAATTTCGAAAAAAAAATCTATGACTTCGAGAAATTCTAGAAGAATTCTAGGAATTCCATGACTCCTGAACACAATCTGTGAATTCAAGAAGTTGTAAAGGAATTCCAGGAATTCTGAGAATTCAAAAAAAAAAGTCAGGAAATTAAAAAAAAAAAAAAAAATTCTAAGTAGATTCCAATGAAACTGCAAGCAAAAATAGAGGAAAAAAGCGTAGAAAATTGGAAGGAAATGGCACGTAGTTGTCACGTGCTTACTAATGCTCAATTCGAGTGTTGGCGCTAAATCGACGTTCACCACGTTATTCGTCAATGGTACCCCCACTCATCGGCTACACATAAAGGGAAAGAGGAGAAAACTGGAAAGCGGGAGGCCCAGTCGCTCATCGGCCACCTCAATCGCCGCCGAATTTCATATTTATGTAATTAACTGACAGATGTGGGCGCGATAAGCCGCGAAAATTCACTCATGATAAATTTGTCAATGGAAATTAATGCTTGTTTAATTTATTAAGCGCTGTTTGCACGACGATTTAACTGAATGTGAGTGACAGTGAATCGAGAACGCTCGGGAAGTCACTATCACATTTGTAAAGTGACAAGTGGCCTCGTGATGATACTATCGCGCACTCTGGAATGAGCCGTCTCAACTTGGATTGCGTGAAAACATTAGCTGATAGGAACCACTGAATTCAAACGATTTATCGCCGATATGGAATATGGTACTCGCTATTGTACATATGCATTCGCAATATTTATGCTCAACAATTTTCAACTGAAAAAAAACACTTCAAAACTTTGGTATTTGGATAATTTCATATTTTTAAATTTTGGAAATTTTGGAAATTTTGGAAATTTTGGAAATTTTTAAAATTTTGAAAATTTTTAAAATTTTTAAAATTTTTGGAAATTTTGAAAATTTTGGAAATTTTGAAAATTTTGAAAATTTTGAAAATTTTGGAAATTTTTGGAAATTTTTGGAAATTTTGAAAATTTTGAAAATTTTGAAAATTTTGGAAATTTTGGAAATTTTGGAAAGTTTGAAAAGTTTGAAAGTTTTGGAAATTTTGAAAATTTTTGGAAATTTTTGGAAATTTTGAAAAGTTTGGAAATTTTGAAAATTTTGGAAATTTTGAAAATTTGGGAAATTTTAAATTTTGAAAATGTTGAAAATTTTAAAAATTTCGAAAATTTTCAGAATTTTGAATTTTTTGAAAATTTTGAAATTCTTGGAAATTTTGAAAACTTTGAAAATCCTGAAAATTTCTTGCAAAATTTGGAAGATTTCGAAAATTTTGAAAATTCTAACAATTTTTTGCACTCATTTCGAGCCAGCAGATGATTTGCAATTGAATGTTTTGCACTATCGTGCGCTCCGCAACGAGTCGTCTCAAATTCGATAACATGGAACGGTTAGTTGATACCAAACCCTGGATTCTAACGACTTGCCGCCGATATGAAATACAGTACACACAATGTTTCCAACATGTAATTCACATTTTTATATGTATCCAAATTTTTGACAATTTCTACAGCTCTTGAAAAATTGGCCAATTTTTGCAAAATGTAAAATTTTTAAATCTTTTCAATTTTTTAAATTTTTTTTAATTGAGAATGGTTTTATCGATTCATCATATCGATTTTTGCATTTTTTCTTTTTTCAAATTTTTCAAATTTTTCAAATTTTTCAAATTTTTCAAATTTTTCAAATTTTTCAAATTTTTCAAATTTTTCAAATTTTTCAAATTTTTCAAATTTTTCAAATTTTCAAATTTTTCAAATTTGTCAAATTTTTCAAATTTTTCGAATTTCTCGAATTTTTCAATTTTTCAAATCCTTAAAATTTTCCAAATTCACTTTTTCAATTGTCTTTAATCCCAGGAATTTCAGAATAAATTTTCAGGAGAAAAAAGTTCCTAAAACCTCTCCGAATTTTCTATAGCATCTCGATAGAAATCCCACAGAATGAGATTTCTATAGAATTTTTCTCATTCAAGTGGCCACTGTGTAATTAGCGGAATGGGATAGCGTGAGTCGATTAATTGATATGAAATTTATCGCGGCTATATAGCACGGTGCTGCATGTTCTCGCACTTCACACCCAAGTGATGATCATTATCAGTGGAAGTATTTTGATACCAATGCACTTTTGGCCGTTTGCGAAATTTCGAGTCCACTTGTTAACTTCCTGGTTGTACTTCCCTTTCAAGCGTACCGAAATGTTCCGCAATATATTTTGGAGTGTCTTCATACTGGTGTGTGTGTGTGTGTGCATGTATGCATACATATATGTATACAAATATACATATACATATATACATATACATATATACATATACATATATACATATACATATATACATATACAAATATACATATACATATATACATATACATATATACATATACATATATACATATACATATATACATATACATATATACATATACATATATACATATACATATATACATATACATATATACATATACATATATACATATACATATATACATATACATATATACATATACATATATACATATACATATATACATATACATATATACATATACATATATACATATACATATATACATATACATATATACATATACATATATACATATATACATATACATATATACATATACATATATACATATACATATATACATATACATATATACATATACATATATACATATACATATATACATATACATATATACATATACATATATACATATACATATATACATATACATATATACATATACATATATACATATACATATATACATATACATATATGTGTATGGATGTATATATGTATATATGTGTGGATGGATAGGTGGGCGGAGGGGGGGGGGCGTACGGGTAGGTGCGGATGGTGGGGCGGGTAGGCGGGTGGTAGGGTAGGCGGTGAGTAAGCGGGCAGGCGAGTGGGCGGGTGGTTCGGCGGACGTGTGGGTGGGTGGGGAGGTGGGTGGGCGGATAGGTGTGCGGATGAGTGGGCATGTGAGTGTTGGTGCGTAGGTGGTTGTCTGAATGGACGGGTGGGTGAGTGAATAAGTGAGTAAGTGGATGGATAAGTGCTTGTGTGAATGGACGGGTGGGTGAGTGAATGGGTGAGTAAGTGGATGGGTATGGACCGATAAATGGTTGGGTGGATGTTCTAGGAAAATACAGTTGTCACCCATGGGTGGAATTTTTCCATGTTTTCGAATGACTAAACAGCTGTTGTCTGTGTTTTTTAAAGGAGATTTCCTCTCCAGATTAACGTGACGATAATTATCGTTGCAATGTGATAAGTCCGATAAGAACACTCGTGACATTGTATCACATGTCTCACAAAACAAAGAACGTTTACACTATAGCACATGAAACATAGCACGTGATGCTATATATATCATGAATATTTGGACAAAATTTAAACTTACTATATTCAAAGTTTTGATATGTTTATTTTTTCTTTCAAATTTTTGGCTTCTTGGAAAATTTTCTTGAAATCTGTGAAAATATGCCTAAGTACGATTAGATTCCCATGGGAACTTCCAAAAGCTATCCGATAATTTCCATATAATTTCTATGGGGAATTCGATCGGATGTTTTATGGGGAATTCTGTCGAATGTTCTATGGGGAATTGCATCGGATGTCGTATGGGGAATTCTATCGAATGATCTATCGGGAATTCCATCGGATGTTCTATGGAGAATTCCAACGGATGTTCTATGAGGAATTCCATCGGATGTTCTATGGGGAATTCCATTGAATGCTCTATAGAGAAATTCCAGCGGATGTTCTATGGAGAATTCCATCAAATGTTCTATGGGGAATTCCGTCGAATGTTCTATGGGGAATTCCATTGGATGTTCTATCAGGAAATTCCATTGGATGTTCTATGGGGAATTCAATTGGATGCTTTATCGGGAAATTCAATCGGATGTTCTATGGAGAATTCCATCGCATGTTTTATCGGGAATTCCAACGTATGTTCTATGGGGAATTCCATCGGATATCCTATGGGGAATTCCATAGGATGCCCTATGCCGAATTCCATTGGATGCTCTATCGGGAAATTCAATCGGATGTTCTATGGAGAATCCTATCGCATGTTCTATGGGGAATTCCAACGTATGTTCTGTGGAGAATTCCATCGGATATTCTATGGGGAATTCCATTGGATGCTCTATCGGGAAATTCCATCAGATGTTCTATGCAGAATTCCATCGGATGTTCTATGGGGAATTCCATTGGATGCCCCATGTGGAATTCCATTGGATGCCCCATGTGGAATTCCATCAGATGTCCACTGAGGAATCCTATTGGATGTCCTATGAGGAATCCCACTGTATGTCCAAAAGCTCCTTCCTCATGCAGCCAAGAAAGATGCAAATTTTGAATTTTGAAATCAGACTTGAATTTAGATTTTTTGACTAAAATAAACCAAAAACTTCCTAATTTCACAGCATTCTTCATCAGTGCATTTAGTATCCTTAGAAAACAAAATAAATAAACGGGATGTGCGTGTGACCCTCGACCTGTCGCATCATTAAGTTCCCGATATGTGTGTGTGTGTGTGTGTGCGTGTGTGCACGCGAAATGCGCCCGGAGTATGCAAGAAGAACGCGCGCCACCCGCGCAGCTTGATCCATTTACATCTCCTTAATTATGACAGTTATGAAAAAAAGTCGTAAAACACTAAATGTGTATTTTTACCTAAGGAACAACATTTGTTGGAAACTTTTTTCCCTATCTCCAACAGTGCTCGCAATAGAGCGTTATAAACAATTAAAATTATTAATAACAATTGAAGGAATTGTTTTTTTGAACTGACACTCCTTTCCGGCCTGGACACTGACGAAACGCAATTTTTGGAAAAAAAAAATTCAATTCGGTCGAACCATTCACGAGAAACCGTTCGCCAAAAAATCACTCACACACACACACACACACACACACACACACACACACACACATACAGAACCCTTATCAAAAACTTGTCAGGATGATGTGAAACGTCGAGAAAACTGAAAATTTCATGATTCTGACACTTTTCATTTTCGGGGTAATTACAATAACTTCCCTAGATCGGGAACTTAATACATAATTGTCAAGCATAACCCATGGTATAGAAAACCTGTGGATCCTATATAATTCTACAGAATTTCCTTGTATCACATATAAGCATCGTTATTCTCATTCGTAGAATTTTTTAGGAAAACCTGAGCGAAATCATAATAAGTATTTGTTAAGCAAGAATAATGAGTGTAAATTCTTAACTTTGTGAGTCATGTGTTATGTAAGACACAAATATGCACCTGGTGATTAAGTTAATGTCTACATGTAGCTCAAGCGGCTTCAAGAGATATAAATACGTCTCAATTGATATTTATTATTTTTTATGGGGTAGGGGTAGCAGAATGTTTCCCGACACATCTGGCGATGATGTATGTGTGAATGTATGTATGTGTGAATAAGTGTGTGCGTGCGTGTGGGTGTAGGCGGGTGGATTTGTGTGGGCAGATAGGTGGGTGGGTCGATGGGTGTGAGCGGATAGGTGGGATGTGTCCGTGGGCGGGCGCATCGGTGTGGGCGGGCGCATCGGTGTGGGCGGGCGCATCGGTGTGGGCGGGCGCATCGGCGTGGGCGGCGCATCGGTGTGGGCGGGTGCATCGGTGTGGGCGCCCGCACGGAAAATCATACATGCGGGAAATATATGTCAACATGGATACCGAATATATCTGAAGTATATGTCACATATAGGCGCTTATAATTGTTATATATTCAACATATATTTCACGAACATTTTTGAAATGTCATTTTTCGCCGAATTCATATATGAATTTATATATATAGCATATATGTCATTTTTTTTATTTCACAAATTTTTCGATTATATGCCAATTAATGTTGACATACAGAAGTACATAAATTTCAGATATATAACATTTATATGTTGGTAATTGTATACTATGTGCATGTGATAAAATATTTGTTATATATGCCAAGAAAATATAGGAAAAATTTGAGATATATGTGACATCTATGTGGATTTCAGCATATAGATTAGGAATATAATGAAAATGTCTTAGATATAGGTACTATATATGTGAAATATAAACGTAGATAGATATATGAATAGAATCGCAAATTCCTTCCCTCATATATATTAAATCTGTTTTTTCGGGGGAGTTTCCAATTCAATCGATTTTGTATGCACTGATTGACAATAATCATGACAATAAATCAAATAAAAATGGGCAAACATTAGTAAGGATAGACAATGTTTTTTGACAAAAATTGACAAGGTTTGGAGGATAATCAGCACAAAAAAACACACACGTATTTTTTCGTTTTTTTAAACAAAAATTTAACAACAATTATATAAACAAATAGAGATATCTCGAATACGCCATTTTTGATTTGCTTGAAATTTGAAACATATATTCCCTCTTGATTTACGATCATTTTGAAAAAAAAGTCGTTATAGCCTCTCGTCAGGGGAATTTTTTATGAATTTTTTAAGTTGAAGTCATCAGAGAGTATTGACCACTGATCATTTTTCAAGTTATTATGGTGGTTTTCAATAGTATAAACAGAAAAAAGTTAAATCTGCATATAAATGACCCCGGAAAAGATGTTAATTAAATAAACAAAAGTAAGGTTTTAGTAATTTTTATAAACAAATGATCATAACTCGAATATTATCAATTCTATGAAAAAAAACATAACAGAGATAAAAATGTTGTACGGAAAATTCTGCGCAAAAAATGTTAACATACTTTTGGCGTAAAAATGACGGTTTTCTTGATATTACCGCAGAAATGCTAATAATCAGTTCCCATTCCTCGTATTGGCGTAAAAAAATAGTGGTAATATAAAAAAAACAGTCAGTTTTACGCAAGAAGTATGTTAACATTTTTTGCGCAGAATTTTCCGTACAACATTTCGGTCTATCATGTTTTTTTTCACAGAATCGATAATATTCGAGTTATGGTCATTTGTTTATAAAAATTACTAAAACCTTACTTTTGTTTATTTAATTAACATCTTTCCCGGGCCCATTTATATGCAGATGTAACGTGTTTCTGTTCACATTATTGAAAACCGCCATAATAACTTAAAAAATTATCAGTTGTCAATTGTCACCAATAATACTCTCTAAGGGCTTCAACTTCAAAAATTTCTAAAAAACTCCCCTAACGAGATCCTATAACTACTTTTTTTCAAAATGATTGTAAATCAATACAGAATATATGTTTCAAATTTCAATCAAATCAAAAGTGGCGTATTTGAGATATCTCTATTTGTTTATATAATTGTTGTTAAAATTTTTATTAAAAAAAACGAAAAAATACGTGTGTTTTTTTTTGTGCTGAGGAACAGATATGTGCATTTTTAGGCAAATCCGAGACCATCGGGTTCCCAGTCCGACGATTTCACGTGGAATGCCCCACATATAAGCTATAGATGTAGGTTATACATATATAAGCTATAGATGTAGGTTATATGCCGCATATATTTCACATATATTTTACATATGTACATAAGCTTTAATAATCATCTAAGTCACATATTTATGATGCGAACAGCGACATATATGTTGTATAAATGCTGCCTTATATTTTTAGAATATGACAAGATATATCATTCATATATGGAATAAGGAATTCGCATATATATTGATGATAAGTGGTAACGTATATTTTGATTATATATCCAAATATATGAGCCGTTGATGTGAGAAATAATGAATCTCTATTCCACATATATAACACAATATATCTGCATTAGATTTTGACATATACAATGACATATATTTCACATATCTTTCGCATACCACATTTTTGGCCGACATGTATGTTATATGATTCACATATATGTTTTATATATTTCAGAATAAATTTTTTTTCCGGGCGGGCGGGTGGATCAATGTGGGCTGGTTGGTCGATTCGGGCGGGTAGATCGGTGTGGACGGGTAGATCGGTGTGGGCGGGTGCATCAATGTGGGCGGGTTGATCAATGTGGGCGGATAGACTGGTGTGGGCGGGTCGATCAGTGTGGGCGGGTAGGTAGGATTGGGGTGGGTCGATCAATGTGGGCGGGCTGATCGATGTGGACGGGTAGATCGGTGTGGGCGGGTAGATCGTTGTAGGCGGGTAGATCGTTGTAGGCGGGTAGATCGGTGTGGCCGGGTGGATCGGTGTAGGCGAGTGCATCAATGTGGGCGGGTTGATCAATGTGGACAGGTTCATCGATGTGGGCGGATAGACTGGTGTGGGCGGGTCGATCGGTGTGGGCGGGTAAGTAAGATTGGGGCGGGTTGATCAATGTGGGCGGGCTGATCGATGTGGACGGGTCGATCGGTGTGGGCGGGTCGATCGGTGTGGGCGGGTATGTAGGATTTGGGCGGGCTGATCGATGTTGGCGGGTAGATCGGTATCGGTGGGTTGACCAATATGGGCGGATTGATCAATGTGGACGGGTGGGGGAGATGTAGATGTAGGCGAGTAGGTCCGATGTGTCCACAAGCGAGTAGATCGATCTGGATCGATACGTGGGTGCATGCGGGTAGGAGGTTCCGCATGTGGGTAGGTGGGATGTGGCCGTGGGCAGGCCAGTCACATACGATTGCGGATGCACCAATAATATGACTGAGCCCATTCAAGTCGGAATCGAAAGCCTAGGCGTGATTAGAGTTTCCATGAAATCCCACCACGAGTTTCTAAAATCTTTATAACCCCACAGCCCAACAACGGTTACACATAGGAAAAACTGTAGAGACGGAAAATTAATTTCTGATAAATTGAACTTTTGGTCTTTTCAAACCTTGATCATTTTTTTTTTCAATTTCCAACAGTCTCAAATGAGTTCGTGGCGAATCTGGGAGATATCCGGAAGGAAAAAAAATTGGCCTCAACCCCAGGTTAGAACATTTGTTAGAACAATTCCTTGTTTTGTTAATTAAGATAAGACGGAAGATAAAATTTACTTGGTGTAAAAAAAAATTCTAAATCCTATAAAAAAAAGGTGTGATCATCTCACCTGACACTCCAATTTTCTCGAGCCATTTCATTCCCATCAAAGTTTACACTCATATTTAAGTGCGGCAAAAATTATTGTGAAAAAACCCTTGAGCAAATGTATTTTGATAATTCTTCTTCGTTGCAGTCTGATTAGAATTGAGTAAGCACTAATGATCTAATTGCGTTGTACACGGGCCCACTCATATCAAGTATTATTGTCACGTTCTCACAATATTTCGTTGTTTTCAGGGAACAATAAATAATGGCTAATCCACTTAATTGGATAAATCCGATTTATCATGTTTTTTAAATGCAAAAAAATCCCCATCTCATGATATAATCCTTTTTTAACCAAAGGCTTCATTATTAGTCACAGTCCCGCAGCATCTCTGGAGCCAATATTTATCGTTTAAATTTTTCATCCGCTGAGCCAATTAAATTTTCCTTTTTTCAACACCCTTCAATGTCATTTTTTTTTTAACAACAAATTGTCATTGAATATTATTTCCATCAATAGGAAATTTTTTTCTCATTTCAAAACCTTTTTAAATTTTCTAAATTTTTCAAATCTAATTGGGCTTTTTCACAGAAATTTTATGGGATCTCCCATGAAAATCTAATTGGGACTTTCCACAGGAATCTTATGGGGTTTCCCCATAAAAATGTAATTGGGCGTTCCCATAGGAAGTTTGTGGGATTTTCCATAGAAATCGAGTTAGGAGTTTCCACAGGAATCTTATGGCGTTTCCCCATAGAAATCTAATTGGGGCTTGCCATATGAATTTTATGGGATCTCCCATGAAAATCTAATTGGGCCTTTCCACAGGAATCTTATGGGGTTTCCCCATAGAAATCTAATTGGAACTTCCCATAGGAATTTTATGGGATCTCCTATGGAAATTTAATTGAGAGTTTCCACAGGAATCTTATGGGGTTTCCCCATAGAAATCTAATTGGGACTGTCCACAGGAATCTTATGGGGTTTCCGCATAGGAATCTAATTGGGACTTCCCATAGGAGTTTTATGGGATCTTCCATGGAAATCAAATTGGGACTTCCCAGAGGAATCTTATGGGGTTTCCCCATAGAAATCTAATTGGGACTTTCCATATGAATTTTATGGAATCTCCCATGAACATCCAATTGAGACTTTCCACAGGAATCTTATGGGGTTTCCCCATAAGAATCTAATTAGGACTTTCCATAGGAATCTTATGGGATTTCCCCATAGAAATCTAATTGGGAATCCCCATATGAATTTTATGGAATCTCCCATGAAAATCTAATTGGGCCTTTCCACAGGAATCTTATGGGGTTTCCCCATAGAAATCTCATTGGAACTTCCCATAGGAATTTTATGGGATCTCCCATGGAAATTTAATTGAGACTTTCCACAGAAATCTTATGGGGTTTCCCCATAGAAATCTAATTGGGACTTTCCACCGGAATCTTATGGGGTTTCCCCATAGAAATCTAATTGGGCCTTTCCGTAAAAAGTTTATGAGATTCTCCCATAGAAATCTAATTGGGACTTCCCAGAGGAATCTTATGGGGTTTCCCCATAGAAATCTAATTGGGACTTCCCATATGAATTTTATGGGATCTCCCATGAACATCCAATTGAGACTTTCCACAGGAATCTTATGGGGTTTCCCCATAAGAATCTAATTAGGACTTTCAACAGGAATCTTATGGGATTTCCCCATAGAAATCTAGTTGGGACTTGCCATATGAATTTTATGGAATCTCCCATGAAAATCTAATTGGGCCTTTCCACAGGAATCTTATGGGGTTTCCCCATAGAAATCTAGTTGGAACTTCCCCTAGGAATTTTATGGGATCTCCCATGGAAATTGAATTGAGACTTTCCACAGGAATCTTATGGGGTTTCTCCATAGAAATCTAACAGGGAATTTCCACAGGAATCTTTTGGGGTTTCCCCATAGAAATCTAATTGGGACTTCCCATAGGAAATTTATGAGATTCTCCCATAGAAATCTAATTGGGGCTTTCCACAGCAATCTTATGGGCTTTCCCCATAGAAATCTAGTTGGAACTTCCCATAGGAATTTTATGGGATCTCCCATGGAAATTGAATTGAGACTTTCCACAGGAATCTTATGGGGTTTCCCCATAGAAATCTAACAGGGACTTTCCACAGGAAACTTATGGGGTTTCCCCATAGAAATCTAATTGGGACTTCCCATAGGAAGTTTATGAGATTCTCCCATAGAAATGTAATTGGGACTTTCCACAGCAATCTTATGGGGTTTCCCCACAGAAATCTAATTGGAACTTCCCGCATGAATTTTATGGGATCTCCCATGAACATCTAATTGAGACTTTCCACAGGAATCTTATGGGGTTTCCCCATAGGAATCTAATTGGGACTTTCCACAGGAATTTTATGGGAACTCCCATGGAAATCTAATTGGAACTTCCCATAGGAAGTTCATGGGATTTTCCATAGGAATCTTATGCAATTTCCTATACAGATTTTATGGGAATTTCTGTCGAAATCTCATGGAGTTTCCTATAGAAATTTCATGGAAATTGCTCATTGAAATCTTATGAGACTGCACCTAATAATTTTATGGAATGTTCTGTAGAACTCTTATGGAATTTCGTGTATGTATCTTACGCAATTCTATAGAGCAATTTTATGGGATTTTCTATGGGGACGTTATGCAATTTCCCATAATGATTTCATGGGATTTTCTGTAGAAAATTGACCAGAGTTTCTATAGAAATCTTACGAGATTTTGTATAAAAATTTTATGGAATTTCCTATAGAATTCTTATGTGATTTTTATAGAAATCTCTTAGGATTTTTAGACAGACTCTTTTTCATCCAATATCGCATCAATTTCCAAGATATAACGCGACTAATTCAATTTTCCCAGCCTTTTAAATCGTTGGTACAATTTGGCGGGAAAACACAGAAATTCAAAACGCAAATTTATTAGATTTTGGGATTTATTGATTCCTAGCAATTGTTTAGGCTTTATTTACGCAATCTGGAAACGTGATTCAATTAACAATCGTGAGTTCATTCAGGAAAACACACATCATGTGTTGAAAAAAAAATAGATGTGGTTTACAACTGCACCACTCGAATTTGGCAGCCGTTCAAAATTTTGTCGACGATATTCTATTTCTTTCTGTGTCACGGGTTCACAATACACTCGAAAAACAGATGTTCAGTCAATGGAATTTTTATCGGATAATGGACAATGGCAGCTTTTTGAATTATTTCGATCTGTTTGTACAACTTCCAATTAAAAAAATTTTTTTTTCAAAATCTTCAATTTTAGAAATTCTGAGAATTTTGGAAATATTCCAAAGGAGACAAATTTTTCGAATTTTCCGCATTTTTTAAAAGAGTTTTCTGAATTTTCAAAATTTTCAAAATTTTCAGTTTTCAAAATTTTCAAAACTTTGAAAATTTTCAAAATTTTCAAAATTTTCAAAATTTTCAAAATTTTCAAAATTTTTAAAATTTTCAAAATTTTCAAAATTTTCAGTTTTCAAAATTTTCGAAATTTTCAGAATTTTCAAAATCTTCAAAATTCTCAAAATTTTCAAAATTTTCAAAATTTTCAAAGTTTTCAAAATTTTCAAAATTTTCAAAATTTTCAAAATTTTCAAAATTTTCAAAATTTTCAAAATTTTCAAAATTTTCAAAATTTTCAAAATTTTCAAAAATTTCAAACCTTTCAAATCTTTGAAAAGTTTCAAAATCTGAAAAAATTTTCAAACTTTCCAAATTTTTCACATTTTTGAAATTTTAAAATCGTTCCAAATATTCTTCAAAATTTTCCAAACTTGTAAAACATATTTCACTAATTTTCTGGACTTTAATTTTCTTTCCAAAATTTCCACAAATTTTCCTCAGAATTTTCAAACTGAAATTTTAATTCTCAGACGAAAGATCCGCACTGGGGAACATTTAGTATTTTTTTGCTCCTCCTTACATGAGAAAAATGCCATAAAACTCCCATAAGATACCCATGTAGTTGGAACAATCCCCATAGAAAATACCATAGGCAATCCCATAAAACTCCATAAAATTTCCAGGAAAATCCTGTGGAAAATTGCAACTTTTCCTGTAAAATTTTGCCCTAAAAATGTCCCATAGAAATCCGATGAAATTCCCATGGGATCTCCAACCGAAAATCCTATGGGAATCTTATGGGGAAAAAAATAAAACGAAAATTGATTCTGTGACTCTTTTCACTCTTGCTCACTTCAAGAACCGAAATCACCTCTATAAAATTTCTATGGGTGTCGTGTGAAATTCCCATGAAATTCACATGAAATTCCCATGAAATTCCCATGAAATTCCCATGAAATTCCCATGAAATTCCCATGAAATTCCCATGAAATTCCCATGAAATTCCCTTAGAAAGCCCATAAAAATTCCACAGATTTCAATCCCATAAAATCTCATTTCTTCATAGAATTTCTTCGGGAAATCTCTAACATCTCCTGCGGCATTTCCCATAAGCACCCCATAGAATTTTTTCATATATGTTGGTTCCACTCTTTTTCATAGAAAAAATCCCAAAAAAATTTGCTTTAATTTCAACTTTTCGAAGTTTTCTCACAATTTTTTTTTTTTTTTAATCACTGATAAATTATATTTCCCATGGGAAAAAAATTTCCCCTGTTTTTTCACGAATTTTCCTTCATTTGAGCAAACTTAAAAATCGTTATTTTTCTCACTGAAAATATGAATTTTCTAAAAAAAAAAACTATTTTCGGATTTCACGAAAAGCAAAAAAATTGTTTTTTTGAAAAATTCTTCATGAATAAAAAAACGTATTTTTAATTTTTTTATTTTCAAATTGTTTAGAAAATTTTCAGTAAAAAATTTGGAATTTTGGAAAATGTGTGGTCCACTAAAAAAATTTAATTGGTCAAACTTAGCTTTCTTTTTCATTCGTTTAATTTTTTAATTGGTTTTTATTGCACCAAAAAAAGAAAAAAAAATTGTTAATTTTTTTGGATATTTTTGAAGTTCTTTTGCAATTTTCCCTTTTTTTAAGTAATTTTTGATCCACTAAAAAAAATCGAATTGGTCAAACTATGATTTTTGTTTATTCATCAAATTTTTTTTTAATTGGGGTTTATTAACCGAAAATAATTTTTCCAGTTTTCCAAATTTCCCAAAATTTTCCAACATTTTCCAAATTTGTCCAAAATTTTTCCAAAAGTTCTCCACAATTTTTCCAAAAATTTTCCAAAATTTTCCAAAAATTTTCAAGATTTACCAAAATTTTCCAAAATTTTCCAAAATTTTCCAAAATTTTCCCAAATTTTCCAAAATATCCAAATTTTCCAAACGTTCCAAAATTTCCAAATTTTCCAAAAGCTCCAACGACTTTTCCAAATTTTCCCAAATTTTCCAAATTAGTAAAAAAATTTTCCGCAATTTCCCGAATTTTAACTTTCCTTCCACACTTTTTTTAATCCAATTTATTAACAAGAAATCCGTGATTAATAATTTGTGGCAATTGACTGCGTGTAATTAATTCCGCATCAAACTTTGATTTTTTTTTATTCATTAAATTTTTTTTTTATTGAATTTTATTGCACGAAAAAAAAATAATTTTGCAGTGAATTTTTTTGGGCAAGTTTTCTCGGAAGTTTACCAATTTCTGGGGTTACATAATGGGGTAGAAGGCGACGGTCGACCGGTTCGCCGTTTCGAGCGGTACTGAGTTAACCGCACGCTTAACGCATTCTATTTCGAGGTGAAAAGCTCGGAGGTGGCGCATGCGTTGGGAAAATTCGAGCTTTGCCGTGTGAAGACATTGAAAAATGAGTTTGGGTTTTGTTGTTCTATGTCTACGGGCTTTCGAGGTGACATGTCACATTGTCACATCCTGAGGAGTTTTCAAGCACGAGACAGGACAATGGGGCGGCGTATAGATGACCTTACCACAGATGAGAGCTTTTCGCGGATGAACAAAAAATACTTTGAAGGACATCTTTGCTTCTCTGATTTTTTTTTCGAGACAGCTCCAACGTTTAGATCAGTTGCGAGATTACCATTCATTGGCTGGGGGAATTTTGAAAAATTTGGAAATTTGGAAATTTGGAAATTTGAACAATTTGGAAATTTCGAAATTTGGAAATTTGGAAATTTGAAAAATTTAGAAATTTGAAAAATTTGGAATTTTGGAAAGTTTGGAAATTTGAACAATTTGGAAATTTGAACAATTTGGGAATTTGGAAAATTTGGAAATTTGAACAATTTGGAAATTTGAAAAATTTGGAAATTTGAAAAATTTGGAAATTTGAAAAATTTGGAAATTTGAAAAATTTGGAAATTTGAAAAATTTGGAAATTTGAAAAATTTGGAAATTCGAAAAATTTGGACATTTCAAGAATTTGGAAATTTGAAGAATTTGGAAATTTGAAAAATTTGGAAATTTGAAAAATTTGAAAAATATGAAAAATTTGAAAAATTTGAAAAATTCGAAAAATTTGAAAAATTTGAAAAATTTAAAAAATTTGGAAATTTGGAAATTTGGAAATTTGGAAATTTGGAAATTTGGAAATTTGGAAATTTGGAAATTTGAAAAATTGGAAAAATTTGGAAATTTGGAAATTTGGAAATTTGAAAAATTTAGAAATTTGAAAAATTTGGAATTTTGGAAAGTTTGGAAATTTGAACAATTTGGAAATTTGAACAATTTGGAAATTTGAAAAATTTGGAAATTTGAAAAATTTGGAAATTTGAAAAATTTGGAAATTTGAACTATTTGGAAATTTGAAAAATTTGGAAATTTGAACAATTTGGAAATTTGAAAAATTTGGAAATTTGAAAAATTTGGAAATTTGAAAAATTTGGAAATTTGAAAAATTTGGAAATTTGAAAAATTTGGAAATTTGAAAAATTTGGAAATTTGAGCTATTTGGAAATTTGAACAATTTGGAAATTTGGAAATTTCAAGAATTTGGAAATTTCAAGAATTTGGAAATTTGAAAAATTTGGAAATTTGAAAAATTTGAAAAATTTGAAAAATTTGAAAAATTTGAAAAATTTGAAAAATTTGAAAAATTTGAAAAATTTGAAAAATTTGAAAAATTTGAAAAATTTGAAAAATTTGAAAAATTTGAAAAATTTGAAAAATTTGAAAAATTTGAAAAATTTGAAAAATTTGAAAAATTTGAAAAATTTGAAAAATTTGAAAAATTTGAAAAATTTGAAAAATTTGAAAAATTTGAAAAATTTGAAAAATTTGAAAAATTTGAAAAATTTGAAAAATTTGAAAAAATTGAAAAATTTGAAAAATTTGAAAATTTGAAAAATTTGAAAAATTTGAAAAATTTGAAAAATTTGAAAAATTTGAAAAATTTGAAAATTTGAAAAATTTGAAAATTTGAAAATTTGAAAAATTTGGAAATTGAAAAAATTTGAAAATTTGACAACTTTGGAAGTTTGCAAAATTTGAAAAATTTGGAAATTTGAAAATTTAAAAATTTGGAATCTTGGCAAATTTGAAAAATTGGAAAATTTTAAAATTTTGGAAAATTCTGAAAATTTGCAAGATTTGTAAAATTTCAGAAATTCTCAAAATCCTCCAAGATTTGACAAATTAAAGGAATTTTCGAGAACGTCCCAATTGTCAAAATTTTAAAAATTGGTGATTATTAAAACACATACACACACACACACGCGCGCGCGCAGACACACACACAGGTACAGGCTCATCCACACAAGCAGAATAGCAAACACTTGACACGTGAAAAAACACACATACACACACAAGTTTTAGTCATAGCATAAATGTAAAACAGCTCAAACATATTTCTTCAATCAGATCAACTTCCCTCCCTCCCACCAAAAACCTCCCTAATTCGTTTTTAAATAAATTTCCACCGTCACTCAGCGTAAAATGAGACGGTCGCAAGTTTTAAATAATAAAATCAGTTGAAAAAGCCAAGATCGACTTGTGTGGGACGCACGACAGATGCGTGGATAAGAGTTTCGGGGCAACTCTAACTCCTCTTTGCCAACTCTCAACTTATACTTAATGAAATTCCCTCGTGTTTTTATTATTTTCGGATTACACTGAACCCGCAATCCCGCCAGTGACCCACCTTCTTTGCATTTCAAATGCGCTTTATTAAATTTATAATTCGGCGTGGCAATCATAATTAAACTATTGGATTGGAATAAATATCTGTCCCCCTTCCTCGCCACTAGGAAAGTTTTTGAAACTTTTGTGGGTCGAGAAAGGCAAACTTCAAAATTCTAGAATTTTTAAAAATGTAGAAAGTTGCAAAAAAATTTAGTAGGGGGTTTGAAAAATCAGCCAAAAAAGTTTTACAACATTTTTATGAAATGTGGACCACAGTGAGAAACCATAATTACACGCACACACACATACGCACACTCACCCACCCTCCCACTCAACTATCCACCCACCCTCCTACTCACCCATCCACCCACCCACCCACTCACGCATCCGCCCACTCACTCACCCACCCACCCACTCGCCTACCCACCCACTCACTCACTCACTCACCCACCCACTCACTCACCCACCCACTTACCCGCCCTCCCACTCACCCGCCCTCCCACTCACCCACTCACTCACTCACCCTCCCACTCAGCCACTCACCCACCCACTCATCCACCCACCCTCTCACTCACCCACCCACTCGCTCACGCACCCACCCACTCCCCTACCCACTCACTCACTCACTCATCCACCCACTTACCCACTCATCCGCCCTCCCACTCACCCACCCACTCACTCACTCACCCTCCCACTCAGCCACCCACCCTCCCACTCACCCACCCTCCCGCTCACCCACCCTCCCGCTCACCCACCCTCCCACTCAGCCACCCTCCCACTCAGCCACCCTCCCACTCACCCACCCTCCCACTCACCCAGCCACCCACCCACCCACTCAGCCACACGCACACACATATATACACCTACATCTACCCAGACACAAGCATACCCAACATGCCGCATACAGACACACTGACACACACACACACAGAGTCGGGGCTTTAGTGTAGTGGTCGGAGTATCCACCCACTGTGTTAAAGATCCTAGGTTCGCGCCCAGCCTCCGGACATTGTTTCACATGATGAAATATTTCCTCATGGATTCCATGACAGACCGGGACATCGCCTTATCCCCCTTAACAAATGACTATTACTCCTTCACTTTTCTTTTCCAGTAAGATGTGATCGCTTGGCGATATTGAGATACACCAAACGTCGCCTACCAATTATTGACTTCCTCCTGGCTTACAAATTCACATGGCTATTGGAGGATTTGCTCGCGGGTATCACAGTGGGCCTCACCACCATTCCACAAGGTATTGCCTACGGTGTAGTCGCTGGACTGAATCCCGAGGTAATAATGATATAGAACTCCGTATCATGGACCACTTCATAACAAGACACTCCATCACAATCGAATTAAAAAAAATTATTCCATCTGTGTTTTCCCACATCTTCGCTATTAATGTCCTATTCCACAGGGAGTACTAATAAATTACATCCCCATAACTTGTCCCATAGTCAAATTAAATTTTTTCTCCCACTTTGCTGAAATACGCCCTTTTAGGGCGTTTCTTACGATGCAAACTGGGCGTTTACGTCGTAGGACCGCCCCCCGGCCAATCACAGCGCATACGGTCCAAAAGGTATCCTTAAATTGAACGACTCATAACTTTAGTGGACAACTGTCGCGTAACCTGCTCTGATTGGCCCTGTCTCGTGCTGCCATTGGTTAACATTTGATGTATGTTAAACAGAGCGGGAGTATCTAGGGGCAAATAGCACCGCCCACCGGTTAGCAGTCAGCTGATCGTGAATGTCGAGCCGCGTGTTGTCAATCGTACGTAGAAATTAATTAATGAACAAAAATGTATGAAAAATGTTTCCATCCAATAGTCGTTATCTCTCTCCAATAACGAGAAGTCCTAGCAAAATAATATCACGCTTACCGCACCATGTTTTTTTTTATTCTGCTATTTCGGTTTCTGAATGGAGGGAGGGAGGGGGGCGTGGCCACCCCCGCCACAGGGGGCTCCGCCCCTCTGGAGCGCGTCCCACGCCCCTTCTCGCCCGCCCCCGCCACCGAGGGCTCCGCCCCCCTGGACCACCTCCCACGCCCCTGCTCACCCGCCCCCTTCGTTTTATGTCGGTTCTCAATTAAGGTAAGAAATATAATATAACAGAGATATGCATTTCAGCGAAGTGAGGAAATATGTAATGGCTATTTTAGCAAAGTGAGAAAAAAAATAGCGTTCGTTATGCGGGCCTCATGCACCACATTGGCCTCTTGAAAAGTTACTAGCAGGAGGCGTGGCCGAAGCGCCTTGGGCTCCGCCCTTCTGGACCGCCTCCCACGCCCTTTCTCGCCCGCCCCCTTGGAACACCTCCCCTTTCCGCCATGGCCACGCCTCCTGCCGAGGCCACTCCTCCTGCCGAGGCCACGCCTCCTGCCGAGGCCACGCCTCCCGCCGAGGCCACGCCTCCCGCCGAGGCCACGCCTCCTGCCGAGGCCACGCCTCCTGCCGAGGCCACGCCTCCTGCTAGTAACTCTTCACTCACCCGCAATGTGGGGCATTAGTCCCTTATGTCAAAAGTAGCTAATTGATGAATACTTCTTGAGCTACTATCAACTTAGAAAAGAACCAGTACTGGTGACGACATATCAAAGCTCACCAGCACTCAGCGTAATCCAGGAATCACGACGAGGGCGTCGCTGGTGTTGAGTCCCACAATCGTCCTCTGAATGAATTATATGTGAATATATGTTGAGTTGGCAAATCGTAAGAAATTGTGCTGCAATAAAATGTGATTGAGATGAAGTGTCCAGTGATGAGAGGTACCAACGGTACCATGCTTCTTGTTACTCGCAAATTGCTTGAACTTTCAAAAGAACAATACTTTGTTTTCCAACGGTTGATTGCGGGGGCAACCTGATGAAATTGTTTCAATGTAATAACTTTACTTGTTGTTTTAGTATGGACTCTATGCAGGCTTCATGGGACCCTTCGTCTATATATTGTTTGGATCATGTCACAACATAACAATTGGACCAACAGCCATAATGGCACTTATGGTTCAGCCTCTGGTCGCCAAATATGGAGCTGACATGGCCGTTCTCATATGCTTCCTCAAGGGCTGCATCATTGCTCTCCTGGGAATCTTCCATTTGGGTGAGATTTTCAGAAATGTATACTACATTCAAAAATATCTTATTGATTCCAACTGATATCAGGAACATTCCAAGTGTGTGTGTGACGGGTGGTTCCCATCCACTCACCTACCCAACCACACCCACCAACCCTCATCCACCCACGCCCACACCCACCCACTCAATCACTGACACCCACTTACTCACTCACACCCACCCACCTACCCACACCCACCCACTCACAACCACCCACCCACTTACACCCACCCACCCACCTACCCACACCCACCCACCTACAACCACCAATCCACTTACACCCACCTACCCACACCCACCCACTTACAACCACCCACACACTTACACCCACTCACACCCACCCACTTACACCCACCCGCCCACTCACAACCACCCATCCGCTCATATCCAGCCACCCACCCACTTGCGCCCAGCCACCCACCCACTTGCGCCCAGCCACCAACCCACTCACGCCCAGCCACCAATCCATTCACACCCACCCACCCACTTACACGCACACACCCACCCACCCCCTGTAGAGACCACTATCCTCTACAAATAAGGTCATCATCGAGATGCCGCTATACCCATTAGATTTTGAGGTGTTTACGGAAAAAACTTGGGCAGGACAAAACAAACTTAACCCGATAGCCCACTTCTTCATCGATACACACGCTTCGATTACAGATAAGTCGTGAAGTGGGTCTGTTTACAATCTCAAGGTCGATGTAATTACTTGAAATTAATGATAGCCCAGTTTTAGGTAGAACAACCTGGAATTTTTGAAAATTATGGATTACTCCAGCGCAAAAGGAAATGACGTCACAAGTTTTTTGTAAAACTCCAAAATTTTAGAAAAATTTTAAAATGCCAAAAAGTTGCAAAAACCAAAATTTCGAAAAGCTTAAAATAGTAGAAAATTTTTTTTTCAGAAAGTTTAAATACCATAAAAAGTTTCCAATATACCACCCCCACCCCACCCACCTACCCCCTAGCAAAAAAAAATTTCAAAATTGTAAGTGTAAAAATCTTTAGATAGTTGAAATACCTCCGAAAGTTCTCCAACAGCGTTCCACCCTTTCCTCCCAGCCACCCCCCCCCCCCACCCACCTACTTCCCCCTGGCAAACAATTTCCAAAATTATAACAGTTGAAAAATATTCAGATCATTAAAATACCTCCAAAAGTTTTCCGACAATGTTCCACCGTCTCCTCCCACCCACCCCCTCCTCCCCCCACCCACCCTCTCCTCCCCCACCCACCTACTTCCCCCTAGTAAAAAAATTTCCAAAATCATAAAAGTTGAAAAATTTTCTGACAGTTCAAATGGCTCCGAAATTTCTCCAACAATGTTGCACCCTGTCCACCCACCCCCCCCCCCCACCCACCTACTTCCCCCTAGCAAAAAAATTTCCAAAATTAGAAAAGTTGAAAAATTTTCAGACAGTTCAAACACCTCCGAAATTTCTCCAACAATGTTGCACCCTCTCCTCCCACCCACCCCCTCCTCCCCCACCCACCTACTTCCCCCTAGCAAAAAAATTTACAAAATTATAAAAGTTGAAAAATTTTCTGACAGTTTAAATACCTCCGAAATGTCTCCAACAATGTTGCACCCTCTCCTCCCCCCCCCCCCCCCCCCCACCCACCTACTTCCCCCTAGCAAAAAAATTTCCAAAATTATAAAAGTAGCAAAATTTTCAGACAGTTCAAATACCTCCGAAATTTCTCCAACAATGTTGCACCCTTTCCTCCCACCCACCCCCTCCTCCCCCACCCACCCTCTCCTCCCCCACCCACCTACTTCCCCCTAGTAAAAAAATTTCCAAAATTATAAAAGTTGAAAAACTTTCTGACAGTTCAAATGCCTCCGAAATTTCTCCAACAATGTTGCACCCTGTCCACCCACCCCCTCCCCCCCCCCACCCACCTACTTCCTCCTAGCAAAAAAATTTCCAAAATTATGAAAGTAGCAAAATTTTCAGACAGTTCAAATACCTCCGAAATTTCTCCAACAATGTTGCACCCTCTCCTCCCACCCCCTCCTCCTCCCACCCACCTACTTCCCCCTAGTAAAAAAATTTTCAAAATTATAAAAGTTGAAAAATTTTCAGACAGTTCAAACACCTTCAAAAGTTCTCAGAACATGTTCCACCCACCTATCCACTTCGCCCGTCCCCCACCCCACCCGTCTCACCCACCCCCCAACACTCCACCCCAATTTTTTCATTCATTCTTAATGGATATGATATTCACGCAATTATTTATTTTCTCCTGCAGGCTTCCTCCTCGACTTCATTTCCATACCAGTCATTACGGGTTTCACTTCAGCAGCTGCAATTAACATCGCTTCATCCCAATTTAAATCGCTCCTCGGTATTCCCGGCAGGAGTGAGGGCCTCGTTGAAGCACTCAAAGGAATTTTTACCAATTTAGATAAAATCAATAAGTGGGATGTTATTCTAGGTCTCAGCACAATTGCGCTCCTCGTGTTGCTCAAGGTAAATTGCACAAAAAAAAAATTAAAGACTAATATGTATCTAGCATTATAGATATAGGTACCACGTGGCGCTCAAATTTTTGTTTATAGTTCCAGAAAATTTTCCCACTGAAAAAATGACAAATTTCGAATTCTGAAGAAAATAAAAAAAGGTTGAAAAATTTTCCGAAAATTCAAATACACTAAAAAGTTGTAAGTGTGCCACCCCCTACCCCAGCCCCTCAAAATTTCACAATTTTCCGGAAATACTACACCTGAAAACAAATTCTCATAAATTCTCAAAAAAAAAAAAAAAATCAAAATTCAAGAAAACTCAAAAGTGGAATTCTAAGAAAACTCGAAAAAATTGTTGAAAATGAAAAAAAAATTGAAAACTTTTCATAAAATTGAGATACACAAAAAAGTTGTCTGCCACCCGCCTCCTGCCCAACCCTCTTCCCACAAACCCTGTCCCCTAAGTCTCTCCTCCCCGAACCACCCGCCCCCTAAGCACCTCCCCCCAACACCCGCCCCCTAAGTATCACCCCCAACCACATCCCACAATCACCCGGCCCTAAGCACCTCCCCCAATCACCTCCTCTTAAATACCTCCTCCTAAGCACCTCCCCCGAAGCACCTCCTCTTAAGCACCTCCCCCCAAGGACCTCCTCTTAAGTACCTCCCCCCCAAGGACCTCCTCTTAAGTACCTCCCCCTAAGCACCTCCTCTTAAGTACCTCCCCCTAAGCACCTCCCCCTAAGCACCTCCCCCTAAGCACCTCCCCCTAAGCACCTCCCCCTAAGCACCTCCCCTTAAGCACCTCCCCCTAAGGACCTCCTCTTAAGCACCTCCCCCCAAGGACCTCCTCTTAAGTACCTCCCCCTAAGTACCTCCCCCCAAAGACCTCCCCCTAAGTACCTCCCCCCAAAGACCTCCCCCTAAGCACCTCCCCCTAAGCACCTCCCCCTAAGCACCTCCCCCTAAGCACCTCCCCCCAAGGACCTCCCCCTAAGCACCCCCCCCCCCCAACTGTCCCTACATCTAAAAAAGAGTTTAAAAATTGACATATATCTCACTCGTATTCAATCATTTATCCTCAATGGTTTTTATGTATGTATCCTCAATACATAATTATCAGCATTTGATAATTAAAAAATAAAACGAGGGAGTACGCGATTGGTCATTTCTTCCCCAGCGCTGTTCGATTCTGTCCCTCGCTCCATAAATTCAAAATAATTGACATTCTGAATAATTTTTTTTTTCTGAATAATAATAATAATAATAATAATAATAATAATAATAATAATGATAATAATAATAATAATGATAATAATGTTATTATGATAGTGATGAGGTCACAGGGTTTCATCGTCTTTTTCCAGAACGTCCCAGCGAAGCGCAGAGGAAGTTCTCTCGAAAAGCTGGGATGGATTGCAACTCTTTCCAGAAACGCTGTAGTCGTTGTATTTGGAACTCTCTTGGCGTATATATTCCATGTGAATGGGATGAAGCCATTCAGTCTTACGGGTTCGTCATCCAGAAATTCCAAAAATTGACTTATGATTAAACTAAAAAGGAGAAAAAAAAAATAGAAAAATTTTTTGGCGAAATTTTATTAAAAAAGAAAAATGAAAATTTTGATCATTTCCAAAATGTGAAAAAAAAAACAAAAAAAAATGCGGGCGATAAATATATCGGCAATTTGGAAAATAGATGATCTATATATTTTGTTACTCCACCAGGAACACTTGGCAAAGGATTGCCCCCATTCTCACTTCCGCCATTCTCAACCACTTTCAACAATGAGACATACAATTTCATGGAGATGACCACCAATATGGGAACGACTTTGTTCACCATGCCGATTATCTCTACGATCGAGCACATTGCCATTGCAAAAGCCTTTGGTAAGCCATAACTATCAATTTTTTTTCAACAGTGTGTTTTCAAGAAGGAAAAAAAGGAGGAGATTTTTAGAGGGAATGTTCGAAGCTGCGGAAATGTTTTTTTTGAAATTTTATGGCGAATTAGTCTTTTTGTTGAGAAGTAGCGATTTTACTGAACTTCATGGGAGTGACACATTTCTGATAAGTGTGTGTGCATCTGTGTATGTCTGTGGGTGGGTGGGTGTATGTTGATGGAAGTGGGTGGGTGTATGCTGGGGTGGAGGAAGGAGGTGTGTATGCTGGCGTGGGTAGATGGGTGTGTGTATGCTGGTGTGAGTGGGCTGGTGTGTGTATGCTGGGGTGGGTGGGTGCCTGGTTGTGTGGGTGGGTGGGTTGGTGTATGCTAGGATGAGTGGGTCGGTGTATGCTAGGGTGAGTGGGTGGATGTATGCTAGGGTGGGTGGATGCTAAGGTGGGTGGATGCTAGGGTGGGTGGGTGGGCGGGTGTATACTAGAGTGGGTGTATGCTAGGGTGGGTGGGTCTATGCTATGATGAGTGGGTGAATGTATGCTAGGATGAGTGGGTGGGTGTATGCTAGGGTGGGTGGGTCTATGATATGGTGAGTGGGTGGATGTATGCTAGGATGAGTGGGTCGGTGTATGCTAGGATGGGTGAGTGGGCGGGTGTATACTAGGGTGGGTGTATGCTAGGGTGGGTGGGTCTATGATATGGTGAGTGGGTGGGTGTATGCTAGGATGAGTGGGTGGGTGTATGCTAGGGTGAGTGGGTGGTTGTATGCTTTGGGTGGGTGGATGCTAGGGTGGGTGGATGTATGCTAGGGTGCGTGAGTGGGCGGGTGTATACTAGAGTGGGTGTATGCCAGGGTGGGTGGGTCTATGATATGGTGAGTGGGTGGGTGTATGCTAGGATGAGTGGGTGGGTGTATACTAGGATGGGTGAGTAGGCGGGTGTATACTAGGGTGGGTGGGTCTATGCTATGGTGAGTGGGTGGGTGTATGCTAGGGCCAGTGGGTGGGTGTATGCTAGGATGAGTGGGTGGGTGTATGCTAGGGCAAGTGAGTAGGTGTATGTTAGGGCGAGTGGGTGGGTGGATACTAAGGTGGGTAGATGCTAGGGTAGGTGGATGTATGCTAGGGTAGGTGGATGTATGCTAGGGTGGTGTATGCTATGGTGAGTGGGTGGGTGTATGCTAGGGCCAGTGGGTGGGTGTATGCTAGGATAAGTGGGTGGGTGTATGCTAGGGCAAGTGAGTGGGTGTATGTTAGGGCGAGTGGGTGGGTGGATGCTAGGGTGGGTTGATGTATGCTAGGGTGGTGTATGCTAGGGTGAGTGGGTGGGTGTATGCTAGGGCCAGTGGGTGGGTGGCTGGATGCGGGGGTGGGCGGGTGGGTGGGTGTATGCTAAGGTGGGTGGGTGGGTGTGTGTGTGCCAGGGTGAATGGGTGGGTGAGTGTGTGTATACCTGGGTGGATGGGTGGGTGTGTATATGCCAGAGTGAGTGACTGGGTATATGCTAGTGTTGATGGGTGCATACTGGTGTGGGCGGGTCAGTGGGGTTTACTTGTTCATTCTATATATACACTTTTACACAGCCACACACACCTATAGGCCTACAGACATATCTCGTTCATCACAGGGTTCATTAGCCCGTGGGATTTCTTATACGAGTTTTATTAAAAATTCAGATATCTTCAGCTGGACAGGGCATCGCCAATTGCATCCATATGTCACATAAATGTTTCAGCCATGGGAAAGCCGCTGGATGCCACGCAGGAGATGTTGGCCCTTGGGATTAGCAATATACTTGGATCGTTTGTCAGGTCAATGCCAGTGACGGGCTCCTTCACGAGAACCGCGGTGAACCACGCGTCGGGGGTGAGAACGCCAATCGGTGGATTATTTACGGGTATGTGGCTAATTTAAATTCTGGGGGAGGTTCTTTAACATTTTCACAATTGATTATCGCACTAGGATTTTTTTCTAAATTTTTATTCTCAATTTTCCCGTTAGTAAATTAATTTGTTTTACAAAATTTCTGCAAATGCTGCCCCTTTGAAATTTTTTTATTTCACTTCTTCGCTTATATCTCGCTAAATAATGAACATGGAGGAATAGTGATAATAGTCTTTTTTGTAGGTAATTTAATTGTGCACAAAAAAAGTTATTATCACAATTTTTTTATCTCGAGTATTTACCGAGATAATCGCGAATTAAGGGCAATGCAATTACCAAGTTTTACAACTTCAGCAAAATTAAATGCGGAGGTTAATTGATAAATATTCTCATTACAGGTGTACTGGTACTTTTAGCAGCAGGATTCCTCACTTCCTGCTTCAAATTTATTCCTAAAGCTACCCTGGCAGCTGTAATAATCTGCGCGATGTACTACATGCTGGACTTTAAAGCTTACCGACTCCTATGGCGGGCGAAAAGTATGGAAAAATGCGAGTAAAATGCTCATTACTATTTTTTGCCGCTCAAAAATACATGCAGAAAAATGAATATGGTCAGAGTGGAAAGTCGCAGGACGACTCCTTATTGCTCTGTCATAATTTATTTTTCAATCGTCATTCATTTATTGCTCCATCAGATTAGTCAGATAACATCGTCAAGTTGATTGGTCATCGCCTTTGCGTCGATTAACATCGATATTTGGCATATCGATTTGGCTTTAGTTTTCAAAAGTATGACAATTGTTCAAGTTGTCATAACTTATGTAGTTATTGAAAATCATATACACAGAATATTTTTTTGAGCTCATGTTAATTTATTAAGTTTCGAGTGTTTTACATATTCTGTCCAGTGTTGACAAATTTTATGTGTACGCGATAATTACAGAAAAGGCAAAAGATGCTTGCGCCAAATTGGAAAATTGAAAGCTCTCATTTTTTCGGAGTCAATGATTAACAGTATCTTCAACTGCGGGAAAGATATTGCTACTTCAAATTTCAAATTGCAATTCAGCAAGCGAAGCGCGCATTCGGTCTTCTCACTTTCTCAAAATTCTACCCTTCTCGAAATATTGAAAGATATATATTTCAATTAGGGGTTAAAATTAGAAATTTTATTAGAATAAATTGGAAAAATTAGAGATTAGAACAAAATTGGATATTTCGAAATGGACACCAAAAAAAATTGGAAATTTTCAAAATTTTGGAAATTTTGAAAATTTTTAAAATCTTGAAAATTTTGAAAATTTTAAAAATTTTGAAAATTTCAAAAATTTTGAAACCTTTCGAACCTTTGGAAATTTTGAAAATTTTGAAAATTTTGAAAATTTTGAAAATTTTGAAAATTTTGAAAATTTTGAAAATTTTGAAAATTTTGAAAATTTTGAAAATTTTGAAAATTTTGAAAATTTTGAAAATTTTGAAAATTTTGAAAATTTTGAAAATTTTGAAAATTTTGAAAATTTTGAAAATTTTGAAAATTTTGAAAATTTCAAATATTTTGAAAATTTCGTAAATTTTGAAAATTTTGAAAATTTTAAAAATCTTGAAAATTTTAAAAATTTTGAAAATTTTGAAAATTTTGAAAATTTTGAAAATTTTTAAAATTTTGAAAATTTTGAAAATTTTGAAAATTTTGAAAATTTTGAAAATTTTGAAAATTTTGAAAATTTTGAAAATTTTGAAAATTTTGAAAATTTTGAAAATTTTGGAAATTTTGAAAATTTCAAAAATTTCAAAAATTTTGAAACTTTTCGAACCGTTGGAAATTTTGGAAATTTTGTCAATTGTGGAAATTTTGGAAATTTTGGAAATTATGAAAATTTTCAAAATTTTCAAAATTTTCAAAATTTTGGAAATTTTGAAAATTTTGAAAATTTCGAAAATTTTGGAAATTTTGAAAATTTCAAAAATTTCAAAAATTTTGAAACTTTTCGAACCTTTGGAAATTTTGGAAATTTTGTCAATTGTGGAAATTTTGGAAATTTTGGAAATTTTGGAAATTTTGGAAATTTTGGAAATTTTGGAAATTATGAAAATTTTCAAAATTTTCAAAATTTTCAAAATTTTGGAAATTTTGGAAATTTTGGAAATTTTGAAAATTTCGAAAATTTTGAAACTTTTCGAACCTTCGAAAATTTTGGAAATTGTAAAAATATTGGAAATATTGAAAACATCGAAACCTTTGAGTTTTGTGAGTTCCAAAATTTTGAAAATTTCAAACATAAAAAAAAGCATCAGAAATATTCAAAAAAAGCTTCAAAGAAATTTAAATACTGAACATTTTACTAATAATCCTTACCACCTGAGAACGTTCAAAAACCCCAGAAAAATTTTAATTGAAAAATGTAACTAAAGCCTTTCGAAACAGCAACTCTGAATATTTCGTAACACCGCCCCCTTCCCACCCACCCCCTCTCTCCCCCCTTCCTTCCCGGTCTTAATTACGAGATATTTGAATTACAGAAGTAGATTTCACGACCATGCTTGTCACTTTAATCGTCTGTGTCTTCCTGGGTCTGGAGCTGGGAATTCTTATTGGAATTGTAGCGAATCTTGTGGTCCTACTCTACTTTTCAGCGCGACCCGACATCCGGATATCGCTTGAAGAGGTAAAAATAATGAATTGCGATTTATAATAAGAAAGACGTGAATGATATCTTAACGAATTTGATAAAAAAGTGAAAAAGTGAAAACATTGTGTTTGGTCATGGATGTGTGGATGGAGGTATGTATGTGTGGGTGGATGTGGATGGGTGGGCGGGGGGGGGGGGGGGGGGGGGGATACGTGGATTTAGACGGCCGGGTGAGTAGGTGGATGTGGGTGAGTGGGTAAGTAGGTGTTTGCGAGTGGGTGAATAAGTAGGTGTTTGTGAGTGGGTAAGTAGGTGTTTGCGAGTGAGTGGGTAAGTAGGTGTTTGTGAGTGGGTAAGTAGGTGTTTGCGAGTGAGTGGGTAAGTAGGTGTTTGCGAGTGGGTGAATAAGTAGGTGTTTGTGAGTGGGTAAGTAGGTGTTTGCGAATGAGTGGGTAAGTAGGTGTTTGTGAGTGGGTGGATGAGTAGGTGTTTGTGAGTGGATGGGTAAGTAGGTTGATGTGTGTGGGTAGGTGATCAGGTAGATGTGGGTGGGTGGGTGAGCAGGTAGATGTGAATGGGTGAGTGAGTAGGTGGATGTAGATGAGTGGGTGAGTAAGTGGGTAGATGGATAGGTGAGTGGGTGGGTCAGCAGGTAGATGTGAGTAGGTGTGGGCAGGTAGATATGTGAGTGGGTAGATGGATAGGTGAGTGGCTGGGTGCGTAGGTAGATGTGTGTGGGTGCGTGAGTGAGTAGGTGGATGTAGATGAGTGGGTGAGTGTGGGTAGGTGGACATGTGAGTGGGTAGATGGATAGGTGAGTGGGTAGATGGATAGGTGAGTGGGTGGCTGAGTACGTAGATCTGTGTGGGTGGGTGAGCAGATAGATGTGGATGGGTGAGTGAGTAGGTGGATGTAGATGAGTGGGTGAGTGAGTGGGGAGATGGGTGTGGGTAGGTGGACATGTGAGTGGGTAGATAGATAGGTGAGTGGGTGGGTCAGCAGGTTGATGTGGGTGGGTACGGGTAGGTGAATGAGTAATTGGATGTACCTGAGTGAGTGAGTGGGGAGGTGGGCGTGGGTAGGTAGATATGTGAGTGGGTAAATGGATTCGTGAGTGGGTGGGTGAGTAGGTAGATGTGTGTGGGTGGGTGAGCAGGTATGGGTGGGTGGGTAAGTGAGTAGGTAGACATAGATGAGTGGATGAGTGTGGGTAGATAGATAGGTGAGTGGGTGGCTGAGTAGGTAGATCTGTGTGGGTGGGTGAACAGGTAGATGTGGATGGGTAAATGAGTAGGTGGATGTAGATGAGTGGGTGAGTGAGTGGGGAGGTGGGTGTGGGTAGGTAGATATGTGAGTGGGTAGATGGATACGTGAGTGGGTGGCCGAGTAGGTAGATGTGTGTGGGTAAGTGAGCGGATATATGTGGGTGGGTGAGTGAGTGGGTGGATGTAGATGAGTGGGTGAGTGTGGGTAGATGGACATGTGAGTGGGTAGATGGATAGGTGAGTGGGTGGCTGAGTAGGTAGATCTGTGTGGGTGGGTGAGCAGGTAGATGTGGGTGGGTAAATGAGTAAGTGGATATCGATGAGTGGGTGAGTGAGTAGGGAGGTGGGTGTGGGTAGGTGGACGTGCGAGTGGGTAGATGGATAGGTGAGTGGGTGAGTTTGGATGAGTGGGTGCGTGAGTGAGTAGATGGGTCGGTGACGGAGTGAATAGGTGAGTGTGGGGGGGTTAGTGAGGAGGTGAGTGTGGGTGGATGAACAGGTGAGTGGGTGAGTAAGTAGGTGCATACGGATAGGTAAGTGAGTAGGGGGGTGTGGGCGGGAGGGTTTTCTTGGCTAGGTGGGAGTCTGGGTCTGTAAGTGGGTGAGGGTGGGTGGGTAAACGTAATTCAAGAATTAAAATTCTTCAGGCAATTCACAATCTACGTAGCAATATCTTAATCCACTAAAGATTCCAAATGCATTGAGTTAGTGAAAAGTGATTTTCAATGACAATTGCGACCTTCGACCATGACATTTACGGGAGTAAATTCATTCAAATTCTATCTCTATTATGAAAGATCGAAGGACGTCCCGTTGTTTACGTCACTCCAGAGGAGGCTGTGACGTTTCCAGCAGCGGAAAATCTTCGTGTAAATATAATGAGGCTTTCGTTGGAGAGTATTGGCAACGTGATACTTGACTGCAAGAACTTGAAACGGATCGACGTAACTGTCGCCAAGGTGAGCTTAATGTTGAAATTGGAAAAAAAAATTCCCGAGGACTTTTTCCACTTTTCCTTCAAACGCAAGGACATACCCATGGAGTGTCAATAGATTACATTAATCTCGAAATTTCCAAGATTTTCCAAAATTTTTAAAATTGACATTGTGTTTTTTGTCCCAAAAAAATTTTCACCATTTTCAAAATTTCCCCCAAATTTTTTGTGAATTTCAAAAAAAATTTCAAGCCTTAAAAAAAAAATCAAAAATAAAAAAAAAATTCCGAAAATTTTGACGATTTGAAAATCTCCAGAAAAATTTCCCAAAGTTTCTGAGAAAATTCCAAAATAATCGAAATGTGACAGACATAAAAAATCAGAGCCAGGAGTTGTCTGTGGGAATTTACGTAAATTTATTGGCCACTCAATTACGAGCTGTAGGAAAGCCATAGATCATTCAATGCGAACGATGCATTATCCTATACTCCAGTGAATCCATTTGTTTTCATTGTTTCTCGGCAAGTTGGGCGTAACCCTGTAAATCACATCTTCTCCGTATTTACGCCTTTTTTTTACTATTATTCCCTTCCAAACATACTCACCAATGTTTCCCCCCTCTTTTGCATCCCCCCTGCCACGCCATAATTCCCACAAAAAAAAAAAAAAAAAAAAAAAAAAAACGAAAAAAAAATCATTGAACATTCTCAAAATGCAAATTTGATTTTTTTTTGCATTTATTTTTTGGTCTCAAAATTTTCAACTCTTCAAAATTCCAAAGAGAATTTTCGATTCGTTTTAAAAATTCCCCGCCCCCCCCCCTCCCCAGTTTAAAGCCTTGGGAATCACCAAAATTTTGATAATTTGAAAAAAAATGTTTTCTTTGGAAAATTTCAATTTTTCTGTATTCAGAAAATTTGACACATTCTGGAATTTTCGAAAATTTTAGATATTTACGAATTTATAATTTTCCATAGAATTTCGATATGGATTTTATGGGATTTCCCATGGAATATTTGATGGAAAAGTCTATGGGAAATTCCACGAGAAATTGTATAAAAAATTCTATAGGAAATTCTATGGAAAATTCTATGAGAAATTCTATGTAAAATTCTATGGAAAATTGCACCTGAAATTCTATGGAAAATTCTATGAGAAATTCTATGTAAAATTATATGGAAAATTGCACCTGAAATTCTATAGAAAATTCTATAGGAGAATTCTACGAAAAATTCTATGGAAAATCCTAAGGGGAATTCTATGTGGAATTCTATGTGGAATTCTATGTGAAATTCTACGTAAAATTCTATCGAGAATTCTATGGAAAATTCTATGGGAAATTCCATGGGAAATTCTATGCGAAATTCTATGGGAAATTCTACGGAAAATTCTATGGAAAATTCTATGTGGAATTCTTTGCGAAATTCTATGTGAAATTCTATGTAAAATTCTATCGAAAATTCTATGTAAAATTCTATCGAAAATTCTATGGAAAATTCTATGGGAAATTCTATGGGAAATTCTATGTGAAATTCTATGTGAAATACTATGTGGAAATTCTATGGGAAGTTCTATGCAAAATTCTATGGGACATTCTATGGGAAATTACATGAGAAATTCCATATGAAATTCTATGGGAAATTCTATATGCAATTTTTTTTTCTTCAATAATTTTCTGCAATTAATTTAGTTCCCTTATTTTTCAGAACATAAAACTACTGGCTCAGGATTTGTCGCTGCGTGGTCAAGAGCTAATATACGTTAATGCGACAGATAACATAAATCGAGTGCTCAATACCGTGGCCCCAGAATTATCGAGCACTTTTAAGACCATTCCAGATTTTCCGAGTCAGATTGTAGTCTGACTATCAATAACTCAACTCCAAAAACATCATAGAAAGCATTAAGAGTGCATTGAATATTTTGTAAAAATATAAATAAAAAAAATCTTTTTTTTTTTACTAATAGAGATTGAGATATAAATGGATCAAAAATAGTGCAAAAAAAAAATTAATGGAATTCTTGTGGGAGATGCTATAGGCAGCTCACAGTACATCCCATAAGCCACCCATAAAAATTCTATGGGAAATTCGGACCAGCAAAATTAATGCCTGAAAAAAGATCAACGGGAATTTCAGGAGTGCAAATCGAGTTTAGTCAGACTCATGGTTTTGGTTTTTACGAAATATCTGGAGATCTATGGGAGATCCAAAAATTTTCATATATACTTTTTCATGGTGTTTTTCAATAGCTATAAAACATGTTTAGGTAAAAGTTTCGATATCGTGGTTAGATTTAAAGATATTCCGCGAAAACTGGTAGAAACTGAAAATTCGGTAAAACCTAAATTCAACATTCAAATTTTAATTTTTAATTTCTAAACATTAATCAATAAAAAATGTATTAATTAATTTTTTCATTGGCATTGTAATTATTTTTATTGCAACAAAATTTGAATGGAAAAAATTCACGAATGCAATTTTTCGTTTAAATAATTAATCTAATTCGAAATTTTCTTCAACTTCTATAATCACTGAATGCAACTCGATGCTTCAGAAGCTCGTGTTCCTCTTGAGTTTCGTCTTCCTCAAAGATCCAGTAGCATATTCTACAATAGTGGCGCAAATGTGACTTTACATGGGTGGAAAGTGACAACGAAGTTGCGCAAGTTTCGTGACAAAAGTTACACCTGAATCGGAGAATCCGGGGGCTGGGCTCCTGCACGAAATTAAGATAATTTGATCAATCTCTTTATCAAAATTGTCATACTTGAATTTCTGCTCCTACCTTCCAAGTTGCAGTTCCAATTGTCAAGTTTCAACTGTCGATTTTTACATTTCAAGTCTCAAGTGTCAACTTTCAACTTTCAACTTTCAACTTTCAAGTTCCAACTTTCGAGTTTCAACTTTCAAGTTTCAACTTTTAACTTTCAACTTTCAAGTTTCAACTTTCAAGTTTCAACTTTCAAGTTTCAACTTTCAAGTTTCAACTTTCAAGTTTCAACTTTCAAGTTTCAACTTTCAAGTTTCAACTTTCAAGTTTCAACTTTCAAGTTTCAACTTTCAAGTTTCAACTTTCAAGTTTCAACTTTCAAGTTTCAACTTTCAAGTTTCAAGTTTCAACTTTCAACTTTCAACTTTCAAGTTTCAACTTTCAAGTTTCAACTTCCAAGTTTCAACCTTCGACTTTCAAGTTTTCACTTTCAAGTTTCCACTTTCAAGTTTCCACTTTCAAGTTTCCACTTTCAAGTTTCAACTGTCAAGTTTCAAGTTTCAACTTTCAAGTTTCAACTTCCAAGTTTCAACTTTCAACTTTCAAGTTTCCACTTTCAAGTTTCAACTGTCAACTTTCAAGTTTCAAGTTTCAACTTCCAAGTTTTAACTCTCAAGTTTCAACTCTCAACTTTCAAGTTTCAACTTCCAAGTTTCAAGTTTCAACTTACAAGTTTTAAGCTTCAACTTTGAAGTTTCCACTGTCAAGTCGCAACTCTCAACTTCCAAGTTTCAAGTTTCAAGTTCCAAGTTCCAAGTTCCAAGTTTCAAGTTCCAAGTTCCAAGTTTCAAATTTCAACTTTCAACCTTCGCCTTCCAAGTTTCGCCAATGTGACTTAACAATTGTCGAAGAAAAACAAAATTCTCTCACAAAAGTTGCACATAATTCCCCGAACCCGAGTACTCGGATGATACGGAATATTATGATAGTTGAATAAGCGTCCTAATAAATATTTCAATATTGTTTACCGTGCAACGGGGATTTTCCTCGAGGGCCGGATTTTTCCGAGTGGAAAATGATCTCTCCACTCTCTCAACTGGCAACTGTAATGGAATAATAATAATCAAAACAGTGTGATTGTCCGCTGTCTTATGGAAAAATATTACTAGGAGGAAAACTCTTTGGGAAGAGGCAAAAAATTGAGTTATTTTAATCAACATTACTGAAATAGGGCCAACTCAGAAAATTGCACAAATTATGAAAATATGTGAAAAATAATTTTTTTCTGAAATTCCAAATTTTTTTCCGCACTTAACACTTTTGTAATTTTTAACAATTTGAAAAATTTATTTTCCTTTTTCAGAATTTTTTTTTTTTGATTTTTAAAATATGATTTTTTTTTACAATTTGAATTTAATTTTTGGTAATTCGAAAAAAAAAATCTGAATTTTTTTAGCTATTTTTTTTATATTTTTCTTACCGGTTTTATCCCATACACAAAATCCTTCATCAACATTCTCTCACTAATTACTCGATTACACCGTAAATTGTACTTTGAATTGTCCATTTCAAATTGTTAATATTCTACAAATTATAACCATCAATTGCTCGATTTTTTTTTACAAAATTTTCTGCTGTTTTCATAATGAGATAACTTCATAATCATGAAAAAAAGTGAATGTGCAAAATTTCTTACAATTTCATTTTTTCCTAATTTTCTAAAATCTCAATTTTTACAATTGACGAAATTTTGATAGCCAAAAATTTTCAGCAAATTCAAAAAAATTAATTTTTACAATTTTCATAAAATCCAAAATTTTACAAAATTTCTCACTTTCTTCAATTTTGCAATCATGATTTTTTTTTCATTTTCTTTCTCCAAAATTTATTTTTTTCTAATTTTCTAAAATCTCAATTTTCACAATTTATGATATTTTGATAACCAAAAATTTTCTGCAATTTTAAAAAAAATTAATTTTCACAATTTTCATAAAATCCAAAATTTTATAAATTTTCTCATTTTTTTTCAATTTTGAAATCATGATTTTTTTTTCCTTTCCTTTCTCCAAAATTTATTTCTTTCTAATTTTCTAAAATCTCACTTTTTACAATTTATGAAATTTTGATAACCAAAAATTTTCTGCAATTAAAAAAAATTAATTTTCACAATTTTCATGAAATTGAAAATTTTATAAATTTTCGAAATTTCATAGATTTTAAAATCACACTTTTTTTTTAATTTTCTTTCTCCAAAATATACAAATGTTTGCAAAGGTCTTATCAATAATTTATAATCATATTTTGTCCATTTTGTTAAATAATTATTATGAAAATTATTTATTTGTCTCGTTAAATTACATTAAATCTTACAGTAATTTGATTTAATCATAAATTTTACGGAAAAGAGAGCGAGATGAGAGAACAGGAAACAATGTTGACTTAATAATTACCGAAATAATTAAAACATCAGTCGACATCTGAGAACGAATTAATTATTACAACAAGAAAAAAAGTAATTAGTCACTTGAGAAAAAACAAACAACCTGTCATTTCGTCCTCTTTTATCATTTATTATTTATTTATTTAGAAAATTCTATAAAATCGTGTGAACAAAAAATTTCCTCACTTTTTCAATTTTTACAATTTTTGGGACATTTTTATCTTTTTTTTTTCAAAATTCAAAATTTGACAAATTTCAATTTTTTTTTTAATTTTCAATTTTTTTTTTAATTTTCAATTTTTTTTTTTAATTTTTGCAAATTTCAAATTTCGGAATTTTTGAATATTTCAAAATTTACAATATTCTGATTTTTCTCATTTTTCGAATTTTCATTTTTTTCGAATTTCAAAAATTTTCGCACTTCTGAAAATTTTTGAAAATAACAAAATAAAATTTCTGAATTTTTCAAAGATTTTTAAATGAATAAAAAAATTTAGAAACAATTTTGAGAGCGTTGAAAACGTTTTGCAAAAATTGAGAGAACGAAAAATTTGAGTGAATATTTTCACACAAGATTTCATAAAATAATTCATTTATTGCTCTAAATAAATTCCATTCAAGTATAAATTTTTTTTCCTTAAATTCCTCTTTAAGAATATTTACAGATAACTCGTATCTCCTCAATCCCTAGTATAAACATTACTTTCAGGCAGCTGCAATGAAAAATAAATAATCAACCGTCTCCTAAGGCAAACTATTTTGTTTTTTATTTAGAAAGGCGTGACTAGAAATTCGGGGCTGTTGATTTCGAAATCTCGAAAGTCAGAGTTGGGTCATTTTTTTCGAAAAAAAAAACAAAAATTTATCTCAATTTTTCATTTTTTCTATTTTTGAAATGTTGAAAATTTTTACGATTTCCAAAAAAAAAATTTGTCACGAAAATTTCAATTTTTTTTTGCATTTGCCCAACTCCACTCGAGACACTTATTGCAGGCGTTATTTAATCGACAATCGTAATCACTCGTTTCAGTGGATAATTATCTTGCTAGGATCACTTCGTGGGTATTTTCAATGCTCAATTGTAACGAAGAAAAGCCAGGAAAAGCTGAAAGTCGGCTCAATTAGTGTGCAAGTCAGAGGTTTTGCATTTTTCGGAATAATCTCGAGATTTGAAAATTTGAAATTTCTAAAATTAAAAAAAAAAAAAAAATCGAAATTTTGGAAGTTTAAACACGAACTTTCTAAATTAAAAAAATTAACATGTTTTCCTTCAATTTTAAAATTTTTCAATGTAAAAAAAAATCAACAATTCAAAAATGTCAAAATTTCGATATATCACAAATTGTTATTTTTTCAGAAATTTTCAGTTTTTCATTGGCGAGTTATTTTCCAAAAGTCCAAAAAACCTTTGACTTCGAGTACCGGACAGTAAGACTGAAATGTTAATAAAATTGATCGACGGAATTAACCATAATTTGCACATCTTATGGACATAATTAATGTAAATTGTAGGCTACTTGAGTCGATGTATCATACCAAGAAAACGAAAATTCACTCCCAACGACATTATTGTTCCGTTCATTTCTCGATTTCTGTAGCAAAATTGTGAACAGAAAAATGGTGGCTTATTTTGAGAGTGTAAGAAAATATTCCCATATATTTCCCATAAGATTTCGTTAGGCCCCCATAAGACTCCCATAAGATTCCCATAAAATTTCCATAAGACTCCCACAAGATTTGCATAGGATTCCCATAAGACTTCCATAAAATTACTATGGAATTTCTGATAGGACTGTGCAAGGGTGTTCTATGAAATTCCCATAGAAATCCTATGAAAAATTGGGAAGACTTTTTCTCTGAAAATTTTCTATAGGAACCCCATAGGATTCCCGTAAAAACCTTTTTGGGGGGATTTTTTTCTTGGAAATTTTCTATAGAAATCCCATGAGATTCCCATAAAATTTCGATGGAATTTCCCATAAAAAGATCAAAGGCTGTCTTACAAAATTCCAATAGAAATTCAATGAAACATTGGGAAGATTTTTTTTCTGGGAATTTTCTATAGAAATCCCATGAGATTCCCATAGGATTCCCATAAGACTCCCATAGAATTCCTATGGAAATTCCCATAGAAATGTCAAAGGCTGTCCTACAAAATTCCAATAGAAATCCAACGAAAAATTGGGAATATATTTTTTCTGGAAATTTTCTATAAAAATTTCATGAAATTCCCATAATATTCCCATGGAATTTCCCATAAAAATGTCAAAGGGTATCTACAAAGTTCCCATAAAAATCCAACGAAGAATTGGGAACATTTTCTTTCTGGAAATTTTCTATAGGAATCCCCTGAGATTCCCATAAAATTTCGATGGAATTTCCCATAAAAAGATCAAAGGCTGTCTTACAAAATTCCAATAGAAATTCAATGAAACATTGGGAAGATTTTTTTTCTGGTAATTTTCTATAGAAATCCCATGAGATTCCCATAGGATTCCCATAAGACTCCCATAGAATTCCTATGGGAATTCCCATAGAAATGTCAAAGGCTGTCCTACAAAATTCCAATAGAAATCCAACGAAAAATTGGGAATATATGTTTTCTGGAAATTTTCTATAAAAATCCCATGAAATTCCCATAATATTCCCATGGAATTTCCCATAAAAATGTCAAAGGGTGTCTACAAAGTTCCTTAAAAATCCAACGAAGAATTGGGAACATTTTCTTTCTGGAAATTTTCTATAGAAATCCCATGAGATTCCCATAAAATTTCGATGGAATTTCCCATAAAAAGATTAAAGGCTGCCTTACAAAATTCCAATAGAAATTCAATGAAACATTGGGAACATTTTTTTTCTGCAAATTTTCTATAAAAATCCCATGAAATTCCCATAATACTCCAATGGAATTTCCCATAAAAATGTCAAAGGGTCTCGTACAAAATTCCCATAAAAATTCAATGAAGAATTGAGAAGATTTTCTTTCTGGAAATTTTCTATAAAAAGCCCATGAGATTCGCATAGGATTCCCATAAGATTCCCATAGAATTCCTATGGAATTTCCCATAGAAATGTCAAAGGGTGTCCTACAGAATTCCCATAGAAATCCAACGAAAAAATTGGGAAAAAAATTTTTCTGGAAATTTTCTATAGAAACCCCATAAGATTCCCATAGGATTTCCACGACTTGACAATTTTTTTTGCTTCCCCCATTTTCAAACTTCTGGAAATTTTTTGCTTTTCCCAAAAATTTCCTCGCCACCAAGTTTCCAGCACTGGTCCAAAGAAAAAAAAATGAAACAACTCGCAAATCTCTTTAACCTTCGAAAAGTCGCATTGACCCGCTCAACGTCGGTGCTCGCGCGTATAGCAGACCGCCGCCCTAATTTTTTCAATCTAATTTTTTTTATAATTAATATTAATTTTCACCACCGACAATTTGGTCGAAGAATAGAGAAAAAAATAGGCGACACTCGGCTCACGATGTCCACTTCCGGAGCAACTTTGGCCAACAAAAAAGCATCACCATTTCCTTCAACGACTTCGCTACAGACCTCTGATAATATAAACCAATGTAAATACTTCAATATTACGGGATAGTTAATCGCACCGAAATTTAGCTATTTCATTAGCTACAGAAACGTTGTGGTCCTGTGCTAGGAATCTCGATTTGCCCTAATCGATGAGTCCTGATGTCTCAGTAGAGGGGCACGCTCCTGTCTCACTTCCGGTAACGTTGCTAATTCCTGGACGGGACTTCGCTGCCAAATACTGCGAGTCGCCATTTCGTGGTAGCCTCTCCTTCTCACCTTGTACAACACAAATTTGCTTTGTAAACATCTGCATAAAATATATATGTGATTTTCTGCAAACTTTCAACACTTTATTATCTCCAAATATTCACATGTCTGCACAAAATTACTCAAACAAATTGGGGCAACAATCATGGGAGGCCTTGAAGTGGGGTACCCATTGTGGAATTACCCTCTGATTGTTGGTGATCTTCAAATTGAGGTGAAGCCCTCCCTTAGTCCCTGAATTTTCAGATCACTGAATCAATCACGGAATCAATCACTGAATTAATCATTCAATCAATCAATCAATCAATCATTCAATCAATCATTCAATCAATCATTCAATCAATCATTCAATCAACCATTCCATCAATCATTCAATCAATCATTCAATCAATCATTCAATCAATCATTCAATCAATCATTCAATCAATCATTCAATCAATCATTCAATCAATCATTCAATCAATCATTCAATCAATCAATCATTCAATCAATCACTCAATCAATCATTCAATCAATCAATCATTCAATCAATCATTCAATCATTCAATCATTCAATCAATCATTCAATCAATCATTCAATCAATCATTCAATCAATCATTCAATCAATCATTCAATCAATCATTCAATCAATCATTCAATCAATCATTCAATCAATCATTCAATCAATCATTCAATCAATCATTCAATCAATCATTCAATCAATCATTCAATCAATCATTCAATCAATCATTCAATCAATCATTCAACCAATCATTCAATCAATCATTCAATCAATCATTCAATCAATCATTCAATCAATCATTCAATCAATCATTTAATCAATCATTCAATCAATCATTCAATCAATCAATCATTCAATCAATCATTCAATCAATCATTCAACCAATCAATCAATCATTCAATCAATCATTCAATCAATCACTCATGCAATCAATCATTCAATCAATCATTCAATCAATCATTCAATCAATCATTCAATCAATCATTCAATCAATCATTCAATCAATCACTCAATCAATCATTCAATCAATCACTCAATCAATCACTCAGTCAAACACTCAATCAATCACTCAATCAATCACTCAATCAATCACTCAATCAATCATTCAGTCAAAGACTCAATCAATCACTAAATCAATCACTCAATCAATCACTCAATCACTCACTCAATCAATCACTCAGTCAAACACTCAATCCATCACTCAATCAATCACTCAATCAATCACTCAATCAATCACTCAATCAATCACTTAATCAATCACTCAATCACTCAATCAATGGCTGAGCCAATCTCCGAATGAATCACTCGATCAATCAGTCAATCAATGGCTGAACCAATCTCTGAAATTATCAATCAAACAATATCAATCACCCCTAATGATCAACTAGGACAACTCACTTGTCTATGATGCAATTCATGCAGGTACAAAGTAGACAGCGACATATCCGCAGCAGTAAGTTCGATTGGCACAGCCAATTCGGTCAATTCTTGTCCCGATCCGAAGACCGAGGCGCCCAATGATTGATTGGACATTCCTTGGAGCTCATACAGGAGCCCTCTTTCACAGTGCAGGGGTCCTTCAGCCCTGCTCATCCCCATTCTCACCCTCTCCTCCTCCCTCCCCCCGCCACCCTCCCTCTCCAAATTCTGGCCAAACACAACACTACCACCACTCATGTGATTGACAATTGATCCCCTAATAATGTTCCCAACAATGTCACTATAACCCTGCCCAAGACTCGATAAACTGTTCAAACTGCTCATCAATGGGTTCAAAGGATTGACGTCCCCGATATTATTCACATTAACTTCCCTTTTAGCTCTTTCTCGAAGTGCAGTAACGAAATTTTCGGCGTGACTTGGTGGCTTCCATTCTGGGTTTGTTAGCGTGAAGTGAATGAGTGACAATTCAGTCTTTCCGTCTTCTGCCTGAGTATACTGATTCGACATTGGTGCACCTCCGTAAGCGTAGCCTGGAAAGATAAAGCATGATTTTCAGGCGGAAGAATGAAGGATTTTGCCAGGGTTCAATTGAGAGGCTTGGAGGGAGGCATCGAGACTGGGATTCTCAAATCAATTTAATTGACGAAGTTTTCAATTTTTCAAATTTTTCAAATTTCAAATTTTTCAAATTTTTCAAATTTTTCAAATTTTTCAAATTTTTCAAATTTTTCAAATTTTTCAAATTTTTCAAATTTTCAAATTTTTCAAAGTTTTCAAATTTTTCAAATTTTTCAAATTTTTCAATTTTTTTAAATTTTTCAAATTTTTCAAATTTTTCAAATTTTTCAAATTTTTCAAATTTTTCAATTTTTCAAATTTTTCAAATTTTTCAAATTTGTCAAATTTTTCAAATTTTTCAATTTTTTCAATTTTTTCAAATTTTTCAATTTTTTAAAATTTTTCAAATTTTTCAAAGTTTTCAAATTTTTCAAATCTTTTAATTTTCTCAAATTTTTCAGATTTTTCAATTTTTTCAAATGTTCAAATTTTCAAATTTTCAAATTTTCAAATCTTCAAATTTTCAAATTTTCAAATTTTTTTAAATTTTTCAAATTTTTCAAATTTTTCAAATTTTTCAAATTTTTCAAATTTTTCAAACTTTTCAAACTTTCCAAATTTTTCAAATTTTTCAAATTTTCAAATTTTCAAATTTTCAAATTTTTCAAATTTCAAAATTTTTCAAACTTCCAAATTTCAAAATTTTTCAAATTTCCAAATTTTTCAAATTTCCAAATTTTTCAAATTTCCAAATTTTTCAAATTTCCAAATTTTTCAATTTTTTCAAATTTTCAAATTTCCAAATGTTTCAAATACCCAAATTGTTCAAATTAAAAAATGGGAATTGTTGCCATAGATATGGCTTACTCACCGGGGCCATCATGTTTATCTCCCGGACTGACCGGTAGAGTCTGCCACATGGGATTCCCATGTCTCCTTACATCCATCTGAGCAAAGCTGCAAACATCACCCACGCCCGTCACTTCGATCGTAAAATTTCGGTAAAAATCCACAATATCCAGCGCCCTTTGGCGCATGAGGAAGCACAGAATAAACGGAGTCAATAGAGGAGATAAAAGTTCTTCGAGTAGATGAACGGCCCTATACTGAAACAGTTGGGCAACTTGGGAACGAGTGGACTGCGTATGAGCGTGTCCCTTCCAACTGTCCGGACGATAATGGGTATGAGCTAAAACTGCGGTTAGAAGTGTCTCCGGACACCACACAAGGTTCTCGTCTGGTATGAAGGCGCGGGCAGCCGCCACAAGAGCTCCTAAACAGAATTTTCATGTTGCCTGTAAATTACTATATCGCCTATTCCATACCAACTTGGACAACCCGTGGCCCTTACCTCAGATTTCGATGGCGATTTTTTCTGAGGTTCTACCACGAAAAAAAAGAACTCTCAATTTTTTTCAGATTTTTTTAAGAGTTCCATGTTGCACGTTTCTCTTATTTTCTAAAAATTTGGTGTGATTTTTGTGAATTTTTTCAGAATTTCAAATCGGGCCTATTTTTGCTACAGATTTTTTCTGCTAAAAAAAAAAACAAAACTAGTGGTGTGTGCATGTGTGTGCCCCACTCGGGGCACAAACAAAACTTGCTGATTTGGTTTTTCAGCACAACCTACTAAATTTATTCTTCTCCAATATACTACGGTTAATCAGTGTGACCCCTGTTATTATCATAACGAAAACATGCCTATTTGAGAATTCCAAACTGACTCATTTATGAAGCAGATAATTATGAATACTTGAGTAGACGCATGGTGAGCATGAGGATGAGACTTATGCGTGTTACTTGAGTGAGAGTGAGACGCCAATAAGGATGCGGCTGCAAAACAAAAACTTTAATATTTTACCCAGTGGAACAGTATAAACAATTGCAATTGCTAATAACATTGCATATACTGCACAAATGCCATCCAAAATGTGATCCGCTCGATTTTGCATGAAAACGCTTCGATTGGGACCGTCATGACAGCGCTGGGTCCATTAGTTCACTTATTACATACATAATTGTGGAAACTGCTATACCTCCTTAATTATGCAAATTATCGAAAAAAGGCATTCTACATAAAATACGTATTTTTATATGGCAAACAACTTTTCTTATATGAATTTTGCGCTAACTCTAATAGTTTATGCAGTAGAACACTATAAACAATTGACATTGTTAATAACAATATAAGCACTGGACCACTTTTACTCAAAATTTAATCTGTTATAAAATATGCTTATATCTTTCAACTGTAACATTGAGTACCTGGATTACAACATTTTTGTGTGAATAAACGTTCATTATCACTATTTTCGATTTTTGCTCAACATGAATTTCTCAAAAACAGGGGAACTACTCGATGGATTCGATCAAAAATCTAATCAGCTCTAAGTTACACGGAGACGCAACAATTGAAAAAAATTAATCGAATTGCACAATCCGTTTCCGAGAAAACGTAAACGAAAAATTTTGCCACATACAGACGAACACACACACACACACATACAGACACTTCTCTGAAAGCACTTCAGGATGATACGTCGAGAAACGTGAAAATTTCATCGATCTGGCACTTTTCATTTTCGGGGTCATTACAATAACTTCCCTAGATCGGGAAGTTAAAAAAAATTTGAGTACTTTTTTTTCATGGTAGAACCTCAGAAAAAATCGCCATCAAAATCTGAGCAGATGGTTTCCCAGAGGATGGAACCATTGATGTCCATGCTCTTACCTAAGCAAGTAATCGTTGTAAGAACGTGTTCCACAGTGAGCACATCTTCATCGTAGACCGTAAGAATGATGAGAACTGCAAGTATGCTGCCAGCAACAAATACGATGTTTTTGGCTAGGACTGTCATCACAGGAGATGTGAAGATGCTCATGTACTTGGAGGCAGGACGATAGGCGCGCGTAAGTCGAGCGTTGAGCTCGTGATCGAGTTCGTTGAAGTGGCGAAGGTAGAGGCGACCGTACAGGGACCAAGTGCGAGTGCCCAGGGTGCCAGGTTCGCGTTTTATGAGCTCGCCATAGTTGAAGAATGAGTAGAGGATCTGCCAGAGGAGGATGACAGGGCAGAGGATCAAGTTTGCTACACCCACCCAGAGTATGTGCTTGGAGAGCGCTCGCGCTAACTCTTGGCGCTTTGCTAACTTTTTGTAATCCTCCTTCAGGTGCCAGTTGTTCTCAAATGGAGACCATGGACCCCCTGCAAGATCAACCTAACGTTAATATTTGGATTTCAAACGCATTTTTTTAATTCAAGAAATTTACAATTGAATTTTCCAATTCGAAAATTCAATTTTAAGTTAAAAATATTTTTCAAATTTAATTTGATTCCAAACTCCAATTTCATGTTGAAATATTTTTCACATTTAATTCGATTTAAAATTCCAAAGCAAAAATTCATATCCATTTTTTAAATTGAATTTAAAAAAAAAACAAAATCAAACTAAAATTTAATTATGAAAATTAAAAATCACAATATTTTACATTTTGTTTTTAACTCCAAATCATTCAAATAAGAAAAAGGATGATTTGAAAAGTTGGTCGACATCACGCGCTAGTATATGTATACTTGTTGAATTGTAGATGGAATATATCATGTAATTGTATATGCAGACGTAGCTCGAGGCTCAATATATACACATTACAAAATCTGGCTCAGCCAAATATGTAGCCTTTAGGGGAATAATGCATAGAGGGGGCTTGGACCCCATATCTATGTAAACAATTCCAGTTTTTTGATTGACAAATTTGGAAATTTGAGAAAATTGGAAATTTGAAAAATTCGAAAAATTTGAAAAATTTAGAAATATTGAAAAAATCGAAAAATTTGAAAAATTTGAAAAAATTGAAAAAATTGAAAAAATTGAAAAAATTGAAAAAATTGAAAAAATTGAAAAAATTGAAAAAATTGAAAAAATTGAAAAAATTGAAAAATTTGAAAAAATTGAAAAAATTGAAATATTTGAAAAAATTAGAAATTTGAAAAATTTGAAAATTTGAAAAATTTGAAAATTTGAAAATTTGTAAAATTTTAGGAATTTGAAGAATTTAAAAATTTCAAAAACTTTGAAAATTTGGAGAATTAAAAATTTTTAAAAATTGTAAAAATGTGAAGAAGTTAAAAAATGTGGAAAATTTGCAAAATTTGAAAAATTTTAAAAATTTTAAAAATTTGAAAATTTTTAAAAATTTGAAAAATTTGAAAATTTTTAAAAATTTGAAAATTTTTAAAAATTTGAAAAATTTGAAAAATTTGCATAATTTGAAAAATTTGAAAAATTTGAAAATTGTAACAGTTCGAAAATCTGAAAAATTGAAAAAAAATATTGTAAAAAGTGAAATCCAAAATTGAAAGCTAAAAAAATTCCAGAAAATGCGGAATATCTAAGAGAGAAATTAGAAGAACTATTGAATATATCATGGATCAAACTCAAAGAGGCATACTCACAGAATAAGAGGAGTTCCATGTTGTACTTCAATCCCCTCGTCATAAAAATCACTTCACCGATTACAGGGACCTTCAGACGTACTGGTAACAGGGATTTATTGATCATAGCTACCATGTAATTCTTGAACCTGTGGGTGACACATAGCATAAGAAAATTTTTAGAAAATAATGGAGAAGAAAACCAAGTAAAGTAATAGAGAATGGAATCGATCAAAAACGGACCACAAAAATTTCGGAAATTTGAAATGAAAAATTTTAAGAAACTTCAGACTGTCAGAAAAAATATTCAAAATTTCGGTGTAAATAATAGAAGAGAACTTCAAAGGAGAGTTTCCCAAAAAAAAAAAAAAAAAAAAAAAAAAAAAAAAAAAAAAAAAAAAAAACCATTTTTGAGAATTTTAAAAATAGTCCAAATTGTTGAAAATAGTTGAAATTTTTAATTGGAAAAGTTTCGAAATATTGAGCATTTTTACTATATTAAATCTAGTCATCAAATAGAAGTTAAACCTGAGTATCCTATGGTAAATATCTAACTCCGTAAGCTCCCTTTTATGTATACACATTTCCTGCTCCTTCTGCACTTCTCGCACTCTCTTCTGAATCTCATGCCATGTGAGATTATCGAGATCGCCGTCCTCAATTTTTAGGGCGAGATTGAAAAACATTTTTATGTCCCAGAACTGCGTCAAGTGGTAGAGGACTTTTACCACTCGCAAAATCCAAAAAATTCCCGCAACTAGAATGCACATCCACGTGAGAAGGCCCATAGATTCTAAAATCTCTTCACGACTGAGAATAGCATCTCCAATTGAAGTTTTGTGCGAATTGTTTTCTACTAATTTGTCTCTGAAAATAGAAAAATAAATTACAATTGGTAAATCATTCATAAATTGTGGACATTAAAAAAATTTAATTTTCCAATTCCGAAAATTTCATATTTTTCGAAAAAAATTTTTTAAGTTTTAGAAATTTTTTGGAATATTCTAAAAATTGGGCAAATTTTTAAAAACTCTATAATATTAGAAATCAATTTTTTTAACCAGGAAATTCATAATACTAAAACAATCCGATGAATAATTATTTTATAAATTTAAATAAATTTAATTAAATTTAAATAAATTCAAATAAATTTAAATAAATTTAAATAAATCGAAATAAATTGAAATAACTTTGAATAAATTTGAATACATTTAACTAAATTTAAAAAACTTCAAATAAATTTTCTGTTTTAAATATTTCAAGAAACTTAAAATTTCAAAAAAATTCAAAATTTTGAAAATACAAAAATAGATTAACTGAAAAAATTAGAATTGTGCAAGTTATAAAATTCTAAGTTCATACTTGAATAAAACTGAATAGTCTATGCAATGGAATAGGAAGGTTGAAAATGCGACAACGAAGATGAATTGTCCGAGCTCTAGGAGTTCCTGGAGCATCATGCAGCCGAACCCGTGCTTTTGGTGATAATGGTACATTCGTGTGAAGAATGAGTCCAGATCTTCGATGTGATTCCAGCGGGCCTTGCCACCCTCTGGCACCACATGGATCATAACGCCAGACTCGTGAGGTGTCTCCTCGCGCTCCTCATCCTCACCCCCACCCTCTGTCTCCGAGTATGGCTCGAGCTGTTGGTAACTCCCATCCAACACCGTCGTCATCTGGAACATCAATAAAAATATAATAAAAATTTACAAAATTTCAAATCGCAAAATGGCTCAGGAAAAATCTTGAAAACATTTTTTTAACTTAAAATTTCATTATTTTTTTTCAATTTTAGAAGGATTAATAAATTTTGCAATTTTGAGAAATTAAAAAAAAAATAAAACAGTCAAAAATTTCTGAAATTATAGAAATTCGAAAAATTTGTAAAACCTGTGAAATTTGGAACATTTTGAAGATTTGAAAATTTTGAACATTTAAAAAGTATAAAAAAGTGAAAAATTGCAAATTGGCAAAATTTCGAAAATTTGAATTTACGAAAATAACTTCTTACGACTTTTTCATGTACATTCGAACAAAAACAAGCCATTGAACTTCAATCCACCCCCTTATCACTCTTCAGGCAATCAGAAAACACTTCTCTCTTCATGGACAAATAAAATTAAACACTTGTTCCATCATTCCTCCACCGAAAGCACATCACATTCTGATTGGATGCCTTCGAACAACGGAAAATAGTCTTGACACAGGTGTTCCTACTGCAAATGAAATCAACGTAATTAAGTAAACTAATGTGCACGATAAAAAAGAAACAAACAAATTTTCGATTCAAAACCAGTATTCGAAAATTCCAAAAATTTCAGGGTTACGAATAAAAATTTTGAAAGTTAGGAAACTGTTTGAAAATTTCACGAAATTTGCAACTTTGAAAAATTTTGTCAAATTTTTCCGTCGAAAATTTTCTCAAATTGTTTTTTTTTTTTCATTTTTTAGATTTTCTAAATATTGATTTTTTTTATTTCAAATTTTTAGGTCTCCAAAATTTCAAAATTTTTTTGCGCTCTTTATAAAAGAAATTTATAGGCGGTCACTGGATTTTTTGAGCAATTTTTTTAAGAGGCCTTGGCACAGTGAAACAAAAATAAAAATTGAGGTAGAACTTGTTAGTGCAAATGAAACAGCCACGATTTAGTTAATTACAGTGTCTGATGAGGAGACGAAAATTATGGATGCAAATGAGTAGCGAAGAAAATGGAAAAAAAAATAAAAAATGTGAGTCAATGAGATCGATTGGATTTTTGGGTTTTGTACGTGTTCAAACTTTTTCAACTTTCCTAATTTTCGGAATTACTATTTTCCTGATTTCTAAGATTTTTGGTTCATTTTTAATTATGAAAATTGAGTTGTTCATTTTATGAGCAATTTACACCTTTTCGTGTAAATTTACAATTTTTTTTGAATAAATGAAAAGCTTAAGAAACATTGAAAATTTAAAAAGAAGAGTTTTTTTGGGAATTTGGAAGAGTTGAAAAAAAATTAGGAATTTGGAAAAAATTAAGAACGTGAAAAAAATTTGAACATTCACTTCAAAGATTTCAAAATTTTCGGAAATTTTCAAAAAAAAAATTCGAAAAAGAAATTTTGGAATAAGAAGTAAAAGTTGGAGAATTGAAAAAAAAATGGGACATCCAAAATTTTAAAATTTCAATTTTCAAACTTCAAAATTCAAAATTTCAAATGTCAACTTTTCAAATTTCGAATTTCCAAATTTGTCAAATTTTTCAAATTTGTCAAATTTTTCAAATTTGTCAAATTTTCAAAAATTCAAAAATTCAAAATTTCAAAATTTCAGATTGCAAAATTTTAGAATTTCAAATTCCAAAATTAAAGAAAAACAATTCAAAAATTTTTAATAATTCCAGAAATTTTGCGCATTGAAGAAAGACATGCAAAAATCTTTAAAAAAAAAAACTAAAAAATTGCGAAATTTCCGTCAAAATTTCTTTTACATTGTTTTTTTAATTTGCAGTTGATGCCATTGAACACTTGACGACTGAAATGATAATAGTGATAAGGTAGATGAGGATGAATTAATGGAGCCTTACCGTTCTTGCTCTGCGGTTCGGCTCCACGCAGGTAATGACAGTTTCGCGTTTCATTCTTTCATTTTAGTTCAACAAGAATCATTTTCTCTCGCTATTATTTTTTTTCTAGTTATCCTGAAAGCTTGCACTCCGATGAAAGTTAAAGGTGGATCATTGGTGTGAAGAAGACGAGATGACAACAGGTTTTTGGTTATTTTTACAAGCTGAGTGATGCTGAAACTTGGTAAAATGAAGAGATGAACATTTCTCAGGGGACAGTCGTGGCAAGGATACCAGGTAAAGAGATTATGATTTTTTTTAAAGTTACAAAAACAAAAATTTTATGGAAAATTGAATAAAAATTTGAAAATTCGACAAATTTGAAAAAAATTGAAAATTTAAAAAATTTGAAAATTTAAAAGATTTGAAAAATTTGAAAAATTGAAAAATTTGAAAAATTGAAAAATTTGAAAAATTGAAAAATTTGAAAAATTTGAAAAATTTAAAAAATTTGAAAAATTTGAGAAATTTGAAAAATTTGGAAATTTGAAATTTTTAAAATTTGCAAAATTTGAAAAATTTGAAAATGAGAAAAATTTAAAAATTTGAAAAATTTAAAAATTTGAAAAATTTGAAAAATTTGAAAAATTTGAAAAATTTGAAAAATTTGAAAAATTTGAAAAATCTGAAAGATTTGAAAAATTTGAAAAATTTGAAAAATTTGAAAAATTTGAAAAATTTGAGAAATTTGAGAAATTTGAAAAATTTGAAAAATTTGAAAAATTTGAAAAATTTGAAAAATTTGAAAAATTTGAAAAATTTGAAAAATTTGAAAAATTTGAAAAATTTGAAAAATTTGAAAAATTTGAAAAATTTGAAAAATTTGAAAAATTTGAAAAATTTGAAAAATTTGAAAAATTTGAAAAATTTGGAAATTTGAAAATTCGACAAATTAGAAAAAAATTGAAAATTTTAAAAATTTTAAAAATTTGAGAAATTTGAAAAATTTGAAACATTTGAGAAATTTGAAAAATTTGAAAAATTTGGAAATTTGAAAAATTTGAAAAATTTGAAAACTTGAAAATTTTTAAAATTTGAAAATTTGAGAATTTGAAAAATTCAAAATTTTGAGAAATTTGGAACATGTGAAAAATTTGAAAAATTTGAAAAATTTGAAAAATTTAAAAAAATTAAAAAATTTGAAAAATTTGAAAAATTTGAAAAATTTGAAAAGTTTGAAAAATCTGAAAAATCTGAAAAATTTGAAAGATTTGAAAAATTTGAAAATTTGTAAAAAAATTGGAAAATGTCATAAAAAAATAAAAAAGATTGAGTTTTAATAATTTTCCAGATTTTCATCTCAACTGTCTCAAGGTCATCGGTCGTCCTACTCTAGAAAAAAGAAAAAAAAAAGTACTGATGACATTTCACGAAGCATCCATCACATCCTTAGCGAACTGACGTTAATTTCTATTTCCGCCGCTCACCTTGACTCCTATATTCAACCGCACTTTTTGCAGCTCGTCACATCTCTTCTGTATTTACTATAGTCGAACGGTCCAATAAAAAAAACCTATTAGTAAACTCTGCGTCTACCTGTCACCGACAACAGTCCAATCTCGAGAAGCCAAAAAAAAGGCGCGAAAAATTTAAAAGCAAATTCAATGGCACTCAACAATTGGATGAACTAAAAATGAAATAAAATAAAATAAAGAATAGAAAAGCAAATAATACACAAAAAATTAAAAAAGAAATGATAAAAACTGAGAATATTTTAAAAATGTAAAAAGTGCTCAGAGAAACGAAAAAAAAAACAAACCTTATATCTGTCACTGACACATGATTGCATTCGCAAAAGCGCGCGGAATATTTGAAAAAAAATTCACTAGGGGCACTTTGAAAAATATCGAAAAACAATTTAAAAATAAAAAAAAAATTGACAAAAATAATAGTTCTTTCTATAAAATCGTGTTTGAAATTCTCACTTCGTGAAAAGAAAAAGAAAGCAAGAATATGAGAACAAAGACCCCGTCCATGTCTATTCTCAACAACCGAACTCCGGTTATTAGAAAATCTCAAAAATGGCGGGAAATATTTGAAAAAAATATTCACTTACGTCACTTTGAACTATAGTGAAAAATAAAAAATAAAAAAATTGAAAGAAAAATGCATGTTGCAATATTGACAGTTTGAAAAAAGGCGCGAAATATTTACTCATGTCACTTTGCGATGGTGCAACAAAAAAAAAGGCTGAAAAGGAAGAGAATAAAAAAACCTTAGACCTTTGTCATTGGCACTATTGCCTTCGTAAGAAAACCTCAAAAAAGGCGGGAAATATTTGAATAACAAAAAATCCTAATGTCACATTGGGGGAGAGTGAAAAGCGCGTGATTGACAGATGATTTGATAGAATGTAATGATGATATCTTGGGTCAATGCAGAGGAGCAGAGGTGACTATTATGTTTGGCAATACCAGCTGATCTCCATAAACAAAGCGCCATTGGCAAGTCTCACCTTTTTTACGCAATTGTGGAGGCTTGCAAAAGTGACAAGTTGGTTATAACTCCAGATTCGGGGGATTGATACGCGCACTCACATATTTGCCGGTTGGAATTAAGTCGATCACTGGGAATTTTGGCATTTGGATGGGAAATTTTCAAGAGTTGCGATGGTGCGTGCGTCTCACCATTTTAGACATTTTTTTTTCTCTTTTTTTTCTTTCAGACGGATCACCTGACATCTGCTGGAGTGGGGGAAACTAGGCGCGCTCCGGTGGGTACGGCAGTTTTCTGAGTTGTCACATGTTTCTCACAATTTCGCAATTGTGGGAAGTTTTTAATTTTTTGCTTTTGAATATTTACTACACGATATTTGGGATATTTTTTTAATAACAAGTCACGCACGTGCTGCGCATGCGCATTTCCGGCTCCGCCGCACCGACTGGTGGCGCGTCGCTTTCGATAGTTTCTTTCGTCTCTTCTTTTTACTATAGGATTTTTGACACCAAATTTGAAACTTTAGCAATTTACGCAAAAAAAAGAAACCTAAAGGCTTCCACGTTTTTTGGAAATTGTGTTGAAAATAGTTTGAACACGTTCAAGAAAATAGTTCCGGGCTTAAAAAAAAGAAAAAAAAAACAAAGTTTGAAAAGTAATATCATTTTTGAGATTAGAAAATGGAAATTTCCGAATTGTTTGCACCTTAAAATCTCTGAAAATTAAAAGGATTCTGAAAATTGAGAAATATTATGGTTATAATGATCTCGGAAATTTAGGAAATTCTTGAATGTTGAAAACATTTTACAAAAGGAACAACAAGGCAGTTATTTCTTTAATAATTTCGAAATGTTTTTGGAAAAATTTTAGGGCAGTCCATAAAATTTTATAGAAAAACTACGCAAGATTTGAAACTCTTACTTTCCTTTAAAATGGAAAGATTAAAAATTTTAGGAATTTAAGAATATTGTAACAGTTTCGAAAAATTCTCAAAAATGACAAAATTGAAAAATTCTTTGTTAATTGCAAGACAAAATGCTCATGATAAATCCTCAGAATCATTTATTAAAAATCGATCATTATGATGAAATGGATCCAAGAATAGTATAAAATCGTTAATAAAAATAATAATACACAACCAGATTGGAGTATTTCAGTTTACACTTTATTTTCCTTTTGGAAATTTCCCAGGCTTCCACTTCGTCGGAATTTGGTGCTGAGGTTCAATGGCTTCCCCTTCAGCGAGTTACTTTCTTTCAAGGGACTGGCCAGTTTATCACCTCCCCTAGATTCCGACCTAGGGGACTGAACCGGCACGGACCTTCTTCCTCTAATAATTTTGTCCTTGAGTCTGCTGATACCTCCAGCCAATGAAGCTCTCTTTCCGCTCTCCACCTGGGAAGGAACGCAATTTTTTTTTTTTAATTTTACAATTTATCCAATTCCCCAATTTCAAAACTAGAGAAAATTTTAACAAAAATTTGGAAACATTTATACAACGTGAAATCTTTTGTTTTTTTTTTTCAATTTTTTAAAAATACTCAAAATTCAGTTCCCTCAAAATTTGGAAAAAATAATTTTTTTCAAATGCAAAAAAATTGAAGAAATGGGTAAAATGAAGGAGTAGACCATTAACGAAAATTTGAAAAAAATTAACAGCAGCTGAACGATTTAAAAAAAAAACATGAGAGAAGGTAAAAAAAGGAAAATTTTGAGATAATTGTTGAAATATGAAATTTGAGAGTTGTAAAAAATCTGAGAAATCTGACAAAATTTTAAAAAGTTTAATAGTTGGAAATAATTCCTCAAGTTTTCTTAAATTTTCTAAATTCTCGTCATTTTACATTTTTCCCCCGATTTTCCACACTTACATTTTTCGTTAATAATTTTGAGTTCATGTGTTCGAAAATTAAAAAAAATTGAGATTTTCCATTGAAGCTATTTCGCCACTGGCATTCTTATGACATGAAAGTTTCTACCGAATTTTTTCATTCATAAACCTTCATCACCTTCTTAGGGGTCTGTGGTGCCCGCGCGCCATCCGCCTTAAAGCTGCTGTCAGCCTCCGCAAATACAGTACTGGCATTTCCCTTAGCATTTGGTGTAACCGGAGAAATATTCCAACTCATAGTACTCTTTGGACTTGGAATCATCCCCCTCTTATCCCCTGAAAGAACCATACATTAAAAAAAGAAAAAAATGTGCTGTGGGTTTGATCCTCCTCGCTCCCAAATTATAACTTGCCGATGGCTGCGTGTGTGTGTACTTTCTTTCCATCTCTCATTTGTCTCACCACAGAGCTCCCTGAATGATTTCAATTGTTCATAACGCTCTAACGCCGAAACGGTTGAAGATACAAAAAAAGTCAGAGGACACAAAATATGTATTTTTTTATAAGGAACAACATTTATTCGACACATTTTTGCGTATCTATAATATTTCGTGAGATACAGCGTTATAAACAATTGAAATTGACATATATGGAGCAAAAACTAATGAGCTCTAATGAGAAAATTGTCGGTTGCATACGTACAACGGCACACACATACATACATTTTCTTTTAGATAGTCTAGAAAGGTGAGAAATAGCATGAAACGCGGAGATCTGATGGAAAATGGATTTTTCATTTTCGGGGGCAAAACAATAAGTTTCCCGATCGGCAAGTTGAAAAATAACCAGGGTATTCTCACCTGGTATATCAGGTGTTGAGGCAGCCACAGGCTTCACCTTAGAACACTTTTTTCCCAAAACTATGGGACTAGGATCTGGAGTGCTAGTCGCAATTTTCAGGGGAGATGGAATTTTCATTCGTTTAGGTGGAGTACCAGGAGCTTTCTGGACAATTCCCATAGGGACCAGGGCCTTCATCGGGCCACGTTTCGTTTCCGAAGTCTCGGCTTTTTTTCTCAGCTTGGTCCTATCCGACACCGGAAGTGTGGACTTTATTTTGACTGTTGGGTCAGACTTTTTGTCCATTGGAAACTTCAGTCCTGGATGCAGTGATCGCTTCTTATCAGGAGTTGTCCTCGTCTGGGGCTTGGCACTCTCCTTTAGATCTACGCTAGATCTTATAAAAGTGCTGGATTTCTAGAACAGATATATCAATATTGACAACTACTAATTGTGCCATTTTTTTTTTTTTTTTTTTGGCAATGTAACAAAATTCGGACGAGATTTTTGATGTCCCACAATTTTGGAAATTTTTCAAACTCGAGATGTTTTTTTTCGAGGAATGCAAACATTAATTTCTCTCTCGAAATTTCAAGAATATCAATTTTTCTGAAATTCTGAAAGTTTCAAAAATTCGAAAATTTAAAAAAAAAAAAAAAAAAAAAAATTAATTTCATAATCGAAATTTCTGAACTTACTGAGCTAACAGGGCTGACAGCACTGACAGAAGACCGCCTGCGAAGAAAGCTTTTGCCAGGTTTGGCCTCAGGTACCTTTGCCCCCAGAGAGCTCAGACTCCGATTTCCCAGGCCCAATTTCCTCGGTGAACTCTTCTTGGAAGCTGGCGTTAAAACTTTATTCAAATTTTCCAAAACAAGAGCTGGCTCATCCTTGCAATCCTCCAGGAGTTTTCCCAATGCCAACTGAATGTCCAAAATCAGTTTCTGAGTGCTAAAGCTATCCTGTGAATTTCCCTGAATAACTTTGGAAGGTTTCTGTGGTGTTGTATTCAGGTTCAGGGCCACAGCGTCTTCAGAAGCTGCTCCAGCTTCAGTGTTATCCTCAGTTGAGCTCTCATTCTCATTCAAATCACTAAATTCCTCAATTCTCCCAAATTGCTTCATTTGAATTTTCCCGCCATTTTCCTCCATTTCAATTTCCGCATTATTTTGGATAAGTTTTGGGCTTTCTTGAAGTTCAAAACTTTGGTTCATTACAATTTTCCCAAGATTTTCTTCAATTTCAATTTTCGCGCCATTTTCTTCTATTTGAATTTGCGCGCCAGTTTTGTTGTTTCTATTGACAGAGTTGGAACGTTTTGGAGATTTCTCAGAAGATTGGTCCAGAATGTTGGAATTCTCTGTCTCGTGGGAGTTCAAATAGTTTGGAGGATTTTTCGCGGGAAATTTGAATTGTGAATTTTTGGCGGGAGATTTAAATTGAGTTTGGGGACTTTTGGGATTTTTTGCCGAGGCAATGGGAATTTTTGAGGGGGATTTTGAAGTGTTTGAGGGAGATGGGGATAGAGCACTTTTAGACTTGACACCGAGGGCGCTTTCAAGGTTCTTCAGAAGTTTCATTATTTCGGGATTGTCCTCCGTCTTGACGACTTTCTCCAGGTCGCGGAGGAGGTGCGCCGCTGCTTCTCTTTTCAGGGCTTTGGGGGAGGCTTTTGAGGAAATTTCGGGTACGCTGGCCTCTGGGGAAAATGCGAAATCGTGGGGAAGACGGGTGCTGAAGAGATTTTCACCACTGCTACTTGCTGGAATTGAGGAAAAAATGAGAGCTTAGAAAATGTCATCAATTTCAATTTTTGTTATGGGATAAAAAGAAAAAAAAATAAATGGGATGTGGCTTTGGCCCTCCGCGTGCCAAAATTATAACTTCCCGATGTCTGCGTGTGTGTGTGTGTGTACTTTCTTTCCATTCCTCATTTTTCTCACCCCAGAGCTCTCTTAATGATTTCAATTGTTCATAACGCTCTAACGCCGAAACGGTTGAACATACGAAAAAAGTCAGAGGACACAAAATATGTATTTTTTTATAAGGAACAACATTTATTCGACATATTTTTGCGTATCTATAATATTTCGTGAGATACAGCGTACACACACAGACACATGCAGACACTTTGTTTTTAATAGTCTAGAGAGGTGAGATAATAGCCAATAACTCCGGCTAAAATCGCGATGGGATAAATTTTACTCACATCCTTTCGACTCCTCCGCGAGGTCCTCGAAGGTCTTCGCCAAAACATTCGCCTGCGAAAGTATTTCTCCCTTCTTGGATGCCTCCTCCAAAAACACCGAGTCATCACCCACCTCAAGCTCCTCCCTTTTCCTCGCTGAGTCCTTCTCAATTATCTATATGACATAAAATACCAAAGAAAATTAAAAATCACCAAAATGTCAATTTTGTTAAAAAAAAGACCTTCGGAAAATTTAGGTAATTGAAAAAATGCAAACTTTAAATTTTTTGGAAATTTTGATAGTTTTTGGCATAGTTTGGCATTATCAAAAGTTTACAAAAATTTCAAAATTTTTGTTTCCAATTTAACAGTTCATTTCGTTTTATAAAAATAAAGAAATAAAAAAATGCAAAAAATGAAAACCTAAAAACATAAAATAAAAATATTAAATATTTGAAAATGTGAAAATTTTTTGTATACCACGTTGAAAGAAAGATAATTTTAAACCATTTTGCTCACCTTAGTTCTTAGGCTATTGAACCTGACAAGCAGATCCTTAAAATCGTTATCCTCTCCCCTCGAGCTTGCTTTTCTCTCGCCACTGTCAAAAAACGCCCTATTAAGACTGTCATTTCCGGACTTTGCCGAAAAGAAGCTTCCCGAATTAACAGAATTCAGTCTCGTGATATTGGACAATTCCGACAAATCGCAAATCGAGTAATCCTCTTTCTCTCGATTGATAAATCCCACATTGAGTGGATCCTCAAAAAGTATTGATGGAATGGATTGATCGGAATTTTTGAGGGCACTAGAAACCGTCCTCTTAGTTCTGAACTTTCTGGGACTGAGTCTATCTCCTTGGGAGAAGGAACGTCTCAATTTTGGATTTTTCAAACCACTTTTTTCATTGGTATCTAACTCGGCGTCCAAGGTCCCCTTCTGAATGCATAAGGACACCCTTTTAGCTACCAGGGATTTTATAAAACAATCGTCTGAGCCCTCCGACGTTGAAAGAGTGTCGTTCATCGCAGAATTGTTCAGGATTGACCTGCAAAGTGGAGTCAAAAAAATTACTAAAAATGAAAAATTTCAATTTTTGTTAACTTCCCAATAGGGGAAGTTATTGTTTTGCCCCCAAAAATGAAAAATTGATTTTCCATCAGATCTCCACGTTTCAGCTATTTCTCACCTTTCTAGACTATTAAAAACAAAATGTCTGTATGTGTCTGTGTGTGTACGCTGTATCTCACGAAATGCTATAGATACGCAAAAATGTGTCGAATAAATGTTGTTCCTTATAAAAAAATACATATTTTGTGTCCTCTGACTTTTTTCGTATCTTCAACCGTTTTGGCGTTAGCGCGTTATGAACAATTGACATCATTTGGAGAGCTCTGTGGTGAGAAAAATGAGAGATGGAAAGAAAGTACACACACACACGCAGACATCGGGAAGTTATAATTTTGGCACGCGGAGGGTTAAACCCACTTGCCCATTTTTTTTTAAATCATCAATTTGTACCTATCGAGGGCCTCAGGAGATCTGGGAGGGTTTCTTGTTGATAAGGAAAAACTTCGCAGGCTGTCGTTCATCGCTGACTGGTCCAGGATCGAGAGATTGGCGGGACTTGGGGGCTCTATGAAAATGTCTGGGACCTCTTCCTGTTCCGCTTGCTTCGCTTTCGCCTAGGCATTGAACATGGGAAAATTACTTCTTTAAAATCTCACAAAATTGCAATTTCCCCAAAAATTTCATTTGAGAAAAGTTGGGCAAAATAAAATTGTTCGAAAATATATAAAAAAATTGAGACTGTTCATAAACCCAAATGAAAAAAAAACATCAATGAGTAAACTATTTTGAGACTACACAAAATTGGAGTTTTAAAAGGGAAAAACAAAAATATTTTTCGAAGATCTTATATTTTTAGATTTGAATGTTGGGATGGGGAATTCACCTTGGGAGTCGTCGGAGATCTCGTTCTCGTATTTAGGAGGCTTTCATCCAGTGTTTTGTTGAGTTTCAAGATGTCAGAATTATTACGCTTTAGGGCCTGCAAATGGTCCGTGAAGTCCGTTAAATCCTCCAAATCTGCGAAATTGGCCGAGCTTTGTAGGTGAGACTCGGGAGAGACTTTCGTCGCAGTCTCAAAGACGATCTCAAATGGATCCGAGGCCTTGTTGACGTACTCCGAGGTCTTCCTGTGGGGAACATTCAGAGATATGAGAACTGGCAATACTTCAGATATTGCCTTTGGTGGTAACTGACTTTGAATTTAAAATATCGACAGTGAAACCCAAACCACTGTTTTGTGTACTAATTAAACCGAATTTTCCTGGCTTTTCTTCGATATAATTTGCGGGAAAATTGAACACATCCAAGTGATCATTCTAAGAAGATAATATTTTTTTGCGCGAATGCAAAAAATGGAAATTTTAGAAAATTCAAAAATTAAACAAAAAAAATTTTTCAATTGTTTCAAAAATCAATACAAATTTTTAAGAATTCAAAAAACTTTTGAAAACCTCAATTTTTTTTTTAAATTCATAGAAGTTTTCAAAAATTGAAACAAATTAAAATAAATTTTTGAAAATTCAAAAAACTTTTTAAAACCTCAAAATTTTTTTTTAATTCGAAGAAGTTTTAAAAAATTCAAACAAATTAGAATAAATTTGTAAAAATTGCAAAGATTTAAAAAAAAAATTTTAATTAAAAAAATGTCGAAACTATCGAAAATTGCAAAAATTTCGCATTTCCTAAAAATGTCAAAAAGTTTAGGAATTTCAAAAATTTTAAGCATTTAAATAGCGTGCTAGATATAAAAAATTTAAAAGATTTTTTCATTTGAAAAAAGATTTGAATGTTCTTTTTTTAATTTTGAAAATTTCAGAATGTTTAAAATTTATGTAAAATTCCAGATTTTAAAACAAAACAGAAGCCAAAATTTGAAAAATTTTTAAGCAGTGAATAGAAGTATTGGAATTTTTTTTATACCTGAGAACCATGTCGAATGGGTTGTTCTCCAAACTTCTGCGAGAGTCTGATAAATTAAGAGTAGGATTTTTGGGGGGGCCATCTGGTACTGGTATCAGGGGTGAAGGCAATTCCGGACGGAGCCTCTTGTCCTCAGGGCTGTTCAGGTCGATCAGGTCACTCATTTTGGGCTGGGGATGGGCCTGAGGTCCTACGAAAATATTCAAATTGAATTATTCAATTTTTCTCAACTTTTTCAAATCTTCAATTCAATTTTTCTCAACTTTTTAAATGTTAAATTTTGCAAAATGTGGACAATTTTTCACCTCTTCAATTTTCCTGAAAACTGTTAAAAATATTACAAAGTTCCCAATTGAATTTTGTTTTGTTTGGTTGACAAAAATATTTGAAAACTTATACCAAACTCTAGAAAATTTTTGAATGACTTGGGTGAAAAAAAAATTAATTTGTGCGATTTGAGTAATTTTTTATTTTTAGGTATTTTTTTTTTAAATTGCATTCAGAAAAAAAAAAGTTTTTAATTTTTTTTTTTTTTTTTTTTTTTTTTTTACAAAAAGTTTTTGAAACTATCGAAAAATTGGAAATTTCGGAAGAAAATTATAAATGAAAATAGATTTCAAAGTAACTTCAGCGAAAGAAAAATTCCCGTAAAATTTGTGTTAAAGATTGAAAATGGATCACAAATTTTTTAAATTTTCTGAGTGGAAAATTTTGGAAATTTTTCTTTCAAAATTTGTGATTGCCATTCAAGGAATTGTAAATAAAAACTCAGTTTTGTGTGTTTGGTTTGAAAATTGTTTGCAAAATTATAAGAAATTTTTAGGTTATTTTTGACCGGTTTTTACTGACCTTTTGCAATTAATCATTCGGTGAATTTGAGGGGGTTAACTATTTACATGGAAGGCTTTTTTCACGGAGGCGCAGGGATTTTTCGATGTTATAATTGGTAATTAGGGGAAATTATTATCGGGGGGACAATTTTTACAGGTAAAATGACGTTAGTCAATGCAACGGCGCTCAAGTGTCAGTGGAGGGGAGACCTACCTGACCAGTTTGAAATGCGCCGTCGTGATTGGTTGAGACGGAGTGGGGGGGACTCAAAACGGCGCGAGACTGTAATTTTTTGAATGCATCTCGCAATTTGCTGTTTCATGAACTTTTTTTAATCTTTAGGATCTTTGACAGTCCTGGAACACTTTGAAATTTTTGAAATTTTTGAAATTTTTGAAATTTTTGAAACTTTTGAATTTTTTGAAATTTATGAAATTTTTGAAATTTTTGAAATTTTTGAAATTTTTGAAATTTCTGAAATTTTTGAAATTTTTGAAACTTTTGAATTTTTTGAAATTTATGAAATTTTTGAAATTTTTGAAATTTTTGAAATTTTTGAAATTTCTGAAATTTTTGAAATTTTTGAAACTTTTGAAATTTTTGAAATTTTTGAAATTTTGGAAATTTTGGAAATTATGGAAATTTTGGAAATTTTGGAAATTTTTAAAATTTTTTAAATTTTGGACATTTTTGAAATTTTTGAAATTTTTGAAACTTTTGAAACTTTTGAAATTTTAGAAATTTTTTATATTTTTGATATTTTTGAAAGTTGTTGCACAATTTTCGAAACATCCTGATATTTTTGGAATTCAATTTAATTTACTTTTTGAGATGGTTGACATTCTTGAAGCCTCTTGAAATTTTTGAAAATTTTTGAGTTTTTTGAAATTTTTTATAATTTTTGAAAATTTTTGAAATTTTTTATAATTTTTAAAAAATTTTGAATTTTTTGACGTTTTTTTAAATTTTTGAAATTTCTTGAAACTTATTGAAATTCTTTGAATTCTTTGAATTTTTTGATTTTTTTTGAAATTTTTTGAAATTTTTTGAAATTTTTTGAAATTTTTTGAAATTTTTTGAAATTTTTTGAAATTTTTTGAAATTTTTTGAAATTTTTTGAAATTTTTTGAAATTTTTTGAAATTTTTTGAAATTTTTTGAAATTTTTTGAAATTTGTTGAAACTTTGGAGTTTTTAAAATTTTTCAATGTTTTTGAAATAAAGAATGAAATAAACAAAAAAATTCAAATAAAGAAATCGAATAAGATTTTACGCATACTTCTAATTTTGGACCCTGCAAGTTTTTAATCAATTTAATAAAAGCAATTGAGTGGAAATCATACTCTCACAGACAGAATGAGATAGCTTTTATAGTGAAAAGCCGTAATATATATTTTTTTTAAATTATCGACGGAGGTCCAATGAAAAGTCCTCTGATTGAGTGGCACCAGGAGTGGACGTACGTTTGCTAAGAAATTGCCACTGGACGTTTTGTAGTTGACTTACTGTCCATCCGGCAGGCTCAATCCCACTCAATTCTATCACAGGATATACTCGAGATCCTCTTTATCTGTAAGCTTCCAATGTGCACGCGAATCACGGAAAAAGAAGATGGAAATAAAAAAAATATAAAGCGTGGTTTACCACCGGAAAAAATGCTCCCACGAGCTTTAAGATTTCGGATGGAATTGGTCCAGTACATCTATAGTTATTACCAATTTCAATTGTTTATAATGTTCTACTGCCTAAACTGTTAGAGTTAGCGCAAAATTCATAAAAGAAAAGTTGTTCCCCATATAAAAATACGCATCTTACGTAGAATGACTTTTTTCGATAATTTGCATAATTAAGGAGGTATGGCCGTCTCAACAATGATGTATGTAATAAGTGAACGAATGAACCCAGCGCTGTCATGAAGGTCTCAATCGAAGCATTTCCGAGCAGAATCGAGCGGATTACATTTTGGATGGAATTCGTCCAGTATATGCAATGTTATTAACAATTGCAATTGTTTATACTGTTCCACTGGGTAAAATATTAAAGTTATCGTTTTCATTGCGGCCGCAGCCCTATTGGCGTCTCACTCCCACTCAAGTAACGCGCATAAGTCTCATCCTCATGCGCACCATGCGTCTACTCTGATATTCATAATTATCTGCTTCATAAATGAGTCAGTTTAGAATTCTCAAAGCTGCAAGTTTTCATTATGACACTAATAGGGGTCGCACTGATTAAACGGGGTATATTGGAGAAGAATAAATTTAGTACGCTGTGCTGAAATACCACATCGGGAAGTTTTGTTTGCGCCCCGAATGGGGCACACACATGCTCACGCCAGTAGTTTCATTTAATAACGTGAAGCATTTTCTCAATTGGGAATGTGAAAGAAATTTCGAGGGGGAAAAAAATACTCTACAAATTGCAAAGAGACAAACATGTTGTTCGACAATAAATATGTTTTAATAGACATACATCTCGTACGAGGTTATACGATAGTAATACATGGTCATTTAACTGTCCAGCAATCAAACACGTTTTGTATTTTTTTAAATCCATTTTTCATCTTTTTTTTTTGTTTTTGTATTTTTTTTTTGTAAATTTTTCTGCTTTCCTGGTTGTTTTAATAGTGTTATACATCTTGATAATAATCGTTCCTTTAATTCACCGAAGAAATTTGTTGCATAACAGAATTAAACAAAATTCAAATAACGAAATTTTCAAGTGCTCCCTTCATTTTTCTATTTTATTTTATATCCCACCCGTACAGGGCAACCGGATACAGTCACACATCGGCCTAAGCTCGACGTCGACATTACCGAGCCTCGCAACCAACATAGGCCGAAGTCACTGCCGATCCCTGGATGATAATACCGGGCCGACTATCGCCCCTATACTCGGCCAACGCTCGGCACCAATGATGGCCCAATCTAGGGTACAGGAAATAGCCGAGGTTGATGCCGACCTTGTGACTAACGGTATCGATTGCATATAATAATCAAAAGTGAGGATTACAAAATAATTTAGCTGAGTTTTCGGAGCTAATTATCATCTTACTAGTGTTCCCTTATCATTTTATATTGATTATTTTTTACTCCCCGATTTCGACCAATCAGAGCGCAGTATTCGCGGTCACATGACACCTTCACGTTGGTTTTATTTTGGTAAATCACTGGGCCACAGGGGCTGCCGCGGTAATTGGAATAACTCTACATCAAACTTGATTTTCTACATGAGGATGTAGATTGAGTAGAATAGCTTTATCAAATATTAAAGACACGCAGCAACTTGACGAAAGTGACGTTTGATTTAATTCAAGTAGTTCTGGGACTTGGTTTGAGTTCGATTGACCGAAGCTTGGCGAATCGATGCTGGCCGACATATTGGCCCAGGCTAGTTCCACCGAAGTTTGGCGAAACAATGGTAGCCCTAGCATTGGCCCAAGGTTGGGCAACCGAGCCTGGCAGGCCGATTACGGCCGACATATTGGCCGATGCTTGTTTTACCCAGCATCCAGTCGCTGATAGTGGCCAATACATTGGCCGCATCCGTAAGATCGGCAAGTCTTGCACGGGCAATTTTCAAATACTCAATTTTTTTTTACAATTATTTTTCAACTGGAATTCTCATAGAAATTTCGGAAATTTTGGAAATTTGAAAATTTGAAATTTGAAAATTTGAAATTTGAAAATTTGAAATTTGAAAATTTGAAATTTGAAAATTTGAAATTTGAAAATTTGAAATTTGAAAATTTGAAATTTGAAAATTTGAAATTTGAAAATTTGAAATTTGAAAATTTGAAATTTGAAAATTTGAAATTTGAAAATTTGAAATTTGAAAATTTGAAATTTGAAAATTTGAAATTTGAAAATTTGAAATTTGAAAATTTGAAATTTGAAAATTTGAAATTTGAAAATTTGAAATTTGAAAATTTGAAATTTGAAAATTTGAAATTTGAAAATTTGAAATTTGAAAATTTGAAATTTGAAAATTTGAAATTTGAAAATTTGAAATTTGAAAATTTGAAATTTGAAAATTTGAAATTTGAAAATTTGAAATTTGAAAATTTGAAATTTGAAAATTTGAAATTTGAAAATTTGAAATTTGAAAATTTGAAATTTGAAAATTTGAAATTTGAAAATTTGAAATTTGAAAATTTGAAATTTGAAAATTTGAAATTTGAAAATTTGAAATTTGAAAATTTGAAATTTGAAAATTTGAAATTTGAAAATTTGAAATTTGAAAATTTGAAATTTGAAAATTTGAAATTTGAAAATTTGAAATTTGAAAATTTGAAATTTGAAAATTTGAAATTTGAAAATTTGAAATTTGAAAATTTGAAAAAAAAAACAAAAAAAAAATGCGAAATGCCCCATTATAGTGAGCACGTTTAAAAAAAAAATACTGTCAGTTTATAAGCGGTAAAGACTCTCGCCAGACGCGCTTTGAATTTAAATGAATAGGGTGAAGTCTGGAAAATGAATTCGTCAATGCAGTTTGAATGCACAACAAATACAACATTTTTCTCAATACCACTTGACGGCTTGTAGCCGCTTTGTTGGTGTCCTCCATCCCCTTCGGAGCCCATTTGTCTGGCTCGCGGTGGCGATCCCTCCGCAATTTCCACTCAGTCCTGCGACGTACGCGGTCCGCGACGCACGTGTGTAACTCGCGAATACCGGCCCTACAGCTCGCGGGTAGCATAAATCATCGAATTCTCGGAGCAACTTTATCAGTGTATGTGGGTTCATTGCTTCAGGTATCTATTTTGAAAAGAACGATTCAAAAAAAAAAAAAAAAAAAAATCCAAAGTTTAACAACATTCAAATTCAGATTCAACATTTTTATCATTTTACGTATTTCGCACATTTATAAGGTTCGAGAAATTCGGACATTTCACAGAAAAAAAAAAAAAAAAAAAATTGCTAATATTCCGAAAATTTATAAATTTTCCAAAAGAAAATTGGGACCATCTTTTCGGTTTGTTTGAAATTTTTTTTGGAAAGTGGTTGGAAAATTTGTTGGAAAATTTGTTTGAAAATTTTTTTGAAATTTTTTTTGAAAATTTTTTTGAAATTTTTTTTGAAAATTTTTTTGAAAATTTTTTAAAAAATTTTTTGGAAATTTTTTTTGATATTTTTTTTGCAAATGGGTTTGAAACCTTCTTTCAAAATTTACTTAAAAATACGTTCCTAAAATTCTGTTCTGGGAATTGTCAAAAGTACGAAAATCAAAAAATTTCAATGCAAAAATTTGCAAAACGTCAAAATTTTCAAAAAAATTCAAAAATTGTAAAAATTCTAATAAATGCAAAAATGGCGATACCAGTATATCAGAAATTTAAAAAATTCCAAGAGATGCTTTTTTTTTATTACCTTTTTTTTTATTACACTAAGTTATCACTTATTCCAATTTCTTTATTTATTAATAACTAATTTTTTATTATTAATAAAATTAATTTATTAAAAAATTATTTATAATTTTATTATTATAAATAATTTTTTATTTATCATAAATGAATAAATAAATAAACAAATAAATAAGTGAATAATAATCTCCAGAATTTTTATAGACCTAAAAAAAAATTGAAACATTAAAAAAAAAAATTTAATTAAAAAAAAAAAAAAATTGAGATTAAAAAAAATTGGAAATCGATCTTCCCTCAAGTGTGATAACGAGAAATTGCCGGTGTTGTACCGTCATCGAGTGCATGTTCCGCGGCTTATGGATCAACAAGTTGTTGGCCGTCAAACAGTGAACTTTGCAAGTGCATAAACCCAGTGAAAATCCACAATTTCATTGCAATCACTAGTCTACGTTAATTGGGATTAAATCTCCAGGGATTTGTGGTAATTGAATAATAAATTTTCCAAGCTCCACCGTAATAACTTCCCATTAATCCACGGGGTGAGCTAAATTAGTTGCGATTTTTCCATTTCACAAACATTCCCTCAAGAAGAATTAGATAGCATAAAGCCCCTGAAATTCCTCATATGAAGCATTACAAAACATAATTCCCAATTGCGTTATAGTGTTTCTCTAAATCCGCTTTCCCACAAAGTTGCTCATTCCAAAATTACATTTGAATTTGCCGCTATTTTGCGCCTCGGGAAATCTGCAAGAAGGCGGGAAAATTTGAAATTTCCGGAATTTTCCAAACTTTCTCATTCCAAATGACATTTGAATTTGCCGCTAAAATAGCGTCAAGAAATCTGCAAAAAGGCGGGAAAATTTGAAATTTGAAATTTTCGAAATTTTCAAATTCTCAAAAAAATTTGTTCTGCGTTTTGGGTTCGTGTCCAAAATTCGAAAAAAATTAAGAAAATTGGGTTTTCCCTCAAATTTACAATTTTGAAAAATGTTGAACGAGTGAACGTGACCGCTCATGGAAGCGACCGCTACCTCATAATTGAGCTTCGTTGAATTTCCCAGATGATTGCGCTACTTAAAATTCCGTTACATTGATCCGGAAAATTTCCGATAAATTCCACTTGCAAACCTTGGACTGATTCCACCTCCGCCCCCCCCCCCCCCCCCACCCGCCCATTGAACCTTGTAGAAAGCATCCTATTATGCTCAACGTTTCTCTTAATTGACCTTTGAAAATCGATGAACCGTCCCTAAAATGATCTTTAAACCCGGATGAAACAGGAAACTGGATCTACCGAGCCCTTTGCCGCTCCCCATTTCTACGATGTTGACATTTTTATTAAGTCATCATTTGTTGCGCAACGCAGTCAAATAATGAGGGCCGCGCCTCTGTGATATTCATTCATGATAGTATAGGGAAGCGTTGCCAAATTCCCAAAAATTTATGTACGACAAGATTATAATATTGGGGAATTTTTGGGTGGCCTTGTCCACCCACTTACACACCCACCTCGCCACCCACTCACATACCAATCCGCCAATCCACTCTCACACCCACCTACTCACTCACACGCCCACTGACACACCCAACCAGCCACCCACCTACTCACACACATACCCACCCACTCACACACCGACCCACCCACTGACACCCCCAACCAGCCACCCAGCTACCCTCTAAACGACCCACCCACTCAGGCATCCACCCATTCACCCACCCACTGGAACATTCACCCACTCACCCACTCACCCACCCACCCACACATCCAGCCGTATATCCATACCCACTTATGTACCCACACATCCATCTACCCATTCACCCACCCACTGGAACATTCACCCACTCACCCACTCACCCACCCACCCACCCACCCACCCACACATCCAGCCGTATATCCATACCCACTTATGTACCCACACATCCATCTACCCACTCACCCACCCACCTACAAAGCCACTCACCCACCTACATACCCACCCAGCCACCCACCTACCTTCTTAACCACTCACGCGGCACCTATTCACCGACTCATGCATCCGTCCATTTACCCACCCACTGAAACACTCATCCACCCACTTACCCACCCACACATCCATTCGTGTATCCATACACCCACTTATGTACCCACACATTCACCCACAAGCCCACCTACCCACCCACCCATCTATCTACAAGTTCATCCACCCACCTACAAACCAGCTCACCCACTTACCCATTCACCCACTTACCCACTTACACATCCACCCACTTACCCACTTACCCACTTACACATCCACCCACTTACCCACTTACAGATCCACCCACTTACCCACTTACACATCCATCCACTTACCCACTTACAGATCCAGCTACTTACCCACTTACACATCCACCCACTTACCCACTTAAACATCCACCCACACATCTACTCACACATACACCCACCCACAGGCTCCCACACCCATGCATCCACCCACTCACGCATTCATCCACCCACACAATGTTTCGCTCGCACACATGATACCCTCGAGACCGACATAAAACATCCTCTTTTCGGGGAAAAAAAATATCCCCAATTTGGGGAAGAAATGTTCCCGATGCGGCCAATCGAATATTTTTTCCCATGTTCAGCTTATGCAATATGTTAAATTGAATAACAAATATTCATGGAATTTCAATAAGAATCCGGTAGAATTTGTTATGGCACATTCTAGAGGAATGCTATAGAATTTTGTCATACCTGCAAGGTGGCAATGTTTTTGATTAACTTTAATCATTTACATTTTAATAATTAAATAACTTTGATTGAATTAAATAACTTTAATTGTTAATTGAATTAACAATTAAATCATGACATTTTAATTAACTCAATGCAGACACGTGCAAATTGTACTCCTCTATTGAACATTGTCGTAGTCTTTTCCATCCCCTTATTGCAACTGGATACTCTGTGTGACGTCAATGGACATTTGCGCACAATTTGTCGCGTGGGCATCGCCGAGGTCTTGAGTAATAAAGCATTTAATGTTTGTTAATTCCGTTATAACAAGCCGAGCGTTTCGGGTACAGCAATAACTTTCCCGATAGATTTTTTTTACGATTGTCAATTTGGAGAAATGTGAAAAATCGTTAATATTTCATCCCCAAATCGGGGATATTTTATCCCAAATTGGGGATATTTTGTCCTCAAATTGGGGATATTTCACCCCCAAATCGGGGATATTTCATCCCCAATCGGGGACATGTGATCCCGAAATCGGGGATGTTTCATCCCCAAAACGGGGATATTTTATGCCCAAGTTGGGGATATTTTATCCCCAAATTGGGGATATTTCAACCCCAAATAAGGGATATTTCATCCCCAAATTGGGGATATTTGATCCTCAAATTGGGAATATTTCACCCCCAAACCGGGGATATTTCATCCCGAAATTGGGGATATTTCATCCCCAAATCGGGGGTATTTCATCCCCATATCGGGGATATTTTATCCCCAAATTGGGGATATTTCATCCCCAAATAAGGGATATTTCATCCCCAAGCTGGGGATATTTGATCCCGAAATGGAGGATATTTGATCCCCAAATTAGGGATATTTTATCCCCAAGCTGGGGATGTTTGATCCCCAAATTGGGGATATTTCATCCCCAAATTGGAGATATTTTATCCCCGAATTAGGGATATTTCACCCTCAAGCTGGGGATATTTGATCCCCAAATTGGGGATATTTGATCCCCAAATAAGGGATATTTCATCCCCAAATAAGGGATATTTCATCCCCAAGCTGGGGATATTTGATCCCCAAATTGGGGATATTTTATCCCTGAATTAGGGATATTTCATCCCCAAGCTGGGGATATTTGATCCCCAAATTGGGGATATTTCCCCACATCCGAACTACAAACATCCCTAGGTTATATTAAAATTATTAATCCTCCATCAATTTGCATCACCCATCCTAGATGCTGATAATTGACCTGCGAGATTCCTACAAAAAGTTTCCACTCGTGCTCACTTCCATCAAGAATTTCTTGTCATTTTTTATCTTTGAATTGAATTCGCATTCACACTACTTCAATGCCCATTAATTCTATTATAACCCCGAGTGCTTCACGTACCTTTTAAACATTTTGTTCGGGTAATTAGCGATAATTGATAGAGGTCTGCGCTTTGATGGCTGATGCATTGAACTTAACAGTATGTTGTGTCTGGAACATGGCTTCCAATATAAACCTTTTAATATGAGCAACGCGAAAAAAAAAACAGGTGACACGATTTATAAAATTCTCAGAATGTGAAAATTAAATCAAAAATGGTGTGTGTTTGTGTGTATACTTTCTTTCCAATCTCTCATTTTTCTCACCACAGAGCTCTCTGAATGATTTCAATTGTTCATAACGCTCTAACGCCGAAACGGTTGAAGATACTAAAAAAGTCAGAGGACACAAAATATGTATTTTTTTATAAGGAACAACATTTATTCGACACATTTTTGCGTATCTATAATATTTCGTGAGATACAGCGTTATAAACAATTGAAATTGTTAATAGCAATAGAAAGCAGGTGACATATATGGAGCAAAAACTAATGAGCTCTAAGTTAGGGCAAGACGCTTGGATTGCGTCATACAGGACCTTGATCGGATAATTTGTTCACGAGAAATCATTCCGGGAAATTTTTGGTTACATACGTACATCGGCACACACACACACACACACACACACACACACATAGAAAATTTTTGTTTTAAATAGTCTAGAAAGGTCAGAAATAGCATGAAACGTGGAGATCTGATGGAAAATCAATTTATCATTTTCGGGGGCAAAACGGGTTACTGTGTTATTTTGGGAAATTTGAAGTGACGAAAATTGCAAATTTTCTAAATTGAGCTAATTTCTCATTTTTATTCTTGGCCCAATAATTCCCGAGATGAAATTTTCCATTATCTGGAGATGGCCAGAGACTGCAATTAGTCATTTTCAGTCTCTGAGTGGAATTGGAGGTCTCCCCTAGTCTAGGGCAGTCTTCGCTGCGCGACTCGAGTTTTTGATAGTTTATTTCATTTTCTGAATCTCTGAATGAAAGACGCGGACTTAGAGAAAACGCTCATCACGTATTGATACCTTTGACTTAATTCTCAATATATGGTAAAGTAAAATATTCATATCATTATTTTTGTTCAATTAACAATGAGAAAACAACTGTTCTAAAACCGAAATCGTCACGTTGTTTAGTCATGATGAAAATAATAATGAAAATAATAATAATAATAATAATAAATCATATATTTAAATATCAAAATTCAATGGTTTAATTAATTAATTATCTATCTGAATAACGCTAATCTGCGAAGTCTCTGGCCTAAAGACTCAGGGAGGCGATCTTTCAGCTAGAGATTCAGAAGACTCTCCATCCGGCGACGATCGTCTCTCCGCTGAAGACTACGAGCGTTGGGCTCGGCGTCTCGCGAATAGTCTCTGCGGTGGCGCAGGGAGAGACGGAGACGAAGAGTATTTCGTACTAAGAAAGACTCTAGATTTTTCATCTCGGGTTAAAGTGGCTCTTCATTTTTATCCCATAAAATCGGCAAAAAGTACTGATTAATTGTTTGACCTTTTAAACCCTGCCTGCCTCAATTAGAGATAATTGATGCGGTTCTCCCGCGCATCGACATTTCAATGGATTAAATTAATTTTCCAATTCCAACATAAAATGTTATTTTTTTTTCCCACATAAAAAATTTTTCAAACATTTTTTAAAAATGGCAAAATTTTCGAAAAATTGACGTCTGAAGAAAAACCGAAAAATTTTCAAAAAAGTGATGTCCGAAAAAAAAGTTCAAAATTTTTGGAAAATAAGAAATTTTTTGGAAATTTTGAAAATAGGAAAAATGTAAAAATTTTCGACAATTTTTTAATTGGCCTGAAGTTTTTTCTGATAACCATATTAAATGTTTAATAATTTGATTATACCAAGCCAAGCGCATCGTGGTTGGCGACAACTTTGTTGACGAAGCTTTTAGACTTGTTAAACTTTTCGACTAGATGTAATTGATGAGGTTTTCCATAGCTTTGATGTTAGCGAGCCTGCGATATTGCATTATATAGAATTGTGTAGTAAAAAAAAAAAAATAACATGAAAAAAACGAAAAGGCGCGGAATTTGAATTTTTTTAAAAAGGTTGATTAAATGGGGGAAGAATTCAGTGCAACAATTGGGACACACCTCAATCGGTGACTGAGAGTCACCTTTAATTCATTATTGGTATATTCCCCATTCATGATATTGGGACACATTCCCAACTTATAATTGGGACAGTTTGCTGATTGACAATGGTAAGAGTCAATTGGTAATAGGCAATGGTAAATTGGGACATGCTTCTAATTAACCGATTGGGACAGATTTTAAATTGATGAATTGGGCCAAATCTACATTGGCAGATTGGGACAGATCGCCAATTGATTGATTGGGACAGATATTCAATTGATTGATTGGGACAGATATTCAATCGATTGATTGGGACAGATCTCCAATTGACAAATTGGGACAGATCTCAAATTCACAAATTGGGACAGATCTCAAATCAATAAAATGGGACACATCTCCAATTGACAGATTGGGACAGATCTTCAATTGACAGATTGGGACAGATCACAAATTGATAAATTGGGACAGATCTCCAATTGATTGATTGAGACAGATCTCCAATTGACAGATTGGGACATATCTCCAATTGATAAATTGGGCCAGATCTGCGTTGGCAGATGGGACAGATCTCCGGGTGATTGATTGGGACAGGCTTCGAATTGATTGCAACAGAGATCCACTTGACAAATTGGGACTGATATAGAATTGTTTGGGACATATCTCGAATTGATTGGGACAGATGCCCACTTGATAAATTGGGACAGATCACGAATTGGTTGGGACACAGTTCGAATTGATTGGGACAGATATCAACTTGACAAATTGGGACATAAATCCAATTTATAAATTGGGACGTATCTCCAATTGATTGATTGGAACGGATTTCGAATTGATGGGGACATATATCCACATGATAAGTTGGGACAGATTGATTGGGACACAGCTCGAATTAATTGGGACATATCGGGAATTTATTGGGACATATATCCAGTTGACAAATTGGGACAATACCAATTGGTAGATTGGGACAGATCTTCAATTAACTGATTGGGACAGTTCTCCAATTAACAGATTGGGACAGATCTCCAATTAACGAATCGGAATATATCCCTAACTGATAATTGGGACACATCGGCTCAGATTGGAACATATTGGGACCTCCCCCCCCCCCCGTCAATCGAGGATTAGGGCAATGTCCCAATTGAGAACCGTACCATAACAGCTGCAGTGTCACCATTTTGAAATATCCTGGGCTTGAAATTCTGCATCCAAGGCTCAGACATATGGTTAGTGATTCCCTCTGACATTATTACGCTATTTCCTTACCTCCATGTCAAGGGAGAGAAACAAGAAACAAACTTTTTAGACATCGCAGATGACTGTTATATCTTATTGGCCCGAGGAACTGGACAACATTCTGTGGTAGACATAGGTGTAATGAATCACTGGCAATATAGGTGAATGGACAATGATTCACTGTGACAAAGGGAATCCTCCAGGAAATATCACATAGGATGTCGTGTGTGTGTATATATATATAAACGGTTTATTGAAGTCCTAGAATAAACAGCTCCCTTAGGGACAGAACAAGATGGATCGTAACCCTGAGGATTAGTTACCAATAGTTACCAACACTTCCACACATTAGTGTTAATTCAAAATTCTACGATTATGAAAAAGCATTTGGAGAATTTCAAGAAATTCGAAAAGTACCTATTATTTCTCGAGTTTACAACATTGAAAACATTAAAAAAAAAATTGATCATTTTCTCCCAAGATACTTTTTTGTCCCAATTTTGACCATCTCACAATCGTTGATTAGCACATCGTCCCAATTAATGATTGACACATTGTCCCAATTTATAATTGACATGCTGTCCAATTGACCCATCGTCCCAATTGATTATTGACACATCGTCCCAATTGATGATTGACACATTGTCCAAATTGATGATTAGCACATCGTCCCAAATATGATTGATGCACCGTCCAAATTGATGATTAATATGCCGTCCCAATTGCCGATCGGCACGTCGTCCCAGTTGATGATTGACACGTTGTCCCAATTCATGATTGACACTCCATCGCAAGTGATGATTGACGCATCGTCCCAATTAATGATTGACACGTTGTCCCAATTAATAATTGACACGTCGTCCCAATTGATGATTGACACTCCGTCCCAATCGATGGTTGACACTCCGTCCCAATTGATAATTGACACATCGTCCCAATTGATGATTGACGCATCGTCCCAATTGATGATTGACGCATCGTCCCAATTGATGATTGACGCATCGTCCCAATTGATGATTGACACTCCGCCCCAATTGATAATTGACACATCGTCCCAATTAATGATTGACACTCCGTCCCAATTGATGATTGACACATCGTCCGAATTGAGAATGGACGCATCGTCCCAATTGATGATTGACACATCGTCCCAATTGATGATTGACACATCGCCCCAATCAATGATTGACACTCTGTCTCAATTTATGATTGACACTCCGTCCCAATTGATAATTGGTCAAACGCCTGAATTGATAATTGACACATCTCCCTAATGGAGGATTGGGACACTGTCCCAATTGATAATGCCAACATCGCCCCAATCGACAATTGGGACACTGTCCCAATTTACGACGGGGGCATCATTCCGACTGAAACATCGCCGCAAGTAATTATTGGGACATCGTCCCAATTTCATATGGTCCCAATCGAAAATTCGGCCGTTGTCTTAATTCATAACAGGGAAGTGGTACCGATTGAAAATTGGGACACAGCGTTTGTGTGAATTCGACTTAATTTCTCAATTTCAAAAATTTCAACTTTTGAATTGGAAAATGTAAAAAAAAATTGAAAATTTTACTCTCTCAGAGGAAAACTGCTAAATGTTCTATCTCTGTTCTACTCCAACGAAGGAAAATCTTTTTCACCATGTGACCCCTCTTAATTGCCCCAATGTGTAATTTCATTATTTAACAATTGCAGACGGACCGGGGATGGTTCAGGGATTTTGTTGATGAACTGGAGTGGAGGAGGGGAGAGAGACAAGTGTAAGGACTGACTGGAGGGACAAAAAATTGGACTCTGGGGGCGCAAAAGAAATGCCATCCACGATGGTCTCGAGCCAAGGGATTTTACTCACCCCCATAAGTTCACCTCAATTTCTCTCCCCCTACGCATTTCAGGGGCGAAACTCACTATGCTCGGCCAATGGTAAGGTTCAATGTTTTTTTATCAATTTTTTTCCCCAAAATTTTTTATTTTTTATTTTTTGTTCTTAATTTTTATTTTTTACTTTGAATTTTGAATTTTGAATTTTGAATTTTGAATTTTGAATTTTGGATTTTGAATTTTGAATTTTGAATTTTGAATTTTGAATTTTGAATTTTGAATTTTGAATTTTGAATTTTGAATTTTGAATTTTGAATTTTGAATTTTGAATTTTGAATTTTGAATTTTGAATTTCTAATTTTTAATTTTTAATTCTTAATTTTTAATTTTCAATTTTTAATGTTTAATTTTCAATTTTTAATTTTCAATTTTCAATTTTCAATTTTCAATTTTCAATTTTGAATTTCTAATTTTCAATTTTCAACTTTTAATTTTCAATTTTTAATTTTTAATTTTTAATTTTCAATTTTTAATTTTTAATTTTCAATTTTTAATTTTTAATTTTTAATTTTAATTTTTAATTTTTAATTTTTAATTTTTAATTTTTAATTTTTAATTTTTAATTTTTAATTTTCAATTTTTAATTTTTAATTTCCAATTTGTAATTTTCAATTTTTAATTTTCGATTTTTAATTCTTAATTTTTAATTTTTAATTTTTAATTTTCCATTTTTTATTTTAAATTTTTAATTTTCTATTTTTAATTTTCAATCTTTAATTTTCAATTTTTAATTCTTAATTTTCAATTTTCAATTTTTAATTTTTAATTTTCAGTTTTTAATTTGTAATTTGTAATTTTTAATTTTCAATTTTTAATGTTTAATTTTCAATTTTTAATTTTCAATTTTCAATTTTTAATTTTCAATTTTTAATTTCTAATTTTCAATTTTTAATTTTCAATTTTGAATTTTCAATTTTCAATTTTCAATTTTCAATTTTTAATTTTCAGTTTTTAATTTGTAATTTTTAATTTTCAATTTTTAATGTTTAATTTTCAATTTTTAATTTTCAATTTTCAATTTTTAATTTTCAATTTTGAATTTCTAATTTTCAATTTTGAATTTTCAATTTTGAATTTTCAATTTTTATTTTTCAATTTTTAATTTTTAATTTTGAATTTTTAATTTTTAATTTTTAATTTTCAATTTTTACAAAAAAAAAAAAATCCCGATGAAAAAAAATATGCAAAAGTTGGAGAACTCCAAAAATTCCATAAAGTTTTCTTTCCGCTGATTTGTCCGGCGGAATTTTTCTCCCCTACACGTTTCCAGCTCGAAACACCCTATGCTTGGCCAATGGTGGAATTATATTTTTTCTACTCTTCGGGGGTCCATTATCCCGGCACTCTCTGTCTGTTATGCTCTTTATTTATTCCGCCCACACATTCCAGCGTCGGAGAAGAGAATTCATGGTTTTTGTTGGATTTCCATTTTTTTGCCATCGCCATCAGTTGAGCCGTCAGCAGTTGCGCCATTTTCTGATCCTTCACAATTTTTATAAAAATATTTTCTGGGGTGCACAGTGAGAGCTGCAATGAAGCTTTACATGAACAATGTTAATCTTGTTAGCAGCAAATATTCTGAAGATAAGCTTTGCCAAAAATGTTGGCCGCGGAAATCCGCGAAAATCCGCGGAGCCCGCGAAAATTCTGATCGAGTCAGACAAGATAATTTCCATCGACTCAACTGTATGGTATAAATGGATTTTATCTCGACCTAAATATTAAAAGAGTTACCTGAGGTGGTAAAAAAAAAAAAAAAAAAAAAAAAAAAAAAAAATCCATCGAATGAGAATTTTGGTGAGAGACGTTTTGACTGGTCGGATTTTTTTTTGCAATATTTCTAAGAGTTTGAAAAAATGTTACACAACTTCAGACGTTAACTTCAACTTCTGAATTTTTCTTGCCGATTTTAGACTACTCATTACGAAAACGGCGGCCAATGACCCTGAAAATTGGACCCAGATTGAATCCGAGTCGAAGTACATCGGCGCCCACCAGTACAACGGACGGAGAGTGGTCTGAGCACAGGTGAGTGAAAATTTTCAAATTTTTAGTATGACTATTGAGTCTCCCCGAAAATGTGCTTATGACGAGAAAAGAAAAATTGATCATCGCACGTCGTTTTGGAGATATGAGTGAGACATATCGGTGTCTCGGAGTCATGAGGCTCGTACCGCAAATTTCTTGATTTATAATTTACACATATACATAACGTACACTAGTCTGCAGACCCACCCACCCATCCACCCGCCCGGTCACCCACCCACTGACCCCAACACTAAACCACCCAACCACTCACACATCCACCCATTGACAGACCCATACACCGACTCAGACACTCACACATCCACTCACACATCCACCCACACACCCACCCGCCCACTCACCCAGCCACTGACCTCGGGATTCAACCACCCAACCACTTACTCACCCAACCACACACACATCCACCCAACGACTCACAGATCCACCCGGTACCACACCCATCCACCCACTCACACACACATCCACCCATTCACCCACTCAACCACTCACACATCCACCCACCCATCCACTCACCCACCCACTGACCTCGGGGTTCAACCACCCAACCACTGACCTCGGTAGTCAACCACCCAACCACTCGTTCACCCAACCACCCACTCACATGCCCACCCAACCACTCACACACTCACTCACCCAATCACTCACTCACGCACCCAATCACCCACTTACACACCCAACCGTCCATCCATCCAACCACCTTCTCACAAACCCACCCACACACCTAAGTACCTAACTATCACCCAGCCACCCACCCACACACATACACATACACACAGTCGAGGCTTCGGCGTAGTGGGTACAGTATCCCTACTACGTCAAACGTCCCAGGTTCGTGCCCGGCCGCCGGACAATATTTTGTCAAAAATATTTTCTCATGGATTCCAGCCGGAGCAGGAACGTTCCGTGTGCGCTATCGGCGGTACCCATAAAATGAGCCCGCATGGTCGGGCAGAGACCTACCCTGACGCAGGGGGGGGGGCGGGGGTTCATCATAGGCTCCCGCCGTCGTAGCACAGGGGTTTCCGGAGGTTTACCCCGTGTTTAGAAATACGATGGCCTAAACTGGCGGAAGTCGGCCCCACCGCATGGATGGGTGTCCGGTAGGCCCCCTGCAGGAATGCTTGACGGCAGGTAGTGGGCGAGAGGGCCGGAGAAAAAACTTATATACAGATATGTACGTAGGTATCTTCTTGGAATTCGTTGGGGATCATTTTGGTATATTTATGTAGTATCGAAAAATTCAGGAATTTACTCATGTCTAGACACCGGGGAATTACGTTTGCTCGTTATAGTTTCATAATATGCGTAAAGGAGTTTATTGGAGTAGTTCTAAGACCAAGCATTGTTACGAGCGTCTGGACCCTTCTTTCGTGAAGTAGGCATATTCTATAAATCATTAGTTTCATCGGTTTATTGCCCTAGAGGTACAATTCTGACGGACCCTCGATGATGACGCATGGGTTGGAAAATTGTCATAACCCATGTTGTCAAATTTTGGGTGCATCTTCCAAAATTTGTATTAGCCAATCAGGCCCAATTAGTCGTAGTGGGGGAGTATCTTAGAAGTGGGAAATTGAGCGTCCGCCAGGGTTGATGTTCGAATTTAGAGTATTGACGCGGAAGTACCTGTAGAAGGTTCTTCATCTTTTGTAGATGTTAGACGAAGTCCTCAGTTGAGGCATTAGACGTATTGTATTTGTATGTGAAGCGTTTTCAAATTGTTCGAGGAGACTTTCTACCCTTTATTGTATTTAATCGTTTTTAGTGATATTAAAGTGAAGTTAAATTTCAAGCTGTTTTATCTTTTAAATCGTATCCCACATTTATAATCCTGGTCGGAGGCGGTAGAAATATAATGAGTATTTTAAAATGGGTATATAGTATAGTAAGTATTTTACAAATGTATTTTAAATTTCATGGGGAATTCCATGGAAAATTCCATGAGAAATTTCCCGCGAAATTCTATGGGAAATTCTATAGAAAATTGAACGATAATTCTTATAAGTATTCTATGGAATATGCCATGAGTATGTGTAAAAAAATTCTATGGGGTTCCTATGGGGCAATTGATTGACGATGAAAGTAACCTCGGAATGGGCAAAGATTGGAATTAATGGAGAACCCATGGATCGAACCTAATCCACATAGAAAAAAAAAGAGAACCCCATAGAATTCCTATAACAAATCCTATGGGAATCCCCATAAGTTTTTTATGGAATTTCCAGGGAAATCTTTTCTATACGAATGTGTTCTGGGAAATTTAGAAATCCCATAGAATTTCTATGGGGTTCCCGATAGTAACTCCTGTGGAAATCCCATAAAAAAACTAAAGAACCCATTCTCAAGGAAATTTTATGGGAAATTTTTAAACCGTGGTCAGAGGCGGTCAAAATATAATAAGTCTTTTAAAAACTATTCCAATTTCCAAAATTGAAAAAAAAAAAAAATTTGGAATTTCCATTATTTTTTTTTTTTTTTGAATTTTGAAAATTTTGAAAAAACACTCAAAAATTGCAGAAATTGTAGAAATTTAAAACCATTGAGAGATTGTAGGTTTTTTTTATTTTTTAAGGCAATTTTTAGTTCTTTTTTGATTTTCGGGATTTTCAAAATTTATAAGGGCGGGAAAATTCTATTTTATTCTGTTCTATTGATCACAAGTCGAAAAGACAGTCTGGAGGGTTCGATTTCTTATCCTATGTTGGTAACCGCGGAGCCAGGGTAAGGTTTTTCGTTCTCCACCTTGAACTGGAGGGAATTGGTAAAAGCGCGTTACCGACATTTCTACTTCTGTTCTACTTGTTCTACACTGTTCTACTTCTGAAGGGGAGTTCGAAATTTTGAATATTTCGGACAGAGATTTCATGGATTTCCAGCACGCATGTATATATATATATATATATGGGAGAACAGCAATGTATACATTCACATTCATTAAAGATGAAAATTTTTGAAGGTTTCAAAAAGAAAAACCCTTGAGAAATTGAAAAATTTTGTCGTAATTTTGAAATGTTGCAAAATGTTCGAAATTTTTGACAATTTTTTGAAATTTTTATAAACTTTTAAATTTCACGAATTTCTAAAGTATCTGAAATTTCTGAAAGAAATTTTAAGTTTTAGAATATTTGGAAGTCCTTGATATTTCTACAATTTCTAATTTTGGAAATTTTGAAGATTTTGAGAAATTTTTAAATTTCTGAAAATTAAAAATTTTTGAACATTTTGAGCATTTTGAAAATTTGAAAAATTTCTGAATGTTCAAAGATTATTGATATCTAAAAAATTTTCAAAATTTTGAAAATTTTCAAAAATTTTTGAAATTTTGAAAATTTTGAATATTTTTGAAATTTTGAAAATCTTTTGAACATTTTGAAATTTTGAAAATTTTGAAAGTATTGAAAATTTTAAAAATTTTGAAAATTTTGAAAATTTTGAAATTTTTTTGAATATTTTGAGCATTTTCAAGATTTGGAGAATTTGTGAAAGTTCAAAAATTATTGACATCTAAAAAAATTTCAAAATTTTTGAAATTTTGAAAATTTTTGAAATTATGAAAATTTTTGAAATTACGAAAATTTTTGAGATTTGGAAAAATGTTGAAACTTCAAAAAATTTTGAAAATGTTGAAAATTGTGAAAGTTCATGAAATTTTACACTTTTCCAAAATTTTGGAAAAATTCAAAACTACAAAAAACCTCCTTCAAGTCTCGCAAATTACGTCTTTATCTACCTCTTTTTACCCTTAGTTGGTAACTGGGGAGGCCCTTACAGCGAGCCCCTCCGCCTATATCCATGAATGCGCACATATAGGTCTACTCCACTGGCGTCGTGGTTTACCGCGTGATCGGCGAAACACAGGGATAGTGGTCAGGCAGTGGTCGGACCGGAGTGGCACGTGTCACTCACCCGGCGCGCGTACCTCTCGAATTACGCACAATATTTTCTCAGAGTCCACCGCAAAATAGTAACCGCGAAATAACCGCGACGCATTCCCCCGATTTTCCACATTTTTTTATCGACTCGCAAAAATAAATCGCGGAACTGAAATTGCACTCGCGAAGGGGGTCAAGTGGGGGGGGTCATTGACACCTGCAAAATCATCGATCTAAGCTGAACTCGTGCACGGAATAAGCATATATGTAAACATATGTGGAATGTATGTGATATGAAGTGATATTGCATTATTCCGCAATTTTATTCGTCTATTGCACTCCTAAAAAATTCATTTAATTTTTTCCCCCATTTTTTCCCCCGTAAAAAATTTGAAAACTGAGAAAAAAAAATTAAAAATCTCAAAAATTATTTTTCTCTCAATTCTTTTCCCATTTATTTCATTCTTAAAAATTTTTTGAAAACTGAAAAAAAAATTCTAAAAAAAAAAAAAATTAAAAATTCCAAAAATTAGAGACAATTAAAAATTCGAAAAATGTCAAAATTTCCAAAACAAAATCGAGAAAAATTTGGATATTTTGTATTTAAAATTTTGGTGAAACTTTGAACATTTTCGGAATTTTATGTTTTTCCATGAATTCTATTTATCCATTTTTTTTTAAAATTCAAATTACATTTTGAACTTTTTATAGCGTAGTGCGCAGGTGTCATGAGTAAAAATACTTGAATTTAAATATTGGTAATAAAAAAAAATATAAAAAAATGCGAAATAGTTTGGCGTAAAATTGGTGATCTATATATATGAATTATGAGCGGAGGCGTATAATAATAATAATAACTCACATTGACTGTATCATGCAGTTATGACATTGGAAAAATTCTCCAAATTTTGAATGGCTTTCAAAAATTTCGAAAATCTCAAAAATCTATAAGTAATTTTCCGAAAATAAAAAGTTTTAATTTTAAATTTCCAAAAATAAAAAAAGGGAAAAAACCTCGAAAAATTTTAGAATCAAAGTTACTCAAGCCAAAAACGAAGAAAAAATTTTTTTTTGGCTCAATTGTAGATATAGACAAATGTTATGGGGTTCTTATAGGATATGCCATGGAAAATTGTATGCTATGGAATTGCCAGCGCTTCTCTACAGCTTTCAAATTCTATTAAAATGTTATATTACACATAGCAATTCTATGGAGTATTCTATGGGAAATTCCCCTGGAAGTTACATGGGAAGTTACATGGGAAGTTACATGGGAAGTTACATGGGAAGTTACATGGGAAGTTCCATGGGAAATTCCATGGGAAGTTCCATGGGAAATTCCATGGGAAATTCCATGGGTAATTCCATGGGAAATTCTATGGGTAATTCTATGGGAAATTCTATGAGAAATCCCATGGGAAATTTAATGACTAATTCTATGGCAAATTTCATGGGAAGTTCCATGGAAAGTTCCATGGAAAGTTCCAAGGAAAGTTCCATGGAAAGTTCCATGGAAAGTTCCATGGAAAGTTCCATGGAAAGTTCCATGGAAAGTTCCATGGAAAGTTCCATGGAAAGTTCCATGGAAAGTTCCATGGAAAGTTCCATGGAAAGTTCCATGGAAAGTTCCATGGAAAGTTCCATGGAAAGTTCCATGGAAAGTTCCATGGAAAGTTCCATGGAAAGCTCCATGGTAAGTTCCATGGAAAATTCTATGGGAACTTTTATGAAAAATTCTATGGGAAATTTGATGGTACATCCGATGGAGAATTCCATCGGCAATTCTATGAGAAATTTCATGATCAATTCTATGGGGAATTCCATGGGCAATTCTATGGAAAATTCCATGAGAAATTTCTCGCAAAATTCTATGGGGAATTCTATAGAAAATTAAACGAGAATTCTTATAAGTATCCTATAGAATATCTCATGAGTATGTAGAAAAAAGTTCTATGGGGTTCCTTTGGGACAATTGATTGACCATTAAAGTAACCTCCAAACTGGCAAAGATTGGAATTAACGGAGAGCCCATCGATCGAATCTAATCCACGAAGAAAAAAAATCCCATAGAATTTTTATAAAAAAATCTATGGGAATCCCCATTGGTTTTTTATGGAGTTTCCATGGAAATCTTTTCCGTATGGATGTTTTCCTGGAAATTTAGCAACCCCATAGAATTTCCATGGGGTTCCAGACAGTAATTCCCATGGGAACCCCATAAAAGGAAAAACTGAAGAACCCATTCCCATAGGAATCTTATGGAAAATTTTCAAGAAGTTTTTCAAAGTTCCAATTTTCCATGGGATTTCTATGGGATATCCTATGGAACTTCCTGCGGAAAATCCGATGGGAATCTTATGGGCATTCTATGGGGTTTTCTTCGTATGCAAATTACTTATGATGCATACATTCGTGGGTAGTTTCGATTTTTGGGAATACGGGGGGTAATTAACGGACAAATCGATTGCTGCGGAGTACATTTTTTATTAGCGCGTGAGTGGGTTGTGGCGGGAGGATTTCGACGATAAATATCGGTTGCGTGGAAAGTGAAATGGGGTTTATCGATTATGAAGTAGAGGGAATCTTTTGCGGGGAGAGGAGGAATTCCGCAGGGACTGACGCAAAATTCCCGATGATTGATATCGCTTAGGAAGTAGGAACATTGATAACATTGATTGATTTCAAAAATTTCAAAAATTTCAGAAATTTCAAAAATTTCAGAAATTTCAAAAATTTCAAAAATTTCAAAAATTTCAAAAATTTCAAAAATTTCAAAAATTTCCAAAATTTCCAAAATTTCCAAAATATCCAAAATTTCAAAAATTTCAAAAATTTCAAAAATTTCAAAAATTTCAAAAATTTCCAAAATTTCCAAAATTTCCAAAATTTCCAAAATTTCCAAAATTTCCAAAATTTCCAAAATATCCAAAATTTCCAAAATTTCCAAAATTTCCAAAATTTCCAAAATTTCCAAAATTTCCAAAATTTCCAAAATTTCCAAAATTTCCAAAATTTCCAAAATTTCCAAAATTTCCAAAATTTCAAAAAGATCAAAAATTTCAAAAATTTCAAAAATTCCAAAAATTTCAAAAAATTTCAAAAATTTCCAAAATTTCAAAAATTTCAAAAATTTCAAAAATTTCAAAAATTTCAAAAATTTCAAAAATTTCAAAAATTTCAAAAATTCCAAAAAAGTCCAAAATTCAAGTGCGGATTTTAGGCCGATGCGAAATGAAACGTTCCATTCCATACATCCCTGTCATTTCTGTTTGTTGTAAAACACGGCTGTTTTCTATTTCAAACAACGTCAAACTCTCGTTATATTGATTTTAAATTACGGGATTTGTGGGTGGTTTGAGAAGCATTGGGAAACTTCTATTTTCGAGATTTTTTGTCGAGCCAATGGCTTCATCCGATTTTAATGTACCTGAAATTGACTTGTTCGTTCGAGAGTTCACTATTAATTTCCGGCTTCATTTGGATTTACCTGACACAAATTCTAAATTGAATTTTTCGCTATGACCTCACAAATATGTGATATATATTCCCTCACTGTACAATAAAAAAATTAAAATTTTTCACAAATTATAACTCCAATGTCGAAAAAAAAAGGATTAAAATGTCAAAATTGGAAAAAAATCAAAATTTGAAAGAATTTTTCTCTTTCGAATCTGCATTTTGAAAAATATTTTTTAGGTCTTAAAATTTGCAAAATAGATTCCACAGAATAATTCAGTGATGAAAACTAAAGTGACTAATGGATATTAAAATTGCGAGCAATACAGTGTGACATTACGACCGTTCTTCGAGCAATCAAATTAATTATGAGGTACGACAAGGGAAAACGTGAGATGTTGTCACGTAGAGCGTGCAGTGAGAGTGGTCCATATCCGGATGCTGGGGGAGCGAGTACAAGTGCCGGTGGGGGTGCTTCATGTGGACATTTGTGGGGCAAGAAATATCGCGGTCAAACATCAGCACCACTTCTCGGCAATGCCGGACGTATGCAGCCCATAGTTCTGAGGACAAGACGAAGTTGGCCTGTCGCACCAATTCATTGTAGAAGGTAGGAGAATGTGAAATTAATTAAATGAATTCAAGGTTCACATTCCTATACAAGAGCAATTTTAACCAAGCGCTAATCAGTTGTGGCATTCGCTAAAAGTGCTCAATTGCATCATATCTCGATCGGATTATTTTAAACCCACCCACCCACCGACCTACCCATCCACCCTCACACCCACTCATCCACCCTCACACCCACTCATCCACCCTCACACCCCCCCCCCACCCACTTACCTATCCACCCACCCACCCACTCACCTACCCACCTACCCGCCCACCCACGCAAGCACCCATCCACGCATCCACCCACCCAACCACACACCCACCCATCTACTCGCCGGTCTACCCACCCACCCGTCCACCCATCCATACACCCACCAGTCCACCCATGCATACACCCACCCACCCATGTTTCCAGCCACCGACCCACCCACCCACTCATACATACACACACCCGGCAACGCATCCAGCCACCGACCCACCTGCCCACCGATGCATCCACCCATCCAAACACCCATGCATCCAGCCACCCACCCACCCATGCACTCAGCCACCCACTTACCCATGGATCCAGACACCGACCCACCAAGCGATTCACCCATCCACCTACCCAGCCACCCACCCACCCACTTACCCATGCATCCAGACACCCACCCACCAAGCGATTCACCCATCCACCTACCCAGCCACCCACCCACCCACTTACCCATGCATCCAGACACTCACCCACCAAGCGATCCACCCATCCACCTACCCACCCACCTATTCACCTACCCACCCACCCACTTACCCATGGATCCAGACACCCACCCACCAAGCGATTCACCCATCCACCTACCCAGCCACCCACCCACCCACCCAGCCACCCACCCACCCACTTACCCATGCATCCAGACACCCACCCACCCAGCGATTCACCCATCCACCTACCCAGCCACCCACCCACCCACTTACCCATGCATCCAGACACTCACCCACCAAGCGATCCACCCATCCACCTACCCACCCACCTATTCACCTACCCACCCACCCACTTACCCATGGATCCAGACACCCACCCACCAAGCGATTCACCCATCCACCTACCCAGCCACCCACCCACCCACTTACCCATGCATCCAGACACCCACCCACCAAGCGATCCACCCATCCACCTATTCACCTACCCACCGACCCACTTACCCATGGATCCAGACACCCACCCACTTACCCATGGATCCAGACACCCACCTACCAAGCGATTCACCCATCCACCTACCCACCCACCTATTCACCTACCCACCCACCCACTTACCCATGGATCCAGACACCCACCCACCAAGCGATTCACCCATCCACCTATTCACCTACCCACCGACCCACTTACCCATGTATCCAGACACCCACCCACCAAGCGATCCACCCATCCACCTACCCAGCCATCTATTCACTCACACATTCGCCCCCCCCCCCCCCCCCGCCCATGGATCCAGCTACCCACCAGCCTACGCAGGCATCGACCCACCCACCCACACACCAACCCACTCGCCCACCGAACCACCACCTACTCATTCCTGCAATCACCCACCCACACCCCAACCCACCCACACACAGGATTTTAAAAAATGTGAAAATCGAAAACAAATTTTTGGAATTGTTTTGTGACAGTACCCTCACCCGTAACTGAAATAGCAATGTCCTAGCTTCTCACAACTGAATTTATTTCAACCTATGACATTTTAGGTCGTCTACTGGTGAATTAAGGAAGAGTTTCCAAAAGCAAGATAAATGCGTATGTACTATATTTGCGACTACTTCTAACGTTATTTCCTGTATGTCGAATGGCGGGTAAATTTAAAAAATAAATATGTCTCAAGTGTCATGTGTCAAATTTGAAAACTTCGTATTTGAATTTGGAATTTCTCATAATTTCCAGGATTTTGAAAAATGAGAAAATAAAAATACCCAAAAAGTTTCCAAAAAATTGAAAATGTTGAAAAATTTCAAAAAATTTATTTTTGAAAATTTGGAAAAATAAAAAAAAATTTGGATACTCCGAAAGTTTTCCTCAAAATTCGCAATATTCTTCCCAATTTTCAAACATGTGTTAAAAAATCAGAATTTTCATAATTCTCAATTTTTTTCAATTTCGTCAAATAATTAAAATTTTCCAAACTTTGGAAATGTAATTGAAATTTTCTCGATCACTCAATTACATCTGCAAAATCCTACTTGAGTAGAAATTAAGTTTATTCCGGCCATAAAATTTCATGACCAAGTGAATAGTATATTTACGCCTCACAATTGCTTTCCGCCCATTTCCTGTAATTACAATGAAGAAATAGACCAGAAATAGGTTTCGTATATCTAAGCGCCAGTGGACCTTTAATACAAATTCTCGATCACGTTTTCAATCACGTAATTCGCCGATCCGAGTTTGAGACCAAGTCTCGACCGATTCATCCAATCACTACACTAATTTATTTTCATGTGCTTCATTTACCAATAAACCGTACTTCGTTCATCGATTGCCTCCACTACCCCAACTATACTGAAGTTGAATAAAAAATGAAACAAAAAAATTGGGTCAAGTCTGTGACTAATAACTCCCTATAACCAAGTGCTCCTAAAATTTTTCCCAAAAAACTCAAATATGTCGTGCACGAGTGATTTTATCAAACAATGTTATAAAATATTTTTTGTAGAGAATTTTTTTTAGAAAAAAAAAGATTTTTTACTATTTTCTCCCAAACTGAGTTGTTCTCGAGATAACCGTGAAAGTCCCATTTTAAGTTTTTCTCGAAGGAAATTGAACCCCCCATCTCACACACACATACACACACACCCACTCACTCACCCGCTCTCACATCTACCCAACCACGCTCATACCCACCCACCCACTCACCCTCACACCCACCCACTCATCCCACCTCACACTCACCCACCCACTCATCCCACCTCACACTCACCCACCCACTCATCCGCCCTCACACCCGTCCACCCACTCATCCACCCACCTACCCACCCACTCATCCACCCTCACACCCACCCACCCACTCACCCGCCCTCACACCCGTCCACCCACTCATCCACCCTCACACCCACCCACCCACCCACCCACACGCACACACACACCCACCCACACAGACACACCCTCACCCACACACACATACACACATGCACTACATTTACATGGAGGAGCCTTGGAACATATAAATCCGCGTGGACAAATGTCGTATTGTCCTAAAACAAATGAAATATCTCTGTACATTAAAAGCGACCACTTTGTCGACTTCCATTCCTAAGATAACGAATATCCGAGAAAATTGTCCCGACTTCTAAGTTTCTCGGAGAGCTGCCCCACATCAAGGGTACTTCCTGTAATTCATTCTCACTATATCTTTTATGACAAAGTTAATCCCCCATCAATCACAATTTCACTTGTCGCCCCTTTCATTCGTGTTCTCATTTGCCGATCCTTTCAATCGTTGACACCAGAAGAATAAATCATGGTGACAACTTCAAACGCTTCATGTTTGACATCACCACTGAGAAAATAAGATAGACTAAACCTAAAAATGGCCTGCAGAATTTATCATCAGGGGACAATGTGAAAGAGCAGTTGGAAAGAAATATCGTTTAGCTAGGACTTTGATTGCAATTTAAAAAATCAATGCGATGAGAGCGATGGTGGCATTATAAGTGAGCCAGGTTGTCGCATTTTGGTTAAATTGACTTTGAGGCCTACCATGCGCAATTTGGGATGCACAGTGGACCGAGTACGAGTTACTCAAGTGAAAGAAGAATATAGGAGGGCTTGGTTAATTTTTATGTTGATCGTCGAGTGATGTGAAAAGATAGGGCATTAAAAGAATCAAACGTTCGGAAAAATTTTATTTTCCCTCTAAACTGATGTTCTCCACGAGTTCAATCTGGCCAATCCTCACTTGCCGGGAGAAGACATGAAGAAAATGTAGCGATAACCATTCTGTACATAAAACTTATTTCTGCCGTACAAATTATTCACTGAAATAATTAAAATTTTTCAGAAATTATTTCATCGGATTTTTATCGCAATTTCTATACGGCCAAGGATGCTCTTCCGGAAGATCATGGAGCAGAGATTAATTGAGTGACAATGAACTATTGCCTTGAGGAATTGGTCATTTTATCTGCAAATTTATGCATATAATATTATACTATGTGCAATTTAGTGCGCATGATCGAATGCTTTTTTTTATGATTGAAATTTTCAAAATTTTGGAACTTCCAAAACTCAAAATTTCAACATTTTCAAAATTTCCATAATTTTCAAACCTTTTAAATTTTTAAAAATTTTCAATATTTCAAAATTTTGAAGTTTCAAAATTTTCAAAATTTTCAAAATTTCCATGATTTTTACACCTTTTAAATATTTCAAAATTTTGAAGTTTCAAAATTTTCAAAATTTTTAAAATTTTCAAAATTTTCAAAATTTTCAAAATTTTCAAAATTTTCAAAATGTCCAAAATTTTCAAAATGTCCTTAATTTTCAAAATGTCCACAAGTTTCAAAATTTCCAAAAAATTTTTTTGGTGTCCATGTCGAAATATCCAATTTTGTTCTAATCTCTAATTTTTCCAATTTGTTCTAATAAAATTTCTAATTTTAGCCCCTAATTGAAATATATATCTTTCAATATTTCGAGAAGGGTAGAATTTTGAGAAAGTGAGAAGACCGAATGCGCGCTTCGCTTGCTGAACTGCAATTTAAAATTTGAAGTAGCAATATCTTTCCCGCAGTTGAAGATACTGTTAATCATTGACTCCGAAAAAATGAGAGCTTTCAATTTTCCAATTTGGCGCAAGCATCTTTTGCCTTTTCTGTAATTATCGCGGACATATAAAATTTGTCAATACTGGACAGAATATGTAAAACACTCGAAACTTAATAAATTAACATAAGCTCAAAAAAATATTCTGTGTATATGATTTTCAATAACTACATAAGTTATGACAACTTGAACAATTGTCATACTTTTGAAAACTAAAGCCAAATCGATATGCCAAATATCGATGTTAATCGACGCAAAGGCGATGACCAATCAACTTGACGATGTTATCTGACTAATCTGATGGAGCAATAAATGAATGACGATTGAAAAATAAATTATGACAGAGCAATAAGGAGTCGTCCTACGACTTTCCACTCTGACCATGTTCTTTTTGTATGCTAAGTGTTGATTGTGTGTGTTTTATTGAACATCCAAGGAAAAAATAAGGATATAAAATTTTAGACTTGGGAAGGCGAAATTTTATGTTTATTACGCCCTTGTTAATGGGTTTTATCATTATGCTAATGAAGGGAGATGATGGGGGTGGGGGCGGGAGTCCAGCGTCATGTTTCAAGTGTAAAAGATGCTCATTTATTCTGGAGAAACAGGAAAATTTATTTTAAGAAGATTACGGAGTGGTTGCAATGGGAATTTGTATTAAACTTTTACAAAAAAGTTTTGATGAAAAACTTGAATTAATGCTGGAGTAGAATGCAGGAAATATGAGAATAAATAACATTTCCGTGCGATTCCTCCAGAAATGACACGAAGAAATGGGAACACTTTTCCCATAGAATATAAACGTATGAGTTTGTTATGGGGCTCTTATGGCAATGTTTCAAGAATCCTATGGGCTATTCTATGGGAAATTCTGTGGGGAATGCTATGGGGAAATTCTATGGGGAATTCTATGGTAATTTTGACGGGGAATTCTATGGGAAATTCTATGGAAAATTCTATGGGAATTTCTGCGGGGAATTTTGTGGGAAATTCCATGGGAAATCACATGGGATATTCTATGGGGAATTCTATGAGAAATTCTATGGGAAATCCTATGGGGAATTCCATGGGTAATTCTGTAGAAAATTCTATGGGGAATTCTATGGGAAATTCTATGGGAAATTATATGGGAAATTCTATGAGAAATTCTATGGGAAATCCTATGGTGAATTCTATGGGAAATCCTATGGACATTTCTATGGGAAATCCGATGGGAAATCCGATGGGAAATCCTACGGACATTTCTATGGGAAATTCTATGGACATTTCTACGGGAAGTTCTATGGGAAGATCTATGGGGAGATCTATGGGAAGTTCTATGGGGTTCTTAAAAAGGGCCAATTTTCTCGGGAAATTTTTTATGGAGAAAAAGATGCAGGTCACCTGCGAATCCTGTAAGATATTCTATGGGAATTTCATAGAAATCCCATGAGTTTTTTTCTTTATTTTCACAGGCAAAATTTTGTTTCGAACAATTTCTTGTGAGGGAAAAAATTCGATCCCGAGAATCCTTTGGGGAATTCTATAGAATTCCTATGGGAATTTTATGGGAAACTTATGGGATTTGTTAATTTTCATGGGAAAAAGTATTCCGGGAAATTTCTCACGGGAAAAAAATTCCGGTCATCTGCGAATCCTGTACGAAATCCTATAGGATTGTCATGGGAATCCTATGGGGAACCCACAAAATTTGTTGATTTGCAGAGGGACAAACTTTCCGGAAAATTTCTTATGGGAAAAAAATTCGAGTCCCTGGAAATTCTGTAGGATATCCCATGGGGATTTTATAGGAACTTTATGGGATTTGTTGATTTTCATGGGGAAAAATTTTTTGGAAAATTTCTGACGCGCAAAAAAATTCCGGTCATCTGCGAATTCTGTACGATATCTTATGGGAAGCGTATGGAAATCTCATGGAAATTTTATGGGACCCCATCGGATTTTTTTTTCTTTCATGGATGAAGGAAATTTTGGTATCAAATTTTTTGAATTTTTTCTCAATTTCCCTATGTTCCCTCCTAATTGGAAGGAATCAATCCATCTCTTTTTATGGCTTATGACGTAAATATAGCTAATTTAATAACACTCGATACGTGTTATTTTCCGGACGATTATCTCAATTTCATGAACTATAAAAAATTTTACATTCCAATAACGAAAATTGGGATTTATCTTGGTGCTAAATCAGTTTTCAATAATGCCGAAACATGAGGAGAGAATATAGCCAACGGAAATCCACAGTTTGGCTCAATTAGAATGCTACCACTAAAAATAAATAAATAAATAATAAAATTTCACCAAACAATTGGTTTTATCATCAATAGAAAATCAATGAAAATGATTCAAAAACTTCAATGAGAGAACATTCATAATCTTCAGTTATCATTCAACTTCCTAAATTCGCGAAATGAATATGAGGCCTTCGAATTTGATCAGGGAGGCATGTGTGTGTGTGTGGGGGGGGGGGGGGAGGGCTGTCGTATGGGCGGATGTGAGTATGTGGTCGGATGTGGGTGGGTGTGGGTGGACGTGTGTGAGTGTGGGTGGGTGTGTGTGAGTGTGGGTGGATGTGGGTGGGTGTGGGTGGGCGTGTGTGGATGTGTGTGAATGTGGGTGGGTGTAGGTGAATGTGGGTGGGTGTGGGTGGATGTAGGTGAATGTGGGTGGGTGTGGGTGGACGTGTATGCGTGTGGGTGGGTGTGTGTGAGTGTGTGAATGTGGGTGGGTGTAGGTGAATGTGTGTGAGTGTGGGTGGGTGTGTGTGAGTGTGGGTGGGCGTGTTTGGATGTGTGTGAATGTGGGTGGGCGTGGGTGGATATGGGTGAGTGTGGGTGGGTGTAGGTGAATGTGGGTGGACGTGTGTGAGTGTGGGTGGGTGTGTGTGTGTGTGGGTGGGTGTAGGAGGGTGTGTGTGGGTGGGTGGTTGTGGGGCAGGGGTGGGTGAGTGGGTTGAATGAGGAGTGAGTGGATGGGTGGGTTGGATGGGTAGGCGAGTGCCCGGGTTGTGTGGGTGGGCGGGTGCCCGGAAAAAAGAAGTGTTGCTCACATAAAAACACGCAATACATACTGTATATTTTATGATTTTTTTATCTCCCTTTTTTTCTCTGAATTTTTATACTTTCAAATTTTTGTGATCCAAAAATAACAATTCCGTAGGTAGAGTAGGCTTCACTACACTTATCGCGGAATGACACGAATCCAAACGGATATACGCACTATTTGACCACACCTTGTTTTGTAAAATTAGAAAAAAAATGTCCCCCTCTAGAAAAAAGCTTTTATCAGAATAAGCACTATCCCACTTTAATTGCCACTTATTCTGGTGAAAAATATTGGTAATGTTAAAATGCACTTATCCTCCATTACGTTTATCGCGTCACAATTGAATTGGAGTTGTAACAAAAAATTTGTCTACAGTTACGAGCAAATCGGAGAAAAAAATTATGAAACTCCTAAAAACATGAATCGGTGTATCGGGAGGGGGCGGTTTAAAAAATTCTCATTTGACTTCGTTCCCTCCCCCGCCCCCTTTCCACCCTCCTCCCCCCCCCCCCCCGCCCCACTCCCTTCCTCCTTCTCTCACCCGCCCACCCTGCCGCCTCCCTCCCCTCCCCCCACCCACCCGCCCTCCTTTCCCCCCTCTCCCCCCCCCCTCCACCCGCCCCCTTTCCCCCTTCTCCCACCCTAGCCCCTTCCCCGCCCCCTGTCCTCATCCTCGCCTCCCACCACCCCCCCCCCCTCCCCCACCGGTAAACAAAGGTAATATATTACGACATAACGCATTTAAAAGGGACTCTCATATTTTCTACCCCCCTAGCTTTCGCCAACTTTAATTCGTTTTCTCTTCGTTCCGGGAAAATACCCCTGCAACGCAATATATCCGCCCATGCAGTTGATGGCGTGACATGTTTCAGGACTTCCGTGGGCCGGGTTTCACAGTATTCACAAACTGCACGAGATACTTTAGCGGGTAATAACCCCCAAGGTTCAGGGTGGGGCAGTTTCGAAATCTTTGGCTACATTTTTTTTTTTCTTTTTTTTCGGTGAAAGTATTGATCGAAGGGTAGCAAAAGCCCATGGGGGATTTTTTTTTGTTTTGTTTTTAAATACACAGTCCCAGTGCAATTTGGTATTTCCGGATTTGGGTATAGGCTTCTCAAAAAACTGGGATATTTCGTGAGGGAGTGATTTTAGGAGAAAATGGTATTGAATGTTTTTTGTGGAGAATTTTATTTGTAAGAGAAAAGTATTGTACTATTTTTCTGTAAAGTGACTGGTTCTCATGATAAATCCAGAATGATTATTTTTTGGTACTCACCGACACACACTCGCCCACCTAAACGCACATACACACATACCTACCCACTCACCCGCCCACCCACCCACACTGACCCACGCACCCGTCCACACCCACGCACCCGCCCACACCCACCCGCCCCCCCCCCCCACCTGCCTACACCCACCCACCCACCCCCCCACCTGCCTACACCCACCCACCCATCCAAACGCATACATCCCCCACTCCCCCACATCAACCCTCCCACCCACCCAAACGCACCTCCCCCCCCCCCCCCCCCCCCCCCCCCCCACCCACTCGCCGACCGACCCACACATTCGCACACACACACACACACACACACACAAACACTTGTCTTTGGAAGTATCAAGTATGTGAAAATTTTGAAATGCTAAACAAATTTTAGAATATTTTGAAATGGCTGGTTTGCTAAAAGAAATTCAGAGTTCTTAATGAATACTCCATACTTTTTCAATTGTAGCTTTTTGAAAATTGTGAATTTTTATTTGATTTTCATAAATTATGAAAATTTGAGTATTACGAGTTTTTTCATCTGATACCGCAGAAATTTTGGTATTTTCAGGTGCTCTTTCGGTCAAAGTATTGATCGAACCATATCCAACCTATCCCCTACCGAGATAATAATTCAAGTATGTTTGACCTCCTTGAAATTGGTCCAATAAAAAAAAAAATTCAATTTTGAAAGTTTAAGAATTTCAAAAAGCTTGAAATTGATAAAAAAATTGAAATTTTTGAAACTTTTGAAATTTTTGAAATTTTTAAAATTTTTGAAATTCTTCAAATTTTTCAAATTTTTCAAATTTTTCAAATTTTTCAAATTTTTCAAATTTTTCAAATTTTTCAAATTTTTCAAATTTTTCAAATTTTTCAAATTTTTCAAATTTTTCAAATTTTTCAAATTTTTCAAATTTTTCAAATTTTTCAAATTTTTCAAATTTTTCAAATTTTTCAAATTTTTCAAATTTTTCAAATTTTTCAAATTTTTCAAATTTTTCAAATTTTTCAAATTTTTCAAATTTTTCAAATTTTCTAAATTTTTCAAATTTTCGAAAATGGGCCGGTTTGGCGTAAAGTGCTCTGCCTACTCCAAATCGATCCTAGGATGATGGGTTCGAATCCCGCTGTGAGCGAAAATTTTTTCAACAAAGAATTTTCGCCACGCCGCTCGAGTTGAACCCATGAACCGAATAAGCGGAATAAGTGAACATTAAGAGTGAAGAAAACAAAGTGCATCCCAATAGTCCAAAAAAGAAACAAGAGTACAAAAACAGTTTAGAATCGAATGATCCTACCCTCAATGTAAACAATGACATCCGTAACTTTGGGTTACACAGGAAAAAGTCGTGAGCATCTAACGACTATAATAAGTCCAGAGCCGTCGCTTATGACCCTGGTAGTCCCACAGCGACGTTAAATAACACCATCAAAAAAAAAAAAAAAAAAAAAAAAAAAATTTAAAAATCGTCAATTTTTGGTTCAGCATCTTCCGATGGACCATCCATGTAAAAGGGACTATCTTTCACCTCACGCGATACTTCACAAAACCGGACCGACAATTCCTCCTACATACTTCAGTATGCAGGCAATTCTTTCCCCCTCATTAGTTTAATGCCAAATCGAGAAGCGCGGAAAACCGCGCTGAGATGATACCGCGACCGCTCAAGGGTTCGCTACTTCCGTCTCATAAAAATCTTCGTGAAAAAAGTCGTGTGAAAAACTTGCTCGGACCACCGCGGTTATCCTCCTTTTTCGCCCCCAATTCCCCACAATTTTTTCCTTCATTTCACGCGACAGGTGACGCTTTCTCTCGCTTCGATAATCCAATATTTGTCACCCCCAGAAAGGCTCCATGGGGAATGGATTTGGCCCGTTCGATCAATACTTAGACCGAAAAAGAGCCCCCAAAAATTTTCAAAACATCTCAACTGGACCATCCTGCGGCCTATTACGGGGCTATGAAGTTCACGCTTCAATTTTTAGAAATTGTTCAAAAATTTCCAAAAATTTTCCAAAAATTTTCCAAAAATTTTCCAAAAATTTTCCAAAAATTTTCCAAAAAATTTCCAAAAATTTTCCAAAAATTTTCCAAAAATTTTCCAAAAAATTTCCAAAAATTTTCCAAATTTTTTCCAAAATTTTCAAGATTTTTCCAAAATTTTCCAAAAGTTCCAAAAACAGATTCAAAATTTTGTAACGCAAAGAAGACAATTTCCACAGCGCAACATTTCGAAAAAAAAAAAAAAAAAAAATTGAAAATTATTAGAGCCTAAAATTCCAATTTTCAAAATTACAAAGGGAACCGTGGGCAACGAATGCTATGGTCTCCATTGAATCCAGTCAAACATCCCTCGAAACCTCAAGAACTCACGTTTTGTTGGCCATTGCGAAATCCTCAACACGTGCGTTACATCGCGCGGAGCCTATGTTAATTACTTAGCAATCTGCAATGCGCTTCTCCGTTAATTAGATCGCGCTACACCTTTTGATCTCAACATGATTAAACACCCCAAAATTTATTGTCCAATGATTTTCCCTCTCTCTGATCCAAAGTGACCATACCCAAAATTCGGGTGAATTTGCAGTGATTCAGCAGCGGCGCCATCAATCGAATTAAATTTTACGTTATATCTCAAAAACTAAGTATGGCAGCGAAATTTGTTCTAATACAAATTTGTAGCCCTAAGTGTGCTCTACAAAAAAGGTCTATATGAAAAACCCGCTATCTTGCTCCAATCTTGAGATATCAGCGGAGAAGCGAACACCTTCCCGCGAGTGGTTCCTAACATTTCTATTCACATGTCCTATTGTTGTACACCTTTTGATGAACCTACTACAGCGCTAAAAGCCTCTTCCTTTCGTGGGCTGGACTTCCCGCGTACCGAGAGTTACGGATTACCCCCTCCACGCGGGCAGTGGGCGTGCCCGCAGGGCGAGAGCGCGCCGGCACGGGACGAACTGGCCATACCCCTCAAGCGCTGTGCCTAACGTTGCGCGTAGTGGGGACGCGTTCCCCTCAGCTCACTGGCGCTTCCAGAGTTACGGAAAGTCCACTGTAGAATTCTTCCCATTGGTCACTTCGGATTTTTTTTTCCATATACAGGAGCATCATAGTCTTCTGCAAGGTACACCAACTTGCTTTTCCTTTTTTTTTTATGGACATCAATAATTAGTTGAACAAATAGCGTCAATGGATCGCTCGCCTGCAATTTTCCTAATGGCACTGTTGTCACTCCAATAATAGTATATGACCAGTACACGCGATTGGTGACCCTAAACAAGAACGCTTGCGAGAACAAGTAAATTTTTGAAAAATGGTAATGACACCCTACGCCACGCAGTGAATAACGGATCAATTTGGCGTACAGGAAAATTTGTGAATGGTGGTCTGTGTAGGTCAGATTTCTGGAATTTAAGACTCTGAAGAGTGAAAATGGAATGCAGCAAATTATTCTGAATAATTATTGCACTTGATGTCTTTGCATGACGATGGCACAGGTGTCCGTTGATAACAAATTAGCGGATACTTGAATTCAATATGTAAATGGACGGAGTGTGCGTGGGACTCTCGACGGGCCGCATCAGTAACTTCCTAACAGGGTTCTGTCTGCCTGCATGTTCCAGTGTGTGTGTGTGTGTGTGTGTGTGTGTGCAAAAAAAGGTGGTCCCGAGAATTCCCAAAATTATTCAGGAATAATTTCATGCATAAAATAATGAATAAATAAATACCTAAATAAATGGGAAGGAGAAGAATTCTTTGCTTTATATTACAGTGAAAAAAGAAAACCCTGGTATTCTCGACACGAAAAATTACCACGTAGAATCGTTTCGTGGGTCAACAGGGCCAGAGCTAACCACTACAATCTTGCAAGTTCTTTGGCTAGGATTCATATTATCAGTATGTCTGAATGCGAATGTCGTGATCCAGATGAAGATCTTGATCATGCGTTCGGGGGCTGTCCAATCCACGAGCAAAATCGAGAAAAAATGAGTAGAGCCCTTCGAAGAGAAGGCTTCTACCCGCCACTTTTTTGAAAATATTAAAAGGAAGAACCCTTTTGATCAGACTCCTTTTTGACCTCGTGCAATATATCGATCTGAAAAATGAATGTACTACCGCTTATGTAAAATAAGCTTTAAATAAATGAAAAAAAAAGCTTAATAAATAGAAAAATAAATAGAAGTTGAATAAATAGCAAGAACTGGTAATGGAAAAAGACAACAAAAAATAATTGTAATTTATAGATGTGAGGACAAGTAGTCCCCAGAATAAAATATTACTCAACGTGTAATTTTTTGCAGGCTGTAAAAAATTCACCGAGACGAAAATTTCTGGCCTTTTTATGATTCTACGTGAGGTCCGTCAGCGGTGATGAATTAGAAACGTCCAACTTTATTAAATGGGACAAAAATAAAAATTTAGGCGGTTTAAATTATTTTACAAAAAGAAGAAATTAGTTTACATTTTGAAAAAAAAATTCGAAAAATGTTTTTTTTATTGAGAGAAATTTTTTTTTTGCCAATTTTTTTTTTATTGGATGCAGCTTAATTAGCTTAATGAGCGTATGTACCCTATGGGGCATGTACCTGCTAAACATAAGCGAGAAATTGTGTTTAGGCACTTTACCGACATTGGATAACTTTACTTGGGAGCGAATGAAAATTATCTCAAGGCCGAAGTGGTAAAACAGGATTAATCAATTTGTGGTCGATGCCGGGGTAGTCGTTGCTCGAAATCTCGAAATCTAGCAGGACTAGCGAAATTTTGGTCCTTTCCTTTTTTGTAGCTCTGGAAATTTCGGATGGAAAAGACTTTTGGCAAAATTTGCACATCGCCCTCTGATCTTGAGATATTTTTGAAAAACTAAAGCTGGGGTGCGGACATGCTGTTTTACCGTATATGCAATGCATTGCGTTTTTGGAGTGCTCGATAGTCGTCGCTGTATGATGTTTTTTGAAAATCTCAGGGTTTGAGATTTTTGAAATTTGCGAAATGTTGCGGGTTATTGCAATTTTCGGAATTTTTGAATGTCGAAAATTTTCAGGTTTTCAATATTTTTACAATATTGAACGAACATTCGGATTTGTACAATTTTTGAAAATTATGATGTTTTGGAAATTTTTGAGATTTTCCAATTTTTGAAATTTTGGAAATGTTTGAAGTTTTTGGAATTTTTCGAATTCTTTCAAATTTTTCAAATTTTCCGAATTTTCCAAATTTTTCAAATCTTTCGAATTTTCCAAATTTTTCGAATTTTCCAAATTTTTCAAATTTTTCTCATTTTTCAAATTTTTCAAAATTTTCAAATTTTTCAAATTTTTCAAATTTTTCAAATTTTTCAAATTTTTCAAATTTTTCAAACTTTGCAAATTTTTCAAATTTTTCAAATTTTTCAAATTTTTCAAATTTTTCAAATTTTTCAAATTTTTCAAATTTTTCAAATTTTTCAAATTTTTCAAATTTTTCAAATTTTTCAAATTTTTCAAATTTTTCAAATTTTTCAAATTTTTCAAATTTTTCAAATTTTTCAAATTTTTCAAATTTTTTAAATTTTTCAAATTTTTCAAATTTTTCTCATTTTTCAAATTTTTCAAAAATTTCAAATTTTTCAAAAATTTCAAAATTTTCAAAAATTTCAAATTTTTGAAATTTTTGAAATTTTTGAAATTTTTGAAATTGTTGAAATTTTTGAAATTTTTGAAATTTTTGAAATTGTTGAAATTTTTAAAATTTTTGAAATTTTTGAAATTTTTGAAATTTTTGAAATTTTTGAAATTTTTGAAATTTTTGAAATTTTTGAAATTTTTGAAATTTTTGAAATTTTTGAAATTTTTGAAATTTTTGAAATTTTTGAAATTTTTGAAATTTTTGAAATTTTTGAAATTTTTGAAATTTTTGAAATTTTTGAAATTTTTGAAATTTTTCACATTTTTCACATTTTTCAAATTTTCCAAATTTTTCAAGTACCTTTTTTGTAATTGACATTTTCCGTTCAAATATTAAAGCTGAGAAAAAACTTCACATAAATTTCTAGATTTTTACATTTCTCACCATATTTAATTGAAATTCAATTTAGTTGGCCATACTTAATGAAGGCCATAATTACATATTCAACTTGCACTTTAAGATCGAAATTTTAATTCCAAATATTTAATAAAAGTAATTTCGATAAAAATAATTTTAAATTCAATATTTCCCCTTAAAAATTCCATGAATAATTCAAAAATTTTAATTGATTACGAAATTGATTAAAAGAGGCGTTACTGAAAAAGTCAATTAATCTGTAACATAATTCTTCACATATGTAATAACTATTACATGTACAACTCACCATAGAATTCCTATGGTATATGCGAGGTAAAAACGTATGGGATTTTTGCACAAATGCCATAGAAAATGGGCGCCTACCCTACAGGAAATTCATACAAATCCCATGGGATTTGTCATCCGTGGACCAATTTTTTGTACTACGGCGCATCTCCGTTTTGCTTCGTTTTACATTGTCAGCTATTCAATTATTTTTATTTATAAATACAACTCATTGTTGACGATCGATGTTTTAACTGGGTCGTAGGCATGGAATTATTTAAAAGCTCATTGATCACGCCTGTCCACGGCCCTTCGTTTTCATCGATGTACCGGTGGTTGCACTTCACCACTAGGTTATTACAACAATATAGCTATTATATTATCGTTCAATTTAAAGGTAGCTCAATCGTTCTAATTTTTTCTCAACTGCCAGATCCTCGTAATGTTTGGGTGTGCGCGCGCGCGCGCGTGTGTGTGTGGGTGGTTGTGTCGGTGGGTGTGTTGTGTGGGTGAACGGGTGGGTGTGGGTGGGTGAGTGGGTGTATGTGTGTGTGGGGGCGGGGGGGGGGGGTGAGTGGGTGTGGGTGGGTCGGTGAGTGGGTGTGGGGGGGGGGGGGGGGGGGTGAGTGGGTGTGGGTGGGTCGGTGAGTGGGTGTGGGTGGGTGAGTGGGTGGGTGAGTGGGTGAGTGGGTGGGTGAGTGGGTGGGTGGGTGAGTGGGTGGGTGAGTGGGTGTGGGTGGGTGAGTGGGTGTGGGTGAGTGGGTGTGGGTGGGTGGATGTGGATGAGTGAGGGGGTGCATGGGTAGGTGAGTGGGTGCATGTGGATGGGTGAGTGGGTGCGGGGAGAGCGTGGGTAGGTGAGTAGGTGCGGCGGGGGGAAGGGTGGGTGGATGGGTAGGTGAGTGGGTGTAGGTGGGTCAGTGGGTGTGGGTGGATGAGTGGGTGTGGGGGGTGGATGGTTGGGTGAGTGGGTGGATGGGCAGTAGGTGCGGAAGGGTGGGTGGATGGGTAGGTGAGTGAGTATAGGTGGATGAGTGGGTGTGGGTAGGTGAGTGGGTATAGGTGGGTGAGTGGGTGTGGATGTGTGGGTCGTCGGATGAGTGGATACGTGGGTGGGTAGATGATTGGACGGCTGGGTGGATCATTGGATTAGTGAGTACATCACTGGATTTTTCAAATTATCCCATTCAAAAAAAATATTCAAATCTTTTTCTATTTTTTGGACCTTAAGAGTGTCTTTTCAAGGATATCTCGACAGACTTCAAGAATAACGATCACTGTGTTACGTGTTCTCGAGTTGCAGCAACCGGAAACCAATTAAGACATTTCCCATGAATATGATATAAATTGTTAATTTTCCCAATCCTTAATTGGAGTTCATGATTTTTTTTTGAGTGTGTACTTTTTTCTTAGTAGAATGCGTTAGCGCCAATCAGTGTTTAATTAGACAGACTTTGGAAAAATATAATCATAAAAGTCGCCATTGAAAAAAATCCACGACTGCGACAAGTTTGAGCCAACATAGCGCCGACATTGGGGCGGATCAATAATATTGGACACCTAATAGGGAATGTCTTTAGCCAACCGGTTATGTGTCAAAGTGGATCAATCAAACCTTGTACCAACGCAGGCAGCCCAATATACCAGCAATGTTGGCACGCCAATATTGCACCAACGGTCGGCACGTCAACACTGGACGGAATACGGAAAGCTCATGTTGCAGGAACCGTAACATTATATTAATGTCGGCCAGCCAACATTCCACCAACGTCGGCTGCCAACATCCCACCAACGTCGGCTGCCAACATTCCACCAATGTCGGCCGGCCAACATTCTACCAACGTCGGCCGGCCAACATTGAATGAACGTCGGTCGGTCAACGTCGGCCGACCAACACTGGGCCAATGTTGGCCAGCCAACGTTTCGCCAACATTCACCGACATGGAATTGTCCCCAACTTCCCACTACCCCTAAACACTACGGCATTGCCATCTTCCAAATTTCGTAACTCAAAATGTGATCCTTGAATTATTGATTAGTTTTTTTAACCGCAAAAAGAGGGTCGAGAAATATTCTGCTAATGTATTAGCAAATAATTGTTAGCCTCCAATAATAAATCGAACAAAAACATATATGAGACTTCTCAAGCATTTAAATGTCATCTAAAATCCATCAACCCCATATCTGACTCCCCTAATAGAAAAACTTTTATGAGAAAACTCGGATGACTCTTCAAATAGAAAATCGAAAAAGCAGCTAGATGACTGATGCATCCGCTGCTCAATCACTTATAAAGCACCTTTATGTTGGGTTTTTTTTTCAATTCTGCCATTCATTTCTAGGCTTCGGGGAGACACGTGGTCCCCATGGAAAAAAATATATGTGGGCAGTACATGGTATCATACATAATTCATATATGCACAATATATGTGGAAGTATATGACATATATAATAACATCTACGACATACATTTTTACATATACCAAAGTGGTTGTATATGCATCATATATGATATTATATATGGTATATATGACTATATATGATTTCATATATGATACTTATACATTAGAATATAGAGGTACATATATGATATTCTATATATAATTTATATTTTATTCTAAATGATGAATATATGATATGTATGGTTATATATGTGAAGTATATTATTACATATATGCAGAATACATATAGCTATATACTTGCACATCACTAAATCGAAGGTGAGAAGTGACGATGGAATGAGAATATTGATCCACGATTGATCAAGGCTGGAAAACCATGATGGGAACAAAGTGGATGCAACATAGAAAAGTGACCAAGTTCCGACACTCGGGGTTTGAGCCTCCATCAAGTTTTGATCAGAAATTGACATAATATATATGCCATAATTTTCCAAAAGGCCGCGAGGCGACATTGTTGAAGGAAAAAATCAACCACTTTATCAATTACAAGAAGAAATTTCAGATACTGAAAATATACGCCTCCTACCGGAGCGAGGCTCTGGGTAGTTCGCTCCGTGCCAGTCACGTGGGACGTTCATTTTTTTTAACTTTTTGGATGACATTTCCATATTTCCCAATTGAAAATTGACAATTGAAGTGTTGTTAGGCATTATTGAAAAAAGATGCAAAAAAATTGTTCATAAATTATTATTTTTTTTTTGAGCATTTTAATATATAGTAATATAGATGAATTCATAAATTTGAAAAAAGTAAAAAAAAATTGGTAATGTCCTAAATGTCAAAGGTAAGCCATAAAAAGGAATGATTTTTTTTTAATGGTTAAAAAAATTGGAAATAGAAAAAAAAATTGAGAAAATTGGGGGAAAAATAGAAAATTTTTTTTTTGAAATTTCGAATATTTTTTTGGGATTCAAATATTTTAATTGCGAAACTTTGCTTGACTTTTGAGTGCACCTATCCTTGAATCAACTATTCCGATATTCGCGAATCAATTATTCCCTCTTTTCTGTATCTGAATCTTCGGCGGGAATGTGCACAATTGGGTCATTCGGGATTCGGAGGAAATGAACGGTGAACACAGTGGTCCAATGCGGACTTTGGAATTCTGGTAATGGAAAACAACAGCCTAATTCCAGTGTTGAACATCGGAGGATAGTAACTATTTTCAAAGGTTCACGCATTAGATAGAATGTCGGCTTTGAGGAAAATCGAGGCAGGAATTCGATAGCAACGAGGTGCGCCGACTTGGAAAGTTGGATTTTTAATCATTTTGAAAATTTCCGGTTTACGAAAGTTGGATACAAAATTTTTTAAATTTTCAAAACTCACAATTTTTATAATTTCCAAAATTTTCAGAAATTTTCAGGATTGTCGAAATTTTGGAAAAATTTCAAATTTTTCAAACATTTTCAAAATTTTCATAATTTTTAAAATTTTCGAAATTTTCGAAATTTTCAAAATTTTCAACATTTTCAAAATTTTCAAAGTTTTCAAAGTTTTCAAAATTTTCAAAATTTTCAAAATTTTCAAAATTTTCGAAATTTTCAAAATTTTAAAAATTTTAAAAATTTCCAAATATCTAAATATCCAAACTTTTCAAAACTTTTCAAAATTTTCGAGATTTCTAAAGTATCCAAAACTTTTCAAAAATTTCAAAATTCCAAAATTTTTCATAAATTTCAAAATATCCAAATGTTATTAACAAACTGTGTATTTGCGAGGAATGATGTGGAGTAATATTCATGTCACCGGTAGTGTAAATAAATCTTATGGATAGATTTCAAAACTTTAAATAAATTAAAAAAAAAAAAAATATATCCAAAACTTTTCAGAATTTTCAAAATTTTGGAAATTTCTAAAACTTTTATAAAAAAAAAAAGAGACTTTACTCCATGAATTCAAAACTTTGTATAAACCACGTATTCAGTATCCGCACATCTTCGTACTGAACCCTTGAAAATTGGGTCATTCGAGATTCCCCAGAAAATTTCCGTTGAGCGCACTAAACTACGGTTGATATGCTAAGGGACAAGAAGGGCGATGAATATCTGAAATATTGAATGCAAAGTTTCGGGAAATATTCTAGGGGTGGTCTATTTATACATGCGACATTGATGGCGGAATCAGTAATTTCCTGGGGTTCAGGGATGGGGTCTTGCTTCATGTTCCTGCCGGCTCAAATCAATTATGGGTTTTAGGTGAAGGTCGTATGTGGTCAGTCCTACATGAGGAAAAATCAACTACAATTGTAACATTTACAAGCCCGAATGCGCCGCGCGCTCAATTACAATTTGAAATTTGAAGTCGCAATATCTTTTCCGCAGTTGAAGATACTGTTAATCATTGACTCCGAAAAAATGAGAGCTTTCAATTTTCCAATTTGTCCAAAATTTTCAAAATGTCCAAAATTTTCAAAATTTCCAAAATTTTCAAAATCTCCAAATTTTTTTGGTGTCCATTTCGAAATATCCAATTTTGTTCTAATCTCTAATTTTTCCAATTTGTTCTAATAAAATTTCTAATTTTAGCCCCTAATTGAAATATATATCTTTCAATATTTCGAGAAGGGTAGAATTTTGAGAAAGTGAGAAGACCGAATGCGCGCTTCGCTTGCTGAATTACAATTTGAAATTTGAAGTAGCAATATCTTTCCCGCAGTTGAAGATACTGTTAATCATTGATTCCGAAAAAATGAGAGCTTTCAATTTTCCAATTTGGCGCAAGCATCTTTTGCCTTTTCTGTAATTATCGCGGACATATAAAATTTGTCAATACTGGACAGAATATGTAAAACACTCGAAATTTAATAAATTAACATAAGCTCAAAAAAATAATCTGTGTATATGATTTTCAATAACTACATAAGTTATGACAACTTGAACAATTGTCATACTTTTGAAAACTAAAGCCAAATCGATATGCCAAATATCGATGTTAATCGACGCAAAGGCGATGACCAATCAACTTGACGATGTTATCTGACTAATCTGATGGAGCAATAAATGAATGACGATTGAAAAATAAATTATGGCAGAGCAATAAGGAGTCGTCTTGCGACTTTCCACTCGGACCATGTTCATTTTTGTGCATGCGCTTTCTTGAGTAGGATTTGTCTAGAGATACTTTTTCGCAAGCTGATTCCCGAGAACGATATATGCAGAAAATTTAACGTTCGCCAGGTAAAACCAAGCCTAGCCCTAATTAAGACCTGATCAATGCTTAATCCGGATCCCGTACAACGTCAATTGAGATTTAATTAAATAATCTGGGTTTCGTCAGTCCTTCGCGGTTCCGCTTTTCGTAGTTAAAAATACCTAGTTAAGACATGACTAAGAGCTGCTTAGCCCCTGATCTTGAACTATCATAACAAGGCCGCAAGTAAGCCCTAATTAAATTTTATTCGCTAATTTTGCAAATTTTCCAATTTTCCGAATTTTCTAAATTTTCTAAATTTTCCAATTTTCCAATTTTCTAAAATTTCTAAAATTTCTAAATTTTTTACATTTTCTAAATTTTCTAAATTTTCCGAATTTTCCAAATTTTCCAAATTTTTCAAATTTCCCGAATTTTCCAAATTCCCCAAGTTTTCCATATTTCCCAAATTTTCTGAATTTCCAAGTTTGCCAAATTTTCCAATTTCCCGAAATGTCAAGATTCGGAAAATCGTCGGAAAAATCGGGAGAATCAACTCAGAGTTCCTTGCGTCAATCCTCAAAGATTGGTCACATCCACAATCGCATTTGCACCCACTCATGCCTCCCCCTCCCCCCCCCCCCCCCCCCCCCCCCCCCCCCCCCCACTCCCGCCCCCCCCTCCCCCCACCCACCTAAGGCATTGGATCGCGTCAACAGAGAGAAGGAAAGCTCACGACTGAGTCGGAGTTGGCAAAGTCGCACCTAGACACTCGGGCTCCGTTATTGATTGGCTGCCTGTTGCGTTTGCTCCTCCTATATCGATGTTACAACCAACACAATGTGCACTTCTACTCGGCAACTCGCAAAATCCCAAGCTACCGTTCAGTTGCAGGGGTTCCATCCTTTTGCGTCAACTACGAAGTGGAGCAGGGTATAATGAACGACCAGACGTATCTCAATGTATATCTCAGGACCATTGTTAGTGAGGTTGCTTCATTAATTATCTCATCGTAATGAATTTGAGATGGAGGGATTAGACGCAGACAGATCATGAATTAAGTTTTTCAATTTTCATAATTTTATCAAGCCCACAATTCCGTATCCGCAGTAACAACGGATGAATGCATTTGTGTTTCCATGGAGACGGAAAGTTTTCCACCTGTGCAAATGCTCCCCAAGATCTTTCAAAACTGCAAGCTCTCGCGGGTGACCTCGCGAACTGCGCGCGCAGCCGACACCACCGGTCAAGCACCATCAATAGCTTCTACCTGCAATTACGCCTTAATGAGACAAGTTGAGAAAAAGTATCATGAAACATAAAATGTAGGTGTTGATATGAGGAACGTTTTTCTTTTTGTAGATTTTTTTGTATTTGGAACGATTCGGGAGATACGGCGCGATAATCGTTTCAAGACACCCATCTACCGACCCCCCCCCACCCACCCACCTACCCAGCCAGCCACCCACCTACCGACCCCCCCCCCACCCACCCACCTACCCAGCCAGCCACCGACCTACCGACCCCCCCCCCCCACCCACCCACCTACCCACCTACCCACCCAACCAACCACCTACCCACCCTCCCACCCACCCAACCAACCACCTACCCACCCACCCACCCACCCACCGACCTATCCACCCACCCACCCACCGACCTAGCCACCCACCCACCCACCGACCTAGCCACCCACCCACCCACCTAGCCACCCACCCACCCACCGACCTAGCCACCCACCCAACCAATCACCTACCCACCCACCCACTGAACCAACCACCTACCCACCCACCTATCCACCCACCCACCCACCGACCTAGCCACCCACCCACCGACCTAGCCACCCACCCACCCACCCACCCCTACCCACCTACTCAGCCACCCACCCACCCACTGATTCGCCCAAACACACACACACATTGTAAAGTATGTGAACGTTTTTAGGGATTTTTGGCAAGTTTTAAAATTTATGGAGTGAGGATTTTACGCAGTTACATAGCCGACAATGAATGACTAGGTGTATTTCGAACTAAATTGCGGGCTCATTGTTCGTTGGGTGGCTTCATTAATTAGGGTTGCATAAGGGATGCGATATGCATTTCGGGGATTGCCAATGAATTATTGAATGAATTTTTATATCCCCTATTTTTCCAAGCTTGAATTATTATTATCTCAATGTTAAAAAAAATCTCTCCATTTTATAATTTTCCCAAAACTTTCACAATCTTCAAAAAAAAAAATTTTTCGAAAAATTCGGAGAATTTTCAAACTTTTTATATTTTTCAAAAATCGCATTTCTTTCTAATTTTCAAAATTGTAAGAAAATTTTAGAATTTTTGGAACTTGGAATTTTTATAATTTTCGGAATTTGTTGAATTTTTCGAGAGGCTCTGACATTTTTGTGAATGCTCTAAATTTTTGAACATTGAGAAATGTGTGGGGATCCCGAAATCTTTCATATTGCATGAAGTAGAGTAGGGGATGATGAACGCTGGGGCGTACCAACATATATCTAAGTACCATTGTTGCTATTAATTATATCGCAGCCTCCCTATTGATCGCATCGAAGTAATAAATTCCGACCCACTCTTGAATCCCCGACTATTTTTGTAATTAAAAAAGGCATTAAAATTGATTAATCTCCGCTCCATGATCTTCCGGAAGAGCATCCTTGGCCGTATAGAAATTGCGATAAAAATCCGATGAAATAATTTCTGAAAAATTTTAATTATTTCAGTGAATAATTTGTCCGGCAGAAATAAGTTTTATGTACAGATTGGTTATCGCTACATTTTCTTCATGTCTTCTCCTGGCAAGTGAGGATTGGCCAGATGGAACTCGTGGAGAGCATCAGTTTGGAGGGAAAATAAAATTTTTCCGAACGTTTGATTCTTTTAATGCCCTATCTTTTCACATCACTCGACGATCAACATAAAAATTAACCAAGCCCTCCTATATTCTTCTTTCACTTGAGTAACTCGTACTCGGTCCACTGTGCATCCCAAATTGCGCATGGTAGGCCTCAAAGTCAATTTAACCAAAATGCGACAACCTGGCTCACTTATAATGCCACCATCGCTCTCATCGCATTGATTTTTTAAATTGCAATCAAAGTCCTAGCTAAACGATATTTCTTTCCAAATGCTCTTCCACATTGTCCCCTGATGATAAATTCTGCAGGCCATTTTTAGGTTTAGTCTATCTTATTTTCTCAGTGGTGATGTCAAACATGAAGCGTTTGAAGTTGTCACAATGATTTATTCTTCTGTTGTCAACGATTGAAAGGATCGGCCAATGGGAAGGCGAATAAAAGGGGCGACAATTGAAACTGTGATTGATGGCCGATCAACTTTGTCATAAAGGATGTCCTTCACTTGGCTTGTGGATAAAAATCTCATCATTTTTATGGGCAGCAATCATAACGTATCATGGGTTTTGTTTTATGTGCATCTTCTTTGGCGGGCGTTGAAGAATTGTTATGGGAATTGAGGTTTATGAGAACTAATTTTTTTTTGCGCGTAGATGAGCGATGGAGGACAATTGTGGGGTAAGATGAAATTTCTATACAAATCTTTAGGATTTCAAGAACGGCTTATTATAATTTATGCGTATCCAGAGATTTGAGAACATTCAGAAATTGGTAAATTAAAAAATTTGTTGGAAAACTTCTTCAAAGGGTTTTGAAATTTTCCATTTTTGACACTAATCTAAAAAGTTTTCAAACAATTTGAAAAATTTTTAAAAGTTGACAAATTTGAAAAATTTGAAATATTTGAAAAATTTGAAAAATTTGACAAATTTGACAAATTTGAAAATTTGAAAAATTTGACAAATTTGAGAAGTTTGGAAACATTGAATTCAGATTTAAAAAATTGAAAAAATTGAAAAAATTGAAAAAATTGAAAAAGTTGAAAAAATTGAAAAAGTTAAAAAAATTGAAAAATGTGATAAATTTAAAAAATTTCCAAAGTTTCAAGAATTTCAAAAATTGCAAAAATTTCAAAAATTTCAAAAATTTCAAAAATTTCAAAACTTCAAAAATTTCAAAAATTTCAAAAATTTCAAGAATTTCAAAAATTTCAAAAATTTCAAAAATTTCAAAAATTTCAAAAATTTCAAAAATTTCAAAAATTTCAAAACTTTCAAAACTTTCAAAAATTTCAAGAGTTTCAAAAATTTCGAAAAACTTCCAAAAATTTCAAAAACTTCCAAAAATTTCCAAAATTCCAATAATTTCAAATAAAAACAAAAAAGGCCAAATTTCATAAACTCCAATTTGTATTCAGCAAAGAAATTATTCTAGCAAGAATTGACCTTTTTTAATGGAATTGTTATGAGCCCCTGCATGTGGTGAATTATCCACGAAAGGTGAGGGTGGAAAAAAAATAGTGGGGCGGACCTTTGAGTGCCTGCCGGCTGTCGAAACGCGCACGCGTTCGACACTATATCGACCCCCAGAGATGTAACTGGTTGTGGCGGCTCGACTGTCTGTCAACCAGCAGCTGCTCTACCATCCGGCACTCAATCTCTTCACTTTCTCATTATTGTTTTTTTCATCATTTTTCCACTCCCTGAAAAAAAAAAAAATTTCTTGTTTTTCTAACAATTTCCGAAAAATACAAAACAAAAAAAAATTTTTTTTTTTAACAAAAAAAATAATTTTGAACTCTCAAATTCTAAAAAAAATGCAAATTTTTGAGAATTCAAAAAATTTTGCACATTTTCCCAAAAATTAAATTTTTCTTACATTTAATTGCAGAATTTTCGATTTTTTACAAAATCCAAAATCATCAAAAAGGTCTTGTTGAAAATTTCAAAATCTGAAATTTCGCATTTGGCATAGCCCGCCGATCAATTTGGCATTTTTGACAGTTGGCGGAAGCGTTTTGTGGGCACTGCAATTTCCCAAATAAATTGCCAACATAATTCGCCTGGGCCGCGGCTCGTGTATGACGCGGAGAAAAATTGTGGAGGAAGTGTGACGGCTTTATGACTAGGAAATGGAGTATCTCGCACTTGCCTCTATTTATGGAATCGGTAATGTTGGTGTAGAGGAGCGATTTATCCGTGAATTGTATTGAGCGCATATGATGGATTGAAATTATTTTTCAAATTTTGAAATTTTGAAAATTCGAAGATTTTGAAAATTTTTAAATTTTCCAATTTTTAAAATTTCCAAATTTTCAAAAATTTACAAATTTTCAAAAATTTAAAAATTTTCAAAAATTTCAAAATTTCAAAATTTGGAAAATTTTCAAATTTTCAAATTTTCAAATTTTCAAAATCTTTAAATTTTCAAAATTTTCAAATTTTCAAAATTTTCAAATTTTCAAAATTTTCAAATTTTCAAAATTTTCAAATTTTCAAATTTTCAAAATTTTCAAATTTTCAAAATTTTCAAATTTTCAAAATTTTCAAATTTTCAAAATTTTCAAATTTTCAAAATTTTCAAATTTTCAAATTTTCAAAATTTTCAAATTTTCAAAATTTTCAAATTTTCAAATTTTCAAAAACTTTAAATTTTCAAAATTTTCAAATTTTCAAAATTTTCAAATTTTCAAAATTTTCAAATTTTCAAAATTTTCAAATTTTCAAAATTTTCAAATTTTCAAAATTTTCAAATTTTCAAAATTTTCAAATTTTCAAAATTTTCAAATTTTCAAAATTTTCAAATTTTCAAAATTTTCAAATTTTCAAAATTTTCAAATTTTCAAAATTTTCAAATTTTCAAAATTTGCAAATTTTCAAAATTTTCAAATTTTCAAAATTTGCAAATTTTCCACATTGATTAATCTTGTTGAACTCCCCGAATTGTCAATTTCTAAATTTTTGGAATTGCGTAGCGAACTGGTCCCTCAATTTGCGGTTCTCGTCTCGCCGCAGTTTTCCGCAAATATCTCAAAACTGAGACGAGATAATGACACTCTTATCCTCACCTTTCTTGTAGAAAAAAACAAGACCTATAAATTTATACTAAAGCAAATTTTCATATTTCTCTAAGTTCTTAAGATATCCAGCGAAGACCGACGTGCGACTTGACTTAATTGACCACCTCGCGACTTTGTTACATTTTCAATTTTGTCCCCGAATTTTCGATTTTATCCGTAGGCTGGTCATTAGTAACCGCCGAAATTCTGGGTGAACTGCCGCTTCAAGAATGGACAGTCCAATGCGCACGCACGCGGCGCATCGAACGGAGCCCGCGAAAAAGTAAATACGGAAGCCACATGAGGGGAACGTGGTAGTGGGGGGCTCCGCACGTGGAGCGCAGCGCGCACTTAAACAGTTTTCAGCCCTGTTAATGCGCATTTAAAAGATTCTTCAAGAAAGAATTTCGAAAAAACTTTTCAATTCATTTTCCAAAAAATTCAATTTTTGTTTTTTCCTTTTTTTTCAACTCCAAATGACTGACCGCTGAGGCCCCTTAAATCAAACTATTTCCTAATAACAACGGTCAATTAAATAAAATAACGATTGAAAATTTCCCAGTGCTGGAAACTGTTTAAGGATATTCCACCTACATTGGCGAAGATATAAGAATTGCTTGAAATTTTTACATAATGTTTTCGAAGCGGTAACAGATGCCTGTATGAAATTTGAGATTGATTCACAACACCGTTTTGTAGTTATTAATTCTCAAAGTTCTCAATTAACACGGCCTCTTATGGGAAAGATAAAAATTTCTGTAAATACAGGTAAAAATATAAAAGTGTGTTGAAATTTTGAAAATTTACTATTGAAGCAGATATAAAACGATGGTAAAAATTTCATGGCGATTGACTAAAATTTTTTTTCATTAATTTGTTTAAACAATATAATATTGATTCGCAAAATCAAATACAATATAATAATTTTCTATGGCTATCACTTCAACTAATTAACGCATTGAAATATTAATTGAAAATTATTGGTGATAAATATAACGAATTATTGAAAGGGTCATAAATTTTTGTTTTGACTATACGGGTTGAATATCCTTGAAAAAGGTCATTTGAAAAGTTGGCGCTAGTATATCGCAAGTATCGAAAATCGTGAGACCGGAACCGACGCGCCACCTGTGAGTGCGGCGGGAAAGGTACTGCGCATGCGCAGTGCGCGCCACCGGTCCCGTGGAGAATAAGCGGCAGAGAAAATCCTCATGTCAGGACGATTTGGTTTGACTATATGTGTTGAATATCCTTAAGTGCTCGTCGCCGGTCCCGGCGCCCCCCCCCCCACCACGTTCCCCTCACGGCGCTTCCATGTTTACTATTGCGCGGGCTCTTTTCGATGCGCGACAGTGCGTGCGCATTGCATTACGCACTCTTGAGATGTTAGAAACTTTTGCCTTTTAATATTTTTCAAATTTTCGGAAATTTGGATGCGCAAATTTTTGTAACTTGTCACCAGGGCTTGGCGCCATTTTTCAAATATGTCATCGTCGTGTAAAAAATAATTTAAAAAAAATTATCTAAATTATTAAAAAAATTAAATTAAATAAAAACAAAAAAATTTTAAACAATTTGAACTCGAAAAATATTTTCAAAAATTGCATAATTTTGTGTCAATACTTTCATTTTTTTTTTTTTTTTTGGAATTTGTACAATTTTTCAAATTTTGAAAACGTTTTGTCGATTTTTTTTTTTTCAATTTCTCGATTAAAATTTTTTTTTTTTCGATTTGTGGAGACATCATTTTTAAAAATTCAATTTGAGAAGACGATGATTTAAATTTTTCTCCGTTTTTTTATGGGTTTACGGGCGACTTTTTTCCCTCGCGCTTCATCTTTTCGGTAAATTAGGTCAAAGCGATCTCTTTGATGAGTGGTCGACTGGAAATTCAGTGATCGAGGGCCATTCCGACGTTTTTTTAGGGTTTATGGAGGAAATTGTGGGGATTCTGTCTAAATTAGAAATTACGGGGTTTTAGAATTTACTTTTGAGAATTTCGAATCGCTATAAAATTCGTGGAAAACTTTTACTTTTTCAAAAATTTCGAGCAACTTTGGAGATTACGTTTAAAAAAAAATCAAGAATTCGAAATTTGGAAAATTTTGCAAAGTCAAATTGCGAAAATTTTTGAAAATTTTTAGAAATTTAGAAATAAAAAATTGACGAAATTTGGAAAATTTTTGTAAAATTTCACATTTTTCGCATTTTTAAAATTTTCATTTTTTTGTGAAAACTTTGAAGATTTTGGGGAAAAATATTTTTGGGTACAAACTTGTCCCACTTTTTGAGAAATGAGGAGAGACCTACTGAGTTTATTTCTTGGTTATCTTTATGATGAATTTCGGTTTGAATGACTTGTGTCTTCTACTTTGAAATTTTAATCGCCACCTGTCTCACGTTCCAAGTGAGATATACGTAAGACGGCGCCAAGGACAATGAGCTAAAAAGATATTCGCTAATCTCGCGCCAAAATTGTTTCAAATTTTGGATGTTTTTAAGGTTCTCAATTTTGCGTATTTTCCAATTTCTCCGAATTTTCTCGTCAGAATTTTGCGCTCGAAATTTTGGAACAATTTCATAATTAGCTTTGAAACTTACTCAAATTTTTTAAGTTTTTTGAAAGTTCAGAATTGAAAATTTGGGGGAATTTTTTTTTTTTTTGAATTTTCTGCGGTTTCCAGATTTTCCGTTTTTCCCAATTTTCCGAATTTTCCGAGTGTTCCAAATTTTCCATTTTTCGAATTTTCCAAGTTTTTCGAATTTTCCCAATTGTCCCTTTTCCGAATTTTCAAACTCTTCAAAATTTTCAAAATTTTCACAATCTTCAAAAGTTTCAAAATTTGCAAAATTTTCAAAATTTTTAAAATTTTCAAAATTTTCAAAATTTTCAAAATTTTCAAAATTTTCAAAATTTTCAAAATTTTCAAAATTTTCAAAATTTTCAAAATTTTCAAAATTTTCAAAATTTTCAAAATTTTCAAAATTTTCAAAATTTTCAAAATTTTCAGAATTTTCAAAATTTTCAAAAATTTCAAAATTTTCAAAATTTTCAAAATTTTCAAAATTTTCAAAATTTTCAAAATTTTCAAAATTTTCACAATTTTCAAAAGTTTCAAAATTTTCCAAATTTTCCAATTTTCCAAATTTTCCAGATTTTCGAAATTTTTTTTTCCTAATTTTCAAATTCACCCCTTTTGCGAGAGCATCCCTATCATCCCGGTTTCCGAGATGCTCCATCACTGGGCTACCACAAATGAGAAGGAGCCCGTATTTTCCGTTGCCCGAGTTAAAAAAGGATCACAATATAGGGGTTCTCCTCGAACTATAAGCACCTCGTTCTCTTTTTTCCTAAATAAAAAGCCAAATACTGAAAAAGTAAAAAAAAATCTATACGGAGCAATGTTTCCTACATTTATTGTAGTTGCTTACGTGCATTTATATTTAAAATTCTTTTCGAAACTTTTTCACAATTTTCTCTGTGTCATACTTTCGAAATGTGGAAAATTATTGGTATTTCTAGATTCAAACAATCTCTAAATTGAAATATAACTCTATATTCGAAAAAAATCGAGAATTTCCCGTATTACCTATTTTTTCAATTTCTCCGATTTTTTCAAAATTTCCAAATTTCCAACTTTCCCAATTTTCCAAATTTCCCAATTTTCCAAATTTTCCAAATTTTCCAAATTTTCCAAATGTCCCAAATTTTTCAAATTTCCCAATTTTCCAAATTTCCCAATTTTCCAAATTTTCCAAATTTCCCAATTTTCCAAAGTTGCCAACTTTCCCAATTTTCCAAATTTCCCAAATTTTCCAATGTCCCAAATTTCCCAAATGTCTCAAATTTTCCAAATTTCCCAATTTTCCAAATTTTCCAAATTTTCCCAATTTTCCAAATTTTCCAAATTTTCCAAATTTCCCAATTTTCCAAATTTTCCAAATTTCCCAATTTTCCAAAGTTGCCAAATTTCCCAATTTTCCAAATTTCCCAAATGTCCCAAATTTTTCCAAATTTCCCAAATTTCCCAATTTTCCCAACTTTCCCAAATTTTCCAATGTCCCAAATTTTCCAAATTTCCCAATTTTCCAAAGTTTCCAAATGTCCCAAATTTTCCCGAATTTCCCAAATTTTCCCGAATTTTCCCAAATTTTCCAGTGTTCTAAGTTTTCCAAATTTTCCCCATTTTCCGACCTGTGAAATTTCCCCCGTCCCCAATGTTCCCCCTATTCCCAATATTGAAAATTTGGGAAAAGCCCCAGCTTTGACGAGGGGTGCCGGTAGCCTCGCGCTTTTCCGAATGCTCCATCACTGGGCGTCCACAAGTGATAAGGACGCGTGGATTTTCCGTTTGGCAAGTTGGAGAAGGAGGGCGATATAGGGGTTGCCGTCGAGCCACGAGCGCACCGTTCTCTTTCCTGAGGAGCCGTCGGGTTCAGTCGGCTCTCGGCCGCCACCATCGTCAATACTGACGGACCGGGTCGGGCGAAAATAAAATCCAATTTTGTGGAAAAAATAAACTGAACTGTGCTGCCCCAGCTCGTCTCGGCTGAAAAAATCGCAAAAAAAAAGTCAATAACCAGAGCCGGAAGAGCTGAGCCCTCAAACTATTTTGTCCTTTCTCAATTCTCAAAAAAAAAATGTAAAAAAAATGTCAGACACCCCCAAATCTTTGGACTTCTCCATCTGTGAAAATATCCCCAAAAAACCATAATAAAAAAAAAAAAAAAAAAAAATTTGGATCATGTGAATCTTTGAGATTTTGGAAAAATATTATTTTTGAAAAACGTGAATTTTTGTGGGTGATTTTGGGAGTTAATTTGAGGAATTTGGAATTGAAAATTGAATTTTTTTATATGTAATTTTTTTTGGGAAATTGTTGAAATAATTTTCAATTTTTTTTTGTGGCGATTTTTGGAAAATTTGAGAGGGGTGGAAATTTTGAAAAATTGAACAATTTGATAAATTTGGAGATTGAGAAACAATTTTGGAGATTGTGAAAATGTGAAGGAGAATTTGCAATTTTAACAAGTGCAAAATTTTTAAAAATTGTATTTATTTTAATTGTAACAATTTTTTTTTAATTTTCCTTTTTTGAGAATTTAAAATGTTGCAATTTTTTTTGCATTTGGCACGCCTTAAATTTTTTTCATTAATGAAAAAAAAAATCTCAATTTTTTTTTTTATAAAATAATTGAATTTTCAAAATTCAAAAATGTCTTTTAAAAATTGAATCAAAAATTAGAAAATTAGTAAAAAATTCCCAAAATTCTGAATATTTCCTCGATTTTGAAAACCTCAAAAATTTGCAATTTTCAAAATCCCCAAAAAATTGCAATTTTTTCTTTCAAATTTGCACAAAAATTTTCGTTTCTCTAAAAATTTGCTCAACCTCAAAAAATCAGTGGACTCAAATTTTCCAAAAATATTGAGGCCAAAAAAAATTGCAAAAAAAAAAACTGAGAATATAAAAAACCTCTGAGTACCTAAAAAATTCACAAACCATTTTAAAAAATCACCAACAAAACAAAAAATTAATTCCGTAAAAATTAAAGGACCACAAAATTTCAATTCCAATTTCCAAATGTTTACCCCCCAACCAATTGTGGCATGTTTCACTCTCCTGAATAATGCCCGGAAAAAAAATTGCGCGAAATCCCATATGAATGCTAATCATAAATTCTGTGTTACTCCGAAGCGCAAAATTGACTTTCAGCCTCGGAAAATCTGAAATTAATATGCAGAGGTGGTGGGTTACACCGGAGATGAGAATAGTTAAAAATAGCAAAAGAGATATAAACCGAGATGGAAAAGTTGATCTTGTTTATTATTCTTATTGAGTTGGGCTGATTTAGCAAATTGCGATTTTACGCAGCATCCTAATTCCAGGATGATATTGGACCAATAATTAGACCGAGGGAGATGGATAAGAAAAATAAGGGTTTCCAGTGTGAGGGATTATAATGAGAGTATCCTAGAATTGCTGAAGGGTCGCTTCGATCGCTTCGTTATGAGAATAAAACATCAAAAACAGGAAATCTCCCCAATCTGCAAAACCCGCCAGTCACTTTTTCTCAAATATCTCAAAATCTAACGAAGATAGAAAAATTTGTCTCTTACGAAAATTGTAGGTCTTAACAAGCTCTATGAGAAAGGTCATTATGAAAATGTCGCTATCTGGCTTCGTTATCACAATAAAATCTCGCTAACAAATTTTTGGAACGTGCAAACACCGCGAGCCAGTTTTTTTTGAATATGTCAAAATCTAATAAAGATAGAAAAATTTGTCTAGTACAAAAATTATAGGTCTTGACAAGCTCTATGAGAAAGGTCATTATGAAAATGTCACTATCTGGCTTCGTTATCACAATAAAATCTCGCTAACAAATTTTCGCAAAGTGCAAAAACCGCGAGCTAGTTTTTTTTGAATATCTCAAAATCTAATAAAGATAGAAAAATTTCTCTAATACAAAAATTGTAGGTCTTGGCACGCTGTGTAAAAAAGGTTATTATGAAAATGCTGCTATCTCCATTAGTTAACGAAATATCATGTAAAATGCCGGGACACTAGGCGGAGAGGTTAGGAGTCAACAACTTCAGTCCCCCCACCTAAACGCCCAACCCACAAACCCAGTCATCCACCATCTTTCATGTGATCATAACAATGCTGCAATTATTTTCAAATATGTGTGGAGATTTCCAAAGAGAAAATTGGTGTGTTACATAAATTTTTTTCAGTGCAAAATCTCCGAAAATTTGCCCCATCTGACGGAAAACTAATGACGAAAAATTAAAAATACACCGTTAAGTTTTGTGTGTTTTAAAACCAATCACTGACCTGAAAAAAATTAGGACGAAATAAAAAAAACGGGAGTTTGGTGAACTGTGAAAAAGTAAGGTGAACTGTGAAACGTTTTACTTGGCCTATACACTACCGTGTATGCCAATATGATTACCAATTGAAGTCCCAGTGTTAAATTTCGTTCTGCGCACATGTCACGCGCAGGCGCATGGCCCTCCACTTGGCAGATACTATACCCAATTAAACGCTTTAGTTTCATCAAAAAGTATTAAATTGTTGGAAAACATTGAATTTCTCAACTGAGATTTTCCGAATATATTGACGTTTCCATGTTGACGGGTGATTGTGTGATGGAATAGACGCTTGCGCAAGCGTCAGCGATCTAACACAACCTTAAAACCACTTTGTGTCACTGACAAAAATTGAGGTTATGTGCGTATGAGCTGGAGGCGGGAAATTCAAATAAATTATGGCTAAACTTTAATGACCTGGTGTTGTAGTGGGCGGCCACGTGGTCGCTACGCGCATGCGCAGAGCCTTCACCACTTGCCGAGTCCTGCGCAAGTGTTATAAATCTACCACAATCGTAGAACGGCTTCGTTTTACGCTAATAGATCTGAGGTTATGTGCTGATGCAAAAAAGGCGGGAAATTCAAACTGATGACCAAACAAGTGTTTCAAAGTTGAGCGCTGATTTGATGTAGCGGGGGCTGCGTGGTTGTCGCGCGCATGCGCAGAGCCTTTACCACTGCGCGACGCCTGCGGAAGCGTCCTGAACTAAACACAACCATGAAACGACTCCATTTTACAGGAAACAGTTAAAGCCGCTTGCGTTTGGACAAGAGGCGGGAAATTTGAACTGATTGTGACGAAACTTTGATGTTTCCTTGAATGCTCAACGGGTGTGGTAGTGGGGGGTCACGTGGTTACTCCGCGCATGCGCAGTGCCATCTTCACTCTACCGACGCCGACAAGTGTCAGTAATCTAACGCAACGGCATGATTTTACCGGGAAAAAATTGATGTTATGTGTTTATGAGCAGGAGGCGGGAAATTTAAACTGATTATGATTAAACTTTAATGTTTCGACGTTGAGTGTTGATTTGGTGTCGAAGTGGGGGGCGCGTGGTCTTGCTGCCTGCCGTGCGCCGGCGGCGGCGGGCGTGGGCCACCCGGTACGGGCACTGGTGTTAAATCTTGTACTAGTGGTAGTGGTAATAAAAAATCATTAGGCGGATTACAAATAAGTTGTCAACAACAGAGACGTAGGCAGTACAAGGGTATACTGTCAAGTGATAAGGGAAGTGTTGACGATAGTAATCATTGTAAATACGAGGATGATGATGATGATGATGATGAGTATGATGATAGTGATGGGAGGGAGAATGTCAGTGATGTTGTAGTTGGTTGCTTTGCGGGGAAGAGCCAGGATTCAAACAAGGAATCGGGCACTCAGCATCGGCTGAGCCCACGGCTACACGATATTGAGGAGGAGGACGATGAGGAGAGTCGACACACTAGAGAGAGGTAATTAGTCGTTAAGGCTGTTTGTTTGGTGGGCTTTTTGGCATGGTTGATCACGCAGAAAATTGGGACAGGAGGAACTGGCAATGTCATGATTTTTTTTTTTTTTTTTTTTGTGAAACATCTAATCTCTCGGGATAGACAATTTTCCTTGACACATATATATAGATATACTCCACTGCTTACTCATGGCCCCCTCTCTGTCATCGACGCAAAGCCGATGCGGGCAAGTTGTATGGGCATATTAATATACGCTGAGCGGTTCAAAATTTTTTGAAAAGAATTGGAAATTGTTAAAAAAAATTCGAAAATTTTTGAAACAATTTCTTAAAAATTGGACAAAGTTTGAAAAAATGTAGCAAAAATTTGAAAAATTTTCCATAAAACTTGAAAAGTTGTCGAAAACTTTTGGAAAAAATTTGGCTCATTTTGGAAAATTTACAGCAAATTCACAGAGAAATTTATAACAAAATTGGAAATTTTTTTGTAAAAATTCAGAAAAAATTTGGATTTTTTTTTCAAATTGAAAAAATTTACAAAAAAATTGGAAAAAGTTTGAACAAAATTAGGAAAAAATTCTAAAAACTTTGAAAAACTGTGGAAAAATTTAGAAAAAATTTGCAACAATTTTGAAAATAATTGGAACAATTTTGACAAAAATTAGAAAATTGTTGGAAAGATTTGGGAAATTTGAAAATTTTCTCAAAAATTTGGGAAAGTTTTGTAAATTTTTGAAAAAAAATTTTCAAACATTTAAAAGAACTGAGTATTTGACCATTTCCAATAATCCTCGAGAAATCGTCAAAAATTTTGGATCAATTTAGATCAGAATTACTGTTTCCATATTTCACATCTACCAGGTGTCCCATGACGCCTCACTTTTTTCATTCTCAAAATTTTTGGTTTATCACATTTTAGAAATTTTCCGGAATTTCGCAAATTTCAATTGCTCACATACGTTTTTCTTCTTCGCCCAACGGCCAATTTTCTTATTGCTAAATTGCGTTCAATTGATTTTTTTCCATTGCCGAAGGCATGAACACGAGTGATACTGATACGAGTCCTTTCATGGAATTGGGGGATGATGTCGACGAAATGAAAAGAGAGTTACATTTGTTGAGTTTGAATGGCTACGAGAATAAAGGAAAATCTCCGATTTTCTTTTTATTTCGTATTTTATCCTCTGCGTTTGTTTGCTCTCTGCTTTCTTCGAGCTCTCGTTAATCCCCTTATTTTATTGTACCGTCATCCGTGAAAGGAGAGACAAAAAGTCAGGAGAGAAAATTTTTTTCCCCCTCTTTAGAATGCCACAAAAAAAAGGAGAATTGTCAAAAAAAATCTTTACTTTTTCAATTTGCAAAGTATCCGCATTTCCTAGGAATTTTCCATTCCCTGGAATTTTTTAAATCTGCCCTTTTCTAAAATCTCGGAAAAGTTTATAATCGGTTATAATTTTACCGATATTGTAAATTTTTGTGAGGATTTGAAAAATGGTAAAAAACATTACATCTCAAATTTTTTTCAAAATTTCTCGACTCATTTTTGAGCATTTTGAGCATCTCTGAGTGAGCTTTGAGAACCTGAGATTGGGAGTGGTCCATCAAGTAGGTGCATGGGACCTGACTTGCTTATTATTGTAAAACGTATTATAATGAATCACCAACCACAAGTTCGGCTGTTTGATGATCTGAGATGGTTTGAGTCATTATGAGTCATTCTGAGTTTTCTTGCAGAACTTATGAGAGGCACTAATCTATGACGTGCTTGGCTATCTGCTGATTTGAAGTTGTTTGACTCATCATGAGTCATCCTCAGTTTCTTTGTAGCGTCATGAGCAATTTGGAGCGATTTGGAGTGGGTGTGACTCACTCCAACTCACTCTCAATGAGCTCACAACGTCTCAAATTCAAATTGAGCAAACTCAATCGAAACACTTGCATGGTAGCTAAATTGTACAACGCTGTAGCACTGATTAGGAAGATTTACCGACTACAAGCTTCTCTATCTCACGATTTAAAGTAGTTTGAGTCATTGTGAGTCACTCTGAGTCGTCTTTAGAGCGTCATGAACCATTCGGAGTGACTTGGACTGGGTGTGACTCACTCAGAGTCACTCTGACTGAGCTCACAGCATCTCAAATTGAAATTTGAGAGCGCTATGAGCCGGTCGGAGTGACTTGGAGTATTGTGAGCCACTTTTCACCATCGCGAGCCACTCCGAATGAGCTCACAGCCACTCTAATTGATATTAGCCAATCGTAATTGGCGTAGATGAATGGTAATTAAATGGTGAATCTTTCCAGGACGTATCAGAAGAAATCACCCACGCCGAGTGCTGGAGGTGCCGGCAGTAGAACGGGGTGGCGTACGCGCAGGAGCGTCACCACGTCGGGTGCAACGGGTCATCAGCATCACGTGATCGCAAGTGCGGCAGCCACGGCTCAGGCGAAGATGCAGGCCGAGCAGGGTAGCATCGGTGAGCTGAGGGGCTACCACAATCTGCGATCCCGACGTCACACCCTTGCTAATGTTCGGTGAGTCAAGCCGATGGTTCAATAACCCCAGCGTGCTTAGCGCTGTCCCTTTCGAATGCTTGGCCAAATAAAAAATACAGAAAAAACTGACAATTGTTGTTCTGATCTAAATCTATATACATGAGCTTTCATTTATGTTGTCTTGGTAGTTATTCAATTTTGGAGGGTGCCGATGGACAGTTCCTAGGGTCGACAATCAGACACTTGTGGCATTCCCAAAACCAAATTTGGTTTAGTCATTTTTAATTTAATTTCAATTTAGTGATGATGCTGGCAGGCTGGACTGCTGTCCATCGATAGTTGATGGTTTTTTTTTTACTTTTGGGAAAATTGGAAAATATATTGCAGCGCTTATCATGGTTCTCCATCCCTGGATGACAAATCCAATTTAAGCGGGAAATAAGATTTTTATTTCACTCACGTCCGCCATTGGATTTATTTATTGAGATTGTTGTTGGATATTTAGATAAGCCCTCGGCTATGACGGGATTTAATACTGATTGATTTGGGCCGATTTTTTTTTTTTTTTTTTTTTTTTTTTTTGGTGGAACTGGGGAAATGTCTTTTACGATTCGGGGAAAATTGGAAGGGAGCTGATTATGATTGTTTTGTAACTATGTTGTGGACCTCATTCAGATTCCGATCAGCGGTTTTCTTCGATATTACAAAATGGGAAGGGCTATGCAAAGTTGAGTCGAGTGGGGAGGGGAGATTATTGAATTGGAATTGGTGGATGAATAAGTTTATGCGCATTGTTGTGTCGTGTTTCGAATCCCTGAGGAGTTCAAAGATCTGCGGATTATTTTATAGTGATCTGATGGAAAGTTGGATCTGATGAAAGAATGGGGGGACCTATTTAAATTGCAGGATTCGGAAAAAAATTACAAAAATTTGGCAATTGAAAATTTTGGAATTGAAATATTTGAGAATTGAAAATTTTGGAAATGAAAAATTTGAGAATGGAAAAATTGGGAATGGAAAAATTTGGAATTGAAAAATTTGGAATTGAAAATTTTGAGAATGGAAAAATTTGGAATTGAAAAAATTGGGAATGGAAAAATTTGAAAATTGAAAAATTTGGGGATTGAAAATTTTGGAATTGAAAAATTTGGAATTGAAAATTTTGGAATTGAAAAATTTGAGAATGGAAAAATTTGAAAATTGAAAAATTTGGAAATTGAAAAATTTGAGACTTGAAAAATTTGGGAATTGAGAAATTTGGGAATTGAAGAATTTGGGAATTGAAAAATTTGGGAATTGAAAATTTTGGAATTGAAAAATTTGAGAATTGAAAAACTTGGAATTGAAAAATTTGAGAATGGAAAAATTTGGAATTGAAAAAATTGGGAATGGAAAAATTTGAAAATTGAAAAATTTGGAAATTGAAAAATTTGGAAATTGAAAAATTTGGAAATTGAAAAATTTGGAAATTAAAAAATTTGGAAATTGAAAAATTTGAGACTTGAAAAATTTGGGAATTGAGAAATTTGGGAATTGAAGAATTTGGAAATTGAAAAATTTGGGAATTAAACAATGTGGAAATTTAGCAACAAAAATTTTTGACTGCAAAAAAAAAATTCCATTGGAAAATTTACAAATTCGAAGAATTTTTGGGAAACATTTTGCGAATTTTGGGAGGTCGAAATTTTCATTAGAATTAGAAAATTTGGTTTTAAAAGAGTGTCCCAAAATTGGGAAAAATTGAAAAATAATTTTACAACGTGTTTTAATTTTGCGGTATTCCGGATGTAATGTAAAAATTGATGAATGAATGGAGATGAATTTTCGGGGATTAATTAAACTGGGTTTCCGGTTCACAAATAGGTGATGAATTATTGTGCGATTAATCCGAGCGGAATAACACGTAATCGATAATGCAAAATCGATAATCTAGGATACTAGTTAGCCAGCCTTTTCGATGGGAGTTCAATTGTTGTCCAGTTTTTTTTCTTCCAATTCTGAGTGGCGGAAGTTATGGTAATGGTACCGGAAATGGGAAGTTAGTAGAGAAATTTCCGAAATTGGTCCAATTTTCAAAAATTTGATTAATGAAAAAATTTGAAAAAATCGAACGTTTGAAAAATTTAAAAGTTTGAAAAATTCCAAAATTTGAAAATTTCAAAAATTTGAAAAATTTAAAAATTTGAAAAGTTCAAAAATTTTAAAAATTCCAAAATTTTAAAAAATCAAAAATTTGAAAATTCCAAAAATTTGAAAATTACAAGAATGTGAAAAATCCAAGAATTTGAAAAATCAAAAATTTGAAAAGTTCAAAACTTGAAAAATTTGAAAAATCAAAAATTTTAGAAATCGAGTAATTTTACAAACCGAAAAAAATTTGAAAAACCCCAAAACTTGGAAAAAAATTTTTTATTGTTAAGAGGGGGAGGAAGAATTTTTATTATAAAAATTTCAGTAAAAGAAAATTTTTATCGCCTAGGATTGTATGTTTTGGCCATGACCCCTTGATCCCTGGTTTGGACCCTCGGCCCTCTCACTTCGATTTCATCTTGTTCGCTACTGGTTGAGCTCACAGAAGCACAAGGTTCGCATTCGCATGGATCGCACATGTCCCCATCGGATACATCCCCCGAAGTCCTTCGTCTCTCGACATTTGTTTGAATTTCAATAGAAGCGACAGTGGCGCTCGATACTGCCTTTGAGCCTGAGATTTTTCTCGGCCTCCGAGATACAGGAATTTTTCTCACAGCATCCCTAGATTCCTCGTATTCTTTTCTCGTCATTCTCTGTTGAGCAATATCCCAGGTTTTGAATACTTCGCCATTTTATTGAAATATCTTGAAAGTAGGTTAGTAAGAATATCGCCAGACAATTTTCAAAATATCCGAAATTTCCAAGTTTTCAAGATTTCCTAAATTTTCGAAATTTCCAAATTTTCAAAATTTTCAAATTTTTTGAGATTTTTAAAACTCAAAATTTTCAAAATTTTTCAAGATTTTCAAAAAAATTTTAAATTTTCAAAATCTTTACAGTTTTCGAAATTCTCAAAATTTTCAAAATTCTCAAAATTTTAAAATTTCTCAAAATTCAAATTTTTCCAATTTTTCAAAATTTTCACATTTTTCACAATTTTTAAATTTTTCAAGATTTTCAAATTTTTCAAATTTTTCAAAATTTTTCAAAATTTTTCAAAATTTTTCAAAATTTTCAAATTTTGCAAAGGTGTCAAATTTTCAAATTCTTTAAAACTTTCAAGATTTTTCAAAATTTTCAAATTTTTCAAATTTTTTAAATTTTTCAAAATTTTCAAATTTTTCATAATTTTCAAATTTTTCAAAATTTTCAAATTTTTCGAAATTTTCAAATTTTTCGAAACTTTCAAATTTTTCAAAATTTTTCAAAATTTTTCAAAATTTTGCAAAATTTTCAATTTTTCAAAATTTTCAAGATTTTCAAATTTTTCAAATTCTTCAAATTTTTCAAATTTTTCAAATTTTTCAAATTTTTCAAATTTTTCAAATTTTTCAAATTTTTCAAATTTTTTAAATTTTTCAAATTTTCCAAAACTTTTCCAAATTTTGAAAATTTTTTACTTTTGAAATTTTACTTTTCGAAAAACCGAATATCGTTGCTTTTATTATTGTTGGAAAATTTTGGTAACTTCAAAATCTCGGAAATTTCGAAATCCCTCTAAAACTGCAAAAACGGAAAAAAAATATTTCAAAAATTTCGCAGAATTCCAAACAAAATTAAATTCCAGCCAGCCACAATTGTTTACCAAAGGTTCAATTGTTCAATAAAGCTAAAAAAAAAATCCATCCAAACCATTATTTCTCCAATAATGAAAACCCCCTGGATTCCCAAAATGCCAAAACCCCCCAAAATTTCCAAAAGAAATAAAACAAATAAATTCTGATCATCTATAGCCAAATACTCGCGGTTTCTAATACTTCGGTATTTCATTGAAATATCTGCGAACTGGGTTATCACAAGAATTTCCGGAATTTACGAGAAAAATGAGGGAAAATTTTCCTACAGGAAAATTTCGTAATTAAACCTCTTTTGCTCCATTAGTTTGATACCTGAGTATAAAATGTTCAATTAACCCGAGTGCGGGGGGGGGGCAGAGGAATAATTACATTAGCGATGAGGAAATTTACCTCAATTATTCATTACATATCTCGCAAAAAGCCGAATTAATTATTCAACTTTTGCTAATTTCCCCTTGATCTGAGAAAGCGCTAAAGGCGCCAGACAATGTTGAAATGTCGAAAAAACTTTCTTAATTGCAACATTACAAAAAGTGTCTTTCAATTTTTTTTTCTGCGCATTACGAGAATAATCGGGCAAGCAAATCGTCCTGACATGAGGATTTTCTCTGCCGCTTATTCTCCACGGGTCCTTTGGCGCGCACTGCGCATGCGCAGTACCTTTTCCGCCGCACTCACAGGTGGCGCGTCGGTTCGGGTCTCACGATTTTCGATACTTGCGATATACTAGCGCCAACTTTTCAAATGACCTTTTTCAAGGATATTCAACCCGTATAGTCAAAACAAAAATTTATGACCCTTTCAATAATTCGTTACATTTATCGCCAATAATTTTCAATTAATATTTCAATGCGTTAATTAGTTGAAGTGATAGCCATAGAAAATTATTATATTGTATTTGATTTTGCGAATCAATATTATATTGTTTAAACAAATTAATGAAAAAAAATTTTAGTCAATCGTCATGAAATTTTTACCATCGTTTTATATCTGCTTCAATAGTAAATTTTCAAAATTTCAACAAATTTTTATATTTTGAACTGTATTTACAGAAATTTTTATTTTTCCCATAAGAGGCCGTGTTAATTGAGAAGTTTGATAATTAATAACTACAAAACGGTGTTGTGAATCAATCTCAAATTTCATACAGGCATCTGTTACCGCTTCAAAAACATTATGTAAAAATTTCAAGCAATTCTTATATCTTCGTCAATATAGGTGGAATATCCTTAACTTTCCGATAGGAAGTTATTGTAATCACCCCGAAATTGAAATGCCTCAGAACCCTGAAATTTTTACGTTTCTCGACGTTTCACATGCTCCTCATACATTTTCAGCGCGGGTTATGTGTGTGTGTGTGTGTATGTGCGTCCGCATCCTTTTTTTGGCGAACAGTTCCTCTTAAACTGCTGGACCGATTTAACTTTTTTTTTAATCGACGCGTCTCCTGAGTCTCCAGGTCTGAAAGGAGTGTTTTGCCATTGTACCATCCGTTCAATTGTTATTAACAATTTTAATTGTTTATAACGCTGTATCTCGAGAACGGTGACAGATACGAGAAAAAGTGTCAAACAAAAGTTGTTCCTCTCGTGAAACTACATATTTCATGTTCTATTACTTTTTTTGCTAGGCATCATATTTTACGAGATATCGATAAAAATCACAATAATCGATCAATAGTCGAATTTGCGTAACTGACATACAACTTGACTTCATACGTGTATCGTCACACACACACACACCGTCGGGAAGTTATTGATGCGACCCGTCAAGGGTTTGAATGATTCGAAGTTTGAAATGAAATTTGAAATATTTTGATACTTTGTAATTAAATTTGAGTTTGATTTTGATCTTTCAAAATTGAATTTCAAACATAAATATGAATTTTTGCATTGAAATTTGAATTTAAATTAAATTTGAATTTTTAAAAATATTTTCATTGTGAAATTGAATTTTAGAATTGGAAAAATTAAATTGTCGATTTTTTGAATTTAAAATATGAGCACCCGCGCGAAAAGGAACATGGCGACGGACATTTCAGAGCGAATAAGACTTGCTCTTCCCCCATCATCCTTACCGGCCATCGTCGAACGGCATGGCAGATACAGCTGGACAATCTCGACGTAACAGGACATTTGATGGCACCACCATCATGCTCCGATGAGCGACGGCCACCCCCAGACATCTGAATTTTATCTCGTCCATCGCCAATGGATCTTCCCCCAAAATCACCTCGAGCACCACTCCGATCTCTCCACTTCCTCTCATCACCATTTCCCCTGATTTGATTTCTCTCCCCCTCCCCCTGCTCCCTCCCCTCTCCCCCTCGAACTGCATCTCCAGTTTCACCGTTTGCCCCAACACAAGAAGCCCCGCCAGCATCCAATGGTCCAGCAAGCTCATCTTCAATTTCTTCTCCTATTACTTGCATCAAGTTCGTCTCATCCACCTTCCTACCCTGCTCTTGCCTCTCCACCATTTGTTCCCTCCTCCGATCGGGGATGGATCGATATGACGTCACGCTCATCTCAGCTTCATCTTCTAGCCAAGGACCAATATCTTCCTCTTTGACTATCACCTCCGCCATTTCCAGCTTTCTTGAATACATGGATCGAGTTGAATGTCCTCGGTCAATTTCATGATTGCTTCCAGAGAACTCATCTCCATGATGCTGAAGATTTGTGCTTGGTCCAGATGCTGCACTACCTGAACCAAGCCCAGCTCCTGGATCACGAATGGACCTAGGTGATGCTGAGCTACCTTCCAATCCAGTTGGAAGTGGACCCACTGATGTCATCTGCTTGCTTGGTCCAGATGCTGCACTGCCTGGACCAAGCACTGCTCCTGGATCACGAATGGACCTAGCTGATGCTGAATTACCTTCCAACCCAGTTGGAAGTGGACCCACTGTTATCTGCTTGCTTGGTCCAGATGCTGCACTGCCTGGACCAAGCACTGCTCCTGGATCAGGAATGGACCTAGGTGATGCTGCAGTACCTTCCAATCCAGTTGGAAGTGGACCCACTGGCATCTGCTTGCTTGGTCCAGATGCTGCACTACCTGGACCAAGCACTGCTCCTGGATCAGGAATGGACTTAGGTGATGCTGCATTACCTTCCAATCCAGTTGGAAGTGGACCCACTGTCATCTGCTTGCTTGGTCCAGATGCTGCACTGCCTGGACCAAGCACTGCTCCTGGATCACGAATGGACCTAGGTGATGCTGCATTACCTTCCAATCCAGTTGGAAAGGGACCCACTGTCATCTGCTTGCTTGGTCCAGATGCTGCACTACCTGGACCAAGCACTGCTCCTGGATCACGAATGGACCTAGGTGATGCTGAGCTACCTTCCAATCCAGTTGGAAGTGGACCCACTGTCATCTGCTTGCTTGGTCCCTGAATGGACCAAGGTGATGCTGTGCTTCCTTCAGCTTCCTTTGACCTTGAACTGGCAAAATCTATCTTCCCTTGCTCAGGTCTTCCGGCTGAAGATGATGCATTGGTCTCAGCTTGGTTCACTACCAAACTTAGGGATTTCATCTGGTCTTCTTGTGCTGACCTTGAATCACGTGGTCCCAAGTCATGGACCACTCGATCCAGAGATTTCACCTGATTGGCTTGACCGGGGATGGACCGAGATACTGCTAATATTGCTTCAGATTGGTTTGTCGATGCACCTGAAAATTTCAGCACTCCTTCTTCAGGTAGTGAACGAGTTGATGGTGGAGGGTCTTCAAGGTCATTTGTCATACCCTCAATTTTTCCCTGGTCTCCTTCATCCATTGTGCGCATTGGATTGGTCTCGTGAATTGGTTCCGTTTCTGGGATATAAATTGGATGTTCGTTTTTGTGAAGGCTGGTTATGCCGGGATCATTAATCCTGGCCTCTTTTGGAGTCTTCGGGGTGGCTGGAGTCTTTTCAATTGATCTGTGGATGCTTTCAGCCAGGTCCATGGGAACTTCGCCATATTCAATTATAGGTTTGTTTCTCTCCAACATATCGGAAGCATCAGATGCAGGGATGAAGGAGCGGTGAGCTGAATTGATGGTTGCTTTGGCACTCTGCTGGGTGTCTTCTAGCAGTGCTCCAATGGGAGGCTGGGCATCCTGATCAATCTTACTTGATGTCACTGCAAAAATTCCAATATTATGAACACTGCTTTTTCCCACTTCCCAAAATTTTCAATGTTCCCATTTTTTTTCCCCCGATAGGGGAAGTTATTGATTTGTCCCCGAAAATGAAAAATCGATTTACCATCAGATCTCCACGTTTCATGCTATTTCTCACCTTTCTAGGCTATTTAAAACAAAATGTCTATATGTGTGTGTGTGTGTGTGCCGATGTACGTATGTAACCAAAAATTTCCCGGAACGATTTCTCGTGAACAAATTATCCGATCAAGCTCCTGTATGACGCAATCGAAGCGTCTTGCCCTAACTTAGAGCTCATTAGTTTTTCCTCCATATATGTCACCTGCTTTCTATTGCTATTAACAATTTCAATTGTTTATAACGCTGTATCTCACGAAATATTATAGATACGCAAAAATGTGTCGAATAAATGTTGTTCCTTATAAAAAAATACATATTTTGGGTCCTCTGACTTTTTTCGTATCTTTAACCGTTTCGGCGTTAGAGCGTTATGAGCAATTGAAATCATTTGGAGAGCTCTGTGTTATAATTTTGGCCCGCGGAGGGTCAGAGCCACAGCCCATTGTGCAGGGATAGAGGAATGGGATTGACGTTCGAGGGATCTCACGTGAACTTGGCGCCATTGCAGAAGCTCCCATGGAAGCAGGTGTTGCTGGATCACTTCCTGGCATTTCCTGTAAACCAGCCAAGAATATTCCACTTGATTTCTTCTGCCACCCCAATTTATCGATCTGTCGCTCATCGTTAATTTGGGAAGCTCGGTCACCAACAGGCTCAGCTGATGGAGTGGGATCTTCTGCTGGAGAATTCTCATCAGGCTCCAGTGGGAATTCCTTCTATATTGCGTTGTGAGGGGGGAATAAAAGACGACAGAATGAGTGATTGCTATTGAATGACGGGGGTATTTCTCTTACTCCCAATCGACGACGCAGAGCTTCCTGGATTGTTGCGACCTCCACCAACGCTGTCTTGCACGTGTCACATTTCTGAGGGATAATTAATTGAAATGATTCAGTACAATAGGATGTGTTTATTTACGTCAGGCTTATGGAGCTACCTCTAATGATGATCTTTTTTTTTTATATATTAAATTAGTATACTTCTGAGGAGAACGATTCAATGTCTCCTCATTTGCATTTTTTTTTTTTTCCTCTGAAAAGAATTTTTCCATGCACGTGCCGACTATTTTTAGCGACATTCTCTATTGTCGGAATATCAGGAAATTTTATCTCGAATTTCCGATCCTTCTTGATACTTTATACCACGTTTTCCATCTCTAATACTTCGATTTTTCGATCTCTAATTTCTTGGCTTTCTTCTGTCAACCTAGCTTGCTTTTCACCGGCAGCGAAACCCTCCACGTTTCAAAGTCTCTCTAATCGTTCTAGAGCATTTTCAACAAAATGTCTGTATGCATGTGTGTATGTGTGTTTACGGGTACGTATGTGCCCACAATTTTTGGACAACGATTTCTTCCAAACGAATCACCCGATTCGATAATTTTTTTTTCATCGATGCGTCCTCACGCAGCTGAGACCTGATTAGATTTTGAAAGAAATTCATGCACTAGTTTCCGGTTTTTTTTTTTAAACATGAAGCATGAAAATCGCCAAAAGTTTTAATCAATCATTATTTACGAAGGAAAGTTGTGATCGAGCTAATCAATGTTGCAATTGGAGTGTCTCGGCGTACCTCAGCTTCGATCAAAATTTGACTCACTTTCATGTAGTGATTTATTAGTTATTGGTTGATTTTGAGTGGCGCGAAATTTGAATGACTATTCAAACTTTCATATTCGGTCTAGATCCGAAGTTGTCCGACTACCGCCGGCGCATGCGCGTTTGCCCGCATTAGCACAGGAGCGTCTGAATGCGCGAGGCGCAGTGTGATTGGTCAGTGCGTCACGTGACATAGTCGCAGGTGGCGACACCTGTTGTATTCCAGTATTCAAAATTTCATGATTCTTATTTTTTTCTCTGAAACCAGTCTTTGAACATTTAATTGACGTGCTGGAAAATCTAGGAATGGAAAACAGAAATTACAAATCGAGAAGTTTGAAACCGATCCACAGTAATATATAGCCATCATGTACTTACCCGAACGGTCTTTCCAACTTTATCAATATTTGTCTCCCACATCTCTAGTTCTGGAATTTCAATGCAAACATTTCCAGTGTTACTTTCCCACCCGGATCTGCCACTTGCCTCCCACTTCCCAACTTCCACGAAACTCCCGTTTATCAGTGGTGATGCAGGAGTAGCATTAGCCATCCAACCTGACTCCCGTAGCGAGACAAATTGAAGGGCACCCTCAGTAGCTGTCTCTGCATCATCATGATCTGGTGGAATCACCTCTTGTACAGCTCGTTCTGTTACTTCAACATTAACTGAAGTTCCTTGAGACTCTGTGGTGGCAGTAGCATCAACACCTTCATCAGCCATGAACTCAGCGCCATCATAAATCACAGAGGCATCCTTGAAAGTTACTCCAACTGACAACTCCATATCCTTGAAGGTGTGTCAATGGTCCTATGAGTGCCAACATTTGCTCGCCCATCCATAAGATTGTGGGTTATGATGAAATAGTGGAGCTAGCTCTATCATTTTATATATTTACCAACAGGCTAAGTAAGCTACCTCAGCATTTGCATCATGAAAAATTTGTAAAACTTTATGACTCAACCAACAAATCCGGGATTACATTGCAATTTTTATGAGGTAACTCAGCAATTGCTAAAGTCCTACGCTCTATATCATCATCAGTGAACTCTTAGAAGGTCCGAACAGATGAGGAATAACATTGTAATCCGATATTAAAGTGCTATAACAAGGTAAGTTAACTTCCCTCCAGGCTAGTTCTTCCAGAAGATTCCATGAGGAACTTTTTGCCGAGCCAAATGAGGTCTGTGAAAATGATCCTGGACATATTATCGCATCTGCTCTAGAGCCTGACGTCATCTCTCCTGATGATGGCATTGAGATGTGGGGATATGTAGCAAGAATTAGCAGTTATAAAAATTCACAGAGATGACAACACAAATTCATATATTTGGTAGATATAGTCCACGTGATTGCGTACAGTGAATTGAACTTGAGTTGTGGTTGACTTTAAATTTCACAGGATAGATCTAGCACTACAATCACCCTGACAGTGCCTTGACAGTTACTCTAGCGATTGTCTGTTCTATCGATCGAAAACTGTAATCTATGATAATGCGACCTCTAACGCGTAAATTGTCAACAACTCCGGTATCGTCAGAACTCTGCCTCGTTTGGGCCCACAGCCACTTATATACGGGTTTGGGCATCCCCTTCTCCGGTTCGCCCTAGCCACGTGGGCCTTTGGGGAAACTTCAGTGATTTCAATGACTACGTCAGCATTAGCCTCCGAAGACCTACCTCGCTATTTCCAGTTTGGGTCTCAACACCCACTATATTATAATACCTACAATAAAGTAAGGAACTCATAAGCTTCAATAGCGAGTCACCTGGATGATGTCCTCCGACGTCTAGACAGTCCCAATGTCTAACGAATTCCCCATGTCTAGACTGTCACGACATTAAAGGCATTCCCCATCTCTAGACTCTAAAGCTTAATTTTCTAGGATTTTTGTAGGATACTACAAAGTTTACGAAGCAGGCCCCGAGTACTTCGGGTCATTAATTAGGACTTAGCAAGTCCGGGATACGGAACCGGGGACTAATAAAATTTACAATTTCCAGATGTTGGGAAAATTTGTCCCGAAATTGAATTTTCAGGAAAGTAATTTTTTGCTCTAGAGTTGTGAAAGGATTTAGAAATGAAATTTTGGGTATTATGATTATGCGAATTCCAACGCGTAATGTGTCTTCAACTCGGATATCATAAAAACTCTCTCGTTCGTTTGGGCCCACAGTCACTTAAATACGGTCTTTGAGCATCCCCTTCCCCTTCGCCCTATCCACGTGGGCCTTTGGGGAAACTTCAGTGATTTCAATGACTACGTCAGCATTAGCCTCCGAAGACCTACGTCGCTATTTCCAGTTTGGGTCTCAACACCCACTATATTCTAATACCTACAATAAAGTAAGGAACTCATAAGCTTCAATAACGAGCCACCTGGATAATGTCCCTCGACGTCTGAACAGTCCCAATGTCAAACGAATTCCCCATGTCTAGACAGTCTCGACGTCAAACGAATTCCCCATGTCTGGAGTTTGAATCCTAATTCTCTGAGATACTACAGAGATGCGTGGAGATGGAAGAACGTTGCTGAACGTTGGAGGTTGGAGTGATGCTGAAGCAATCTCAATTCAGATCATTCTCGTTCTCAAATTAGGGGTAGATTTAATCCGAAAGTCAATTGAGGAAACCTACTCAACATCATCTTGTACACAAATGATGTACTCCCAAATTGCAACCATTGCAACAGAGATCCCTGATAAGGTTCACCTTCCACCATAAACCACATGCTTTTCAATGTCAAGCAACCATAAGACTTTGGACAAACTTTGTTCAAAATACACGAGACTAGAAGACATGCTGAATGCGCTGGGATTCATGAGCGTTGAACAGCGCATCAAGTACCATGTCGTTAAATATATACATGACAACTGGGGGAAGAAGATGATTCAGCAGAGTGAGATCAATGATGAAAGTCGCATGCGAACGAGAAACTGTGAGAACATGAAAACTGAATACACAAAAACGACTTTTGGCCGAAATGATATAATGTTTAACGGAATGAAAATTTATAATGAAGTGCCACAGGAAATAAAACGTAACGGAAAGCTACATGAATGCTACTCAATTTACCCTGTACGTTTGGTCAGTTCCTATCATAACTTCAGCCTTTGGTATTTCCTTGATACTTCGAAGTTCCTCATTACAAGTTACCAGCTTGGTGGTGAGATTCTCAACTTGGTCCTCCAGTCCGCTAATCCTTTCAACTAACTGCTGATTTGCTGATGATTTCACCTCAAGCTGGCTTCTCAAGCCATCCACCTGATTCTGCTCCTCTTCATTCCAAATTTGACCGGCAGCTTCTATGGCCCTCATGTACATCTCTTGGCGCTTTTCTAGCTCCTCCAAGTTCTTCTTGCTGACCTCTTCTGATTTCACCAGCTCCTCTAGCTTGGTCAGGTACATCAGCTCATCCGGTCCGATTGAAGCTATGGACTCGGCACTAGGTACTGCAACGATTAAGGAGTTAGGATAGATTGCTGATGGTTAGTTTGGAGGAGGTCTTAGGAGGAAGCTTGTGTGGTATAGCTCGGTGACATACCAGGGGAAAGTCAATCAGATGTTTAAAGACGAGTTTCAGAGTAAACTAGTGGTGTGTGCATGTGTGTGCCCCACTCGGGGCACAAACAAAACTTCCCGATTTGGTTTTTCAGCACAACGTACTAAATTTATTCTTCTCCGATATACTGCGGTGAATCAGTGTGACCCCTGTTATTATCATAACGAAAACATGCCTATTTGAGAATTCCAAACTGACTCATTTATGAAGCAGATAATTATGAATACTTGAGTAGACGCATGGTGAGCATGAGGATGAGACTTATGCGTGTTACTTGAGTGAGAGTGAGACGCCAATAAGGATGCGGCTGCAAAACAAAAACTTTAATATTTTACCCAGTGGAACAGTATAAACAATTGCAATTGCTAATAACATTGCATATACTGCACAAATACCATCCAAAATGTGATCCGCTCGATTTTGCATGAAAACGCTTCGATTGGGACCGTCATGACAGCGCTGGGTCCATTCGTTCACTTATTACATACATCATTGTGGAGACTGCTATACCTCCTTAATTATGCAAATTATCGAAAAAAGGCATTCTACATACAATACGTATTTTGATATGGCAAACAACTTTTCTTATATGAATTTTGCGCTAACTCTAATAGTTTATGCAGTAGAACATTATAAACAATTGACATTGTTAATAACAATATAAGTACTGGACCACTTTTACTCAGAATTTAATCAGTTATAAAATATGCTTATATCTTTCAACTGTGATTTTTGTGTGAATGAACGTTCATTATCACTATTTTCGATTTCTGCTCAACATGAATTTCTCAAAAACAGGGGAACTATAGTTCATAGTATACTCGATGGATTCGATCAAAAATCTAATCAGCTCTAAGTTACACGGAGATGGAAGGATTGAAAAAAAAATGAATCGAATTGCACGATCCGTTTCCGAGAAAACGTAAACGAAAAATTTTGCCACATACGGACGAACACACACACACACATACAGACACTTCTCTGAAATCACTTCAGGATTTCCCTAGATCGGGAAGTTAAAAAATAGGGGAAAAAATGATTAGACTGAGGACAATGGTTGGATCCACACCTTTGGAAACGGAGATTTTCGCTTCCAGCTGTTTGATCTTAGCTTCCAAGCTCTCTCGCTTGCGTCTCTCACTCTCGATCCTCTTCGACTGCTCCTCCACCGCTGCCTGCTTAGCGTCCAGGAGCTTCCGAGCTTCTTCAAGCCTTTTTTGTGCTTTTTTTCGCTTGTCCTCGAGCTCGCGCACACGCATATCACGATGCTGACTCAGCGTGGAATTCGGACACAAACATGACACTGTCATCTTGACAGCTTGTTGGTCAAGCTCGCGGGCTATGTCATTGGGCTTGACATCACTCGTCATCATGCGCATCATAGTTATAGCTGGCATCCAACACTCCAGCATTTCGAGACGTCGCCGTAAATCATTCTCACGTTTCGATAACTCGATGTTGCGCGTCTCCCGGCGACCAATCAACTGACAGAACTCTGGACATCTTGATAACTTTGGATTTTGGACATTCGCCGACTTCTGGGGATTAGGGGTGACACATATTGGGGATTTTAGAGATTTAGATTTCGTAATTTTTGGGGACATTTCGAGATTTTTGACAGTCACAATAATTTTTTGAAAATTTTTTTTTTTGGAAATTTTTTTTTTTTTGAAAATTTTTTTTTTGGAAATTTTTTTTTTTGGAAATTTTTTTTTTGGAAATTTTTTTTTTGGAAATTTTTTTTTTGGAAATTTTTTTTTTTGGAAATTTTTTTTTTTTGGAAATTTGTTTTTTTGGACATTTGTTTTTTTGGAAATTTTTTTTTTTGGAAATTTTTTTTTTTGGAAATTTTTTTTTTGGAAATTTGTTTTTTTGGAATTTTTTTTTTTGGAAATTTTGGTTTGGTCTGCCAAATTTGCAAATTTCAAGAATCGCTTGTTTGTAATTGCAAAATTATGAAGATAAATTATATGTTTAAAAATCTGACACTTTTCCAAATTTGAGAAATTTTTGCAATCATGAGAAATGTTGAGAAAAAAATTTTAATGGTGAAAACTTTGAGAGATATCGAAAATTTTAATAAATTAAAAATATTTGAATATGAAGAAAAAATGGTAGATTTTTTGGAAAATCTAAATATTCAATAAATTCCCAGGATTTTTTGAAATTTTGAAGCGTTTAATTTAGCTGACAGAATCCCGGATACGTTGATGGCTTTGGAAGATGAAGGCTCAGCTTCTGGGGCTTGGTATTTTGGGACGCTCATAAAGGTTGAATAATAGAGCATATACAAGGCAGATTTTAACTGCCTTATCCAATGATATTTATTTACATTTATGAAGATCCGGGCATGAGAGCAAAAAAGCTTATAAAATTAAAAACGTTTTACAATTTCCAAAAAAAAAATTATTCTCACACTTTCAAATATTTAACAGAACTGAATATTTCGAAATAAAAAAAAATAATAAAATTTCAACCTCCCCCCCCCCCCCCAAAGTATAAATAATAAAATTCAAAAATTATAAAATACAAAAATCCGAAATTTCCGGAAAATTTTCAAACTTGAAAAATTTCGAAATTTTCTCAATCGCAGCCCAAGAATTTAACATTCGAAACCTCTTCAGGAGCGCTTAACATAACTCTCGAATAACCCCTAGAATCTCTCCCGGATCGATCATCCATCATAGTTGCAATACCTTGCATATCGAGTCAGCATCTCCATGTCCCGTCGATTTCAGTCCATTGGCTTCGGCCTCCCCCACCTCCGACATATTGCGCCAATCAGAGCAGGAGCCTGTAAAGTAAAAAAAGTGGGATATCACTATGAGATCGAACCCATATCTTCCCCATAGAAATTGACTCCAGGGATTTTCCTGAAAATTGCATAATTTCGTTAACCAGAGGTTTCATGGGACAATGTGGGAACCTAGTTTATGTTGGGAATTTGATTTTCGGTAAGAGACATATGATTTTCTCCGGAAATGTGATTGTTTACCAGATGAAACACATACACACACACACACCCACCCATCGACACCCACGCACCCACTCACTCACCCACACCCACCCACCCATCCACACCCACTCATTCACGCATACCCACCTACCCACTCACCCACCCATCCACACCCACCCACCCTCTCATTCACCCACACCTACTTACCCACTCACTCACCCACACCCACCCACCCATCCACACCCACCCACACATCCACACCCACCCACACATCCACACCCACCCACCCACTCATTCACCCACACCCAGCTACCCACTCACCCACTCATTCACCCACACCCACCCACCCATCCACACCCACCCACCCACTCATTCACCCACACCCACCTACCCACTCACCCACTCATTCACTCACACCCACCCACTCATTCACCCACACCCACCCACTCATTCACCCACACCCACCTACCCACTCACCCACCCATCCACACCCACCCACCCTCTCATTCACCCACACCTACTTACCCACTCACTCACCCACACCCACCCACCCATTCACACCCACCCACCCACTCATTCACCAACACCCACCTACCCACTCATTCACCCACACCCACCTACCCACTCATTCACCCACACCCACCTACCCACTCAGTCACTCATTCACCCACACCCACCCACTCATTCACCCACACACACACACACTAACATCCATACGCTCACCCACATATACACACAGACGCCCGCGCATGCGCAAGTGCGGCCCCATTCACACACACATGGACACAAATTTCAAGATTAAAAATGTTATCATATTCAAAAATATAAAAAAACAAACAAAAATTTTCAAAATTACCTCTACGCCCAAAATTTAGAAAACCTGAAAAACAAGATTAGAAATGTTGGAAATTTCAAGAAGTGTCAAAAATTTGAAGAATGTCAAAGACGAGAGGGACTTAAAGGATTTCTCTAAATCTCGAGAGCCGTAGAAGACAATATCGGGGATTGCGGGAGAGAGTGGAGGAGGGAAGGAGGGAAACGGAGGGAGGGAGAGAGGGAGAGAGAGAGAGAGAGAGAGAGAGAGAGAGAGAGAGAGATGATACAGTACGTGCAACACCCTCTGGCTGTATGTAGGTTAGCTGTGACGTCACTGTTCAAACTGAAATATGCAGTGTGGCCTCAACCGCTCCCTGCTAGGCTGCGGGGGGGGGGCGAGCTTTTGAGCTTTTCTAGTGACGCGCGACCCTGGTCATTGACTTCTTTCGCCGCACAATGCCACATTTAACGTCACATTTTGAGTAATTGAAATGTAATGCACCATTAAGAACCAAAAGAATGAAATTGTCTCGCATTTAAGACCAAAACAAAAGAGGTAATTGGTGCTTTTCTTGAAAATTATGTGACTCCAGGCGATTTGCAAACTTACGCAATGTTATTAAGTTGACGATAGAGGACCTTATTGAAATGTCCCCGATTTAAAAAAAATAATTTTTCAATATATCTCCGTGTTTGTGTAACAAGATGTGTGTATGTGTGTGTGTGTGGGTGTGTATGTGTATATATATATATATATATATATATATATATTTTTTTTTTTTTTTTTTTTTTTAAGAAAAAAGAGAAAGAAGGAAGCCAACCTCCTTCCTCACGCTTCCTTCTTTCTCTTTCCTGCCTTTTTTTTTTTTTAAATCTTTATTGAAAACAAACCAAAAAAAACTGACAAATTAAAAGTACAAATACAGGAAAAAAAAACGAAAACAAGGGACAATACCCCTTGGCCTACACTAGTAGAAGGATAACCTTCTATATCCCAGTATCCCCAAATCACGACGGAACATCTGCGGAGCAATACTTCGTTGCTGTGTGTATATATATGTGTGTGTGTGGGTGGGTGTGTATATGTGTATGTATATATGTGTGTGTGTATATGTGTGTGGGTGTGTATGTGTGTGGGTGTTTTTTTTTTTTCTTCTTATTATTAAAAAGAAAAAAAGGGAAAGAAGGAAGCCAACCTCCTTCCTCACGCTTCCTTCTTTCTCTTTCCTCCCTTATTTTTTTAAAATCTTTATTGAGAAACCTAACTCCCGAAACCAAGGGTGCCAAGGGTGGGCTCCCTATAACAGCCCATGAAGCAAACATGTACAGCGATGATAAAACAATATTATCCCACGCGGACAACCCCCAAAAGGGAAATTCCGCCGTCGGTTCCTACCAGGTGAAAGCCCTGATGGCCGGCGCTGGCTCCTCGGATTGTGGGAAGAGCCAACCATCACTGGATTGTCCCCGGGTGGCCCACTTGGCCCCAAATGTTACAAGTGGATTCCAAAGTATTGGAAAATCAGCATGGGATCAGCAGGAAAACGATCTGGCAACGCTGGTGAACCTCCTCACGGATAAAAATCGGCGAACCATCAACGAAGAGATCCGGAGTCTAGCTAGAAAGATCCAAATATCGACCAAGCGGATAAGAACCATGACGGAAACCGGAAGATCGGTCTCGCGGTTGCCAGCAGCGGCATGGCTCACCCCCCCGGGTCCTAGATTGTTGCAGGTGAACCGAGGAAGCGGCCATAATGCCATGGAAAAACCGGGAACATCCCATGAAACGCCGACCAGACGAGAGAAAAGAAAGGAAAGAACTCCGCCCGAGGACATCGCGGGCAAAAAGTACAAGAGTACCGAAGATGAGCCATCAGCAACACCGCCTATTCATATGGAGGAGCTGATGAGAAATGGGACCTGGTCAGATGGAAACAGGGCCAAAGAGCAAACCTCGAATTCTGCTACAGAAGACGATGGAAATGCTTGGGAGAAAGCCAAGAGACGGAGGAAAAAACAGAATCCGTCCCAAAATCTTCCAGGAGCTACGCAGAATCAACCACGGTCGAAAAAGAAAGCAGCAATCCGACCTGATGCACTAATTATTCGCTCGACGGGGAAAGATACGTACTCGGAAATATTGGGACGAATAAAGAAGGACCAAGGTGTTTATGCGGCTAGCTCATGCGTGGAAAAAATCCGTAAAACAGCTTCCGGAGACGTTCTCTTAATCCCTGCGAGAGGAAAGAAGGACGAAGGTGTTGAGTTAGAGAAGGCATTAGCTGGAGCTCTCCAAAACGAAGCTAAGGTGTTTAATAAGGGACCTCAACAGGAACTCGAAATCAAAGACCTCGATGACGTCGCTACGAAAGAAGACATACTCGATGCCCTGAGAAAAGCTGACGGCACGGACAGTGAAATTTCACTGGGTGCCATCAAGTCTCTTCGCAAGGCTTACAGAGGGACACAATCGGCCACGGTGGTACTCTTTGCCGCTACTGCAGGAAATATACTGAGTAAAGGCAGCAAAATACGAATAAGCCTGGTATATGCGCGCATCGTGGCGGTGGTAAGGCCGCTAAAGTGCTTCAAGTGCTGGCACTACGAGCATCTTGCTGTTAATTGCAAGAGCCCCATGTCTGTGGGTGTGTATGTGTGTGTGGGTGTGGGTGTGTATATGTGTGTGTGTGTGTGTGTGTGTGTGTGTGTGTGTATGTGTTTTCAAGTTGTATTTTGTCAAGTTTTCCGGGAATATTGGCAAAACAAGTTATCATCACTTTTTATTTTAAATTGCGCGCCGCGCAGTGTGATTGGTCAATGCGTCACGTGACATATTCGCATGTGGCGACACCTGTCGTATTCCAGTATTCCAAATTTCCTGATTCCTATTTTCTTTTCAAACTAGTCTTTGAATATTTAATTGACGTGTCGGAAAATCTAGGAATGGCAAACAGAATTCTCTCTCATAGTTGTGTGTGTGTACTTTCTTTCCAATCTCTCATTTTTCTCACCACAGAGCTCTCCAAATGATTTCAATTGTTCATAACGTTCTAACGCCGAAACGGTTGAAGATACGAAAAAAGTCAAAGGACACAAAATATGTATTTTTTTATAAGGAACAACATTTATTCGACACATTTTTGCGTATCTATAATATTTCGTGAGATACAGCGTTTTAAACAATTGAAATTGTTAATAGCAATAGAAAGCAGGAGACATATATGGAGGAAAAACTAATGAGCTCTAAGTTAGGGCAAGACGCTTCGATTGCGTCATACAGGAGCTTGATCGGATAATTTGTTCACGAGAAATCGTTCCGGGAAATTTTTGGTTACATACGTACATCGGCACACACACACACACACACATACAGACATTTTGTTTTAAATAGTTTAGAAAGGTCAGAAATAGCATGAAACGTGGAGATCTGATGGAAAATCGATTTTTCATTTTCGGGGGCAAAACGGTAACTTCCCCTATCGGCAAGTTAAAAATTTTTGAAATTCTTGAAAGTGCGCAAAAGTTGAAAAAAAAAATGGTAAAAAGTTGAAAATTAGAAAAATACAGTTAATTAGTTTTTTCCTCTCCGTGTTTTCATGGTACGACCAAGTTGAAATTTGAGGTCATTAATGTTTGCATTGCAATATCCATTACCGCGTTTTCATGTCGATGGTTTAACGACTGGGGGGTGGGGGGGGGGGCGGGCAGGGTGAGTCTGTGGATGATGGAGTGGAGTAAAAATAAATTCTGGGAAAATAAATGGACGAGTGACGTGAAAATTGCGGAGGTAGGAATATGAAAGGTTCATAATGCTAATATTTAATGGCTCTGCTTTCTCTCAATATTGATCCAGTCTCAAAATTTAAGTCGTATTGAAATTCGGGGAAATCGGTGAAAACTTCATGAATTTTAAATTTAGAAATTCACAAAAAATCAAAATTTTTTTCAAAAATCGCAGAATTTGAAAAAATTAGACAATTGCAAAAATTATAACTTTTTTGCAAATTCAAAAAATTTAGAAAAATTGAAAAATATGATAAATTTGGAAGATTTGAAAGATATGAAAAATTTGAAAAATTTGAAAAATTTGAAAAATTTGAAGAATTTGAAAAATTCGAAAAATTTGAAAAATTTGAAAAATTTGAAACATTTGAAAAATTTGAAAAATTTGAAAAAATTGAAAAACTCAAAAAAGTTGAAAAATTTGAAAAATTTGAAAAATTTGAAAAATTTGAAAAATTTAAAAAATTTGAAAAATTTGAAAAATTTGAAAAATTTAAAAAATTTGAAAAATTTGAAAAATTTGAAAAATTTGAAAAATTTGAAAAATTTGAAAAAATTGAAAAACTCAAAAAAGTTGAAAAACTCGAAAAAGTTGAAAAATTTGAAAAATTTGAAAAATTTGAAAAATTTGAAAAATTTGAAAAATTTGAAAAATTTGAAAAATTTGAAAAATTTGAAAAATTTGAAAAATTTGAAAAATTTGAAAAATTTGAAAAATTTGAAAAATTTGAAAAATTTGAAAAATTTGAAAAATTTGAAAAATTTGAAAAATTTGAAAAATTGGAAAAATTGGAAAAATTTTAAAAAAATGAAAAATTTAAAAAAATTGAGAAATTTGAAAAAATTGCAAAACTTGAAAAATTCGAAAAATTTGAAAAATTTTAGAAATTTTGAAAATTTTGAAAATTAAAAAAGAAATTAAGAGAAAAACTTCAAAATTTCAAGAATTTAAAAAATTCTAAACATTTGAGGAATTTCAAAAACTGCAAAAATTTCGAATAGTTTTTGAGTGATTGAGTGGTTTCTTTTTCAATCTCAGCCCTGGTTGTGGATATTGATGTGGGTTTGTACGTGATTGGAAGCTTATTTATCGCACAATTTATGTGTAAATACGGCATCGATTTTTCAGGGTGGCTATTTTTGTCAGGTAAACTACTACACTCCCTTTGCCACGTACGAGTAGAAAGAGTACGAGCGTCGGTTGTGATCAGACGAGATGAAATTATTGGGTGAGAGACTGGCGGGACTGGTGCCAGGAATTTATTTATCAACAGTCGTCAATAGAAGGAGCTTTCACGTGGTGAAATTTCAAGTTGAGCTTGTTGAGGTCAAAGTTAACTTCGAGTGCTTCGAAATGCGATCAGAGCATCCAGTCATTTATTGAAGTTTTTTCAATTTACATCATTTTCCCAATTTTTCAAAATGTTGATTTTTTTTCTAATTTTTCTAGTTTTTAGTTAAAATTTTTTTTTCACATTTCTGACATTTTTTACATTTTTCACATTTTTTGCATTTTTGACAATTCTGCTCATCTAGAATTTTTCAGGTTTCGAAAATTTTCTAAATTTTTTGCAACAAGTATTCAATTCAAAAATTTCAAAATTTCAAACTTGTGGAAATTAATTTCAAACTTTAAAAAATAAATTTTAAAAATTTCAAAAACTTCAAATATATCAAAAATGTCAAAAATGTCAAAAATGTCAAAAATTTCAAAAATGTCAAAAATGTCAAAAATGTCAAAAATGTCAAAAATGTCAAAAATTTCAAAATTTTCAAAAATTTCAAAAATTTCAAAAATTCCAAGAATTTCAAAAATTTCAAAACTTTCAAAAATTTCAAAAATTTCAAAAATTTCAAAAATTTCAAACATTTCAAAAATTTCAAAAATTTCAAAAATTTTAAAAATTTCAAAAATTTCAAAAATTTCAAAAATTTCAAAAATTTCAAAAATTTCAAAAATTTCAAAAATTTCAAAAATTTCAAAAATTTCAAAAATTTCAAAAATTTCAAAAATTTCAAAAATTTCAAAAATTTCAAAAAGTGCAAAAATTTCAAAAAATTCAGAAATTTCAAAAATTCCAAAAATTTCAAAAATTTCAAAAATTTCAAAAATTTCAAAGATTTCAAAAATTTCAAAAAATTTAAAAATTTCAAAAATTTTAAAAATTTCAAAAACTTCAAAAATTGCAAAAATTTCAAAAATTTCAAAAATTTCGAAAATTTCAAAAATTTCAAAAATTTCAAAAATTTCAAAAATTTCAAAAATTTCAAAAATTTCAAAAATTTCAAAAATTTCAAAAATTGCAAAAATTTCAAAATTTAGAAATAGAACAAAAATTAATTTATATTTCAAAAATGACCAAAACATTGAAAACTCTCAATTTTTCCCCAAAATTCTTCTCCCGAAAAAAACAACGCTGCATGTGCCATAGAATATAGTGCCACAAATAAACTTCCACATATACTGCCCCACATAAACATCCCCAGCAATTGCCTTATTTTGTTTGGCAAAAAAAAGCGTCGTAATGAACTTCATTCCAAATATTTACAAAAATTTCGTTCTTACTTCCTCCAATGTTGAAATTTTTCACATTTATGAAATTGTCAAATTTTCGAAAACTTCAATGATTTCAGGAATATCTGAAAATGCAAAAATTATTCCTAAAATTGTAGCCTTTTCAAAATCCTCAAAATTCCACGATTTTTCAATTTTTAATTTTTTTTATCATTTTCAAAAATTAGGAAAACTGTAAAAAAAATAGCTAATTTTGGAAAAATTCACAGTATTGAAAATTTCCTGAAATTTTTAAAAATTTCCTGACAGTAATACTTTATGGGTAAATCGATGCCGTATTTACCCATAAATTGCACGATAGGTAAGCTTCCAATCATGTACTAACCCCCATAAATAACTCAAGCAAGTGCCCCCATTTTTCACAAAATCATTGACATCAACTCGCATTGAAACACACCTCCGTTGAAACCTGCTCCGTTTTTCCGGTTTTTTCTGAAACATTGGAAGTGAAAAATTTAGTTTAAATTTTGTTCATTTTTCCAAATCTTCGACAATTTCAATATATCAACCGATATACAATATATAATATATAATATATAATATATAATATATAATATATAATATATAATATATAATATATAATATATAATATATAATATATAATATATAATATATAATATATAATATATAATATATAATATATAATATATAATATATAATATATAATATATATGTGAATGTGAAATCCTGCTACATACCGCAGGTTCACGGATATAAGGAACTATGAATAGGTTCTGCTTAATAGAATTTGATAGCCTACTATACAGGAGGTTCCACTTTACTTTTGTTACTGGAACGAGGTTCCAATTTAAAGTCAAAAGTTCCTCTTCAATTTTCCCGTACGACACATCCCCATCTAATTATTTAGCTTCAAAGTTGGTGGGTGGATGGGTGGTTCCGAGTGGAGGAATAAGCTCAAAAATTATCCCAGGTGGAGCTATCAATTTTGGAATTGTTCCAGGTCGAGGTATAGTCAGACCAGCTGTTCGATGTAAGGCCACAGTTCTGAGAACTCTCCCCAATAGAGGTTCATGTTGCAGGTTCTCGGAACTGTTCCTCTACCCCAACCAGTTTCTCGGAACTGTTCTTCCATCCCGAGCAGGCTCTCGGAACTGTTCCTCTACCCTGGGCAGGTTCTCGGAATCGTTCCTCCATCGCGGTTAGTTCCCGGAACTGTTTCTCCACCCTGGTCAGTTCACGAAATGGAACCTCCATCTGGAACAATTTCGGTAATTGTTTTTCTCTACGAAAAAGTTCCTGGAACCGTTCCTCCGACTGCAACAGAACCACTACCTGGAACAGTTCTCAAACCTGTACCTTCAGTAGGAACAGTTGTCGCCATTGTACTCCCACTTCGGATACTTCGTGGAACTGAGCTAGCAGAAGAAATTTTGGAAACTGAATCTTCTCCTAGACCTGGGTGTTCCCTGGAACTGGAACTTCTCCTAGTACTAGGTGTCTCCTGGAACTGGATCTTCTCCTAGAACTAGATGTCCCCTGGAACTGGAACGTTTCCCAGAACTAGGTGTCCCCTGGAACTGGATTGCCTCCTAGAACTAGATGTCCCCTGGACCTGGAACTTCTCCTAGAACCAGCTGTACCCTGGAACTGGAACTTCTCCTAGAACTACGTGCCCCCTGGAATTGAATCTCTTCGTAGCACTACCTGTCACCTGGAACTGGATCTTCTCCTAGAACTAGATGTCCCCTGGAACTGGAACTTCTTCTAGAACCAGGTGTACCCTGGAACCGGATCTTCTAGACCTGAGTGTTCCCGGGAACTGGAAATTCTCCTAGAACTACGTGCCCCCTGGAATTGAATTTCCTCCTAGCACTAGCTGTCCCCTGGAACTGAATCTTCTCCTAGAACTACGTGTCCCCTGGAATTGAATCTCTTCGTAGCACTACCTGTCACCTGGAACTGGATCTTCTCCTAGAACTAGATGTCCCCTGGAACTGGAACTTCTTCTAGAACCAGGTGTACCCTGGAACCGGATCTTCTAGACCTGAGTGTTCCCGGGAACTGGAAATTCTCCTAGAACTACGTGCCCCTGGAATTGGATTTACTCCTAGCACTAGCTGTCCCCTGGAACTGAATCTTCTCCTAGAACTAGGTGCCCCCTGGAACTGTATCTTCTCCTAGAACTACGTGTCCCCTGGAACCGGATCTTCTCCTAGAACTACCTCAGTGTGGACCACAATTTTTCCGTAAAATTACTTGCTCGCAAGATATTTGAGGTCTTGGGGCAAATTCTCAGAACAATAACGCGGGAAGAGACTAAATCCGGAGATTATTCGTCTGGCCCTACTGGGTCACACTCACTTGGGCCTTGGGTGTTTATGTGCACCATTGTTTATGGTGTATTCATTGTTTCACCCTGTTTATCGACTCCTAGGAGCTTTTGGCTTTTGAAACATTGGGGAAAGGATGACTTGCGGTGAGGAGGGAAAACTCCAACACGCCGTTCGAGCTCTAGGCGATGGCCTAGGGGTGGTGCTCGGCAGAAGGGGAAAATTGTGGGAAAAGAGGGAGGTGTTGGTTGCCATGGTAATGTCGGTCTTTGAGAGTTTGGGGTGGGAATCGATGCGACAGTGGCGTAGCATCAGGTGGCGGCTTCCGATAACCGCGTCCAACAAGTGGAGCTGAGTTTGGATTGATGGGAATAAAAAATTGGGGGTGGGGATGTTTGGCTACGCAACTTTCAGGGGGGAGGGGGAGGGGAGGGAGCAGAACTTGTCAAGGGTGAAACTGTCATGCTAAATGTTTGCTACACGTGGGGAAAGAGTCAGGAAGAAGTGCCAGGACATCCTGTGACTGGGGTTTTAAGTATACCAAAATGATGCCCAACAAATTCTGAATCGATGTGTGTGTGTGTGTGTGTCTGTATGTATGTGTGCAACCGAAATTTTGATCCTAGGTTTCTCACGAACGAATGAAGCTATCGAGATCGTCAATATTGGAATCGGAGAATTTTCATGTAACTTAGAGGGGATTAGATTTTGGGTGAAATTGGTGTAGTACTTATATTGTTATGAACAATTTCAGTTGTTCATAATGGTCTATTGCATGAACTATTAGAGATGTTGAATGAACTCGGCGCAGTCATGATGGTCCCAATCAAAGTGTTTCCATGCAAAATCGAGCGTATTACACTTTGCATGGGATTGTTTATACTGTTCCACCGGTAAAAATATTGAAGGTATCGGAAAACTTCTCAGAAGAGAATTATTCCTTATATGAAAATACACCTTTTATGTGTATGACTTTTTTCCATAATTTGCATAATTAAGGAGGTATGGTCGGCTGAGCAATTTGCAAGATGGACACAATGCATATCACCCAGATTGTTCCTCACACAAAACTGCACATTCAATATGACTTTTTTCAATATAGGCTAGAACATATCGCGAGTTAAACTAGAATATACTTGGCGAGTGAATATGTGGACAATTGCTGGAAAAATGTCGAAGAGAGGGATAACTAAGTAAGTACAGAGGTAGATGGGGTCACCAGGCGGACGAATTCTAGTTGAATAGTTTTCTGGGCTTAAAGATCAAACTAAAGTGATCGTGTGCAGTAATTATTAGTCGCAATTTCAATTATTGATATCACTGTTGAGTTTGGTCATCATGATGCTGTACTGAAATTGTTCGGTATGAACAACGCAGGGACCTCTGATAATGTAGGGCCTTTTCCCTGAGGGTCGTCAATCCTCAGGTATGCTGGAATTCGCACGTTGATAGTCCCAAACGGTTACTACGGAAACGTAAGCCGACGTAACATATAGGTGAGGTAATGAATTAATAAGGAAAAAAGAGTCAATTATGTGTAACACAAATTGCACTAAAAAACTGATTTTTAATAACACCAAATGAAATACGTATTGATTACACGAAATGCATTAAATGTCTCGATATAAAAATGACTAACTTGAAAATAATTGTGAAGCCTTGGATATGAATTCCGATATTTTAGAAAGAGCGATTGGTCTTTTCTGTTCGCGACCTCGATGGTAACTGAAAACTCCTAATTTTTCTGAAAGAAACACTGGAGTCTTATTCTGGAAGAAGTGAGGGTAAATTCAGTCTCATTGGTGGAAAACTCAAAATTTCCTGCACCAAAGGCGTGGACTAAAAATACGTTAAAATTTGTAAGTACCCATATTTTCTTGTCCCGAAACCAATTTTTTTTGGAAGAGGAGCCAACAAGGGTTGCTTGTTGCATTTTACGACTGCATGTGCGACAGTGTCGATAGTTGTGTTGTATACCCCAATATAAAAGCTGTTTATGTTTTAACATAAATTCAGTTACTAGATGGGTAGTTCCGCTATGTCTAGACAGTGGGCCAAACTACAAGAAAATAACAATACTTTTAGACATTTTCAGTCTGGCATTTTGTCTAGGTACAATCAAGCTATTCAAATATTGCTATTCCATGCTTTTACCTCATTATTAGTTTCGGTCCCAATGTCGTAAAATGTCTAGACTTGTCCGTGCCTATTGTTAAACTTCCCTTATTTGCCACACCTCTAGAAAAATCCATCATTTCCTTAATGACATTCAACCCTCTGGAAGAGTCCCAATAACCGTAATAAAATCCTTGACGTCAGAGTCTCGCTGCCCAAAAATGGTCATGCTCGGCCTCTTCCCTTATTTCTCCTTTTTTCCTTATACTCCCTTTCCACTTTTCAAGTCCACCCTCAGGTAGATATAAGGCAGGGAAAATTGTAATTTGAAGAGTTCTAGTTCTAATTGCAAGCCAGCAAGTAATAACAACGAAGGTTCAGTTGAACATATAGACTAACAGTCAGAGCATCGATGTATCTACAGTTTTCAATAGTATTTCCTAAATAAATCACTAGGTTATCCTTTGATAAACTGAAGTCCCCAATTTATTTCACGGGAATCCAACAGTTGGATGCCATGGAAATCTGGGACTCCTTTCTTCTATTATGAAGAAGTAAAATTTAACAAAAGAGGAAATTTCGAGATGAAAAACAGAGGTGACGCTGTCCAAAAATCCTGGCATATTTACGACATTATTTAGAACGTCGTACGAAGCTAAATTCTCGAAATTGTCTCTTATTTCTCGGTTCCAATACCGAACAGAAATACCAAATTGGGAAGTTTTGTTTGTGCCCCGTGTGGGGCACACACATTTGCACACCCCTAGTTAGTAATGAGTTGGAGGGAAAAACCGCAGAGTCGGCGGGAAATTGAGTGGGTTGAATGAAAACAAACGAGATTGAAGTGTGACATTTGACGGGTCCAGCTGATAACGCTCTGACTGCTCCTGACTCTTCCATCCCGTCCCAACCATCAGGGACAAGGAGTACATGAATTCAAAATGTTTATACCGCTTTATCATTTGTATTTGCTTTGGCCGGTGGTTGTTTATTATTGATTGATTTGGCTTTCTCGGTTCCTACCTCGCAATGTGAGGTTTTTCCTATATAGATATACTTGAAGATCATATCTTTTTTCGAGAATACTAAGAGAGATTGGCTATTGCGCAATCTTTCACCCTCAGTTTTTTTGTTATTGAATTTTTTTTTTAATACAAATTGAAAGTCCATTTGGAAATTGCAAAAATTAATTACGAAAAAAAGTGCATTTCAGAAGCAATTGCACGTAATAAGAAATTCCACCTGATGCGGTCAGGGTCTATCGATTGTCAGCTCTCCTATGGAAGACGATAAATAAACGTAAATGCAGAATGTCGACTGCCACTCAATGTTAACCGTGAATTGACACATAATGTCAATATTTTTTGAATAATCAAAAGTTTCAAAACCATATTTAGTGGTCCACATTGGAAAGAAATAGTCTGAAAGGGAGTGGACCAAATACTGGCAATCGTCAAGTTTTTTTTACATTCGACAATGAAGCGCTCGGCTTGATCCATTGCAGCTGATGTCTTCATGGAGATTCATCAAGCATGGTGAATTTTAATTTCCGGGAATTCCCATGTGACCGTTCAATAAGTTTCATTTTTCATTGTTTGTCTTTTTTTTTGGGACACATCTTCGGAATTTTGGGACACGCCTTTGGAATTTTGGGACATATATTCGGAATTTTGGGACATGGCTTCGAAATTTTGGGACGTGTCTTCGAAATTTTGGGGCATGACTTCGGAGTTTTGGGACATGTGTTGGGAATTTTGGGACATGTCTTCGGATTTTTGGGACACGGCTTCGGATTTTTGGGACATGTCTTCGAGATTTTGGGACATGGCTTCGGAGTTTTGGGACATGTGTTCGGAATTTTGGGACGTGCTTTCGGATTTTTGGGACACGTCTTCAGAATTTTGGGACACATTTTCAGAATTTTGGGACACATGTTCAGAATTCTGGGACATGTCTTCGGAATTTTGGGACATGTCTTTGCAATTTTGGGACACTGTTCTCTCCCTATGTGACACCAGGAAGCACTCCTTGGCAAACTTTCACCCCGTCAAATATTTTCCCCCAATCAAACTTGCCCTACCCTCTCTTTGCTAAAGCCCGTAGCTCCTCTAAGCTTCCTGCTATCCACCTTCTGTCATATAGTTTCAACTTAAGAAAATATTAAGTCAATTCCAGATACCAATCTTCCGTAAAAACATCTCTAGTGATCCACTTGGCCTACCCTCTTGGTTCCCTGCTAAGTTGTTGAGCGTGGTTGTTTACCATGCTGAAGGTGATAGAAGCGCTTGGAATTGATGATGCGCAGGTTTTGCTTGGGACCAGCTGGGATTTCCGCAAATTACATGGATTGCAAAAGTGGGGAAAGGCAACCCCAACTTTTCCAGGACATTGCATTAATCTTGGTTGGTTTGGCTGCAAACCATCAAACCCTGCTTCATCATGTTTCTCCCCTGCTCCTCTGATTGCATGGAGCCTGCTATTGACACATTCACCACAATACCTGGCAGATACATTCATAACTATAACGTTTGAACTATACCAAGCAGAGGCTCCGGACTGAATCCTTTGATGAATGATGGAGCTGATTGTGGTGGTTTGCATGTTACAATCTCTCCTTCATCCCTTCGTTCTTCCCGATCGAGCGGAGACTAATCCGCTCTGATTATTTCGTAATTTCAGTTACTTCTGGCTGTTCTACCATGGCTTCCATTGAGCGCCTGGTCTGGTTTTTTGACTCTGTTATCGAAAATTTTTGGTGTCTAGACATGGAGAAAATTCGGTCGGTTCACGGACATTTAGACAATAGACAGGTTCATTATAGTCTTCAATAACTAGAATAGATCCATTAGTTGTAGACCCTTGAGGGACAGTCGACGTAATACAACCATTGCCGGTGAATTGTGCTTATGACGTAGGCACTTATGATTTCTAGCATCGTATGGTTTCTGCATGTCCATGTTGCCATTAAGGCCCAAGCCCGAGAGACAACGGGCTAATGAGGGAAAATCTCTTTATTTATCTTTATACATGATATTATACAACTTTGGTTTTGGTTTAATACTGTTCCTAACAATTTACCCAGATAAGTTTTTCTTTTTCTTATTTGATAGTTTTGTTTGGTATGATCGACGCAGGGGGCCTCTACTAATGAGAGGGCCTTTTCCTCAAGGGTCGTAAATCCTTCAGTATGCTGCAATTAGCACGTCAATAGTCCCAAACGGCTAGTACGGAAAGTGAGCCGACGTAGCATGTAGGTGAGAACAATGGGATTGATGGGTAAACACAAATAATTATGTTCAACATACAATTCACCAAGAAACTGAGTTTTAATAACATATAAATAAAACAAAACACTTGACACCAACTTGAATTAACTGTTTCGATATAAAAATAATAGAATTCAAAACGACTAAAAGAGTCTGGATATGATTTAGATAGTTCAGAAAGAGCTAGTGGTCTTTTCTGTTCGCGATCTCGGTGGTAACTAACTGCCTTCTTAGTTTTAGAGGAAAACGAGGAACAAGTCTCATCTTGACGAAGTGAGGAGAAGTCAAATCCAATTGGTGGAAAACTCAAAATTTTTCTAGGTCGAAGGCGTGGATTAAAAATACGTTAAACTGTAGGAGGATCAATTTTTTGCTCTCCAGAAACTTTCCAATTTTTTTGGAAGTGAAGGGAACAAGGGTTGCTTGTTGCATTTTATGACTTGCACATGTGGTACTAGAGTTGAGTGCTAACGGTTTTTGGGACTCTTCCTTCTATTGTGAAGAGTTGAAATTTGACGAAAAGGAAATTTCGAGTGAGGAACAGAGCGTGACGTTGTCCGAAAATTCTTGACATATTTATAATTATTTATGACCTCGTGAGAAACTAAAATTTTGAAATTCTCACATATTTCTCGGTCCTGATACCGAACAAGTTTTAATATTTATGATTTAGGTATGTGTAGTTGTTTTTTGATTCAGGGTAAAAAATTTTGAAAAAAAAGACCCTTTAGAGCGACAGTCCTTGGCGAAGGTACCTCATTTTCTAGACGTTCTTTTACGAAGTCCTCAGTGTGGAGGTATTACACGAATTGCGTATTTTCATTATAATCGTCATTGAAGTATTCAATCTAAGACTCTTGTGTGTACCAACTTTGCTGTATTTTCATATCGTTATTAGAGTGACTTTAAACTTACAGCTGTTTTTGTCTTTTAAAAGGTATCCCACTATTATGTTTTCTGCATTTCTATTATTTTCTTACTGGATCTTATCGACCATTTACAATGCTTAGTTGCTTCTTCTGTAGACGATGAAACTTTCTCCCTTGATGGCTCATGGATCGTTTGGTCATGTATTCTTTTGTACAACATAATATACAGGTAATAAAGTTCAACTAACTGACTTCATTCCGGAATCCTACCGCAATTTGAGAGCCTAGTTAGGGACTTTGTCCGTGGGTGGAACGATTTTCGAACGCGAACTGTAGGAAAGGCGAAGGGTCTATGTATGAATAATTAAAAACACAACTCACTTATACACTGAATTTTTCTTTTTAATTATACACAAGTTTTTTCACTTAACCAAAATTTAACATGATAAAAACTTAGAAAAGTGGTTAAATAGGAACTGCAAGGATGTAAATTTCTAACTGTTCTCGATGAAGTTAAGATTTGATCTGAACATTGGAAGTTGTGGAAAAATTCAAGAAAATTGAAAAAAGGACAGGATAGGTTGAAGAGTCAGGATTGGTTACTTGCAAATTGAAGAAAATACTTCTATTGGAGAATTTGTGTTTAGAGGGAGAAGAGGAGGTCCTCACTTTCCGAAAGAGGAGGTCCAAAGGTTCGAAGGGTCGAGAGGTAGGTAAATGGTTGGCCAACAAGCACGGCGGCAAAAAAGGTAAACGGTAAGGGGCATTTTGGAGTTGGGGATTGAAGCGAAATAAAAATAACATTTTGGATTTATGGGAGCAAAAGAAATGGGAAAGGAAAATTCGGGTTTTAGTGAGTAAAAAAGTAGGAAAGTCAAATTTGGGAGGTTCGAATGAAAATTTATTGTTAACGGACGGGGAAATTTTAAGTCAACTGTGAACTGTTCCAACATCACATTCTTGCTTATCCAAATTTATTTGCGCTATCTGTGTAATGATCGTCGATGGTGTTGACCATCTCAACCAAGATGATGAGCATCCTGACGAAGAATACCTTGAGCATTGGAGACGTCGGTGACGAATTCATATTATGATATCTACTTTGACCTCTTACTTTGGCAGAGCTTGACTCACTCTGGCAATCAGAGGAAGCAGGTCTACTGGTCAGCATCCATCGAGATTCATTTGCGTCACCAAGAGTATACCTGAGATTTACAACCTGGGAGAACGCTCTCCGCATCATCCACTATGAGATTGACGCATCAATGATGTACCATCTGCATTTGGGACAGCAGATGTTGCAGCTGGTCAATCACCAGATGCCAGCAGACCAAATTCTGGTTAGCAGACTCCACTGGGCTTCCACTGATCTGATAATTGATGACATTCAGCTGTGCAGCATGGTTATCCGAACGTGCGGATCGATCCCTAATAGAGCAACGACTATCCTTGGTCAGTCATTCAGGTTGTATCATCAGTCTACCAAGAAATTGAACCAGGTTGTGGGAGGCTGGGCACTTTCCAACCAATTCGAACCAGAATCATCTCACAGGTGTGGCCCAGATTGGATCTTGGCTTGTTAGCACCCACTCCTGGACAACTTCTATGCAGCTGATGTTTCTCTGATTGGCTATAAGGATACTTCCATCATTGAACTTGCTGGTGAAGCAACAATGTCAGGTCCCCCAAGCTATATGATGAATTCTAATGGGAAATCGATCGCCTGCAAGGGAGACTAAGGGGATTTTTCACCAATCACTGGGAGAACCATCGGCCTAATTGAATCTCAGTGCCTTAACCCTCATTATTAGAGGATTTATATGTCGTCACTGGGGCCATGGCAATTTTTACCGTGGACTTATCAGGGATTTCAGCAGTTCCATCGTGGACGTAAGGACCCCTACCAGGGTTTTGAGCAATTTTCCCATGGATGTTAGAAATTTTACTGGGCACTTGAGACATGAGGGGTTGCTGTGACCCCTATATGACACAGAATGGGATGCGTGCTCCCAAGTGGCGGTCCCAGTGTTACTTAGGCCACGGGTACTACATGACACTTGTAGAGAGTTTTAGATATTTTGGTGACGGTGTAGTCTCGTAGAGTATATATATATATATATGGGGCATTCCACGTGAAATCGGCGGACCTGGAACCGACTGGTTTTGGATGTGGCTGAAGCTGCGCATAACTATTCATAAGGTGAAAAAAAAAGATTTTAAATAAACGATTAAGCAATAATTATAAACAAAAGCAAATTTCTCAAAAACTCCATTTTTGATTTTGATGAAATTTGGATCACGTATTCTACTATATTTTCCGATCATTTTGAAAAAAAAAGTCATCTTCGAATCTATTAAGGGGATTTTTTAATGATTTTTCAAAGTTTAGTCGATAAACCGCTTTGAATGTGATTTACGTTTTACTGTTAATTTTTGGGATTCTGTTATTCCTTCTGACAATTTAAATCAGAAAATATCCAATTTCCGTGAAAATCGAATCAGCGTGAATTTTTTTTAGTTAAATAAACTTAATATTTCAGTATTTTTTAGAAACAAATGGGCATAACTTTGAAATGGCTGATATTATGAGAAAACATATAAAAGACAAAGATGGTCCTTACTAAGTTTTTTCTGTCGAAAGAAGAGTTTCATAGATATCCCAACATGAACGAAAATTACCTAATGTTCATCGCGCAGATTTATAAACAAATGGTCGTGCCTTCAAAACTACTGATATTTATGGACAAAACAGAAGACGAGAATGAGAGTTTGTTTATTAGTAAAGCACAAAAGCGAGCGAAATTTAATAGAAATTGGGGAATTCCAGATGGTTTAATAGAAAGAGCGTCAGACCGGCAATCTGAAAATGTGGGTTCAACTCCCACTCTGGTATAATTCCCATATTTTTTCTGAACTTACTTGATTTTTTCCAATCATTCGCAATTTATCGCAAAAGTTGCAATCCTGGACAGTTTTTATTTTATATGTACATCAATCATGATGTGATCGGATATCATGGATCTAGAATTGGCCTAATCGGTAGGGCGGCGACTTCGGAACCCAACAACATATTGCATGCCATGCCAGATTTTGGAATCATTGGTGAGTGGAATTTTTTCACCACTGCCCATGGAAAAGTTCCATGCGACGATGTAGGAGGTACTCTGAAACGAGTAGCTACCCGTGCCAGTTTACAATTACCCATTGATTGTCAAATTACCACAGCTATGGACCTTTTCCAATGGGCTCGCGATCCTCGTAATGTGCCAACGATATCAGTGAAATTCGTTCCACTTAACGTTTATAGTGAAACTGTAAGCTTCCTTCAAACTCGATTTGATGATATGAAAGCTTCGTTAAAAACTCTGCAAACTCATCATGTTATACCATATGGAGATGCAAGTTTGAAAGCCAAACGATACTCGTTTAATAATGATTTTGAAATTCATCAGATAGTTAAAACTACTATTACTAGACGAATCACGCAAAGGAAACGTAACAAGGAATAAACAGAAATCTTCAGAGTCTTATGATCGCTTTATCGGATAATGCCCGCAATTTCAAATTTCTAGGATCAAGCATACACTATAACCGTCTGATATGAGCACCGAAGTAAATGATTCATATGTTCTCTCTTACCCACCATATCGTAGACCCTTGTCGTTGATATAAGATGTTAACCGAGCCAATGGACGCATTACGATGAGTGTACATAGGTGTAAATATGTGTACAGATGTATTAAATAAGATCTAAAGAAGATATTCACAGTTTTAGATTAGGTAAGGTAGTGATGTTGTAAATTTCATGATGACTTTCATATACCTCCTAAATAGAATACGTGATCCAAATTTCATCAAAGATATATAAAATGGGGTTTTTGATATATTTGCTTTTGTTTATAATTATTGCTTAATTATTTATTTTAAAAAAACAACAAAATATGTATCTTTTTTTCATCTTATGAATAGTTATGCGCAGTTTCAGCCAAATCCAAAACCAGTCGGTTCCAGGTCCGCCGATTTCACGTGGAATGCCCCCATATATTTTTTTATTGATTACTTTTTTATTTCATTGTTCATGACCAATGTTCGCGATTGGATAATCATAATATTCTATTTTTCAGTCAGTAAAAAGTAAATTTTAGGAACTCGACCTTAATTTATTTGTGCTTTTTTTAAAGTTTTGCACCAGTATCATAAGACTGTGTTGAAAAAAATGTACAATATTGTACAAATAAAAAAAAATGTACAAATGTACAAAAAAAATGTACTGCAAAGTAAACTACGTCGCAAAAATCCCGCGTAAATTAAATGTAGAAAGCCTTTGTAAACAAGAATTATAGAAGTTAATCCTAACCAGTACTACTAGATATCAAATTTTCGAAAAACCCCAAAATTCTGTTTGAAAATGTTGATAGAGTTGGGATGGGATCGCCCACATATATATGTATATATGTATATATGTATATATGTATATATGTATATATGTATTTATGCATATATGTATATATGTATATATTTATATATGTATATATGTATATATGTATATATGTACACATATATGTACACATTTTTTTTAGAGCTAATTGGAACATTGCCTATATTCACGCAGACTTCTTGCATCTACGGTAAAATTACCCTAGATCCATGGTAAAAGTTTGAGGGGACCCTAAGAATGGACACTGGCTATTTAATTAGCGTGTAATTGTGAGGGATTTTAGTCAGGAGCGAGGTTGTCAAGCTCTACCACTGGCAGCGGTACATTTTAACGAATTCCTCGAGTTTTGGATGTGATGCGACAATGGCGTAACATCAAGTAGTGTCCTATGAACGCGTCCAACAAGTGGAGTTGAGCTTAAATTGATGGGGGTAGAGGGTGGGAAGCAGCCGCGGTTGCATCGACACATGCATTTCAATTCGGTGAAAAAACGGTGAATAATTAAAAAATGCGTCTATTGATCCATCAATTGTCGGAGGGTTTTGAAACTAACGTGATAGTAATGTTCGTCATAGTGTGATTTGCATTTTTTGAAAAATATTCTGAGAATTTTGAACATTTGCAATTTCTTTCAAATTTTTTGGCGAGTTTTTTTTTTATTTGGTCAATTTTGTCGATAATTTCAAGTTTGTCGATATTTTTAAGAAAGTGAAAAACTGTGGAAATGATAAAAAAGTTTACACATTTTTGAAAATTTTCGCAATTCCTAAAATCCACGTTTCGAAAAGTTTGAAATTTCCCAAAATTTCAAATTTTCGAGATTCCTGAAAAAGTGGGGGGGGGGGGGGGGGGGGTGGAAATTCTAAGAAAGTTTCCACATTTTTGAAAATTTTCGGAGTTCCTAAAAGGTTGAAATTTTCCAAAATTCTCATTTTTTTTTTTGTCAAATTTCAATTTTTTGATTTGGTCAAATTTGCCAAAAAATTCGAATTTGCCAATTTTTTTGAAAAATAAATTTTTTTGGAAATTTTCGCAATTTGTGAAATCTAAATTTCTTTTTTTTAAAGTCACAAATTTCAAAAATATATTTGCAAGTTTGCGATTTCTGCAATTGAAGTTATTTTACAACAACTTGCAGAAACAATTTTCTCTAAAAAATTGAAAGTTACTGTGAAATGACTGAAACTCACGTGAAACCTGGAAATTTCCTATAATTTGGTATTCTCTGAGGACGTCCCTCGAACATGAAACCTACTAGACACGCGAACCGATAAAATTAATTTATTGTAAATTCCGAAAATAGATAATTATGATCTGTAGCAGAAATGCAAAGCGGCGATGATTGTCTGCACTTAGAAATTGCCAATTTCAACGCTAATGTTTACTTTGCTTCGGAGAATCAATCTCTACGGAATAACTTCCAAAATTTGGGAAATTGAAATATTTACAGAATTGATAACTTGGAAAATTTTCAAAAAATTTTGAGGAATTTTGAAAATTTTTGAAAATTTTTGAAAACTTTGGAGAAATTTTGAAATTTTTTGAAAAGTTAAAAAAAAAATCGTAAATGTTTTGGAAAATTTGGAAAAATTTTTGAAAAGTTGAAAAAAAATTTTGTAAAAAGTTTGTCAGTTTTTGGAAATTTTTGAAAAGTTAAAAAAGTTTTTGAACAAGTTTTGGGCAATTTCGAAAATTTTTGAAAAGATAAAAAAAAATTATAGAATTTTTGCCAAAGTTTTGGGAAATTTTTGAAAAGTTCAAAAAAATTTTGAAAAATTTGGAAAATTTTAGAAATTTCAAAATTTTCAAAAGGTTCAAAAAATTCAAATATTTCCAAAATTTTACAACGTCTAGAGAAATGAATTATTTACCTCCGTCTTATCCCAGATCTCATTTATCAAAGTCTGAAAACTAATTTATCCCAGAAAATTTGTCTAAGTTCTTTCACGCGAATAAATCTGCGATCGATAGAGTATTATCTCTCCATTTCCACTTCCCGAAACATTTGTACAAGGAAATCTTTCCAATTAGCCGATTAAATTCCCGAGCAAACAGACCGCGTTTGACACACTGATTGATAATGAGGCTGTGCTAGTGACACAAGATACGAGACATTAATCATGTATTAGTGCTGCACTAAGCCACTCTTTCCCCTTCAAAAAATTCCATTAAAAAAATTCTTAAGATATTTAGGATCAGCATTCTTAAAACTTTTATGAAATGCCGAAATTTTCAAATCTAACGAAAATTGATTTAAAAAATCGAACATAGTAACAAATGGGAGTGAAAGACTATTCTTAATTCAATTTCAAAATTCTAGAAATTCTGGAAATTTCGAAGATTATTAAAATTTCAAAAATTTTGGAACATTTAGAAATTTTGAATGTTTCAGAAATTTCGGAAATTCTGAAAATTTTCAGTTTTGGAAATTTTGGAAATTTTGGAAATTTTGGAAATTTTGGAAATTTTAAAAATTTTGGACATTTTAGAAATTTTGGAGGTTTCAGAAATTCCGGAAATTCTGAAAATTTTCAGTTTTGGAAATTTTGGAAAATTGGGGAAGTTTGAAAATTTTGCAATTTTGGAAATTTTGGAAATTTTGGAAATTTTAGAAATTTTGGAAATTTTGGAAATTTTGGAAATTTTAAAAATTTTGGAAATTTTAGAAATTTTGAATGTTTCAGAAATTTCGGAAATTTTGAAAATTTTCAGTTTTGGAAATTTTGGAAAATTGGGGAAGTTTGAAAATTTTGCAATTTTGAAATGTTACAAAAATTCCTACAAACTCAAAGACACGAATAAAAGATAAAATCATATAATTCAACTCTGACCACGTAATTGCACGTGGGTGTCCATGCAATCGCCACATTCTCGCGAAACTGGATAACCCGAAGACGAGCAAATCGCCGTCACTGCCCAGAATCGTGCGAATTAATTGATGGTGACTTGACCTCGTGTAGAATCGCTCTCTAGTGGCCTCCACTCCATTGAGAATCGCGCAATTACCACAAAAGCAGATAAAATAACCTGTAAACCAAAATACCTCTATGAGTCGAACGATCAACTTTCCGGGTGTGACTTCAACCAGCAATATCTCGTGAATTTCAAGAGTTACGTGAAAAAGGCATACTAGTAAAAACTTGCATTTTCATATAAACAACAATTTTTATTAAATCCTTTTTTTTCTATTTCTAACCGTTCTCAAGATTGAGCGTGATAAACAATTGAAGGACATGATTGGAAAAACACGACCTCCAAGGAAAAGTTGGGACACACACAAACACACACACACATACCCACCCAACGACCTACCTTACTCCCACCACCTACCCAACCACATTCCCACTCACCCACCCCACTCCTAACCACCGACCCCACTCCTATCCAGTCACCTCACTCCCACCCACCCCACTCTCACCCACCTTACTCTCACCCACCCACCCCCTCCCACCTTCCCACCCACCCCCTCCCACCTTCCCACCCACCCCCTCCCGCCCACCCACCTTACTCCCACCCACCCCACTCCCACCCACCCACTCCCGCCCGCCCACCTTACTCCCACCCACCTTACTTCCACCCACCTTACTCCCACCCACCCCACTCCCACCCGCCCACCTTACTCCCACCCACCGCACTCCCGCCCGCCCACCTTACTCCCACCCACCCCACCCCCACTCCCACCCACCCCACTAGCGCCCGCCCACCTTACTCCCACCCACCCCACACCCACCCAATTCGCACGCGCATTTCCTGTTTCCGCCGCACTGACTGGTATGGCGTTAGTTTCGGTCTTACAGTTTTCGATAATTTCGATATATATCGATAGTTTCTTTCGTCTCTCCTTTTCACTACAGGATAGAAAGCAAAAAAAATTATGAAATCCTGATATTTCTAGAAAATTTCTACCACATTCTGCAATATTGCAGAAATTTCTACCAATTTCAAAAATGTTTATATGCAAGTCTTGCTAGTTTTATAAAAATTTTATAGCTTGTAGAAATTTTCAAAAATCTCTGTTGACGATTTTGTAGAAATTCTGGAGTTTCTGAGAATTTGACATTAAAATGTACGGAAATTGTTAATGAAGGTCCCAAAATCTGAAAAAGTCATTCCAGAAAATTTCAGAAATTTCTAAGATATTTTAAGAATTACCATAAAAGTTTGGAACGAATGTAGAAGAATTCTACAAGCGCAAACAAATATACTCGAGAAATTTTTTTTTTTTTTCGTTTTGCAAAGCCCCAATAATTGACATTTTTGTCAGCACCCGATAGTTTTCCTGACACGAAAAAAAACATATATAAACCAAAAATAAACACGAAAACAAAATAAAGATTTTTTTCATCGTTGTGTTGGGGGAGCTCTATTCGTGTGTCTCGCGTCCTTGAACTCTTAACCCACAATCGATTGTACGCCACATTTACCAGTGCGAGAGATCTTTTTCGATAATTTTGTTGGCGTGAAGGGCGCGCTAAACAAAAATACGAAGGGTTGAAAAAGGGGAGGGGGGCGGTGGGGTGGGTGGGGGGGGGGGGCAGAGTGTTGCCAAATGCAGTTGCAACATTTGAATCTCAGGTTGCATGAAATATTTTTGAAAAATATTCATTTTTTATTTTATTGACACTTATCAAATATTTATTTCTTGTTTTTTAATATCACATTTTTTTTTTTTTTTTTTTGCAAATTCTTACAATTTTTGGCATTATTTTATCCATTTATTGATCCATTTATTTATTTATTTATTGTGCAATTTTGCAATTTCTGTCATAACTGAATTTTCGATATTTTCGAAATTTACAAAAATTTTCAATTTTTTTTTTTCGGAATTCTGGGAAATTTTGAATTTTTCCACTCATCTTCTCATTTTTGAAGTCTCCAAAAAATTTCCACAATTCTGAAATTTTTGGTATTTTTCGAATTTTCGAAGTCCTATAATAAATCGTATATTTCATCCCAGTGGGGGGAAAAATGAATATTTTCGCCCTCTTAACAGGGCAAAAATATCACTTTTCGGTCGCGGCGGCCGAAAAATGATGTTTTAACCATGGGAAGTGAAATGAAGGGCCCTTAGGGGCATCCTGAAAATTTTCAACTGTATTTTGCCTCCCTAGGTTGAAAAAGCAATATTCCGTCCCAGGAGCACAAAATAAGGCTCTCCCCCCCCCCCCTGCGGAAAGAAAAAACATTTTTTGTCTACTCCAAAAGGAATAGCAAAACTTCGAACCGGAAGTTAACATGACTACTTGTTCTCGCGCACGCGAGATTTTTTATTTTACGTGCCTAGGTTGAAAAAGTGCTATTGCACCTCTAGGCAGTAACTATATATCTACGGAGTAATTATACCTGTGGGAAGTAATAGTATTTTACCAGTGTTTAGAACATAGTAATAAGTAATGCGCATGCGCAAAACGAGATTTTCCCTCTTGCGAAGCAGGAGAAAAATCTACTTTTGCGCCCGCAGGGATGGAATAGCGTTTTTCTCGCCTAAGCACGTAATAAAATTTTTTGGCCCACATAATTATTATAACCCGCGCCTTCTTCTCGGGTTCTAACCTCAGCTTCCTCGCAGGATACCTAGTCTCATCTCGTACATGGTATTCTCTCCCCGGACGACGTAAAACCGCGATTATAGCCCCGGAAGCGAGGTTAAAACGCGGTTTTTCGTCCCTGAAAGTGTAAATTTCAGGTTTTCTGCGGTTTTTTCTTTCATCCGGGCAATGAACCCAGCGCTGACGTTCCAATTACCTAAACTTGACGGTTTTAGCTCTCTAGGGAGTCACTTAAAACCCCACTTGCCCCCCCCCCCAAACCCCAACTATATGAACCATCCTAAAGAGGTTTTGGTATTCCAGTGATGCTGACTAAAGTATCCACCAAGGGTGCGCGTTTTTCGGTTACTGTTACTAGATTGACCAGAAGTATCTGAAGTGACCACCACATGAAGGAAAGTGTAAGCGTCCTATATATATCTGTGCCTGTATATAGAGGGTGTTCAAGATAATTGGTAGGATTTTCTCGCTATCCGGCGTACTGATTTGTATTGGCCATCTCGATTATTAGGGTAATTCATTTTTTTTTTATTACACATTTTGTTAAGAATTAACTTAAGAGAAAAATTGTATGCAATATTTTTTTGAAGACAGGATTATTCTCGATAAATCAAAATTTTGTCCTACATTTTGTCAAGTCCACTTATTTCCAAGTTTCTCCATTTGGTGTGTTCGACATACACACACACACACACACACACACACACGGACAGCCACCTACCCACCCACGCTCACTCACCCACCTACCCATACTCACCCACTCACACTCACCACTCACACTCACCCATTCACACTCACCCACTCACACTCACCCACTCACACTCAGGCACTCACACTCACCCACTCACACTCACCCACTCACACTCACCCACTCACACTCACCCACTCACACTCACCCACTCACACTCACCCACTCACACTCACCCACTCACACTCACCCACTCACACTCACCCACTCACACTCACCCACTCACACTCACCCACTCACACTCACCCACTCACACTCAGGCACTCACACTCACCCACTCACACTCACCCACTCACACTCACCCACTCACACTCACCCACTCACACTCACCCACTCACACTCACACTCACCCACTCACACTCACCCACTCACACTCACCCACTCACACTCACCCACTCACCCACTCACACTCACCCACTCACACTCACCCACTCACACTCACCCACTCACACTCACCCACTCACACTCACCCACTCACACTCACCCACTCACACTCACCCACTCACACTCACCCACTCACACTCACCCACTCACACTCACCCACTCACACTCACCCACTCACACTCACCCACTCACACTCACCCACTCACACACAGACGCACACACACACACAGACACACAGATATATTCAATATCATTCTGAAATTCGATATCGGCCAGGAAGTTAAATTCGCAAGCTTCTTTTCTTTTGACGATCCAGTTACAAAATTCGATTGGCACACACACACACACACACACACACACACACACACACACACACACACACACACACACACACACACACACACACACACACACACACATACAATATTGGAAATTACCTCAAAATGTTAGAAGTATCATCATACATCGATGCAATGGACAATATATTGCCCATTATCGGTATTGAGTAAGCCTCCGCACCCCCCCCCCCCCCCCCTGCCACCCACCTACCCCCCAACGACCACACCAAGTTCACGGGAAGTTGAAGAGCAGTTGAATGCGAAAATCTCGACCAAGCTTGTGGAGCCTCAAGGCAGGATAAAATAAGCACATTTTGAGCGTAAGTGTTTACGCTTCTAGGCTACACAAATAATTTCATTGCAATGGGAAAAAGTCCTGAAGGAATTTTGAAAAAAAAAATGTAAGTGTTGCAAAGGTCCAGGATGTTTGGAAAAAGTTAATAAAAATTTGGCAAATTTTGAATGTTGTTGGATTGGAAAAATTGCCCAAAATTTTGGAGAAATTCGAGTACATGTGGAGAGCACTACAAACTTTCAAAAAATTTGAGAAAATATAAAAAAAAAAAATTGTAACAAAAATGAATGGACTGAGGAAAAAGAATAACAACACGAAATTTCCAAGTTTATCATCACATCGAGCACATTGTCTTACATCCTCAAAATGGTTTATGACTTTAGTACCACGTTGTGTCTAGAGTTAATCGAGTCTTGCGATCAATCCGCCACCCCCCCCCCCTCCATTATATACCCCTCCAGTGCGTTGACAGGGTTTAATCAAGGTATCATGTCGTGGCACTCGTCTGCGTTATTGCATCAAGTCACGGTTTTGATCTCCATTAGTGATAAATATGGATAATTTCCAGAGTCAATTGTTCACTAATTTTCATCAATTTTCGTCAATTTTCGGACGGGTATCATTATGGGAATCAATTTTATGAACAAAAAATTTTAGATGACGATTCTAAAAAAAAACGGACGGATTGATCGATCAATCCAAACACCTCTAGATCCCTCAACATAGTGATTGATTAGTCAAAAGATTGATCGCTAATCAATCGGCTTCATCCGTTGATCAATGTCAATATTACATCGATGGATGTAATGATTGATCGAAGTATCGATCGATTGATCAACTTGATTATGACTTTCATTGATCAATACATGGATTGATCGGTCAATTAAGGAATTGATCTATACGTGAAATAATTCATTGATCTATAATTGAATTGATCGGTCAATTGAATGATTGATCGATCAATTGAATAATTGATCGATCAATCACAACGCGGATCAATGAGTTAAAGGTTTGATTGATGAGCTGGTTGAATGATATTTTAACGCTCACGATTGATCTGCAATTTGGGAAAGCTAAAAACAGGATTGATTGATTGATTAATTGATGTTCTTCAGATTGACACTCTAGCTGATTGATTAATTATTTAATCAGTTGATTAGTTCATCCTTTGATTCCCTCTCTGAGTAATTGTTTATCAATTCATCATTTGATTGATCAATCGTTTGGCTGATTGATCGTTCAATTGATTGATTCTTCAGTTGATTGAGCATTCGATCTATCAATCAGGATTGATTGATTTGTTGAGTTGATTGATCGATCAATCGAACACGTGTTTCCTGATTGATCGATCAATCCGGAATTTCAGATTGATCGTTGCAAATTGATTATTCATGACTCTTTTTCTTAGATTTATGGTGTCATTGTCCTCATGATTGATTGATGCACGCAGTGTTTGAGAATATTACAATGAGATTGATTGATTCAATCAATATTATCAATTGGAAATTCACAGAAGATCAATTGGTTGTTCGTATAGTAGATAAGTTGGAATTGCACTGAATCCAAAATGAAATTGATTGATTGGTCTTTCTTGAATGGATTGTCAATTTCACCAACCTGAAACCAATATCGTTTGATTGATCGTATGCATTATTGATAAATTGGCTGATTGGATGATTAATCTCTACTTGAATGCACTGAAAATTCAATCGTCCAATTAATTTATTGACTGATCAATTACGTCATTATCATCGAAACGATTTTTTCATTCAAAGAATATAAAAACAATTGACTCGTTGACCAATTCGTTGAGTTATTGATCTTTCTGGGAAGTTTTTCACAGGGAAGAAACACAGGACGAAATTGATTCACCGGGTAAACATGAACGTAGGATTCATTGATTGACTGGAAAATTTAGGGATTGATGAATTGATTGATCAGTCCTTTCTCACTTTGGTATATTATGTAGCGAATCTGAAAACGAAATTGATTGAGGCATGGATTGATCGAATGATTCATTGGCTGATTCATTGCCTGATTGATGCAATGACTGATTGATTGGTTGATTGACTGAATGATTGATCGGCTGATTGATTCTCTGATTGAATGACTCATTGATTGATTGATTGATCGGCAGATTGATTGATTGACTGATTGATTGGCAGATTGATTGACTGATTGATTAACTGATTGATTGACTGAGTGATTGAAGGATTGATTGATTGACTGACTGATTGATTGACTGATTGATTGACTGATTGATTGACTGATTGATTGACTGATTGATTGATTGACTGATTGATTGACTGATTGATTGACTGATTGATTGACTGATTGATTGACTGATTGATTGACTGATTGATTGACTGATTGATTGACTGATTGATTGACTGATTGATTGACTGATTGATTGACTGATTGATTGACTGATTGATTGACTGATTGATTGACTGATTGATTGACTGATTGATTGACTGATTGATTGACTGATTGATTGACTGATTGATTGACTGATTGATTGACTGATTGATTGACTGATTGATTGACTGATTGATTGACTGATTGATTGACTGATTGATTGACTGATTGATTGACTGATTGATTGATTGACCCATCGATTGACCCATTGATTGACCCATTGATTGACCCATCGATTGACCCATTGATTGACTGATTGATTACGTCAATTACTAGAATTTTCTCCGAACGATTTGCCCAAATAAATTCTGAAAAATTTTGCGCAACAATTAAAACGTAAACCAATTTTGATTTTTTTTTTTTTAATTATTACAAATTTTTCGTATAAAATTCAATTGGGCCAAAGGAAAATTTAAGTAGAGATAAACGGAAGCAACTTCTTTAGTGAAGTACCGAACATTTTAATGCATCTTTTTTTTTGGAAACCCATGGAAGGAGGTAAAAATGTGTGATTGAAAACTTAACTCATTAAAACTTGGGAGGCTCTAATCCCGAGGATTACCCGGCCCAAGTGATCCATTTGTTTTAATTAAATTTCTTCATCTGGTGAAAATGGGGGCGATTTTACCGACTGTTCTCAGTCGATTCAGTGGAAAATATTTTGTAGTTTACCGACTTCTGATAACTGTCCAGATTTCTTGAATCGGTAAGAGAGGATTACAGTAATTCACAAGACTATTGTCTCTCCGGGGAATCCCAAGATTTTGAAATTTTGAAAAAAAATATTCTTCAAAAAATTTTGGGCCTTCGAAAAATTTTGAAAATGAGAATTTTTTTTTTTTTTTTAATTGAAACATTCAAAAAACCAGGAATTTCGAGAATGTTGAAATTTCTGAATTACCAAAATTTTCGAAATTTCTATCTTTCGAAAAATTCGCAGATAAAAAAAAAATTGTAAATTTTTTTGCGAAATTTTACAGACCTCAAAAAATTCTGGGAAATTTGAAAGTTCGTATAATTACAATTACAATAATCATCAAAATTGTGAAACCTTGGAAAACCCGAGAACTTCCAAAATTTCACCAAATTCAAAAATTTCAGAAATTTCGTTCTAGATACATACGCGCTTTTATTTCAAATTTGCGCGGGAAATGTACCGACGTTCGCAGAAAAAGAAACAGAATGCCTGCAGTCGATATGATAGTTCCGAGGATTTCCAACACAATATTTCTTATGAGGCCCTTGATATTGATTTTTTAAAAATACAATCGCGGGTTAATACATATATATATATAACCATAAACTTAAAATAAGAAAATGTAAATTTGCCTAAAATTTTGGAATCGTTAAAAATTAGAAGGCATAAAAAAATATCCGAAATCGTAAATTTCCGATTATCAGAGAAATTACAAATTCTCATTTTGAACTTTTTTTTACCTCTGACCAAATTTAAATAAATTTTGAAAATGCAAAATTAGGTATCGTCTTCCGCGATTTTTTTTATACCATCTTTGGATAAATCCTCAGTTACCTTCTGTCGGTAAAATGCAGGGAAACTCATGCCAGAACCTTTTCTGTTCTTCCCGCAAGTGACTTTAGTACACAGACGCTTCCGCGGGAGGGCCGGACGTCTTCAGATCCTCATTTTTCCTGTTTTTGACCATCGAAATTTTTTTTGAAAAATCTCTGGTAACATCAAACAGTCCCAATGATCGAATTTCCATACTTTAAACATAGTCAAATTTTGCAAATTTAAAATAAATCTGAACAATTTAACCAATTGTATATGTATATATCATATGTATATATTATTCAAACTTAAGTAATTATTATATCGTCCGATTTCAGGGATGAATTTAATTAGACTCAAATAAAATTCGTACTATTAACACATGCTCATGCAACAGGTTAGGAAATGTTCTAACAATTGAGATAAATACTCGAGTTGAAGTGACCCGATACTATGATCAGCTCCACTTGAGTATTTCACGAGAAGCATTGAATTGAAATATTGGCTTGGCGAGTGTTTGTTGTGGGTAGATTGACTGTCCGATTTGGAGTGAGTAGTTTTGAACTTATCGAGCTGCTACTACACGTCCTTAAGGTTTATTTTCACGTATAAGGGCCCAATTGTGTGTGCGTTTTCAAAGATCGACGATAGTCTCATCGTGGATAGAAGAATAAAGTATAGATTCACTTTCAAGTTGAGCCCGAGAACCGCTCAAATGTTACATTCATCCGATATATAAGTTTTAGTATGACAAATTCATGAAATTTGTTATCAATCAATTGATCAATTCAAATACCGGTTATCGATTGTTCACCATTATTTTCTGAGATGTATTCTCAAATTTCTGAGAAAATGCCACGAAAGTATCTTCAGATAGTTTACTGCGGTCGGTAAACGAATTTGCGCGGGAACGAAGATAATTTTAGTACAGAGACGCTCACGCGCGGTGGCGCAGGTTCTTCCGCTCATCTTCTTTTTGTTTTTCTTTTTTATGAATTCAGCTAAATTCAATGCAAATATAAACATTGATATGAGTATTGATATAACCAGCAATTTGTGAAGTGGAAAATTGAGGTTTACTCAGAAAATGGAAGAACTTTCTTCATCTCTGTCAACATTAACCCACGAAAATGTATCCAAAGTCTCGTCTGACTGCTCGATACCTTCTACTTCGTCCTATTATGAAACCACTGAAGAAAGTATACTGTCCCAGTTTCCGGCAGATCTCGGGCAAACAGTAATGTTTAATTATTATTATTTTTAGATAACTCCTCCAGGCTTGCCATCATTTATAAAATGTATGACAATTTTGAATTTGTTTAAAAATTTTTTAGATTGGAAATTTTTTGAACTTTTTACAGATTTTAGGTTGTTTGAAAATTTTCAAAAGTTCTGAAATTTTGGAAATGGTTGAGAATTTTTCAAAAGTTTGCTCAAATTATGAATTTTTTTTTTTTGAAAAATTTTCTGCAAAAATGTTTTTAAAAAATGTTTTTGAAAATGTTTTTTGAAAAACTTTTGGGAAAATTTTTTTGGAAAAATTTTTTTGAAAAACTTTTGCGAAATTTATTGAAATATTTATGGATTTTATTAAATATTTTGCAACTTTTTGAACAATATTGCAGAAAACTGACATAACAGATTCTGAATCTTCAGAATTGCCAAAAATGGCTTTGCATTTCCTACCACGAAGAGTCGTTTCGTTATCATCGCAAAGTGAGAAAATGCGGGAAATTATTGAACATTATAAAAACCAGGAGCTTGAGAGCGAGACCATCTCCAGTAGTTTTACGAAAACTGAGGATACCAACAATCTTAATTTAGAGACGACTTTGGTTAAGAAATATGCTAGTCCGGGATTTTCCGATGTTAAGGTAATTCTGCAAGAATAAAACTCATGTTATTTTTGACATTTTGGAAATTCAAAAATTCGACTTTTTTGAAAATATTTGAATTTTTCAAAAATTTTGCGACTTTCAAAATTCATCGATTATTATTATTTTTTATAATTTTTAAGTTCGTAAAAAACTTCGAAATAGTCAAAACAGAATTTTTGAATTTTCGAAATTTTCATAATTTGACAAGCTCAGAATTTTTTCAAAATTTTGTTCAATTGAAGGCTCTTGTAGAAATCGAAAGAGAACTGGGACCGCTCAGGGGTCAGCTGAGCGAGCTGACTGGAAAAATCAGAGCCATGAACCTCATGGATGTTCAGGACATCAGAGAGACACCGGAAAACCAGAAACTCGAGTCCTACTTCAATCTAGCTTGTGAAGATGACTTGTCACTAAATCTACCGAATCTTTTCGGGACCCTGAACGCAAATCATGAACATGATTTCGGAAAATTTCCAGATATTACGAGCTCAGTTTCCTCGAAACTCTGCGAGTTTCACGAATTAGATCTGCGTGCATCACATTGTCAGAATTTGTCAGATTTATTCAAATCAGACTTTTCTGATTTATCAGATTTTCCTAAACCTGATTTTCCTAAACCTGATTTTCCTCAACCTGATTTTCCTAAACCTGATTTTTTGCAATCAGATTTTCACCAATCAGATTGTCCAAAATCAAATTTTCTAAAGTCAGATTTTCTTAAATCATATTTTCCCAAATCAGATTTTCCAAACTCACATTTTCCAAAGCCAAATTTTTCAAAATCCGATTTTCACAAATCAGATTGTCCAAAATCAGATTTGCGAAAATCATATTTTGGAAACTCAGGTTTTCCAAACTCGGATTGTCCGAAATCAGATTTTCCAAGATCAGAGTTTCCAAAATCAGATCTCCCAAAATCAGCTTTTTCAAAATGTGACTTTCCCAGATCATATTTTTCCAGATCAGATTTTCCAAAATCAGATTTTCCAAAATCAGATTTTCCAAAATCAGATCTTCCAAACTCAGGTTTTCCAAGATCAGATTTTCCAAACTCAGATTTTCCGAAATCAGATTTTCCAAACTCAGATTTTTCAAACTCAGATTTTCCAAAATCAGATTTTTCAAACTCAGGTTTTCCAAGATCAGATTTTCCAAACTCCGATGTTCTAAAATATGACTTTTCCAAATCAGATTTTCCCAGACCAGATTTTCCTAAATCAGATTTTCACAATTTCGATTTGTCTAAATCATATTTCCCAAAATCAGATCTTCTTAACTCAGATATTCTCAAACCTGATTTATCCAAATCAGATTTTTCCCATCATGGTGATCCTAAATCAGGCTTCTACCGGTCAGTTGAGCATGGATCAGAGTACAAATCAGATTTTCCTAGCTCAGCTTTTCCAAGCTCAGCTTTTCCAAGCTCAGCTTTCTCTAGCTCAGCTCTTCGAATCTCAGCCTCTCCTAACCCACATCTCACTGAATCAACTGATTCTTCTAAATCGGATTTTCCAAAATTTTCTGATTTGATCAAATCATCTGACGTCATCAGATCATCAAAATCCTCCGAATCATCAGAACTTTGCGAATCAGATTTCATCAAGTCATCGGAATTTGTCAGATCATCTCATCTGACAAAATCAGCTCAAATTTTCGAACACTCAGATCTTGTGACGTCAACAAATTTTCCTGAGTTTATTTATGACTCGAAAAAATCATGCGAGACCGATACGTCCGATTCTTTTGAATTGAAAAATTCCGATAAAATTGTACTGAAATCGACAGAGTCGTCTGAAAAAGAAAACATGGAATATCTGAATCCGAGATTATGTGAAAGTTCTGGGAATTTTGTATCCATGTCGATTGACGTTGCATCTGGTCCAGAATTGGATGCTGGGGTGGAATCCTTAGAAATCGGGATACTGACGGATTCAAGGCTTGAGTGCAACAGGAGCCAAGCTCACACTGAAAATTCTGTGGATGAAGGGATGCTTGGCAGATGCTCAATTCAAATCGAAGGAAAAGAGCGGGAAGAGATCCGCGATAGGATGACTATAGTGCCGATCATGTTTAAGGCGGAATTCGGTGAGAAACAAATTGGGAGGTCAAGTTTTGTGAGAATGTCCAATTTCAAAAATTTTGCAAAATCCAAAAAATTTCAAAAAATTTCAAAAATGCCAAAATGTCAAAATTTCAAAAATTTCAAAATTTCAGAAATTTCAAAAATTTTAAAATTTTAGAAATTTCAAAATTTTAAAAATTTCAAAAATTTCGAAAATTTCAAAAATTTCAAAAATTTCAAAAATTTTAAAAATTTCAAAAATTTCAAAAATTTCAAAAATTTCAAAAATTTCAAAAATTTCAAAAATTTCAAAAATTTCAAAAATTTCAAAAATTTCAAAAATTTCAAAAATTTCAAAAATTTCAAAAATTTCAAAAATTTCAAAAATTTCAAAAATTTCAAAAATTTCAAAAATTTCAAAAATTTCAAAAATTTCAAAAATTTCAAAAATTTCAAAAATTTCAAAAATTAAAAAAATTCAGAAGCTGGAAAAGATAGGATTTTGGAAATTTATGTGTCAGTTCTTGGGTGAATAAAATGAACCAAATTGAAAAAATCTGGAATCGACTCTTTCGAAATTTGAAAATTGGAAAAAAAATCTCAATAGAAAAAAAAAATCTGAAATTTTTTTCAATAAATCCTTATTTGAATAAATTTAGATTTCGATAGGACTTGTGGGAATTGTGATGGCATTTCCAAGTCCCCGGGACAAAATGAGGCGAACTTTCTGGATAACTTCGGGTGTGAAATTGAAGTTGGGAAAATTGAGCCGAAAAATTATGGAAAGCAAGACTTAATGGAAAAAACTTTACGTGGGATGACGTGTGCCCCCGAGGACTTCTACCCTTGGTGATTCCCTTACAGCTTACGGAAAGGAAAATATCTGAGAAAATTTTCTTTGCCAATTAATGACATCCAGAAAAAGAAATTTCGTAAAAACCTCTGTTCCGTTTGGTAAATGTGTAGGTTGTACCATCTGCAATTTAGCTCTGAAGACATTTTGTCTGAATTATCTTCAGAATTTAGCCATATATATTGACAATATAAAAGAATATTCAAAAATTGCAAAACCATCATTTGTTCCAGGAATTTTACAAATGTCCAAACACTTCCAATTTTCCAATCTTTCAAAAATTTTCAAAATATCTTAAATCTCCAAAATTTCCGAAATTTCCAAGTTTTCCAAAATTCCCAAAATTCCCAAAATTACCAGAATTCTTCAAATTCCCAAAATTTCCAAAATTTCCAAATTTTTAGAAATTTACACAAATTACAAAATTCTCAAAATTTCCAAAATTTTCCGAATTCCCAAAGTTTCCCAAAATTTTCCAAAATTTTCCAAAATTTTCCAAAATTTTCCAAAATTTTCCAAAATTTTCCAAACTTTTCCAAAATTTTCCAAACTTTTCCAAAATTCTCCAAAATTTTCCAAAATTTTCCAAAATTTCCCAAAATTTCCCAAAATTTTCCAAAATTTTCCAAAATTTCCCAAAATTTCCCAAAATTTCCCAAAATTTCCCAAAATTTCCCAAAATTTCCACAATTTCCAAAATTTTCGAAACTTCTGATACTTTCAAAATTTCTAAGATTTCCTACAATTCAAAAACTTTGAGGACCCCAAAACCGATCAGTGACTACGAAAAGTTGCCCCAGCAGCAATGACGAGCCTGAAAAATTATCGGCTTAGCATGCTTGCAAAGAGGTGCGAAATCCAGGTGCAGAACCACTGGTCCAGCTCACTCCAAAAATCGATAGTTACAGAGACGTAACCGCCGGGAGGATTCCTCCTCGAGTGCCGCCCCCTCCTCCCACCGCCTCCCCCTCCCCACCCCCACCCAAATCCACAATGCTGAACCCCCAGCCCCCCATAACCCCAGAAAATCTCCTCCTCTCAATCTCCTAACGTTTACCCTAATCAAATACCATTTAACCCCCCAACCACCCCTTTATCGCCCCCCCCCTCCAAAATTCTTCACAAAAATTTCAAAGTTCAAAATTTGCATAAAATCTCAAAAATTCAAAATTTCGGAAAAAACAAATTTTTTTTCAAAATTTCGAAGAATTTTAAAAAATGTTATATATATACACATGTAGAATGAAATATAGACAATTTTTTAAAATTATACAAATTTCGGAAATTTCGAATTTAAAAAAAAAAAAAAAATTCAATAGTTTTTTTGAAAATTTTTCTGATGCAAATTTTTTTGAAGTGTGTTTTACGAGTTCTGTGTAATTCTGTGATGGATTGGGTGGGAAAGCTGGATGAGAAAGCCCGCGAAATTGCTTTGAAAAATTTCTCCAATATTTCCTTCTCATCTCGGAATCGAAAAAACCGGAAAAAAGGAGAAAAAAAATGGAAGGAAAGTCGCGAAAACCGGGTCACTTCCGGCTGCAACGGATACCCGGTATCGCCCCATAAGCCCGGGCTACGTGAAGACAATAAAAAACACCCCACCCCACCCTTTTTTCCCCAATTTCCCAATTTTTCTCGCAGAGACAAACTTTTTCGTTTAAACTTAATAAAGTTTGCAGTTTCCAATTTGTTAATTCTAGAGAGTTTAAAAAGTTTTCTGACATTTTGAAAATTTTCTAATGTAATGAAGTTTTGGCGAGTTTGGCAAAATTTTGGTACCTGGTATACTGAAAATTTTAATAAGACTTTCAATAAAAAATCTCAAAAAAGACTTTAGGAACTTTTTTCGAAAATTGAAAAATACTAATTTGTGGAATGAAAATTAAATATGTGGACATTTTTTTATGAGCGAAAATTAAGTGAGCGAAAAAACATCCCAACCCGCCACCCACTCACCCACCCACCTACCCCTTCACCTCGTTTTCCCAATTTTTTTTTAGAAGGCACAAACTTTTTTGCTAAACTTAACAAAACTGTTATTGCCCCTGCAATTACAATTTTCTTTTAGATATTTTTACAATTTTTTTAAACTTTATGAAATTTGAGTCATTTTATTGGGTACAAAAGTTTTCAATGTTGCGAAAGTTTAGAAATTTGGGAAATTCTGAAAATTTAAAAAATCTTGGAAATTTCAAAAATTTTGAAAATTTTTGAATTTTTGAAAATTTTGAAAATGTTGAAAATTTTGGAAGTACGAAGAATTTTGGAAATTTTAAAAAATCTGAAAATTCTGGAAATTTTGAAAATTTTGAAAATTTTGAACAGGCTGAAAAATTTGAAAAGTTCAAAAATTTTGAAAATTTTAAAAATTTTGATAATTTTGAAAATTTTGAAAATTTTGAAAATTTCAAAAATTTTGAAAATTTTGAAAATTTTGAAAATTTTGAAAATTTTGAAAATTTTGAAAATTTTGAAAATTTTGAAAATTTTGAAAATTTTGAAAATTTTGAAAAATTTAAAAAGTTCAAAAATTTTTAAAATTTCAAAAATTTTTAAAATTTAAAAAATTTTGAAAATTTAGAAAATTTTAAAAATTTTGAAAATTTTGAAAATTTTGAAAATTTTGAAAATTTTGAAAATTTTGAAAATTTTGAAAATTTTGAAAATTTTGAAAATTTTGAAAATTTTGAAAATTTTGAAAATTTTGAAAATTTTGGAAATTTTTGAAAATTTTTAAAATTTTACAAGTTTGTTTAAAAAATCTCAAAAAAGAAGAAAGCAAAAAATTTCAAAATCAAAAAAAATAACCAAAATACCGAAAATTCAAAAATTGGAAAAACGTTGCATAATTTTCAGTATTTTCAAGACTGTCAGAAATTGCCAGTATTTTTCCATTTCCAAGTATCCTCCCTCCCTCCCCCTCCTTCTGAATTTGCCAATTATTCTCAAAGGGTTACCAAATTTGCATTCTCCCATTCGTTAATTTCCGCGCAATTTCGGAGGCATCCAACTCCCCCTGGCCTCCTCACCCCCCTTCCTGCCACCCGCGACCCCCTCCGTGCAGTCCCCCTCCCACCCCATTCCCCCCCCCCCCCCCCCTCCCCCCACCCCCTCGTTTGGGCTTCGACGAGTCGGCCGAGGCGCGTCACCACCGGCAACGTCGACGAGACGGATCTCTCTGTAACGCCTCATCCACTGGACGCTGGACGTCTAGTAGTTCGTCTATTTACACGATTTTGTGCGGTTTTTTCAAATTTTTCGAACAGTTTTTACGGCTCGAAAAACATGTGTGTGTGGGGAAATAACACGTTCTAAAGGTCTCTGGGAGATCCTGATTTACTTTGACTTTTTTTTTTATACTTTGCAATTTGCCAAAAAAACAAAAATTGATTTTTTCCAAAAATTCAAACTTTTGCACAAATATTTTGAAACTTCAGCTTTGAAGTTTTTGGAAAATTTCGATTTGAAAATTTTGGACATTTTTAAAAGTTCGAAATTTGATATTTTTTTGAGATTTTCAAATTTTTTGGAATTTTTGAAGAGGATTTATCTTACTCTGGATGCTGCAGGTCCAGTGACACATCCATTTACACGACTTTGTGTGGTTTTCCAATTGTTTTGAACAGTTATGACGGCGTGAAAAACATGTGTGTTTGTGTGTGTGGGGAAATGACACGTTTTAAAGGTCTCTGGGGAGATTTTTCTCCGTTGATTTATTTTTCGAATGAGAATTTTTTTCCAAATTTCGAGTTGTGGAAAAATTTTTCAAATTTTTTGTTTTTTTTTTCTTAATGAAATTTTTCGAAAAAATTTTTGAAAATTTTTGAAATTTTTGAAATTTTTGAAATTTTCGAAATTTTTGAAATTTTTGAAATTTTTAAAATTTTTGAAATTTTTGAAATTTTTGAAATTTTTGAAATTTTTGAAATTTTTGAAATTTTTGAAATTTTTGAAATTTTTGAAATTTTTGAAATTTTTGAAATTTTTGAAATTTTTGAATTTTTGAATTTTCTGAAATTTTTGAAATTCTTGAATTTTTTGAAATTTTTGAAATTTTTGAATTTTCTGAAATTTTTGAAATTCTTGAATTTTTTGAATTTTTTAAAATTTTTGAATTTTCGGAAATTTTTGAAATTTTTGAGTTTTTTGAAATTTTTGAAATTTTTGAAATTTTTGAATTTTTGAAATTTTTGAAATTTTTGAAATTTTTGAAATTTTTGAAATTTTTGAAATTTTTGAAATTTTTGAAATTTTTGAAATTTTTGAAATTTTTGAAATTTTTGAAATTTTTGAAATTTTTAAAATTTTTGAAATTTTTGAAATTTGTGGAATTTTTGAAATTTTTGAAATTTTTGAAAGTTTCTGAAATAATAGTTTTTTTGTAATTTGCCATTTTGAAAAAATGGATTAAAAAAAAAATTTCGAAAAATCCAAAAATTAAAAATGATAATTTTTTTTGAGATTTTTCCCAATTTTCCCGAGAATTTTTACAACTGGAAAAAAAGGGGTCGTATGTGGTCAAGCCAGTTTCATGAAGTTCAACGTGATCTTTAAACTGCGCAATTTAATTTGAATTAACTTTTCGAATATTTCGACGTATTTTGAGTGAGTGTGACCCAAGTGAGACTACATTTTTCGCGCAATGCTCGAACGGTAATATTCGTGTGACGATAATCGCGGTTTTATGTATGCCGCGGGTACTAACGAGTGGATGTCACGAATATTAAGAAAAGCGAATGGAGGTGGGGGGCATGTACGAGATACGATTCTTTCATGAGAGGAATTTCGTTGAGTTGAAAATTTGAGATAACATTTTTGAACATTTTTTTTTTAGTGAAAATTGACATAATTTACCAAACGTTCGCGATTTTTTTTTTTTTATTTAAAGTGCTGAAAAAACTTTTGCGAATTCCTGCAATTTCCTGAGGAATGCTTAACACTTTCCAGAATTTGTAAAATTCAAAAATGTCATTCAGTATTTCGGATTTAGAAAAATTAATTTTGAAATTTCTCAAATTTTTCACATTCCCCAAAAAAATTCAAATTTTCAAACTTCTAAACTTTTAAATTCTAAAAATTTTAGCATTTCGCAAATTTTTGAAATTTTAACAATTTTCAAATTTTTCAAATTTTTCAAATTTTTCATATTTTTCAAATCTTTCAAATTTCTCAAAATTTTCAAATTTTTCAAATTTTTCAAATTTTTCAAATTTTTCAAATTTTTCAAATTTTTCAAATTTTTCAAATTTTTCAAATTTTTCAAATTTTTCAAATTTTTCAAATTTTTCAAATTTTTCAAATTTTTCAAATTTTTCAAATTTTTCAAATCTTTCGAATTTTTTTAATTTTTCAAATTTTTCAAATTTTTCAAATCTTTCGAATTTTTTTAATTTTTCAAATTTTTCAAATTTTTCAAAATTTTCGAATTTTTCAAATTTTTCAAACTTTTCAAATTTTTCAAATTTTCCAATTTTTTCCATTTTTTCAATTTCTTCAAATTTTTCAAATTGTCCAAATTTTTCAAATTTTTTAAATGCATGCGTTTTCTCAAAATGACTAAATTTGGTTGATTTAAACTTCTAAAATTTTCAACTTAAAATGAGTTTTATAGTAAACGAATTGTCTCAAGAAAAAATTCTCAATATTATTCCCTAAAACAATTCGCTTCCGGGATAAATAAAACGAATACCAAAAATGCAAATTTTGTTTTCCTTTTCACTGCGCAATTGCTTAACAATTAAATCGTCATATTGCGCTTCAATCACTTTCAATAACACACGAATTAAAAACATTATTATCGTAAAAACAAAAAAACCAATGTTCCAAAATTTGCAATGTTTGACGATAATTTTCAAGGTTTTCTCTGAGCCCGGTGCCTAATATCTATAGACAAAAATAATTCAATTTGAATTTTGTTATCTATCCTTTCTGTCCTTTTTTCAAAATTTTATCACATATTTTAGTATAGAACATGAAAACTTGCAAAATTTCGGAATCTTACAGAATTTAGAATTTTTTTTCAGCGATTTTTTTCAAGAGAGCAATATTTGTTATCAACTGGGAGAGTGTCCCAATTTCCAACTGAAATAATATTCGAATTTTGAAGTGGACAATATCCTAATTTGTTCCCTCGTCGCAAGTGACATTCGGAAATTTGAATAGGACACTGTCCCAATTTTCAACCTTGGATGAAAGTTCCAAATCAAATGGGACAATGTGACGCTTTTTACCGAATAAGTGTCCCAATTCAATTATTAATAGTCCCAATCCTGCAACAATATACCTAGAACTGGGACACTGTCCCAATACTCAATGGGGGCACGATCCCGATATTCAATTGGGCCACGGTCCCAATATTCAACTGGGCGAATGTCCCAATATTCAACTAGCACACTATCCCAATCTTCAACTGGACACAATCCCAATATTCATTTGGGACATTGCCTCAATGTTCAACTGGGACACTGTCCCAATCTTCAACTGGGTAACTGTCCCAATCTTCAACTGGGCAACTGTCCCCGTCTTCGATTGAGCCACTGTCCCAATATTCAACTGGACCACTGTCCCAATATTTAACTGGGCCAATGTCCCAATCTTCAACTGGGCCACTGTCCTAATCTTCAACTGGGCCACTATCCCAATCTTCAGCGGGGCCACTGTCCCAATCACCAACCGAGACTCTGTCCCAATCTTCAACTGGGCCACTATCCCAATCTTCAACTGGGGCGCCCTCCCAATCTTCAGCGGGGGCACTGTCCCAATCCTCAACCGAGACTCTGTCCCAATCTTCAACTGGGCAACTGTCCCAATTTTCAACTGGGCCACTGTCCCCATCTTCAACGGGGGCACTGTCCCAATCCTCAACCGAGACTCTGTCCCAATCTTCAACTGGGACATTGTTCCAATCTTCAACTGCGACAATAGGTCACTTTCACATTGGGACAATTTTCATTTTGTAAGGGCGATAATGTCCCAATTCTTTGTTGGAAGTACGTTGAGACAATATCTCAATTCAACTTTATATTTCTAAGAATTCAGGTATATTCAGACTTTTTTAGAATGCACACACACACACACACACACACACACACACACACACACACACACACACACACACACACACACACCCGCACACACACACACACACACACACACACATTTCCTTGAAAAAGTGTGGACACGGAGACGAGCACACACACACACACACGCAACACCCACCCACCCACACCCACCCACCCACACACACACACAGGCACGCGCACACACACACGCACACACCCAATTTGATAATCACGAATCATCGAATATGAATCTATCCTGCGGAATCATAGAATCGCGTAAAAAAAAAAATATAGTAGTCCCAAGTTTTTTGCATTTCATAATTTTCGTCGATTGACGTTAATTTCTAAATTTTCTCATAGCCAACGTCAGAGTCGTGTCCCATGTTGGCTTTGAGACTAGGTCCGGTTTATTCATTTTATTAGCTCGATTATGCGCCGCTCAGGCCGGGTGCGACGCACTGGCCGAGCGCTGATTATGTCCAGTACATTTTCATTCCTTTTTTCCCCGTATTTTTTTTCACTCGAGACCTAGTAAATACTCGACGCTTGCCGCCTGCACTCGCTTTAGCGATAACAACTGTTGAGTCGTCCGACGCGTTTTCTGGTTTTTACGTGAAATATGGGAGCATTGATGGTGTGAAGTGGGGAAGGGTGTGCGGGGGGAGTGGGCGTTTTGAAAATTTTGCGGATTTTTGGGGCTTTTGGAGTTGGGGAGGTCCGCAAGTTTTTCGTTGGCTCGAAATTTTTCGAGCAATTTTGGCCGTGTCTAGGGACATTTTTGGAAATTGGGTTAATGATAACAACTGGCGGACGCGCGTTTGATGCTTTTTACGCGAAATGCGACGGTGGATTTGTGAAGTGGGGAATAGCAATCTTGTGGGCGAAATGTGACATTGGAATCTTTGGATTTTTGATTTTTATTTGGGAGGTTTGGTTGCGTTTGTGGAATGAAATATCGGATATTTTGGAAATTTCGACAATTTTGAGTTTATCTTTAATTTTGGAAATTTGCAAAAAAATTTTTATTTTTCAAATTTTTCAATTTTTTTCAATTTTTTTCAATTTTTTCAATTTTTTCAATTTTTTTCAATTTTTTCAATTTTGTCAAATTTTTTCAAATTTTTCAAATTTCTAAATCTTCAAAGTTTCCAAATTTTCCGAATTTCCCAAATTTTCCAAATTGACAAATTTGAAAATTTTTCAAAATTATACATTTTCCAAATTGTCAAATTTTCCAAATTTTCAAATCTTCAGATTTCTAAAATTTTCTAAATTTGTCAAATTTTCAAAATTTTTAATAATTCCAATTTTTTTCGGTTTTTGAATTGTTCACGAACCCTTCAATTTTTGACACCTTTGCGCAACGCACGTGTCATAAAAATGCAAGACGCCGAATTGGCTTTCATCGATTATTGATTGCCATCAGTGGTTTTCGACTTATCAGCCCCACGATTTTTTATCGCAGACTTAATCCTATCGATGACTGACCGTTGCGAAAAATTGTGAATTACCAACAATCACCAATCACATATACAAAATCCTACGAGATTTCCATAGAAATCATGTGGTATTTCTATAGGATGCCTATATAAATGTTCCAGAGAATTGAGACTTTCCTTCCTTACAGATTTCTTATAGGAATTTCACAAAAACTCGTGTGTGGGTGTGCATATGTGTGTGGGTGTGTGTGTGTGTGTGTGTGTGTGTGTGTATGTGTGTATGTGTGTATGTGTGCAGGTTGGCAGGTAGGTGAGTGGGTGGGTGTATGGGTGGATGAGTGGGTGAGTAAGTAGGTGGGTGGGTGAGTAGGGGGGGCGGGGGGTGGGGAGAATGGGTGAGTAGGTGGGTGGGTGGTTGAATGGGTGAGTGGGTGGATGAGTAGGCGGGTGGGTGAGTAGGTGGGTGGGTGGGTGAGTAGGTAGGTGGGTGGGTGAGTAGGTAGGTGGGTGGGTGAGTAGGTGGGTGGGTGGATGAGTAGGTGGGTGGGTGAGTAGGTGGGTGGGTGGGTGAGTAGGCAGGTGGGTGGGTGAGTAGGTGGGTGGTTGTATAGGTGGATGAGTGCGTGGGTGGGTGGATGAGTGGGTGAGTAGGTAGGTGGGGGGGGGGGGGGGTGGGTGGGTGAGTAGGTGTGTGGGTGGGTGAGTGGGTTGGTGGGTGAATGAGTGGGTAGGCGGGTGAGTGGGTGAATAGGTGTATGTGCTCATCGGCTCATCTTACTATCACTTCATCAGTACGTTTACTGCTTGCTGATTCCCATAGCGAAGTTCTAGGTTCAGCCCGTTGAGGGTCGCGCTCGTATCACATTTATAATTGACTTAATTCGTTTGATGAGAGTAATATTTCAATTTTTTGCGGATACACGATATATATTCTACATTTTTTTGCACGCGTTATACATGGTGAGAAATTTAATGGCTTTTAATTAGCGGTTAGTGTGACAGTATTGATTTATTTTCACTTTGTTCAACTACAAAGGGGGCCCCAGTGTTTATTATTACGAGAGTTTTTTTAGAATTTTTTTGCGAGAAGAATGTTTAAATTGAAAAATATTGACGAGTAGAGGAAAATCACAGAGATGTGATTTTACAAAAGTTAGCAAAAAAGGAATATTTTCTGGGAATGACAACAATATTTTTTGGTCTCGAAATTTTCGAAATTTTTGAAGAAGCGTATTCTTTTTTAAGAGAAACTTTTGAGATAAATTTCTCCCAAAGAATTTTGGAAAAAAAGTTTTGGAAAAAAAGTTTTGGAAAAAAAGTTTTGGAAAAAAAGTTTTGGAAAAAAAGTTTTGGAGAAAAAGCTTTGGAAAAAAAGTTTTGGAAAAAAAGTTTTGGAAAAAAAGTTTTGGAAAAAAAGTTTTGGAGAAAAAGCTTTGGAAAAAAAGTTTTGGAAAAACAGTTTTGGAAAAAAAGTTTTGGAAAAAAAGTTTTGGAAAAAAAGTTTTGGAAAAAAAGTTTTGGAAACAAAGTTTTGGAGAAAAAGCTTTGGAAAAAAAGTTTTGGAAAAACAGTTTTGGAAAAAAAGTTTTGGAAAAAAAGTTTTGGAAAAAAAGTTTTGGAAAATTTTTTGGAAGAAAATTTTGGGGAAAAAAGTTTTGGAAAAAAGTTTTGGAACAAAAATTTATGTGATTTTGAAAAATGTTATGATTGCTCAAAAAATCATCAAAAATTAACATAATTGAAAAAAAAAAAAATTTGAGAAATTTAGTGAAATTTATTCATCAGATTTTTTAAATTCTACTATTTTCCATTTGTTGAAAAGGAAATGATTTGCATCTTCCATAGGACAAAGTCATTTTTTATAGATTTTTTGCGCACACCCATTATCCACAGAATGCATATTTTCTTTTATACCTTGAATCATTGATTTCTGTTTTACAATGTGCAAACTTCTCCGTCGTTCATTAAAGCAGATGATTGATGATTGGTATTCATGCAAATGAACCACTCGAGTGGATTGAATCGTTAGTTGTTGAGTTGTAAAAAATAAGATTGGAATAAATTGAGTGGGAAAATGCAGGGAGCCAGTTTAAGCGGAAAATTTATGTACATCTTGGACAATTCTTTCGGCATTAGCCTCTTGAAATTTTTCGTATTTTGCATTTTTGTAATTTTCTGTATTTTTTGTAAATTTTGGGAATTTTGGAAAATTTTGAAAAATTTTGGAAAATTGTAGAAAATCTTTGGAAATTGTGGAAAATTACAAAATTTTGAAATTTTGGAAATTTTGGAAATTTTGGAAATTTTGGAAATTTTGGAAATTTTGGAAATTTTGGAAATTTTGGAAATTTTGGAAATTTTGGAAATTTTGGAAATTTTGGAAATTTTGGAAATGTTGAAAATTTTGAAATTTTGGAAGTTTCAAAATTTTGAGAAGTTTCAAAATTTTGGGAAGTTTCAAAATTTTGGGAAGTTTAAAAATTTTAAAATTTCGGAAATATTAAAAATTTTGAAATTTTGGAAATTTTGGAAATTTTGGAAAATTTTAAATTTTTCAATTTTTCTTCAAAAATCCCAAGTAAATCTCATACGTCAAAAATATTTTGAATTCCGCGTTCCTCTCCAATAATATTTGCATAAAAAAATATGTGAACTATTGATTTTACCGTTACAATTTACACTACTTTATTCTATTTCCAGTGCCTCTGAATATTCAGGCCTCACAATTCTTTTTTCCTTCATTTCGCGACAGAAAATTCCCCACGAGTCGTACGCGACTGACATAAAATCACCGTACACGTGACTCTTCTGTTAATTTTCTTTATCTCTAAGAAATTGCAAATTGGTTGATGTAAAAAATTGCGTCGGAAATGCATCAATTAGCGCTCGGCAACTGTATCACAAAGAAATTAAAATATTCAGAGGTTTACAGAAGCCGCGGGGGGGGGGGGGGGGGGAATTTTTAAAAAAATACCAATGAAAAAAACCCCATAGAATTTCCATAAGATTCCCATAGAATATCCGAGAAAAATTCCTACAGAAGTGCTGCCGAGATTTGAAAATTTTCCCATAAATTTTTTTCCTGGCAATTTTCTATGGGATTTCCCATAGGAATGTTATGGTGTTCCTATGGGAAATTCTATGGGAATCTTATGGGGGAAAGATAAAACAAAATCGAAAAAATCTATGACCTTGCCGAATGTATAAACAAATCTTATGGGGTTTTATGGGGTTTTATGGGGTTTCTATGGGATCTCCCATGACATTCCCTGTGACATTTTTTATATTTATGTAGGTAAACTGGCGGCGTTCGGGAGATAGCTCACCCCCATAGGACTTCTATGGGGTTTCTATGGGGTTCTCGATGACATGCCTTGTGACAAATTTTTAGATTTATATAGGTGACCTAGCGGATTTTGGAAGATAGCCCACCCCCATGGAATTTCTATGGGAATCCCCCATAAGATTTCCTATGGCGTATTCTACAGAAATTATAGAATTATACGGGGTCGTTCCGGATTTTGAAAAAGGCCAAAATGGGAATCAGCGAAAAGTCGGTCATGACTCCATTCATAACCACTGATTAGTTTATGTTTTGATGACTCATTAGTGAAATGTTGATTCGCGATAATTAGGAACCGTGCAATTGATTGTATATGTGTGCGCAGGAGTGAGGTGAAAATCTCCATAATCCCGACAACGTCAAAAGTTTGTCAAAATCATTTTTCCTAAATAATTTTTGCAAAACAATTTTTGCAAAATAATTTTTGCTTAGGAATTTTTGCACAGCAATTTTTGCAAAGTACTTTTTGAAAAATAATTTTTGCAAAATAGTTTTTGCGAAATAATTTTTGCAAAATAATTTTTGCAAAATAATTTTTGCAAAATAATTTTTGTAAAATAATTTTTGCAAAATAATTTTTGCAAAATAATTTTTGCGAAATAATTTTTGCGAAATAATTTTTGCAAAATAATTTTTGCAAAATGATTTTTGCAAAATAGATTTTGCAAAATTATTTTCGCCAAATAATTTTTGCAAAATAGTTTTTGCAAAATAGTTTTTGTAAAATAATTTTTGCAAAATAATTTTTGCAAAATAATTTTTGCAAAATAATTTTTGCAAAATAATGTTTGCAAAATAATGTTTGCAAAATAATGTTTGCAAAATAATTTTTGCAAAATAATTTTTGCAAAATACTTTTTGCAAAATAATTTTTGCAAAATACTTTTTGCAAAATAATTTTTGCAAAATAATTTTTGCAAAATACTTTTTGTAAAATAATTTTTGCAAAATAATTTTTGCAAAATAATTTTTGCAAAATAATTTTTGCAAAATAATTTTTGCAAAATAATTTATGCAAAATATTTTTTGCAAAATAATTTTTGCAAAATAATTTTTGCAACACAATTTTTGCAAAATAATTTTTACAAAATAATTTTCCCAAAATACCTTTTGCAAAATAATTCCGGCAGGATAATTTTCGTAGCAGAATGTTTGCAAACTGATTTTACACTTTTGCCAATATTTGAAAATCGCCCTTTAGACGTTTTCAAAATATCCTTCAAAATTTCAAAAATTGTAAGCTAAAGAAAACCTTCAAAATCGTACAATCAGAAATCTGAAAATTGCGAAGTTTTCGACGTCAAAAATTTTTTGCAAAGAACCAAAACGTAAAGATTCAAGAAAAAAAAATTTTTTTTTAATTCAAAAATTTCCAAAACTTCAAAAAAATTCCATTTTCAAAACTTGGAAAAACTCCAAAAATGTTAAAAGTAAAAAAATTCTAGAAATTGGAACCATTTCAAAGCCGAAGATCTCCCCAGTTATGACGTCAATCGGGAATTGTTCACCGTCTAATTAGTGAAATGTTAAAATCCGCGAAGAGACGCGGGAAAGGTTGCAGTGTTGCCACCCCTGTGCGCGAGCGACGAAAATGAATGACTCGAATGGTCTTTAATTTGGCCGGCAAAAACGGGAATTATAAATCCGGGGTCATGAACCATCACCTCCAAGTGCCGGAGTTGCGGCTTCCGGCAGGGGAGGGTGGCGGTAAACCGCCCCAACCACTGCTCCTAGTACCGGCGAGCAGTATTCCCCGAAGACGGCATTCCTGGATATGCGGGTGAGTTGATTACGTCCTTTTCTAAAGAGCTCCCCACAGTCGCCATATCACGTTAATCCTTCGTCATTCGCCTGCATCTCCGCCGGTTTCATTTCTCATTCAAAACTTCGAAGAGGAGTTGCTGAAAATTGAAAGAAACATGTAATGAATCCATTGAACAATTCAGAAACACATATATATCTAAGCTTTGAAAGATGAGCACTGTGCCAGTACAACCTCCCATTTAGCAAGATCTCTCCCATTTGGCAACTTCCCCTCATCGCCCGAGTCCCCACCACAACGCATGCGCGAACCGCTCAACGCTGCTGCGCATCATCACGCGCAACCCCCCCCCCCTCCCCTTTAGGGATTTCGAATCTTGAACGATGAGATCAATCTTGGTCGGACGTTGGATGCCGAAGCTTGGACTTGATAGCTTCGACATAGCTTCATCCCATGTATGAGCCTAGATCAAACCAAGGTTAGTTAAATCAAAGATATCCAAGCTTGGTTGGCCCAGCTTGTGTCAAGCTCGGCTCAATCTTAGCGTCCCTAGCGTTGGTCCACAGGCAGAATCCAATCTACGTCCAATATTGGATACATACATACATCCAAGCTTACTAGAATCATCCAAACCCAAGCTTCAGAAACCATGTTGTGCTAAGCTTGGTCCGAGCTCAGCTTTGTTAGCTTTGAGTCTTAGCGTTAACAAGCATGAATCCCGGATTGCTCATACCATCTAAACCCAACCTTCTGAACTAAGGTTGAGCTAAGCTGGATTGAAGCATATTTTTCCTACTTTCGATTTACCGGCTTCAGCGAAACTCTGCTTAATATTGGATTCATATATAAATCCAGGATTGCTGCCCCACCTAAACCCAAGCTTGGAAACGAATGTTCAACTAAGCTTGGTCCAACCTCAATGTTCCTATCTTCGAAGTTTGAACCAAGATGAATTTTGTAGCTTGGACCAAGATTAATTTCGATGCTTCGACCACGAGAAACTTTGGAACTTGGACGAAAATGAATTTCGAGGCTTGTACCAAGATAAAGTCCGAAGCTTGAATGAGGATAAAGTTCGAAGCTTGTATTAACCTACGTAACCAAGCTAGGACGAAGCTTATTCTCTGAGCTGGCATTGGTATTACATTCGCATGTTCTGCACAGATTGACCGAGGCTTCGAAACACAGCTTTGGCGAAGCTTAGTCAAGCCTCGTCCAAGCTTGGATCAAGCTTCATCCCATGGTGAATTCCCACCTGGGCATCAGCCGGCACGCTGTCGAGTAGCGGAGAGTGGGGAGGTCGGGGAAGTTGCCAAACGGGAGGTCCGGCCGATTCTTATATGAGCGGGAAAATCAACTTTTCCCAGGCTCAACTTTAAACTTAAATTACGGATATATTTTCGGAGGTTAATGTAGACGGAGATGAAGAAAGTTGTTCCATTTTCTGGGTATACCTCAATTCTTCACTCTCGAAATTAATTGCTACGTAGATATTCATTTCAATGTTTATGTTTGCGTTGAATTTAGCTGAATTCATAAAAAAGAAAAACAAAAAGAAGATGAGCGGAAGAACCTGCGCCACCGCGCGTCAGCGTCTCTGTACTAAAATTATCTTCGTTCCCGCGCAAATTCGTTTACCGGCCGCTGTAAACTATCTGAAGATACTTTCGTGGCATTTTCTCAGAAATTTGAGAATACATCTCAGAAAATAATGGTGAACAATCGATAACCGGTATTTGAATTGATCAATTGATTGATAACAAATTTCATGAATTTGTCATACTGAAACTTATATATCGGATGAATGTAACATTTGAGCGGTTCTCGGGCTCAACTTGAAAGTGAATCTATACTTTATTCTTCTATCCACGATGAGACTATCGTCGATCTTTGAAAACGCACACGCAATTGGGCCCTTATACGTGAAAATAAACCTTAAGGACGTGTAGTAGCAGCTCGATAAGTTCAAAACTACTCACTCCAAATCGGACAGTCAATCTACCCACAACAAACACTTGCCAAGCCAATATTTCAATTCAATGCAGCTCGTGAAATACTCAAGTTGAGCTGATCACATTATCGAGTCACATCAATTTGAACATTTATCTCAATTGTTGCGAAATGGCTTAATGTATTAGAGGAGCGCGTATACCAATAATTCAACCAGAACTTCAGTAGAGATTCATTGAATTAACATCAACACTAAAACTGTACTCTATATATATTGTCAAAATGATACGTTAATAATTTTTTATAAAATCGATAAAAAAAAAAAAAAAAAATTGTGAAACTTAGAAAATTTCAAGTCGGGAAAGTTTCAAAAATATTTAGTTCTTGAAAGAAAAAATTGTTATTTTTTCCTGTTTTGAAAGTTGAAGAAAAAAAAAAAAAAAAAACAAAATTATGATAAAAATTCGAAGATGAAACAATGCCAATAAAATGATTTTCTGTGACGGTCCATGTGGTTTAGGTCAAAAGGGGAAATTGGAGACGGCTTTTTCTTGCCCCGCTAAAAATATCATTCATGCAAGATGGATTAGCGTTAACATATTTCGAGATCATCTCGCTTGTCTGCAGAGGCTGTCAAACACGTGAATGGACCACGAATGGAATTTATTCCATCGTTTATCGTACAAAACCGACATTTTGCAATAAAAAAAAATGGCCGGTAGCGATTTTCTTTTACGTACCGGATTTTTATTTTTTTTTGTATCGATTTATTGTCATTCCAAACGATATTCTTGCTATTGTATAGGTTTTTCTTTCCTGGGTGAATTTCGTTGCTTGTTCAATCGAATTTTTTCAGTCGCTTTTTGTCAAGAAGGTTGTATAATTTTGCACGTTTTTGAATTTTTTGAGCTTTTTTTTTTATTTTTTGAACTTTTTAAAAGTGTTGACATTTTTTTGCATTCTTTTAAATTTTTTAACTTTTTCAAATTTCTTGAATTTTTCAAATTTTTTGATGTTTTTGGATTTTTTGAATTTTTTGAATTTTTTTGATTTTTTGAATTTTTTGAATTTTTTGAATTTTTTGAATTTTTTGAATTTTTTGAATTTTTTGAATTTTTTGAATTTTTTGAATTTTTTGAATTTTTTGAATTTTTTGAATTTTTTGAATTTTTTGAATTTTTTGAATTTTTTGAATTTTTTGAATTTTTTGAATTTTTTGAATTTTTTGAATTTTTTGAATTTTTTGAATTTTTTGAATTTTTTGAATTTTTTGAATTTTTTGAATTTTTTGAATTTTTTGAATTTTTTGAATTTTTTGAATTTTTTGAATTTTTTGAATTTTTTGAATTTTTTGAATTTTTTGAATTTTTTGAATTTTTTGAATTTTTTGAATTTTTTGAATTTTTTGAATTTTTTGAATTTTTTGAATTTTTTGAATTTTTTGAATTTTTTGAATTTTTTGAATTTTTTGAATTTTTTGAATTTTTTGAATTTTTTGAATTTTTTGAATTTTTTGAATTTTTTGAAAAACAGTTTTACAACGGTCTAAATTTACGAATATTCCAACGCTTTCGAATTCTGAGGGTTTTTTAAATCTTCACTCTTTTCCTTTTGTTACATTTTGCCATTTTTGCTTTATAATTGAAATAAAGTACCTAAAAACAAACTACATGAAATTGCACTAAAGCTCACCTCGATTGTGTTATTCACTGGGCACACTCTATTTTCCCGAAACATTTTTCCAAACCCATTTATGCTATTACAAGATACTTTTACAACGGCATGGACCAACAATTGACCTGTGGCATTGTTCATGAAAATTTCCGATAGACATGAGCAATTTGCGCACACAGAAATACCCATTGCCGACTATCGTAAATGCTCTGCATTTCATCGCTAACTTTACAATAAAAAGCTTTTCCCTTACAATTTACATACTCTCCAATTTGTCAAAATCTTCAAGTCTTAAAATTTTTTGATTTTTTTTAAAGAAAACCAAAATTTGGAAAATTATCGAAAATACTAAAAAAGTTGATAATTTTCCCATTTTCCCAATTTTCCAAATTTTCTCAATTTTCTAAATTTTCCCAAAATTTACAAATTTTCCAAATTGTCCAAATTTTCCAAATTTTCCAAATTTTCCAAATTTTCCAAACTTTCCCAATTTCCCAAATTTTCCCAATTTTCATAATTTTCCAAACTTTCCCAAAATTTTCCAAACTTTCCCAAAATTTCACAAAATTTTCCGATTTTTCCCAAATTTTTCCAATTTTCATAATTTTCCAAATTTTCCAAACTTTCCCAAAATTTCCAAAAATTTTCCCACTTTTTCCGATTTTCCCAATTTCCCCAAATTTTCCCAATTTTCCAAATTTTCCGATTTTTCCCAAATTTTCCGAATTTCCCAAATTTTGAAAATTTTTCGAACTGTAAACAATTTCTATAGAAAAAAATTCCACAGAATTTCTATGGAAAAATCTATACGAAATTGTCTCGAAATTTCTTGGAAATCCCATAGAATTTTTTTAAAACCCACAATTTTTGAAAAAAAAAAAATTGTCAGTGTTTTTAAATTATTCAAATGTTTTCCAAATTGAGACGACCAATTTGCGTTGTGAAATGTAACGATTTCCATCTATGTAAATTCTGTACATCACTAAACTCATAATAAAAAGCTATTTCCCTACATTTTTGTTTCAGGTGAGTCATGGAGTCCATTTCCATCTCAATGTACTTGCGGGCACGTGAGTAGCCAACCTAATACTCCCATTATCGCGAATGAAATTGCCTGAGGGGACTAAAAGAGAATTCAGTGACAACGAAATTTCTCATTCGCTAGATGGGAGATGAAATATAAACTATAAACCATAGGTAGATGTGACAATATTTGTTCCAATTTGACTACCATATATGCCCAGTTAATGCACATTTCCATACAATTTTCGCTTTTTTATTTACTTAAAATTTAATTGACTTTTTTTTGTCGTGAATTTTGGAAAATGTACAAATGTTGAAATCAGTTGAGTTCTTGAAATTTTTTAATCCCTTTTTTTTTATTTTTTATTTTTTTTTCTAATTTATGATTTTTTTTTTCAATTTGTGATTTTTTTTTTCAATTTGTGATTTTTTTTTCTCAATTTGTGACATTTTTTAAATTCATGAAAATTATGAAATTTGTGAAATTTTTTGGAAATGCGCAAAATTTTGAGAATTCCAAGAGTTTGGAACATGTGATAAATTTTGCAATTTTTGGAAATTTTGAGAATTTTTTTTGCGAAATTTTTCGGATTTTTTACATTTTCTAAATTTTTAGAACTTTGGAATTTCTCAAAATTTTGGATACTTGTCCATGCTGAAAGCGCTGGAGTTTTGGAAATGGCTGCAAGGCTCATTGAAAATCATGATCACGATTATTGCTGAGCTGTCTGATCACGATTCAGGGGTTGGAAATTTTCCATGCTGTAATCACGTAATGGAAAAGCAATATTGCATAGGCAATGGAGAGACCAGCAATCAAGTTGAACTGAATTCGGTTCAATCAATGTAAATTTTTTTGAAACTTTCCGAATTTTTCAAATTTTGAGAATTCTCCAAATTTTCCAAGTTTTTTCGAATTTTTCCAAATTTTTCACAATTTTCCAAAAATTTTCAAAATTCTTCCAAATTTTTCCAAAATTTTCCACATTTTTCGAAATTTTTAAAAAATTTTTCAAAATTTTTCAAAATTTTTCAAATTTTTTTTTAATTTTTCAATCGTTCAAATTTTTCAAATTTTCAAATTTTTCAAAATTTTCCAAAATTTTCCAAAATTTTCCAAAATTTTTCAATTTTTTTAAAATTTTCCAATCGTTCAAATTTTTCAAATTTTCAAATTTTTCAAATTTTCAAATTTTTCAAATTTTTCAAATTTTTCAAATTTTTCAATTTTTTCAAATTTTTCAAATTTTTCAAATTTTTCAAATTTTTCAAATTTTTCAAATTTTTCAAATTTTTCAAATTTTTCAAATTTTTCAAATTTTTCAAATTTGTCAAATTTTTCAAATTTTTCAAATTTTTAAAAATTTTCCAAATTGTTCAAAGTGTTCAAATTTCACACATTTTCTAAATTTTCCAAATTTTTGATAATCACAAATATTTTGGTGATTTCTGAATTTTTCGCGGAAGTTTCACGAAGTTAAAATCTCGATCACGATTATTTCCGAGCCATCCAATCACAATTCACGAGCATTAAATTTCCCGTACAACTGTAATCACGTAATGGAAAAGCAATTTTACATGGGCGATGAAGAGACCAGCAATCGAGTTAAACTGAAATCTCTGGAGTCTATGTACAAAGTGCATTTTACGTGGGATGCACGGGTGGTCCAGCACAGGTGGTGGATCGATTCTATTTGGTTTTTACAGGGCTTTCGGTTTTATAGCGCTCCATCCCCATATATCATCCTGAAATATCAGTTTTATGTCGGTATTAATATTTTTTCCTCAGCGTTTATTAAACGTCGGTGGGACTAGATATCGTGAATAATAAACTGAACAATCAAATTGAGATGCTGTAATACAATTCAAACACAATAATTAAGGATGTATCATGAAGATTTTTCAGCTTGTATTTTATTTTCAAATTTGTTTTTTTTTTTTGGAAATTTTGAGAATTTTGGAGATTTTAGAAATTTTGAAAATTTTGAAAATTTTGGAAATTTTGGAAATTTTAAAATTTTGAAAATTCTAAAATTTTGGAAATTTTGAAATTTTGGAAATTTTGAAATGTTGGAAATTTTAAAATTTTGGAAATTTTGGAAATTTTGAAAATTCTAAAATTTTGGAAATTTTGGAAATTTTGAAATTTTAAAATTTTGGAAATTCTAAAATTTTGGAAATTTTGAAATTTTGAAATTTTGGAAATTTTGGAAATTTACAAATTTTGAAAATTTTGAAAATTAAGAAAATGTTGCAAATTTTGAAAATTTTGGGAAGTCTGAGAATTTTTGAATTTTTTGAAATCTTTGAGATTTTGGAAATTTTGGACATTCTTGGAAATTCTGGAAATTTTGGAATTAATTGATTTGTTAAATTAGACCGGATTTCCTGATCGATATTTTTACAAGCCATAAAAAAAATGTCATTCGCAGACTGAACCTCGAACTTCTTCCATTAAACTTGTTCATTTCCCGCCCGTCAATCCGTGCTCATTGTAAAAAAAAACCGAGTTCTCTCCCTGGATGTAAGCTCAGCTGGACCACAATAATTACCTGTCAATGTGTAAACGACATATAAATTTTCAGCAAAATCTCTCAATATGCGCAAGGACGGTGAATAAGTGAGATATTACCAAGAAAATTTCCGATTTTCAAAAATTGACAGGATATTGCACTTTGTAGAAAATTTGAAAAATTTGAAAAATTCTAAAAATTTGAAAAAATTGAAAAATTTGAAAAATTTGAAAAAATTGAAAAATTAGAAAAATTAGAAAAATTAGAAAAATTAGAAAAATTAGTAAAATCAGAAAAATTAGAAAAATTTGAAAAATTTGAAAAAATTTGAAAAATTTGAAAAAATTTGAAAACTTTGAAAAATTTTAAAAATTTGAAAAATTTAAAAAATTTGAAAAATTTGAAAAATTTGAAAAGTTTAGAAAATTTGAAAAAATTGAAAAATTTGAAAAATTCGAAAAATTTGAAAAATTTGAAAAATTTGAAACACTTTAAGAATTTTTAAAAAAAAACAAAATTTCGATATTCTCTGAAAAAATCTTCAAAAATCTCAAAGACTTCAAAAGATTCGAAATATTTTGAAGAATAAAAATTTTTGAATTCTTCGAAATATTTTGAGATTTTGGAAAATTCGGGAAAATTTTCTGGCAAATGTTCGAAATATGAAAAATTCTGAGCATTCGAAAATTTTTCCATATGTTCCTCCAATGTTTCATTCCAATGATTAAGCGATTCGCAGCCTAAAAAAATGCGATACCATTTGATCTTACTAATCCGCATATTTTCTTCAGTCATCTTAGAGTTGGAGGTCAAGCCCCCTCCCCCTGTTTTCCATCGAGCTGTAGAGACATTGAGATTGATCAATTAAAGCAATCGCATTGATTCGAGTTTTTTCATTTATTGATAAAAAAAACTCTTACAGCGATTGCGTTAGAAATAGACTCTAATGAATCGAGTTATTAAACATGACTGTTTCATTGCATTGATGTTGTACGAAACAAAACAAAAATTTTATTATAGAAAAATGTAAATAGATTCCCTTGATGAAATGTCAAGATTCCCATACACACATACACACTGACACACATACACCAACAGACATGTGCATATTCACTCACATATGGGGACACCCACCCACTCACCCATTCGCCCACCCACCCACTGACCCACTCCTTCACTCACCCACCCACCCACTCAGTCAGCCACCCAACCACCCTCCCACGTACCCTCCCTCCCACCAACCCTCCCTCCCATCCATCGGTCCTCCCGCCGACCCACCCACCCAGCCTCCCACCCTCCCATCCTCCCACCCACCCATCCTCCCATCGTCCCACCCTCCTACCCTCCTACCCACCCAGCCTCCCACCCTCCCATCCTCCCACCCACCCATCCTCCCACCCAGCATCCTCCCACCCACCCATCCTCCCACCCACCCATTCTCCCACCCACCCATCCTCCCATCGTCCCACCCTCCTACCCACCCAGCCATCCTCCCATCCTACCACCCACCCACCCATCCTCCCATCGTCCCACCCACCCATCCTCCCACCCACCCACCCATCTTCCGGCCCACCCACCCTTCCTCCCACCCAGCATCCCACCCACTCACTCACCCTCCCACTCACTCACCCTCCCACTCACTCATCTACCCACAGACCCACTGACTCGTCCACCCACACATATCTCATATATAGTAGATTGTTCATTCTTAGTTTACAGAAAATTCTAAAAATTTTAAGACGACAAATACTGAAGATATGTGATCTTCAGAATTTGAAAAAGTTCCTAAAAAATGTAGCATTTGGAGAGTTTTGGATTGTCAATCTCGAGGTAAATTTTTCAATATAAAATTTGAATTTTGATGAATTTGGGAATTACAATGATTTTTGTTTCATTTATTTGCCAAAATTATCTAAATTTTCAATATTTTCAAATATTTGAGAAAGATAAAGCATTTTACAAATTTATTCTTTGTTGTTGTTTAGCATTTATCGAGTTGTTAACACATTGAAATTAAAATTAACACATTTAAATCAATTGAAGCAATCGCATGGACTCAACTTTTTTATTTGTTGGGAAAAAATTATTTCCGCGATTACGTTAATAATCGCATCTAATGAATCGAGGTATTAAACATGACTGCTTCATTGTATATGTAATTGATGAGCTTGATTATGCACATGGTATTTGAGTTTCTCAACTTCATTACTTTGCACATGGTAATTTGAGAAGGCTCAACAATGTCAAAAATGTGAAAACTGTCAAACTGTCAAAACGGTCAAAAATGTAAAAACCCTCAAAACTCTCAAAAATGTAAAAACTGCCAAGACTGTCAAAACTGTCAAGACTACCAAACCTGTCAAAACTGTCAAACTTGTCAAAACTGCCAAGTCTGTCAAAACTGCCAAAATTGCCAAAAAAGTGAAACCCCTCGAAACTGTCAAAAATGTAAAAACTGTCAAAACTGTCAAGACTGTCAAACCTGTCAAAACTGCCAAACCTGTCAAAACTGCCAATCCTGTTGAAACTGTCAAAGACGTGAAAATCCTCGAAACTATCAAAAATGAAAAAACTGTCAAAACTGTCAAGACTGCCAAAACTGTCAAGACTGCCAAAGCTGTCAAAACTGCCAATCCTGTCGAAACTGTCAAAGACGTGAAAATCCTCGAAACTGTCAAAACTGTAAAAACTGTCAAAACTGTCAAAACTGTCAAGACTGCCAAAACTGTCAAGACTGTCAAGACTGTCAAACCTGTCAAAACTGCCAATCCTGTCGAAACTGTCACAGACGTGAAACCCCTCGAAACTGTCAAAAATGTAAAAACTGTCAAAACTGTCAAGACTGCCAAAACTGTTAAGACTGCCAAACCTGTCAAAACTGCCAATCCTGTCGAAACTGTCAAAGACGTGAAAACCCTCGAAACTGTCAAAAATGTAAAAACTGTCAAAACTATCAAAACTGTCAAAACTGTCAAGACTGCCAAAACTGTCAAGACTGTCAAACCTGTCAAAACTGCCAATCCTGTCGAAACTGTCAAAGACGTGAAAACCCTCGAAACTGTCAAAAGAGTACAAACTGTCAAAACTGTCAAAACTGTCAAGACTGCCAAAACTGTCAAGACTGCCAAACCTGTCAAAACTGCCAATCCTGTCGAAACTGTCAAAGACGTGAAAACCCTCGAAACTGTCAAAAATGTAAAAACTGTCAAAACTATCAAAACTGTCAAAACTGTCAAGACTGCCAAACCTGTCAAAACTATCAAACCTGTAAAAACTGCCAAAACTGTCGGAACTGTCAAAACTGCCAACTGGTAACCAATTATCCAACCTCACGAGCTTTCAAACATCCAAAACTCCAAATCTTGTCAAATTTTGGAGCTTTCTCACAAATTGAAAAATATTAAAATTTTCAAAAGCTTGAAAATGTTTCATAATTCTGCAAGCTTGCACGCAAATTCAAATATTTCAGAAATGTTGAAAGCTCAAAAAACATTGAGAGAGTGAAAAAATTTCAATAAATTACCAAAATTGCTAATATGAGAAAAAATGGTAAACAAGTAGACGAGTGATACATGACCTATAAAAGCTCACGAGCTTTGGCGTTTCGAGCTAATGCCCACTCGCACGCGATTCGACGATTCGTTGCTGACGAATCGTCCCTTGGCGTGCGATCGTGGATACTATCGGGGGAGGGGGGGAGGGGGGGGGGGGATGAAGGGGTAACTATCCCAATGGCGGTGTAATCCGCGGTGTAACCTTCGGCTTAAAGGGGCGGAGTGGGTGGAATCGGGAGAATTCCACGGCCGAGACTCGTGGCATGCCAGGGCTTCAGCGAGATGTGGAACGCCAAATTTTCAGAGCTTTCGTGATGAGGATAATCGCTCAATGAGACGCAAAAAAGCATATCCTTTTTCAGAATTTTTTTTTCGCGCCATTTTTGGATTTTTAAATTTTCGACCATTTTTTTTTTTTTACTTTTTGGAGTTCTGAAAATTACAACTCCTTTCGCTCCGCAATTTTTGACATTTTTACCATCTCTAAAATGGTTCAAAATTTTCAGGAATTGTTAGGAATTTTTAGGAATTGTTAGGAATTTTGGAAAATTTTTAGGAATTTTGTATAAATGTAAATTTTTAGAATTCCCAAAATTCCCAGTTTGCAGTGTTGTTGACATTTTTTAAATTTTCAAAATTTTATTTTCATAAGTTTTCAAAGATTTGACAATTTCCAAAAGGTCAAAAACATTATTCCGAAAAAAAAGTTTGAATCTTGAAAATATCCAAAATTATTAGCTCGTCACGTGGCTGTGTACGAACTAGAGAAGGGAACATTTCCTGAGCTTGCGTGACGACTATAATCGCTAAATCAGCCAGGAAAAACGATTTCCCATCCTAAATTTCCCTCGACGATTTGATTCGGGAGGATTGGGGAGACGGCAAACACGTATATTTGACTCAATTCCGTTTATTCAATACACCAAGAAATCAGTCGAAAAATGTTGTGCAATCTTCGAAAAACGAAAAAAAATGTCAAGATTTTCCAATTTGCTATTTTCAAATTTTTGTGTGTACATTCTGTGTGGGTGAGTGGAGGTAAGTGGGTGGGCGGCTCGGTGAGTGGATAAGTGGGTAGGTGGGTGGTGATGGGTGGGTAGGTGGGTGGTGATAGGTGGGTGGTGATGGGTGGGTAGGTGGGTGGTGATGGGTGGGTAGGTGGGTGGTGATGGGTGGGTAGGTGGGTGGTGATGGGTGGGTAGGTGGGTGGTGATGGGTGGGTAGGTGGGTGGTGATGGGTGGGTAGGTGGGTAGTGATGGGTGGGTGGGGGGGGGGTGAGTGGGTGGACGTCGATGGGTGGGTAGGTGAGTGGTGATGGGTGGGTAGGTGGGTGGTGATGGGCGGGTAGGTGGGTGGTGATGGGTAGGTGGGTGGTGATGGGTAGGTGGGCGGTGATCGGTAGGTGGGCGGTGATGGGTGGGTGGGTGGGTGGGTGGTGATGGGTGGGGGGAGGGGTGATGGGTGGGTGGGAGGGGTGATGGGTGGGTGGGAGGGGTGATGGGTGGGTGGGAGGGGTGATGGGTGGGTGGGAGGGGTGATGGGTGGGGGGGGGGTGATGGGTGGGTGGATGGGTCCATTCCGTTCGTCTATCCTCAGAGAATCATGGATTCAAAAATCTCGCGCGTTTCAGTTTAAACTCATTTGACCTGGAAAATTGGAACATTTTCTGGATCATAAACCTAGAGTTTTATGGAATGATTATGGAGTCTTGATATTCACCATTTGTCAACTTCCACTGAAGCTTTTGAAAGCTTGCACCATTCGGTCCATTACGGAATCGATTTTCCGAGTACTCACTGAATAATCGTTGATTCTGTATCACTAATAGCTCGCAAAAAACGCCCCAACGACTTTTATACCCCGATTGGATATCATTAAGCTCCGCCTGCACCTCCTAGAGCTGTGACCTTCGACAAAAGTAACTTCGTAAGAGACAGCGGACTACATTGTCTTCCATGATCAATAATTCAAAATTGTGGTGGTGCCATTGGCAAACTTTGCATCATTTGCAAGCAAGTTTTTTTTCTTTTTGTTGTTTCTGAAGGCCGCATAATTTTTTGGACCAGATATGAGAGAGTTAAAGTCATATGACAAAATTTAGGATTTACATATTTCGAAGAAGTCTGAAAAATTATGAAATTTAAAATTCGCAATTCATTGTTTTTCAAAAATTACAAACATTTAAAAAATTTGGAAAATTTGGAAAATTTGGAAAATGTGGAAAATTTGGAAAATTTGGAAAATTTAAGAAATTTTAAAAAATTTGAAAATTTTAAAAAATTTGAAAATTTTAAAAAATTTGAAAATTTTAAAAAATTTGAAAATTTTAAAAAATTTGAAAATTTTAAAAAGTTTTGAAAATTTTAAAAAAATTGAAAATTTTACAAAATTTGAAATTTTTTGAACATTTTGAACATTCTGAAAATTTTAACTTTTGAAACATTTAAAAATTTGAAAGTTTTGAAAATTTTGAAAAATCTGAAAATTTAAGAATTTTTTTAAAAATTGAAAATTTTAAAAAAATTGAAAATTTTAAAAAAATTGAAAATTTTCAAAATTTTAAAAAAATTGAAAATTTTCAAAAATTTTCAAAATTTTGAAAACTTCAAACATTTTGAAAAATTTAAGAAGTTTAAAAATTTCGGAACTTTTAAAACTTCTGAAACATTTGAAAATTTCAACCATTTTCAAAATTTTCTGAATTTCGAAAATGTGAAGAAGATAAACTATTCGTTTTTTTCTGTAATTTTTTGTTTACCATTGTAAGTTGTTAAGACATTAAAATTGATTAATTGACGCAATGGTATTGACTCGACTTTTTTCTGCGATGCCTTAGCAATAGAATCTGCTAAATCGACTTATGAAACATGAGTGGTTCATTGTGGATGCAATCGCTAATGACGATTATGCCCACATTATTCGAGTCTCTCAATTCCAGGACTTTCAATACCTTACTTTCAAGAATATCAAAACCATCAAAAATGCAATTTGTCCACGGAGTCTCCCACCACCTTTGTAAAAATGCTGAACAGATAACCCGAACCTACAAAACTCCAATCCTAAAAAATCGGCAATTCCAGTAAAATATTTTCAGCGATACCGCCAGACCTTTTCAAACAGAACGATTACTGAAATAACAACGTTCGTGTGGATAACGATGATCGACATTTAAACTAAACCCAGACTCCCGCGATAATGGGCCGGAGATGATTTTGCATGAAAACATATATATCACGCACTATCGGAATTCATCAAGAATGATCGTTTACAGTCAGCTGCTCTCCCCATGGAATATGGAGTATTACAGTCGAGCAGAATCAAAACAGAAGCAATAAACGAGACTTGAGTGTGGCCCTCGACGGCTCGCATCAATAACTTCCCGATAGTGTGTGTGTGTGACGATACACGTATGAAGTCAAGTTGTACATCAGTTACGCAAATTCGACTATCGATCGATCATCATGATTTTTTATCGATATCTCGTAAAATATGATGCCTAGGAAAAAAAGTAATAAAACATGAAATGTGCAGTTTCACGAGAGGAACAACTTTTGTTGGACACTTTTTTTCGTATCTGTCACCGTTCTCGAGATACAGCGTTATAAACAATTAAAATTGTTAATAACAATTGAATGGATGGTACAATTGCAAAAATACTCCTTTCAGACCTGGAGACTCAGGAGATGCGTCGATTAAAAAAAAAAGTTAAATCGGTCCAGCAGTTTAAGAGGAAGCGGTCGCCAAAAAAAGGATACGGACGCACATACACACACACACACACATAACCCGCGCTGAAAATGTATGAGGAGCATGTGAAACGTCGAGAAACGTAAAAATTTCGTGGTTCTGAGACATTTCATTTTCGGGGTGATTACAATAACTTACCCTATCGCGAAGTTGAAAATATTGCAAAGGGGGTAAACACTTGTTTACCTGCAGTTTGTGTAATTTTTAACCTCAAGATGGAAGGCAGTACGTGAAGCATTTAGAAACATGATGAGTTATCCACGGCCCATGAGACACCTATTGAATTTTCCCAGGGCTTATTTAAGAGGGGTTTACCAAGTTTCTTCTGCTAAGTTTTGTAGACTCACTTGACTTCTTACGTTAGTTCGTGAAGAGTCAACATTTACCTATGGTGCTTAAACCGGTTAACGTGGTTGAGTATTGTCTGATTGGCTCACTTACACCAGGAAATTCCTGTGTTACAAAATTCGCAAAATTTGCAAAATTTTCAAAATACCCAAAATTTTCAAAATTTCCAATATTTCAAAAAATCTTACAAATCTCACAATTTCCAAGAATTTGAGTATTTTCAAAATTTGCAAAATTGGCAATATTTTCAGAATTTTCAAAATATTTAAGAGTCAAATTTTTCAAAAAATTCAAAATTTTCAAAAAATTTCAAACATGCAAATTTTTCAAAGATTTCAAAAATTTCAAAAATTTGCAAAATTTGCAAAATTTGCAATATTTCAGGATTTTCAAAATATTTAAAACAGTCAAATTTTTCAAAAAATTCAAAATTTTCAAAAATTTTCAAACATTCAAATTTGTCAAAGATTTCAAAAATTTCAAAAATTTCAACAATTCCAAAAATTTCTAAAATTTTCAAAATTTCCAATATTTCAAAAAATCTTACAAATCTCACAACTTCCAAGAATTTGAGTATTTTCAAAATTTGCAAAATTTGCAAAATTTCCAAAATTTGCAATATTTTCAGAATTTTCAAAATATTTAAAACAGTCAAATTTTTCAAAAAATTCAAAATTTTCAAAAATTTTCAAACATTCCAATTTTTCAAAGATTTCAAAAAATTTCAAAAATTTCAAAAATTTCAAAAATTTCAAAAATTTCAAAAATTTCAAAAATTTCAAAAATTTCAAAAATTTCAAAAATTTCAAAAATTTCAAAAATTTCAAAAATTTCAAAAATTTCAAAAATTTCAAAAATTTCAAAAATTTCAAAAATTTCAAAAATTTCAAAAATTTCAAAAATTTCAAAAATTTCAAAAATTTCAAAAATTTCAAAAATTTCAAAAATTTCAAAAATTTCAAAAATTTCAAAAATTTCAAAAATTTCAAAAATTTCAAAAATTTCAAAAATTTCAAAAATTTCAAAAATTTCAAAAATTTCAAAAATTTCAAAAATTTCAAAAATTTCAAAAATTTCAAAAATTTCAAAAATTTCAAAAATTTCAAAAATTTCAAAAATTTCAAAAATTTCAAAAATTTCAAAAATTTCAAAAATTTCAAAAATTTCAAAAATTTCAAAAATTTCAAAAATTTCAAAAATTTCAAAAATTTCAAAAATTTCAAAAATTTCAAAAATTTCAAAAATTCCACAAATTTCTAAAATTTTCAAAATTTCCATTACTGCAAACGTTTCATCAAATTTGAAAATAGAAATGAAAGAAATTGTGGTTACAGCAGATTTACGTCTATGCAGAGCTCCTTGAAAAATCGATTATTGCACTGAATGAAAGAGCGATTCGAAAGATGCAGCGATCCTCAATAAGTAGCGACCATCGAGAAGCAGTCACAATTCCATAAACCTCTCCATTCAGTCTCCAAGTTTCTCTAATCTTCCAGTTCAGTCAGATGTCATTCTTCTCACTGGTGCTGTTCCCTTTGATCCTCTCCTCAGGAAATATAAGTTTGTCTTCCCATGTTTCCAACATCCTCAATGATCCAAAAACCTAAAAATTTCAAAAACGGTAAAAATTGGGAAAATCTGGAAACATTTTAAAACCTTAAAAATTTCCTAAAGTTTCTAATATTGTGAAATTTTTAATCAAATGAAATTTAATAAAAAAACATTACACCTTTACTAAAAAAATGGGAAAAATAAATTTTCGTTAATCCCAAGAAAATTCCCTAATTTTCCACTTCAGTCATTCTTTCCAGTGGGTCCAGTTTCCTTTGATCCTTTCCCAGGGAAATATTTTTTTTCACTCAATACTTTCGCAGAATACACGGAAGAAAGTTTTATAGACTGGAAACTTACGAAGTTCAAAAATTGAACATCTCAAAAATATCAAAGATCTTAAAATTTTTTAAAACACTCAAAATATTTTAAAGATTGAGAAAATATAAAAAATATTGAAAATCTCAAAAATATTAAAAATATTAGAAGTATTAAAAATATTAAAAATATTAAAAATATTAAACATATTAAAAATATTAAAAATATTAAAAATACGTTAAAATATTTGAAATATTTGAAATATTTGAAATATTCAAAATACTAGAAAATATTTGAAATATTAAAAAATATTTGCAATATTAAAAATAATTTCAAAACTATTAAAATTATCCGGAATATTAAAAATATTCGAAATATTCAAACTAGTCAAAACATTCGAAATATTCAAAATATTCAAAATATTCAAAATATTCAAAATATTCAAAATATTCAAAATATTCAAAATAGTCAAAATATGCAAAATATTCAAAATATTCAAAATATGCAAAATATTCAAAATATTAAAAATATTAAAAATATTCAAAATATTAAAAATATTCAAAATATTCAAAATACTCAAAATATTCCAAATATTCCAAATATTCCAAATATTCCAAATATTCCAAATATTCCAAATATTCCAAATATTCCAAATATTCCAAATATTCCAAATATTCCAAATATTCCAAATATTCCCAATATTCAAAATATTCCAAATATTCCAAATATGCCAAATCTTCAAAAACTTCAAATCCGTTTATTTCCCGAGGAAAAAAAACGCTGCAATTTTCCACTACACTTATACTTTTTCCCTCCCTCCCCCTCCCCCCCCTCTTTCCTTTGAACTTTTCCTCAGATTATAATTTTTCTTTCCCTCGTACTCGATACTTTGAACCCAGCAAAAAAAACCGCGAATAAAGTAACGCACAATTGCGCCTTCTTCGAATAAACCGCGAACTCGTATTTGTCCAAGTTAAAAATTTTCTTTCAGTAAATCTGAAATTGCACTCCAAGAGTAAAATTACGTAAACCTTTATCCCGGACCATGTAAAAAAAAACTGCAAAATTTCCCGGGCGAGTCTGGATGATAAATATGGAAAATGTTAACTATTCGTTGATTTCAATAATTTAATATTCGATGTACCGCGGAATACCAACAGATGTAAATCCGTAAATGTATTAAATTAGCTCGAATTATTTACCTATTTTCCCCCATTTTTTTTCCATAAACTACACCCACCACCTAAAAAAAAAATGTATGTATATAGTGGACCCGTTGACTTATTGTAATGACTTATGGTAAGTTATTGTAATCACCCCGAAAATGAAATGTCTCAGAACCACGAAATTTTTACGTTTCTCGACGTTTCACATGCTCCTCATACATTTTCAGCGCGGGTTATGTGTGTGTGTGTGTGTATGTGCGTCCGTATCCTTTTTTTGGCGACCGCTTCCTCTTAAACTGCTGGACCGATTTAACTTTTTTTTTTAATCGACGCATCTCCTGAGTCTCCAGGTCTGAAAGGAGTGTTTTTGCAATTGTACAATCCATTCAATTGTTATTAACAATTTTAATTGTTTATAACGCTGTATCTCGAGAACGGTGACAGATACGAAAAAAAGTGTCCAACAAAAGTTGTTCCTCTCGTGAAACCGCACATTTCATGTTTTATTACTTTTTTTCCTAGGCATCATATTTTACGAGATATCGATAAAAAATCATGATGACCGATCAATAGTCGAATTTGCGTAACTGATGTACAACTTGACTTCATACGTGTATCGTCACACACACACACACAGACTATCGGGAAGTTATTGATGCGACCCGGCGTATTTCGCGCACACTCACACAGATGCACCCGTAGATCGACTCGTTCCAAAAATTGAGTGGTTTTGGTAATTTTTTTTTACCAATTATTTGCAATATCTCACTAATTATGCGATTTAGCTTAAAAAGTCATATAATCCAAAATGAGCATTTTTATATGTAGAGCAACTTTTGTTATATATATTTTTTTGTGCCTCCAACGGTTCTCCCGAAAGAGCCTCATAAACAATTGAAATTGGTGCCATAGTCAAAAGAAAAAAAACGAATTATTCCAATTACAGCACAAATTTTGGAAATCATAACAATTTAGCCAATTTGGAAATTAAAAAAAAAATTAATTGATAACAAAATTTCCACAATTTTCTAAAATCTTCGAAAAACTTTTACATTTCTCGAAATTTGTTCGAAATTGGAAAAATTTCAAAAGCTGCTCAATTCACAAAATTCCCAAAACGTGATAAATTTCAAAATTGCCAAAGCCTGGAAAATAAAAAAAAAGAGCTGGCATTGAAACGCAAAAGCGGTTGAAAGGCAAAAATCACTCTTGGCACTTTGAAAAAAAATCTTTTCACTCAATTCTTTACATTTGAGGGCCAAAGTGTAAATGTCAAGGGCGAGTGGAACGTTAGGCCGTGAGAGATACTGTGCGACAGATTTGGCGCAATAAAAAAGATACTCGATAGGGGGGAAAAAAGAGGTAAAAACTTGGATGAAAATTGAGAGCAACCGAGTTAATCGATGAGCGAACGTGTCCCCAAAAGCCCAATCGTTTTTCCTTTGATAAATATTGGGCTTTCGTCTATTCGTTAACGTCATTAATTATTTCATGGATGTTTGGATGTGAGCCAAGGTTTTCGATCATTTCTGAAGTTTGAATATTTTAATACTTTCCCGCCCAGTCACCCTACTATCCACTCATTCACCCACCCACCCACCTTCTCTCTCTCCCACCCACCCACCTACTCCCTCCCTCCCACCCACCCACCTACCCCCTCCCTCCCACCCACCCACCCGCCTACACCCTCCCTCCCACCCACCCACCCGCCTACACCCTCCCTCCCACCCACCCACCTACACCCTCCTTCCCACCCCCCCCCCCACACCCACAACCTCCAACACCCTCCCTCCCACCCACCCACCCGCCTGCACCCTCCCTCCCACCCACCCACCTACACCCTCCTTCCCACCCACCCACCCACCCCCACCCACAACCTCCAACACCCTCCCTCCCACCCACCCCCACCCACAACCTCCAACACCCTCCCTCCCACCCACCCACCCACAACCTCCCACCCGAACACCCACCCACCCACACCCCCCCCCGCCCACCCACAACCTCCCACCCACACCCTCCCTCCCACCCATCCAACACCCTCCCTCCCACCCACCCACACCTTCCCTCCCACCCACCCACACCCGCCTTCACACACACACACACACACACACACACACACACACACACACAATATCTCCTTTGAAATTTTAAAAAATAATATCCCCAAAAAAATAAAGCCCATTCTTTAACATCATTAATTATTTTGTGAATTTTTGAACTAGAGCCAAGGTATTCCCTGGATCGGCGTATGACGCTGATGAGAGACTGGCCTCGGGTAGTTCAAAAATAAATGGGGAAAAAAAATGTTATACAGAGGAAAACAAGTTCAACAAAGTGGCATAGGCAGAATGAGGATAACATTCTCGTGATTGGTGTCACGAGATATTTTTTGGTATTTTTAGAGGGTGAACATTTCTGCTCATTCCAATGCGCAAAAACTAATCTTCTTAGAAAATTATCAAACAGTTTGGCCGTTTTGTTGGTGGCTTGAGCGATTTTTGGAATTGAAGTCATTTCTGAAGTTGGTAAATTCAGACATTTTTGGAAATAACAATCACTGACGATCCGTTTTTTTTTTGGGATTTCTTGTGTTTTTATAAAAGCAGATTTTTTTTTATGCGGCCCCAAAAATTGAAAAACTTACATGACTTGAAAACTTTTAAAAAATTGAACACCGTAATAAATTTAATAAATGTTAGAAATTTTAAAAAAAAAATCAAAATATAAAAATTTTGGAAAATATCAGAAAATTTGGAAAAATTGAAAAAGTTGAAAATTTTTCGAATCTGAGGCCAAAAAAAATTGAGGAAAAATCGAAACAATCTGGGAAATTACACAAATTTAATCGATTTAAAAAATTCACAAAACTTGTGAAAAAATGTGAAAAAATTCCTGAATAACCAATGATCAATTTTTTGTCAAATTTTATTTTGTAATGTGGTAAATTCCACTAGTAAATTTAAAATTCAAAATTCAAAATTCAAAATTCGAAATTCAAAATGAAAAATACAGAATTCAAAATGCAAAATTCAGAATTCCAAATTCCAAATTCCAAATTCAAAATTCAAAATTCAAAATTCAAAATTCAAAAATTCAAAAATTCAAAAATTCAAAGATTCAAAAATTCAAAAACTCAAAATTCAAAATTCAAACTTCAAAATTCAAAATTCAGAATTCAAAATTCAAAATTCAAAATTCAAAATTCAAAATTCAAAATTCAAAATTCAAAATTCAAAATTCAAAACTCAAAAATCAAAATCCAAAATTCAAAATTCAAAATTCAAAATTCAAAATTCAAAATTCAAAATTCAAAATTCAAAATTCAAAATTCAAAATTCAAGATTCAAAATTGAAGATTCAAAATTCAAAATTCAAAATTCAAGATTCAAAATTGAAGATTCAAAATTCAAAATTCAAAATTCGAAATTCAAAATTCAAAATTCAAAATTCAAAAATCAAAATTCGAAATTCAAAATTCAAAATTCAAAATTCAAAATTCAAAATTCAAAATTCAAAATTCAAGATTCAAAATTGAAGATTCAAAATTCAAAATTCAAAATTCAAAATTCGAAATTCAAAATTCAAAATTCAGAATTCAAAATTCAAAATTCAAAATTCAAAATTCAAAATTCAAAACTCAAAATCCAAAATTCAAAATTCAAAATTCAAAATTCAAAATTCAAAATTCAAGATTCAAAATTGAAGATTCAAAATTCAAAATTCAAAATTCAAGATTCAAAATTGAAGATTCAAAATTCAAAATTCAAAATTCGAAATTCAAAATTCAAAAATCAAAATTCGAAATTCGAAATTCAAAATTCAAAATTCAAAATTCAAAATTCAAAATTCAAGATTCAAAATTGAAGATTCAAAATTCAAAATTCAAAATTGAAGATTCAAAATTCAAAATTCAAAATTGGTAAAAGTTCCCGCCTGTATTTCCTGAATTCTACAAAAACGGAAGATCCACGAGAATCATCTGATTGCATAAATTCTACAGAGCGAACAAAATCACATCAAGCCAATTAATTAATTTCTCATTAGTCCTCCTCATTAGCGTTGTCTGAAATACGCCTCTAATCTTGCCAAAGTGCGAAACAACCTTAATATTCATCACCTTCCAACTCTGCATCAAATTACATTAAATTGACTTTGAAATTAAATTATAAACATTTTCAAAAATTTCAATTTACTCAAAAAAAAAAAAGAATTTCCAAAATTTGGTCAATCCAAAAATTTCGGTTCCACTTATAACTAAACGCGCACTAAAAAAAAATTGCAAAAACAAAATTTTGAACATTTATGGAACATTTTATGGCATCCAAAAAATTTGTTTGCACTTTCAAAAATGTGAAAAATATCTGAAATTTTTCAAAATGTCTTACCTCATAAAACTAAAAAAAATGAGCAATTTTGGTAACGAAAAAAAAAGTAATAAATGTGTATACTTTCTCTCCATCTCTCATTTTTCTCACCACATCGCTCTCCAAATGATTTCAATTGTTCATAACGCTCTAACGCCGAAACGGTTAAAGATACGAAAAAAGTCAGAGGACACAAAATATGTATTTTTTTATAAGGAACAACATTTACTCGACACATTTTTGCGTATCTATAATATTTCGTGAGATACAGCGTTATAAACAATTGAAATTGTTAATAGCAATAGAAAGCAGGAGACATATATGGAGGAAAAACTAATGAGCTCTAAGTTAGGGCAAGACGCTTCGATTGCGTCATACAGGACCTCGATCGGATAATTTGTTCACGAGAAATCGTTCCGGGAAAACTTTTGGGGGCAAAACAATATCTTCCCCTATCGGCAAGTTAAAAAGTATGAAAAAAAAAAATTATAAAATGATGCAAAATTCAGAAGTTCAAAGAATTCAGAAACAAAAATTTCTAAACTTCCCAAGTCGAGACCAATTTCCTTGACTTCCCAAAAGTTATTCCTCCCACGCATACCTGCATAATAAGTCACAATTCTCCGAAAATCTGGCGACAAAGCGAGCCATCTATTTGCATCCCAAAAAATTCCCCACGAAAATATTTTTGGACAGTTCCAAAAAAAATAGCCGAGTTTATATTAGATTGGTGAATCACCAGAAATTATTGCAACATTAGCAATTGAACGTGCGCAAGTGATCTTACAGCCAAATTCTCATACTTAAGGATGTAATTTCAACCCTGAAAAAAAAAAGAAAAAAATTATTTCAGTCACAAATGTTATTTCCGTCAATTTCCGAAGAAGTTATTGTGATCGCGCAAATGAGATCTCCCATAAATGATTTTTTGTGGTCCTTTCTAATTGTGGTCTTCTCTAATATAGGCTCGCCTATGTCTGTCTGGGTGTCTATATACATGCTCTCCTGTGTGTGGGTGTGTGTTTGGGTATGACGGATATTGTTTATCGATGCCGACTCCAATTTCGTTCGAAGAATTGAGAATTGCTCACTTGATCGAATGATCAATTTTTTAAAATAAAAAAACATGTGGAATTGGGTTTATATTGCACTCTGTGGGCGTGTGTGTATGTTTCTTTCTGCCCGCGTTTTTATCTCCTATGCTTCCAACGGTAGGTGCTCTAGAGGGCCCATAGGGAGTAGTGGACACCCATCCCCATGGCTGGGGTCGACTTTCGCCATTGAAGCCATCATACTTCTAAGCACTGGGTAAATCTCCTGAAACCCCTGTGCTACGTCGACGGGCGGCTGTAATGGACCTCCCCCCCCCCCCCCCCCCGTTAGGTTGGGTTCCCGACCTGCCTAGCATTCTCATTTTATGGGTATCACTGAAAAATATACTCCGAAGGTTGAGCGCGAACCCAGAATTTTTTACGGAGTAGCCGTATCTGTATGCATTTATGGGTCTATAGGTGTGTGTGGGTGGGTGTAGGTGGATGTGGATGTGGGTGGATAAGGGTCGGTGTGGATGTGGGTAGGTGGGTGGCTGACTACGCGTGGAGCGGGGGGAGTAGGTGTGGGTGGCTGAGGAGGTGTGAGTGGGTGAGTGGGTGGGTGGGTGAGTGGGTGAGTGGGTGGGTGGGTGGGTGAGTGGATGGGTTGGTGTAGGTGGATGGGTTGGTGTAGGTGGATGGGTGGGTGTGGGTGTGGATGTGGTAGGGTGGGTGGGTGGGTGAGTGGTTGAGTGTGTGGGTGACTGGCTGGGTGGGTGGGTGAGTGGGTGGGTAGGTGGGTGTAGATGTAGTAGGGTGGGTAGGTGGGTAGGTGGGTGTAAATGTAGTAGGGTGGATGTGGATGTGGTAGGGTGGGTGGGTGTGGATGTGAGCGAATGTGGGTGAATGTGGGTGAATGTAGGTGAGTGTGCGTGTAACTATAGGTATGTAGGTTCTAAAATTTTCCCAATTTTTCATATCTCTGAAAACCTCAAATTCACAAAAATTTCCCAATATCGAAACTTTTGAAATTTAACAAAATTCCAATTTCTGCACTCGGCAAATTTCTCAGTGATTTCAGGTTTTTTTCTAATTTTCAATTCCCTTGGAAATCTTCATCGCACTACGATGATGGACGTACTCTAATGCTAAACATAGTATTCTTAGCTCGAGTAGCTCACTATCCTAAAGATGAAAATTACGATTCAGGTCATCGAAATGCTTACGAGTCTGCACTGTTTTAATTAAAATTCTAAAAAAATAATTAATTCTTGAATACTCTCAACTTTTCAAATCTGTCATATTTTGCTCGTTTTTTTTTTATTTTTTGGATATTGAACATTTTTCAATTTTTTCTTCAATTAGAAAAATCTGGATTTTTTTCAAGTTGTTTTCAATTTTCCAAACTTTTCCAAGTTCTTTAATTTTTGGGATTTTCCAGATTTCTAAAATTCAGAAATTAGTTGGATTTTATGGACGATTAAAAAATTATCAACTCAGCAAGATGATTGACCTACTTCAAGGGAAATCAATATATTCTTAGGCCAAGAATCTTGCTATTCTTGCAACAACAACATTTTCACTTGCTTTCATCATATTTTGTTCTTCCGTAAGTGCGTCATGCCCCGGGGGGCTCATCGGCATTACAAAGTAACAACTTTTTGCCCCAGAATATCGAGAGCCGGATGGTTCGCTCAGTTTTCATTGATGGCATTGTAATGACTCAGTCTCTTGGGAAATTCTCGAAAAACCACATTCTACGGCGACCCTATGTTTTCTCAGCATTTCCATCAACATCGCCAATTTGGTGCGGAATTTTCCTCCGAAATTGATGTATGAGATTCTCAAGAAAATTAAATGTCACTCAACTTTTAGCAAAAAAATCATCACTTCGTAAAATTATCGGAATTTCTCGAAATCATTAAATTTCTTTTGATTAAAAAAAAAATAATTTTTCGAAAAATTCTGACATTTTTCGAGATTTTCAAATTTTTGGCAATGTTGAATTTTCCAAAAAAATCAAAATTTTTCCAAATAATTTTCAAAAATTTTCAACTTTTTCAATCTTTTTCATGGAGGACCTTTCAATAATTTAATTATCAATCTAATGCAGAAACTGACATTTGAAATAATGACAAAAAAAATCGAGTATTTCCGGTTTAACGGTGTAATGATCCTCTTGCCATCTAGCGCATGAAGTAGGAGGTCGGATTAGGATCTAAGACAGAGATTCACATGCTACTGTGTACAACTTGAGATCTGCAGTCGATAAAGGAGATTCCCTTCCTTTCTTCCTATCTATAATTTGAGACGTCCGGACCGGAAATGGCGTCATCTAGCGGAAGAACTGAATGTATCGATTGTGGGGAATGTCAAGTTTTGGACGGTATCACTACCTCACTGTATGGTGAACTTCGCAAAGTTTCGAAGCATAATGTGGGGTCCTTTCAGATTTTCTCAATTTCTGTCATACATTTTCACCTACATGAGCAATACAATAAACAAAATGAAAAATGAAAAATGAAAAAAATACCCACTTTCCAATTTCTAGTGCTGTGTCTGTATGAATAACCAATGATTGGGTACATCTGCTACAAAAGGGTTTTACGTCATTTTTTTCTACATAGTATGAGATTTTTTCCTATGTAGCATATGACTCAGTCCTATGTAGCATAGGACTCATTTCTATGTAACATAGGATTCATTCCTATGTAGCATAGGACCCAATCCTATGTAGCATAGGATTCATTCCTATGTAGCAGGGGACTCAATCCTATGTAGCATAGGACTCAATCCTATGTAGCATGGGACTGACTCCTATGTAGCATAGGACTCAATCCTATGTAGCATTGGACTCATTCCTATGTAGCATAGGACTCAATTCCCTGTAGCATGGGACTCAATCCTATGTAGCCTAGGACTCGATTCCCTCTAGCATAGGACTCAATCCCCTGTAGCATAGGACTGAGGCTTATGTAACATAGGACTCAGTCCTATGTAACATAGGACTCAGTCCTATGTAACATAGGACTCAGTCCTATGTAACATAGGACTCAGTCCTATGTAACATAGGACTCAGTCCTATGTAACATAGGACTCAATCCCCTGTAGCATGGGACTCAGTCCTACGTAACATGGGACTCAGTCCCCTGTAGCATGGGACTCAGTCCCCTGTAGCATGGGACTCACTCCTATGTAACATGGGACTGAGTCCTATGTAGCATAGGACTCAATCCTATGTAGCATAGGACTCATTCCTATGTAGCATAGGACTTATTCCCCTGTAGCATAGGACTGAGTCTTATGTAGCATAGGACTGAGTCTTATGTAGCATAGGACTCAATCCCCTGTAACATAGGACTCAGTCCTATGTAACATGGGACTCAATCCCCTGTAGCATGGGACTGAGTCCTATGTAGCATAGGACTCAATTCCCTGTAGCATAGGACTCAGTCCTATGTAACATGGGACTCAATCCCCTGTAGCATATGAGTCATTCCTATGTAGCATAGGACTCAATTCCCTGTAGCATAGGACTCAGTCCTATGTAACATGGGACTCAATCCCCTGTAGCATATGAATCATTCCGATGTAGCATAGGACTCAATTCCCTGTAGCATAGGACTCAGTCCTATGTAACATGGGACTCAATCCCCTGTAGCATATGAATCATTCCGATGTAGCATAGGACTCAATTCCCTGTAGCATAGGACTCAGTCCTATGTAACATGGGACTCAATCCCCTGTAGCATATGAATCATTCCGATGTAGCATAGGACTCAATTCCCTGTAGCATAGGACTCAGTCCTATGTAACATGGGACTCAATCCCCTGTAGCATATGAATCATTCCGATGTAGCATAGGACTCAATTCCCTGTAGCATAGGACTCAGTCCTATGTAACATGGGACTCAATCCCCTGTAGCATATGAATCATTCCGATGTAGCATAGGACTCAATTCCCTGTAGCATAGGACTCAGTCCTATGTAACATGGGACTCAATCCCCTGTAGCATATGAATCATTCCGATGTAGCATAGGACTCAATTCCCTGTAGCATAGGACTCAGTCCTATGTAACATGGGACTCAATCCCCTGTAGCATGGGACTGAGTCCTATGTAGCATAGGACTCAATTCCCTGTAGCATAGGACTCAGTCCTATGTAATATGGGACTCAATCCCCTGTAGCATGGGACTGCGTCCTAGCTACCCTGGACCCTGCTCCTATACAGCATAGGACCCAGGCCTTCCCAGTATGGGACTCATCTATATGGTCCTTACGACTTGTTCCTAAATCATATATGATAACTTTATATGGTCCTATGCAGCATGGGACTTGTTCCAGTTCTACCCGAGATCAGCTGCTGCAC